>OW387133.1:78603373-79803373 GCA_936440205.1 Lepidonotus clava | reverse complement strand
GACAAAACTTTATGTTGATGATCAAAATTTGATTTGTTCATTGTATGTTGGAACTGGTGATACCGTATTTTTGTCAACATATTTAGCTCAAGTTTTGCGTTTAGATCAATGTAAAGGAGTTATAAATTGGGGACATTTATGCGAATTTAAAGGTAATAGGTTAGGTAGTACTGTTGGAGGTTTTAATGATGTATTAGCTTTGGATAAGGGAGGAGCATATAATCAAGTTATACAGGCTCAATATGGAACAGAATATGTTGGATTAGGTATTCCTGTTTTTCCTACAGATTCAACAAATATTTATATTTATTCAGATATTGTTGATTATGAATTTGTAGGCAATGTTGAAACCAAATTATTAAGAACTGTTCAAGCGTTTGGCAAGTTTGGAGATAATGTGAAGCATCGTTATGATTTTCCTTTATATAAGAAATTAGCTTATGATAGATTGAAAGAGATAGAAATTGTTATTAGAACTGATCAAGGAAAACCTGTTGAATTTGAGTATGGTAATGTATCACTTACATTGCATTTTAGGAGACTTGAGATATAAAAAATTACCTTATGATAGATATAAAGAGATTGGAATTATTGATAATTCTGATCAGAGAAGTATGTTCAGGTTGAAGTCTATTCAGATCAAGCAAGAGAATGTATTTTTACTTAACGTATAAGGAAAATTGATATGAGACCTAAAAGGGTTTCAAATAAAGATTTAGTGAGGAGACGTAGGGCTTTAAATAACCTCTTAGTTGATTATGATTTTGTTCCACAGAAAAAGCGTATAGATATTGAGTTATATCTGTATTTAAAATCTAAAGTTTTGTATAAGAAACTAGTGAAAGAGCTTTCTCGGCATGGAGGTATCAAATTTCAACTTTCTTTAAAGGTTTTATTAGGTAAATATAAGGTAGATACTGAAGAGTATTTTGAATGTCAACCATGGTTTCAGAGTCGTGTTACTCAGTTGTTGACTTTCCATTCTATTAAAGATAAACTTAATGAAGCTAAAAGATTAATTTTAGCATTTTTTGATGGGTTTATTCAGATGGGTTCAGGTTGGTTTTTGAAAGAAATTCAACTTTTACGTTTATCAGTTTATAGGTTTAATCCTTTTGGCGGGTGTGCATATATATCTCTTCCACTTCCTAAGAAGCATTCTCTTGTTAATATATTATGTGAAGATAATAGATGTTTTGTTTATTGTGTATTAGCTGCCTTTAAGAAATGTAGGAATCCTAGCAGATTTTCAAATTATCTTGATATGGTTTCTACTTTAGATTTATCTGGTCTTTCATTTCCAACAAAATTAAGTGAAATACCAAGATTTGAAAAGAATAATGGCATAACTATAAACGTTTTTGGTATACATTTTGTATCTCTTACGTATGTTCCTTTTCCTATGTATATTTCAGTGAATTTTGATAAAAGTAATCATAAGAAGCATGTTAATTTACTTTTATATAATAATCATTATATGTTGATTAGGAATATTAGTTCATTTCTTACTCCATTTTTTTTGGAAGAAATCAAGATATTTCTGTAAAAAATGTCTTGTTTCATTTTCAAACAAAACATCATTTAATCTTCATGAAAATGCTGATTGTACAAGTAAAGTATTTACTGGTCAACTTTATCATATGCCGTTACAGGGAGAAAGAGCTCGTTTTGTGAATTATGCTAAACAAATTAAAAACCATTTTATTATTTATGCAGATTTTGAAACATATAATGTTGCTTTGAATAAACAGAAAGGTAAATCAACTTTGAAAACAGAACATAGCCTTAATGCAGTTGGAGCTATACATTTATCAAAATATTCTGAATATTCAAAACCACCTTTTATTTATGTTGGACCAAATGTTATTAAAAAGTTCATAGAATATATTTATCAAATGAGGGCAGAAATTTCATACATATTTGAGAAAAATAGGAAACCATTAAATTTAACACCTCCGGATATTTTGCATCTTTCACAGCAAACATGCTGTTACCTATGTGGCATTAAATTTAGGAAGGGGGTGAAAAAAGTAATAGATCATGCTCATTTAGGGAGAGAGGGGAAAGGAAGAGATGTCAATTACGCATGTAATGCATGTAATTTAACATATAGTGCACTTAAATTCTCTTTGTTTAGAATCCCAATCGTTATGCATAATTGTATGAATTATGATTTACATTTTGTTGTTCAGAATATTTATAAGTTTATTGCAGATGATATTACTGTTATGCCAAAATCTTCAGAAAAGTTTCTGTCAATGTTTTTTGATAGTTTTTACTTTATTGATTCATTTCAATTTTTACCAAATTCTCTTTCTAATCTAGCAGATTTATTAGTAAAAAAAGATGTAAATGATTTAAAGGAAACAAAGAAATATTTTCCAAATGAGAAATATTTACCTTATGTAATGCGTAAAGGGGTTATGTGCTATGATTATATAGACTCATGGAAAAAGTTAGACGAGTGTAAGTTACCTTCACGTAAAGCTTTCTTTAATTCATTAACAAATAAACATATTACAACAAAAGATTATTGTCATGCTTTAGAAATGTTTAAAATTTTAAAATGTAAGACAATAAAGGATTATTTGAAACAATATTTGAAGATAGATGTTTTACTATTAGCTGATGTATTTGAATCATTTAGGGAACAGTCTTTGGATTTTTATTCTTTAGACCCTGCGAAGTATTTAACAGCACCATCTTTGAGTTATGACGCGATGTTAAAGTTTACTGGAGTTAAGTTTGATTTATTAACGGAATATGACATGTATGAATTTTTTGAAAAGGGTATTCGAGGTGGAATAACAAATGTTATGAAAAGGTTTGCTAAAGTTAAGAACAAGGGGGAACATATACTTTATGTTGATGCTAATAATTTGTATGGTTATGCTATGGTTCAACCTTTACCTTTTAAAGATTTTGCTTGGATAGATCCTAAGAAATATTGTAGTTTTGATGTTTTGAAAATAGAAGATTCAGCACCAATAGGATATGTATTAGAAGTTACTTTAAATTATCCAATTGAGTTGCATGATTTACATGACATGTTTCCTTTGGCGCCAGAGAAGATAAGTATTGATTATAGTCAGCTTTCGCCTTATGCAATATCTGTTTTAAAAGAGTTTGATATTAATTATACTAAAAGTACCGTTAAGTTAATTTCAACGTTATCACAAAAGAAGAGGTATATTTTACATTATAGAAATTTAAAGTTATACTTGCAGCTGGGACTGGAAATTGAAAAAATTCATAGAATTTTATCTTTCAAACAATCTTGTTGGATGAAGCCATACATTGAATTTAATAATCAGAAAAGAAAGGAGTCAACATCTGATTTTGATAAAGAATTGTTCAAATTAATGAATAATTATACTTTCGGCAAATGTATGGAGAATGTTAAACGAAGGGTTAAGATGGTTTTAACGTCAAATCAAAAGAGATGTTTAAATATAATAAAGAAACCAACTTTTCATTCATTACATATATTTAATTCGAAATTTGTAGGTGTTCAGTATAGGAAACCAGAACTTAAGTTAGATAAGCCAATTTATGTAGGTTTTACTATATTGGATTTGTCAAAAATGCATATGTTTAATTTTCATTACAATGTTATGTTAAAAACATTTGGTTTAGGTTCATTACAACTTCTTTATACAGATACAGATTCATTTATATATAAGATTATTCATAAACGTTTCGATGCATTTCTTTATGAAATAAGGAATAATTTTGATTTTTCAAATTTGGATAGAAATAATGCTTTGTTTAGTAAGGAAAATTTTAAAGTTTTAGGGAAATTTAAAGATGAAACTGCGGGGAAAAAGATACTTGAGTTTGTTGGTTTAAGACCTAAAATGTATTCTATATTGTTGGATAGTGGTAAGGTTATAAAAAGAGTTAAAGGAATAAAAAGAAGTTGCGTTGAAGATTTTCTACATTCTGAATTTAAAAAAGTTTTATTTAAATGTAAACGAACTTCAGTTACTTTTCATACAATAAAAAGTTTTAAACAAAAGGTATATACAGTAAAGGAACATAAATCAGCTTTGTCTCCATTTGAAGATAAGAGGTGGTTGTGTTCTGATGGGATAGATACTTTAGCTTATGGTAATTATAAAATAAAAATTCGGAAAAGGAGATATAAGGACATTGAAGATGATAATGATATTAGTGAAAAATTAGATTGTGATTACTTGTGTTTGGACTGATTACTTTGTGTTTGGACTAATTAGTATACTTATTGTTAATATAGTAACTTATTGTTATTATAATTGTTGGTGGATAAAATGGATAAAGAAAGGGAAAAGTCTAATAGGCATTTTGTTTTTTCATTTGGGAGAAGGAAGCGACTAGATATAACAGATTTTAAAGATGAGGTTTATATACATATTAATGATTTGTATAAAACTAAAAATTTATCATTTACGAGGCAAGAAATTAAAGAATTGTTTGGATTAAAAAAGCAGGTAGAAAAGAAAATAAAGAAAGTTCGTACTGTGTTAAAAGAAGAGTTAAGGGAGAGAAAGGATGAAGAATCTTCTAGTGTTGTATTAAGTAGTGATGATGAGGATATATCTGAGAAGAAAAAGAGGAGGAAGAAGAAGCAACGTAAGAGTAGACCAACTAAGGTTGCGAGAGTGGATATGTCTTCTGCTGATGAGGAAGAGGAGGAAGAGGAGGAGAGTTCTTAGAGAAATAACTTTGTGATAGGGTAGATTTGTAGCAAGGTTAGGATAAGATAGGTATAGGCGTGAATGATATTAACATAATGGAGACCTGTAGAGATAAGAGTTTATCGTCAATATATAGGACTGTGAGATGTTTTAAGTGTGGTTTAGTATATGATTATGCGTATAATTTTAATATGGATGATGAAAGATGTGATTCATGTTATCAGCAAGACAAGGCTAAAGTGACTACTACTGTTATTTTGAATGATGATGGTGATGATGAGGAAATGGAAGAAGTGATTGCAAATGTTGATGAGGGTTTTATGGATTATAATGAGGAAATATCTGAAGATGTTAGTATTTTAAGGAATGATCCAGTCAAGACTGAAAAGGATTTGCCAGATAATTCTAGTATTTTAAAGAGCAATGATTTGATTGAAAAGGATGTGCAAGATAATACTAGTGATAGTGATAGTGATTGGGAGATGACACCTGAACAACAAATAATCTCTAATATGTTCATAGAAAAATGGAAACGATTAGAAAAAGAACGAGTATGTAAGCTAGCTTTAATGGAGAGAGATAGTGATGATGATGATGAGTTTACACCTGAGGAGCAAGAACATATAAGATTATTAGATCGTAAGCGTAGAAGGCTGGAAGATATGACAAATGATGAATAAATGTTTCTGTGATTAGGTTAGTAAGGCTGAAGTATCAAGCATATTCAACATTAGGTGAAGTATCAAGCATATTCAACTTACAAAGGTAAAGTATTATTATATGATATTATATTATTTGCTATATATCATTATGGTTTTACAAAATTGTAATTATTGTGGCGATGATCGTCCATTTGTTGACGGTAAAAAATATTGTGAGGTCTGTGAGGAAGGAATGTTTAAGGAATGTATTAGGTGTCATTTACCATATGATCATCCAAAATATTTTACTTTGGATGATAAAAGATGTAATTCATGTCAAAATAAGTTTGTGAAGGAGAAGGATAAAGTTGCATCAGCGAGGATGACAAATTTAGAAGAGAGTGAGAGTGAAGATGAGCTTATAGATGAGGATAGAGAAAAGGAGATGGAGACTAAAGATATGAGTGAAGATGATTATGATGATGAGGATCTTGTTATTAATCTTCCAAAGAAAACAAAGAGGAAAATAGTTAGTGAGGATGACGTTGCTCCAAAAAAGATTAAGAAGACTAAAGATATGAGTGAAGATGATGAGGATCTTGTTATTAATCTTCCAAAGAAAACAAAGAGGAAAATAGTTAGTGAGGATGAAGTTGCTCCAAAAAAGATTAAGAAGAGAGTTTATAAGAAGAAGAAGAAAGATAATGTAAATGATGAGCCAGTTCCAAAGAGAAGGGGCCCAAACAAAGCAAAGAGTGCACCGAGAAAGCCTAGAGTTCCACCAAAACAGAGGTTGACAAGACAGGCACAAATTTATGGTTGTATTCCACTTTTTTTTGTTAAAACTAAAGGGGGGGAGACTTTAACAATGAATCCTAACTTAGTAAAGTCAGGATAAATCATATTATATTATAATATTATATTATATTCAGCGTGAAAGCGCTGAGGTGCTTACGGACTCCCGGAGCACTATATATTAATTTACTATCATGTTCTAGATCTGAGTTTCAAATAGTGTTTAATGGGATGTAAATGTTTGGATAGCCAGCTTCATCCTACCAGCTATTTGAAAAAATCAGTGAAAGAATGTGAGTTTTGTATATATTGTATTTAAGCTTAGCATGTGATTGTTGTTTATATTAAGCTTAGCTTGAGCAATAGTAATTAAGTTTTGCTTGTGATTGTCTAATACTTAGTATGAAATATAATTGCTTTAATTGAGTAAAATGGAAGATTATTTGAATAAAAGGGATTTATTAGCATCTATATATTTCAATCCCTTACATTCATCTTCATTTTCTTCTATTCGAAAATTATATTTATCTGCAAAAGCTATTAATCCAACTATTACTTTGAAAGATGTTAAAACATTTTTACAAAATACCGAGACATATACTTCATTTAAACCTGTTCAGAAAAATTTTCAAAGACGAAAAATAATTGTACGTGGAAGAAATGATCAATGGCAATTAGATTTAATGGTAATTCCTAAATTGAGAAATGATAATGATGGTTATACTAATATTTTAGCTGCTATTGATTGTTTTTCTAGGTTTGCTTATGTTGAACCTATGAGAACTAAAATGTCTTCAGAAACATTATTTGCTTTTAAAAGAATATTGCAAAGAGCAGGGGTTAAACCTCGTTTAATTCAAACTGATTCTGGTTCAGAGTTTAAAGGGGTTTTTAGCAATTTTTTAAAAAAGAACAATATTCAACAGTTTTCAACTTTTCAAGATCCAAAATGTGCTATTGTAGAGAGGTTTATTAGGACATTTAAAAATAGACTGTTTAGATATATGAAAGCTAAGAAGACGAGAAAATACGTTGATATTCTACAAAATATTGTTAATGGTTATAATCGATCTTGTCATAGTACGTTAGGTGTAAGTCCAATTGAAGTAAATCAAGGAAATGAGCAGGAGTTATGGGAAAAACAATATAAAGATTATTTATATAGTAAACAAAGATATCAAGGCTTAAAAGTCGGTGATAAAGTGAGACTAACTAAATATCGAAAAGCATTTCAGAGAGGATTTTTATCAAATTGGAAAAAAGAAATTTTTCAAATAGCTTATATTCTTAATACAAGACCAGTTACATTTGTTTTGCAAGATAAAGATAATCAGATATTAACAGGTGTAGCTTATATTCAGGAAATAGCTAAAGTTGTAGGGGCATAGTTATGACGTCGGAAGAGCATTTTAATATTTTTGATGCAAGATTGAAAACTCCGTTTTCAATGATTATTGCTGGTCCTAGTAATTGTGGAAAGACTACTTTTGTAATTGATTTGCTTAAGAATAGTGATAGGTTAATAGATAAAGATTTTGAATATATTCATTGGTTTTATGGTGGAACATTTCCGCATGATAAATATTTGTTAGAGAAAAATGTACAATTTCATCAGGGTTTACCTGATTCTTTTGATAATTTTGTAGATTCTAGCAAAGAGGGTCTTGTTGTGTTTGATGATTTAATGTCCGAATGTGGTAATAACAAATTGATTTCAGAATTTTTTACAAAACGATCGCATCATGAAAATGTTAGTATTGTATTTATAACACAGAATTTATTTCAAGATGGAAAAGAAAGAAAGAATTTTTCAAAAAATGCCACTTATTTGTGTATTTTTAATTCGCCTCTTGATCAAACAATTCCTTATTCTCTTGCTAGAAAGCTTATGCCAAAGAATCAACGTAGTTTTGTTAATATATTTGAACATGCTGTGAATAAACCTCATGGTTACCTTTTCATTGATGGTCATCAAAAGACACCTAAAAATGCAATGCTTCGTGCAAATATTTTTGGTTTAGTGCAGCATGTTTTTATTCCTCAAGTTAAATAGTGTTGAGATTGATAAGGTTAATCTTTGAAAAGTAATTTGTTTGGATATTATGGCACCACAAAAGAAGTTGATGGCTCCGCAAAAGAAAAAATCACCTCAAAAGAAAAAGCAGAGACAAAGTAAATGTAAGAACAGTGCTTATGTACATAGACATTGCCTTACTTTACTTTGTTGTGCGGGTCATAGTGTAAAGAAAAGAAATCAAATTTTAGATTTAGCAGATGCTAACGATATATTTTCAATTTGTGATTGTATTCATAATGTTTTGAGAGGAAACGTTAAATTGACTAAGTTACAGTTTGAAAAAGTAAAGAAGTTTAAAGAGGTTATGAGATATTTAGTAAGAAAAAATCTTTCTTTGAAGAAACGAAAAGATACTTTAAAACAAGACGGCGGTTTTCTTCCATTTATCTTACCTACAGTGTTAGGTCTTTTATCTAAATCTATTATGCCAATTGCAGGTGGATTACTTAGTAAAGTGGGTAAAATTTTATCATAATGATTAATTGACTTAAGGTTAAACTGGAAAATATTGGTATTACAAGATTATTATAAATAGCTCAGATGGCTTCTTTTAAAGAAAGTGTTATTATACCATATGTAATGTTTAAAAGTTGTAATTTTGATGAAAAAACGAAGAAAGATAATTATGTTTTATCTAGACAAAATGAATTAATGCAGGAACGTATGTTTCAAAGACAAAGTTATCCTACTTTTTCATCATATATTCCTCAAGATTATGAAACTATGAGGAGTAAGCATACAAATATTTTTGATGAAAATGAATTAACAATTGAGGAAATTTTAGAAAGAATAACTTTATCACAGAAGCCAAATGTTGGTAGCATTTTAAAAGCAATGAAAAATAAATCTGCATCATGGGATGAAAAAGGACAATTAACATTAGGAGATGAAGTAATTAACGGTTCAAATATTATTAAATTAATGCAATATTTTTCTAAATCAAAAGAATTTAAAGCGCAACCAGTAGGAGCTGATAAAGTGTGGGATTTCTTAATGGATATAAATATTCCAAAATCTTGGATAAAGTTAAGACCGAAGAAAGCTTCATCTATAATGGAATACTTTTCGCGTTTTCCAGAAAAAAAAGATGAAATACCTAAACCTAGACCTACTAAAACAATTGAAGAATATTTTCCACGTATTCCTAAAAAGTCTTCTCCAGTTTCAGTAGGTAAATATCCTTTCGAAGAAAGTAATAGAGCTTGGATTTCTGATGCACTTAATACTCCTTACTTAATGAAAGATAAAAATGAAAATTTAAATCAGGGTAAAGCTGGTGTTCATGTTGGAGAAATAGTTGAGAAGAAACCACCTAAGTTTGATGTTAGTGATTTTGAATCAGATAAGGAAGAATTATTTCATAAGAAAGTAGCAAGTCCTACATCAGATGAAGAATTTGTTACTCCAAAATTAGATTTAGTTAAACGTAAATCCAAAGAAACTAAGGAAAAAAAGGAAAAAAAGAAAAAAAAGAGAAAGGTAACTAGTGTTACAAGTAATGTAGATGAGGAAGTTTCAGTTCCAAGTCCAGAACGAACATCATCATTTGGTAGACCAATTAAACGAACTTTAAAATGGGAATCTTGGAAGCCTTAGAAAGTGAATCTTGACCTACTTGAAATTACTTTAAGATTATCACTTTCAGATCATTATGAATAATTTCATTAAGTAATAAATCTCAGTAAATTTATGTTAGGTTTATGAAATAAGAATGCAAAAGTATTGTGGAAAAGATTATGTTGGGCATTATAGAAATTTCTTTAAAAATAATGCAAAGACTCAGAAAGGAGGGTATGCAACATTTATTCCTCCATATATTGGAGTTCAGCATCAACGAGGTTATGGCATTGGAAATATATTCGGCTCTCTTTTAAAGGGACTTTCTGGTATGGCGTTACCAGCTTTTGAATCTGCTAAAAAGCATTTTTTAAAAAGTGCAATAAAGGGTGGTCAAAATATAGTTAAAGATGTTATTGTGAATCGAAAAGGTATTAAAGATGCATTTAAAGATGAGGCTACTAAACAGTTTAAACAATTAGGTTCAGATTCTATTAATTATTTAGCATCTAAAGCTAAGAATAGATTTAATGATTCAGATGATGGTGAGTATGAAAATAGAAAAAAAAGGAGAAAGGAATATGATGAAGTTCCTAAGAAAAGAAGGAAAACAAGAAAAAATACTACAAATAAGAGATCAAATAGAAATAAAGATATTTTTAGTTAAATATAATTCAAGGAAATCTGCCTGAGATACACTTTATCTTATGTTATGTTATGTTTATATCAATTATTTTTGATCCTATAATTTGCTGAAATTTTGAGTTTAATTAAAATATCTATGTTTAATGAGTCTTGTGTTTGTGTAGATGATAGTTTTGATTATTATAATGTTCCACCAACAGATACAACTGCACGTAAAAGTTTTTATTCTAAAGTTTTTCCTATAAGCTCTTTAAGTCAAGGCGGTCCAATTGAGTTTGCCTTGAAGTCAAATAAAGCTGATTTTATTGATTTATTTCGAAGTTTTTTACAATTAAAAATAAAAATTTTAAATTCTGACGGTACTGCTCCTGATGCACCAGCTGTGGATCCACAAACTGGTGCAGTAGGTGCTATTCCAAATTTGTCAAAGGTGTTTCCTGCAAATTATTTCAGTGGAGCTTTGTTCAAAGAAGTTCAATTGTATATTGGAAATAAATTGGTTTCATCAAGTAATAACCTTTATCCCTATAAGGCATATATTGAAAATCTTTTATCTTTTAGAGAATCTGTCTTAAAATCTTGGGGTGACTTGTCATGTTATCATAAAGATACAAAAGATTTTAATGAAGTTTCAAATTTTGATGCTGCGCATAACCAGGGAGCTAAAAAGAGATTTGAAAAAACTCAATATGGGAAAAGTTTTCAGTTAATTTGTAAAATTCACAATGATTTGTTTAATCAGCAAAAGAAATTTCCTGGAGATATTGATATGAAAGTAAGGTTAATACGAAATGATCCAGATTTTGCATTGATGGCCAAAATTGAAGATGCAAAATATAAAATTGAAATTGAAGAAGCAATTCTTCAAGTAAAAAGGTGGACATTAGAAGACACATTTTTAGATGAAATAGAGAATAGTAGAAAGCCAGATAATTTTATGAAATTTCCTTTTCGGCGAGTTGAGGTAAAATATTCAACTCAAGCTCCTAACAAAAGTATTCTTCAAGAAAATCGAATGATTTCAAACGATGAATTACCAAAAAGAATTATAGTTGGTTTTATAGATGCACGCGGGTTTGATGGAAATTTGAAACATAATCCATTCTATTTTCAAAATTTTGGACTGACAGATATTGTTATACAAAAGGGTGAAGATGTTTCTCCTTTTTATGAAATGAAGTGTGACTTTGACGCTGATAAATTTTATGAAGCTTATATGGCAATGCTTTATGCTACAGGTAGACTTTTTGAGAACGATCCTATAAGTATAACTCCTGAAGAATTTAAAAATGGTAACACATTATATTGTTTTGATTTATGCAAAAGTTTACCAAATTCAAATTCATTTGAATTATCAGAAAATGGTACTATTAATGTAATAGCAACTTTAAAAGAACCTAAGAATCATGGTATAGTAATGGTATTCTTTAATGAATATGACAGCATGCTTGCAATCGGGCCTGTAAATCAACCTGAGGTTGTTATGCATTCTTGATTGCTTACTTGTTTGTAAATAAATAAATAGTAAATAAATATTTGACTAAGTGTGCTGGAATAATAAGTATGCTTGGATCAGATATTTATAGAGTTTTAAAATCTAATATAGTTACGTCTAAGATTTTTAAAGGTGTTTATTCTTCGGATAATTTAACAAATATAAGAAATGTGAGGTATCCTGCTGCATTTATAGTTAATACAGATGAAAGTTTTAAACCTGGTGAACATTGGGTTGCTTTCTTTTTCAAATCTTCTAAAGCTGTTCCAGAGTATTTTGATTCTTATGGTTTACCTCCGTTTAAAAAAAGTTTTTTAGTTTTTCTACAAAAGGGTAAACATAAGGATAAATTTAAATTTAAGTATTCTTCTAAAACTTTACAAAGTTTGTTTTCAACTGCGTGTGGACAATACACTATTTATTATGTGTTTCAAAAATGTAAAGGTAAAAGTCTTATAAAGATTTTGCAAAGATTTACTAAAAATACTTTGAAGAATGATGATTTTGTTACTCGTTATGTTGAACGATTGAATAAACAATCTATAGATAAAGTTGTACGTAATGTTGGTAATTTAGAATGTCATTATCAATGTTCTAAATATATGCAAGATGTTATTGAATCTTTTAAAACATGATTAAGAAATATGATTAAGATTAATATTATTAACTATGTTTAAGTATTATTTGAGTAATAAGATTAACAATATGGATATAATTAATAAGAACAATTTGAATGGAATTAAACCATCAACAAAATTAAGTATTGGTGGTTTATGTGTATCGGCTGCTCTTAGCTTAATTGTAATTGTACTTGAGATAAAAAGACCAAACTTAACTCAGCAGAAATACTTGTTAAATTGTGTGATTACTGGAGGATATAAACAAATGTCAAGGTTATTTCTGAGATGTGAAACTCAACAATTACAGCCTATTAATCAATTAATGCAACCTGTTATTGGAAAGGTTTCTGCGAATGCTTCGCAGCTTATGCAGCCTGTAATTGTTAGGAATTTTTCAGTTACTGAATTGCAACCTGATATTGCTAAGGTTTTTGTAAATGCTTCGCACCTTATGAAACCTGTTATTGACAGGAATATTTCAGTTTCTGAATCACGGTTGAAACTTATTAACGGGAATTGGTCGACCTTTGCAAATACATTGCAGCAAAATATTAACAAGAATAGGTCAACCTCTGCAAATATATTGCAACCCGTTTGGTAAATTCATGTAGGAGGAAGTTTGATTTACAATTGTGTAATAGTGTAATATGCATTATTATATATTTTGTTGACATTATTACTTATATGCAGACAACATTATTCTCAGAAGGAGTTTGATTGTCTGTGTAGCAATAGAGCTACGCTTCATAAGGAAGTTTGTAAGTAATAATGTTTCAAACTTTTTTCCTTAAACTATATACATGTGATTTCAGTGTCTGAAAATGTATTTTAACTAAACCTATCTGCATTGTAACCTGATAGGTAATGGTATTTAACTAAAATGAGACCTGTTATTGACAGGAATATTTCAGTTTCTGAATCACGGTTGAAACTTATTAACGGGAATTGATCGACCTTTGCAAATACATTGTAGCAAAATATTAACAAGAATAGGTCAACCTCTGCAAATATATTGCAACCCGTTTGGTAAATTCATGTAGGAGGAAGTTTGATTTACAATTGTGTAATAGTGTAATATGCATTATTATATATTTTGTTGACATTATTACTTATATGCAGACAACATTATTCTCAGAAGGAGTTTGATTGTCTGTGTAGCAATAGAGCTACGCTTCAGAAGGAAGTTTGTAAGTAATAATGTTTCAAACTTTTTCCTTAAGCTATATACATGTGATTTCAGTTTCTGAAAATGTATTTTAACTAAACCTATCTGCATTGTAGCTTGATAGGTAATGACCAAGACCACAAATTCATGTAAGAGGAAAAGTTTGATTTACAATTGTGTAATAAGTGTTACATGCATTATTACTTATATGCAGACAACATTATTCTCAGAGAGAGTTTGTCTGTGTAGCAATAGAGCTACGCTTCAGAAGGAAGTTTGTAAGTAATAATGTTTCAAACTTTTCCTTAATGTGTGAAGGTTATATATTGAAATAAGAGGAAAGTTTGATCTGACATTATTATTCTCAGGAGTTTGATTGTCTGTAGCAATAGAGCTAAGCTTTCCTCAAACTTAAATATTATCATAATCTTTGCAGAATTTATATTATGTTTTGCGCAAACTTGAAGGATGTGCGGTTCACTCAAGACTGGTATGAAGATCGTGCGCGGTTCAATCATGACTGGTGTGAAGATCGTGCGCGGTTCAATCATGACCGGTGAAGATCGTGTCAGGTGCGCTATAAATATGGTTGAAGATCGTAGAGAAGATGTGCATCTACGATGTTTGAAGATTGTTGTAATCAAGACTTGAGATGATTGTGAAACTAATTGTTTGTATAATTATGAAACTAAATGTTTGTATGATAAAGCTAAGAGCAGTTCGAACATTTTAATATAATGTTTCATTGGCATATGATAAAATTGGAATTTAACATCATTTATGTTGTTGTGTTTTATTTTTATAATATATGATAAACATAGCGAATACTTAGATTAAATCGATCACTCAAATATAGATTTTGAAAACTTGAATAGAGATCGATATATGTGATTACGCTAGATGTCGCTGGATGCAGCTATCTAATTATCATTTATAGTATACGCTAGATGACACTGAACAATAAGTGCCTTAAAGTACTGCGAGATAACGCTATTTTTATATAATCATTACGTTCTTATATTCCTTCAAATATATTCGAATTAAAATAATTATATTACTTTTAATCTGAAATATTGTGATAACCAAGTTGTTTATTATAAATAATTTGGATAAACTTGGAAATTCAAGCAGAGTATATTGAATATTTATATAATGAAAGCTAAACTTACATGAACACCTTTTATAAATATATCGTTTCACTGAAATCTAGCTATTCAACAATTATCTAATCATCACATTTTTATCTGATCAATCGATCGAATCCAATCTTAAACCTCACACCTCAAACGAGGGCACAGTTTAGAGGTTAATTTTTGTAGGCTCACCATGCTGGAAGTGTTACTGGTTTGCACTTGGTTGCCATCTACACAACCCATGAGCCGATAAATAATCAAAAGTAATTAAGTCATTCGACTCTTATCTTCCCTTAAATTATATTGTGATTACTGATTATAGTGCGATTGATATAGGTCTTGTTATCTGCAATTCCAAAATGAAATCTAATCGTGAACTTAAATTTGCTAAATTAAGTACGGAGGCGATAACTCCAACAAGAGGTTCAAAAAAAGCAGCTGGATTTGATTTATACAGCGCTTATGATTACGTTGTAGCTCCAAAAGCAAAAGTATTAGTTAAAACTGATATTCAAATTGCACTTCCTGAAGGATGCTATGGCCATATTGCTCCACGATCAAGCCTTACATACAACCATTTTATTGATGTCGGTGCCGGAGTAATTGATCCGGATTACCGTGGAAATGTATGCGTCATCTTGTTTAATTTTGGTGAAGTTGAGTTTAAAATTGCAAAAGGTGATAGAATAGCTCAGTTGATTTTAGAGAGAATTTTTATTGCTGATTTGATTGAAGAAGTATCATTAGATCAAACTGAGAGAGGAATAGCAGGCTTTGGTTCAACTGGAAAGTAAAGATAACCTTTGATTCATTTGTAAATGACCTAAAGATGTAAAGATGTAGAGATAAATAAAAATTATCATATGACTTTAATTCTAGTGTTCTTTATTTATCAATTGCATAACCTTTTAACTCATTTGTACGAGTATGTAGCGAGATAGACATACCTTGAAAACTATTAAACTTTCATTTATATAGAATCTCTTTTAAAACAGTTTGTGGCATAGGAAGTGAGTGGAGTTTAGAATGTTCCGCTCACGAGAAGTGAAAATTAAAGTCCAGCTCGCATCTTCGACGCAAAAGTCAGGTCTTGCCCGGCTCACCAGCTCCAAATCAACCAAATATAATCAAGTCTCTTTTATAGCAGTTAGTAGTAAATGTTTTGCTGGTGAGCCGGGCAAGACCTGACTTTTGCGTCGAAGAGGCGAGCTGGACTTTAATTTTTACTACTTCTATTGGGTTGCGGATTTGATGTATTATTCTAAGAGCCTTGTATTGTAACTTTTCCAGCTTATCTATTTCTCTTTTCCTACAACAATCAATCAAGAAGTCACAGTACTCAAAATAAGGTAAAATAGTTTGTTTATAAATAATTAACGCAGTATGTACGGTTAAGCATCGTCTCAATTTCTTTAGTTTGTAGATCTTTTGATATGCTATTTTGTAACCCTGATCAAGGTGCTTTTGGAAATCGAGTTTACTTGTAAACCATACTCCTAAATACTTGTAACTATTAGTTTCCATCAATGATTCGGTAGCAGTTTTAATTTTTATAGAATCAGTAGTATTATTGTTTATTAACATTAATTTTGTCTTAGATACATTCATCTTCATACTGTTATCTTCACACCAGGCTATTACACGGTCAAATGACTGCTGTAGTTTTAGCTCAAGAGATTTTAGGTTGGCATACGCATTAAATATCACTGCATCATCCGCAAAGAGCAACACACCATTTTTATCTAAATAATCAATTAGATCATTTATATAAAATATGAATAACAACGGCCCCATTACAGAGCCTTGTGGGACGCCATTATGCACTTGTGAGTTAGATGATATCAGAGAATTCACTTTGGTTATTTGTTGTCTTTCAGATAAATACTCAGTGAACCATTTCAACGCATTTCCAGAAACTCCATTTAAATGTAATTTTTGTAAAAGCCTATTGTGTGAGACCATATTAAACGCCTTGCACATATCTACAAAAATACATCCTATTATTCTTTTCCTATCCTTTTGCTCAAATGCAAACTTTGATAACTTCATCACAGATTGCATTATCGATTTACCAGTTTGGAACCCATACTGGTCTGGTGCAATTAGATTATTGCACTCAAGGTATGATAGGAATTGCTTATGAATTATTTTTTCAACTAGCTTCCCTAAAATAGGTAATATTACGATAGGCCTCCAATTCGTCAATTGCAAGGGATTACCCTGTTTGGGTATTGGTGATACGATTCCCAATTTCCAGTCTTCTAGGAAAACTCCCTGTGATATTGTGTCATTAACTAAGGTTAGAATTGTTTCTGCATTTAATATTAAGAAGTCCTTCAAAATCTTGGCAGAAATTGATAAATATCCAGATGGCTTATAGATATTGATTTCCCTCAACAACTTCAAAAGATCATCATAATCTATAGGTTGGAAGACATTGATATCGTATGATGGTAATGGCCCATACATAACTCTTATATCATTGGATGTTACATCAGATGACACTGAATTCCCCAATTCAGCATAATATTTATTCATATAATCAGGCAACTCTTCAGTACGTATTAAGTCACCTAGTGCATCTTCAATACGTATGGTATAACTTATGCGTTCAGTTGGATCAAGTATATTCTTGATTTCTCTCCAGAACTTTTTATGATCATCTTTTGCCTCATTTAGCATCATCTTAATATAGTCATCCTTTGCATGACGTATCATATGATTTACTTTATTTCTAGATTTCCTAAACATCAGTAAATTGTTTAGATAATTGTCTCTATAAGTTTCAGTCTTAATAGGGCAAGTTGCGGTGGATAACCTTTTTTTAATTTTCTTTAAATTCAAAGCAAAATGATTTCGATCAGCAATCTCTTCAAGTATTTCTAAAGTGAGCCAGGGAGTATTATCATTTCGAATTTTAATATCTACAATAGGGCAATGTTCATCTAGATAATTGACCAAAGTCCTTTTTAAGTCCGTCCATAATTGTTCCGGCCCTAAACCCATTCCTTTATCATACTCATGCTGAGTATGTAGTTGAAGATAATCTTTCAATTTATCCAAACTATGATTTTTATATGTTCTTCTCCGTGACATGTACACATCCCTTTTATTGCGCACCTTCTTTTTGACACAAAAAATTGGAAAATGATCGCTCAATGCTCCGCTGAGTACCCCCTGCTCCTGAATATAATCACTATTAGTTAGAATAAGGTCTATTATTGATGCTTTATGTTTACCATATCTGGTCGGTGATGTTATTAACTGCCTCAATGCAACAATTTTGATAAAATCTTGGAGGGCTTTAGTGATTTTATTACTCCTATCTCCTATATCAATATTAAAATCGCCCAAAATAAACACTTCCCGGTTACTATACACAGGGTTATTGAGAACTTTTTTGAGGATCTTAAAAAATGTATCAACATCACCAGTAGGGGGTCTATATAAACATAAGAATAACTGTTTTTTATGATTTGGGGTTTGGTGATCTATTGTTAATAATTCAAAATTGCTATCTGAGATTGTGCAGTCAGGCACTATTGTACAATGATCAGAGAATTTTGAAGATATATAGAAGGCTACACCACCACCCCTTTTATTTACAATCCTATCTCTCCTAAATATTCTGAAATTCGGAGCAGTGAGCATTTCATCGGTGAAGAGCGGTGTTAGCCAAGTTTCTGTCAAGCACAAAATATCTATATTTTCAACTAAAAGTCGCAATTGAGATATTTTAGGCCATAAACTACATATATTCATATGTAAAAATTTCATTCCTGGCATTGTATTGAGTTCATCAATTCTTTTATTCAAACACACCATTGTCCGGTTTACACATATACATACAGTCACGTACAGTCAGTTCTATTACTATCTCAATATCTGTGTTATCACTCCCGACATTTCCCTTCATAGAATCCCATCCCAAGTTGGTAATGCTATGAGCTGGAGACGCTAATAACATTACTGCGTAGTTAAATTAAATCCCAATTTTAACGATTGATAGATAAATGAATAAAGTTAACAAAAAGAAAAAAAGAGAAATTCAATATATAGAGTAATGCAGTGATGGTAGCTATGATTCCTTTACATTGCAGTTATATATGATTGATAGTAATCATTCACAAAGAAATATAAGTCCAAGTGCCCAACACCAGATAATTATACAATAATTCATTTCGTATTCAAGATTTGGATGACATCAATTATGATAGAAATTCAAGAAATCCGTACTTAAATATTTATCCAAATACAAATATCAAAAAGTAGTCTGATTCGATTATCAGATCCAATTACTTTACTTCAAATGGTTTAATCAAGTTAGAATATAAGTTAACATATTGTCACTATAAGTTCTAGAAACTAAGCATCCTGATTAGATTATCAGGTATTTCGATTACAAATATCAATAAGTAGTCTGATTAGAAAAAAAAACAAAAAAAAAAACACAAAACGGATCACTTTATGTCGTATTGATTAATCTAATTGGAATAAAAGGACGCCTATTGTCACTATTAGTTCACGAAATTTGTATCCTGATTAGATTATCAGGAATGACTATTGATGACGATACTCTCCACCTATACGACTCAGTCTGATTAGATTATCAGGTCCGTTCATCAAACAGAGGGCTTAGCCTCATTTGCCCAATTAGATTATCGGGCTCGATATATTATTTCACCCCACGATGAAACCCGATTAGATTATCAGGTAAAGTTTGTATTGTCTTATCCTGAAATGTAGTGCCCAATTAGATTATCGGGTTTAACTATTCCATACGCACATCCGTATTCCGATTACATTATCGGTTATAGCTATTTGTTATCAATTATCCTCGGGATCCTTTTGAGTTTTACAGTCCTGGCAGTAATCATACAACTATACCTTTCAACACTAATTTATCCCATGGATATTAGTTGTGCCTACCATTGCGCCTATTCTTTCGGATGGTCCTATCAATGTATACACTGATCTTTGCCGCAGTTGCTGACGTTGGGTGTAACCCATGCCTTAGACGATAATAGAGATGTCGTGCTGGCAAAAAACGTCCCATATATCGGTGTATAATATTCCCAATAAAGGGGGTGAAAAGGCCGTCATCCAAGTTCATACTGTTTATGTGCCTATTGATCTCCATTACACTGTAATCTACAACGGTTTGCAATGGGTGACGGTCGTTGGCTCGGTTATATTTAGCTAAGTCCAGTCCGTACAATGGGCAAACCACCACCACAATGCCAGGCAAGTCCCTCTGCAATCGTAATTTGGCGTCATCCAATTCCTCTGTTATGTATTCATACAGGTACCAAGGGTTATTGGACACCAATGTTAATTCTCCCGTACTACGTAGTCGCACCGTCAGGTTATTGACACCGACACTGAGGTAGAGGACGTCATGATAATCAGTGCTGAAATCACGGATATAGTTGTTAACCAGCCTTTCAATGGTCGTACCACTATAGTATATCGACTCAGCAAACCCTAAATGGAGTTTTCTGCCTCTTGAGTCACTTAGCACAGTCACATTTGCCATAATGTTCGTGTATATCATATAAATGGTACTTACATGCCGTGCAAAAGGTGCCAGTAACTTGTGTGTTTTATCCGGGTACTGCGACCTTGTTTCCCATACCTACGTACTTCCTTTTTTCTGTTATTTTTTTTAAAATATTTTCTTAGAAATTGTTACATAAACAACTGGCCAATAAAGCTGGTCGACCGACTAAACTAACAGAAACTATATGAGATTATCTTCCACCAATATGTTAACTGCTGAGGTGATCCCATCGAATATGATTATAACAAACATTGTTTTTTTAATCATTTTTTATTCATAACATCATTCATAACATTCTTCCGCATAAACAAAAGTGGATTTTTTCTGATATAGAAATAAGTTATCATAAAAAGGAAGTGAAACAATCGTTACGAAACATTCAAGTTCTCTTTGGCAGATGCTGATAGTGATTCGTCAGTGGACGCTGCGGCAGCTGCCCCTGCATCAGTTTGTGGTTCTACAGACTTATTACTTGTCTTTGGCTGCTTTCCTTTTGTCTTTGCGTTATTGGCCTAAAAGAGAAAATGATATTAATGACTTGGGAATGGTACTTTATGCGCTAGGATCTAGTTTAATTTCATAAAGGGCAATAGAGGTAACTGACTGAAAAGGAGCTCATGTTGTAAAAAATGTAATATAGTGTTTATATGAAAATTACACGTCCAATTAGGGATATTCTAAAGGGCCTTTCTACTTAAATATTAAATTAACTGTATACATGTAAACAAATATATGAATTTTGAATAAAATTGCTAAATACTATTCGTATTTTTATTTTTTCTATATTTTTGATAGTATCGAATTTGTTAAGTGAGAAAACAACAGCTTTCTGGAGATAATAACCCTACTCAAAAATGTTACCTGTTCTTGAGGGGGACTCTCAATTTCTATCGTGACTGGTCCGTCGTTTTGGATTGCTACTTGCATATAGGCAGCAAATTTCCCATCTGAAAAATGGAAAAGTGTCAATGAAGAGAGGACCTCAACATTCGATTAGATAATAAATTATTTTCCGGACCACGCCACCTAGTGTGAAACTCGCCCAAAGAAGGGCTACCCAGACAAGCTTGGGGTTTTTCTCTCTTTGAGCCAATGTAAACTGGCCATGTTCAACTACCTATAACTATTTAGCTATAAACGTTCAAATGATGTTGTAACAATGGTTATATTGTTCAGAATCTGGTCTTTTTATTGATACATAGATCTTGCCTGTGAGTCTGAGTCTTGTATTTTATGAAAATTCTTTAATATTAAAAGTTTTGATTTAATCTTTAGCCAATGGGAAGCATCCACACAGGCCTTATCAGCATTATGTAGTGAGTGCGCACCAATCAGGCGTCGCACTGACCCCACCACGTGGTTTTGTTTGTCCAGCCTTCACTGAAGCGGGACGGGTGGCCGGGGTGTGGAGAAGAGTCTATTGAAAGGCCAACTGTGTTTACTTAGGATGTATATTTCTATACGTATTTTCAATTATGAAACATAGGTAAAACAGGTAAATATAGGTAAAACAAAGATATTGCTTTAGATTAAATTACTGTCAAAATAAGTACGACATTCCTATGTCCGTATCCATTGATATGTTCCTTTCTGTCTCAGGATTAGTCTTATATATCTAAATGAATATTCCACTACCGCCAGAACACCATCTAGTTTGAAAGCTGTGAACCTCCATAGCTGAGGTACCCTATTTACATTGTAACGGTGTACAACCGGCAATGGAGTAATTAAACCGTGAAATAGCGAATATAGATAAATCACACATGAAAAAGACTTAAAATGTTGGTCTTTGCAAACAATTAGTAAAACAAAAATTTTCCCACCACCGCTAGAAGACCATTTGGTGTAAAGGCTGTGAATTCACACAACTGACCAGCCCTATTTGATTTGTAATACTGTAGGACAGGTAGTAGAGTACTTTAATCGAAATAGTAAAATGAATGAAAAACGATAATAAATTTGGTTCATGCCAACCGACACTAAAATGAAAATCACTGACCTTTTATCAAGTCTGGTTTGTAGGCGGTCTTCATCGCAGAAAGAAACTCATTGTAGAAGGCCTCTGATTCCTCTCCACCCATCGCCAGGTGGAAATCAGGCTTGTTTCCTTTCAACACACTGTACAATGTAAACTGCAAAAGTAACGACAGACAGAATTATAACATAGAAATAGAATGATCAAGTTAGTATAACATGATATATTATCTTAACGAAGCATTCTAATTTAAACATTATAAAAATGCGGAAGTCTTAACCAGCTGGGACCTTTATGATAAATCTATAATTGGTTGCAAATGTAGATCACGGCAGTTGCTTTCTTAAAGTATAAACATATTAAGAGTATGTGCCAGAAAGATAGAAGTCAAAATACAACTTACCTGACTAACACACAATATTTCTAAATTCAGATCCTTGGCACTCTTACTCCAACGCTTGCCCGATTCATCATCGAAAAGTCGCAAGTTCAGGATTTTTCTTACTCTGAAATGCAAAAGCCTTGGCTATATAAAAGCTCTTCTGTCTGCAATTCATAAATCATGGAACTGTCTCGGTCCTTTCAAATAATAACAATATCATTCAAAAAACAAGTACATAAAGGTATGCTAAATACCCTTTACTCGTATATAACGTTATAAAAGCAACACGTGGATACATCATGAATGTGTCACAAGTTATGTACTGGATTACATTCTTAGATGCCAGATGTCAGAGCACTGAACTTCAAAAATAAATAATATGATAGACCACCTACATGAATTCCATATCCTTTTTATTGTCATTTCTGTTTATACCTATGAGGACGCACAGGCCACGGCCGATGGAACTAACGAGTTCGTCACCAACTGTAAAAGTAAAGGGTTAAATGAGAGGATAATCAAAATTACATAAATTACCATTAAAAAGGCCTTTAAATGAAAACTGCAGGCCTAAAGAAATTAATATATAGTTATCTACTCCTGTGTAGGAACTGTGAGGCTATGCAGCTTCCTTAGCAGCTTAGGTGACACTAAAAACAAAGTTGTTTCCGGTGACCCGCCTGGGTGAGATTCTTTTGCGACTACACCTGGCCGCATTTTGACATTTTCGATACAGAGAACGTTTCCTATTGATAGGTATTTATGGCGTTGTCAGCTTTGATTGCAACCTTAGACACTTTACTTGGGTGTATTTATTCTCCCATTTCGAGGTATCAGTGTAACCCATTTAAGTGTAACTCTTCCTATGCACACCGTCACGCAATGCAAATGATTATACATTTTGTTGAAGTTCTATACATTATCAGGAAAAAAAAAATTGTCTTTTTTCAAAATGCTGGCCGCCCGGGTGTCCTTTATTTTCCTCACCCGCTACATTGGAAACAAAATTATGTTTTAGTATGGGTTAATACTGATTTGCCCCAAGGTATTTCTTCAGTAGTATTTTGTAGTAGGAAGTTATTACGTTATTACGAGAAAGCCGTGTAAGCTCCTACAAAACAAGTTGAAAACTAGGAAAAACAGGGATGTAAGTCAGGGTTAATGTAAACATCTGAAATCCTAGAAAGAAATTCTGAAATTATCTTAAAATGCTACAAAACCTGACTTCAGAAATTAATTTTGAAATTGTTATTTGAGGTGATGATGCTAAAAAAAATCTGAAATCAGACAAAAATCTGAAAAAAAAATTCTTATGCATTCAAAACAAAGGTCTTAGCTTAGGCCCCCCAAATTTTATGACCCTAACCTAATTATTTTGGGAGTTTTTTTTTGTTTCAAAATTTTAATAAATTCACTCAGATTACTTTAAAGCCAGACAATTACTTGTATTGGTCCGCGACATTTGTGGTGGGTATAAACCATTCATATCACTTACCCGGCCCGCAGCGGACGAGGTTTTTGGTTTTTATTATGTCTTTTGATTATTAAAGAGGCCGCTTGTCGGTTCCCTGTTGCGCCAACCACATCTTACTCATTCATTACCTATTACCTTATTCACATTAGTTACCTATTACCGAGGGAGCGGCGGGCTTAGTATTATATGTCAGAAAACTCATTCTTTTGTTTAAAACTATTTGTCAATAAATGGGAGTCTGTAACTGATATTTAAAAAAAATCCAAAATAAAAAATAGTATCGAGCTACCTACCCTATTTATTTGCACCTATGAAACCTGAACACAACTTTTTTTTTGTGCTTTACAATTGATTAAAGCAATGCAGAATGCTGACGCGAAAAGACATGTTTGAAAATGCTGATTTTCTCTTTATACTATACTGTTGTATCATTAATTGCGTACCCCATAACTACAATCGACAGGGACACTCAAACAATGGATTTAACAGCTATTTCTGTAAGTGTGAAGCCAGTCCCACATATTATACGTGAATGTGTGCGAGGCAAGCTTGGACACTGCTATCTTGGAGAATCACTCCTCCCTTGAATTGAAGTATCATTTCTCAGCTTCCCACAGTTCAATCTCATCTATACTAAGGTTTTGGTCATAATCTATGTTGTGTTGTTGTGTTTGACAAACAAGAAAGTCCAGATTCTCCTATGATGGTTTTGTATTTGATGAAGATACATTCATGTGGTCATGATTCAGAGTGACAGGGGTTCCCTTTGGCACTTGGCCCCAGCTTGAAAGCTTCTCAACATGCTGAGCAGGTGGGTATACCGGTATATAGGGGCCTGTACACAAAGGCCCTGCCCTCTGGTATGTGACTTTGTCGAGGAATTATGTGTCTTAACTATGTAGATTACTTGACAAAGAGTAATGTCTAAACACTCGAAACTACGTAGGCCCTGGTGGGGGCTCCAACAGAGGGGGAACCACTATTATGTTACATTGGGCTGTTGCAGCAACATTCTCTCTGACGCCTACATTCGGATGTGGGATGAGGCAGAATACAAGCTGGTAGTAAGTAATTTGCCTGCACTCCTCATCCCACATCTGAATGCAGTTTTTCTATATTCCATCAAGCCCCGAGCAGGGGAGGGTTAAGTTTACAGCGTATACTTTATCTGTAAGTCCTTGGCCTAGCTCAAACCACACTACCAATTCGCCTAACAGAGTGTACTGATGCAGATGGCCAGTCCATTACATCAGCACACGCTTTAGCAATAACTCTCTGTCAATGTGAGGAAGTTAGAGGAAGAGTCTATGTGTGAAGTATCATACTAAAGGGGCACACGGCACTCGAGCTCAGTCAGAGTTAGCTGAACGTTGTTGTGAGTAACCATCCTGGAAAGGTTGAGTCTTAGAAGCTGAGTCCTTGATTTGGAATAGAAGCAGAAAGACTGTTCAGAAAGGCGGGAGCGTTGACTGAGTGTGTTTGAGGAGATTTCATCCTTGGAGCTGATCATTGTCAATTGAGATCTTGTCATGGAACGACAATACACAGGAGATAAATAAATAAAGAACATCCTCTCACGCAAGTGTTACGTCTTACATAATGTGGAACTATAATTATGTATTGGACGACAGCAGTCTAACGAGAAGGAGACTGTGTTAGGAGCTAGATATTATCCATAATTAACACGACTAATTAAGTGCACCTATTATAAACGGATAATTAACTCTCTATAGTTCAAGACATGCCGATTCTCGTCCGCGAGAATTGCCGAGAATCGTTGGTTCTGGTCACTATTTTCTGTCATTGAAGTCATTTTCAAAGAGATTTTACAGCTATGTAATGCTGAAGAATTATTTGCCCCTTGAAACATAATGAAATATATGTTGGCTATTTTCTATTTTCGCCATTAAATTTTAGATTGTTAAAACTTGACTATTTCATGCTGAAGCAAGCAAGTCCTTCATATTAGATTATAGAGGAAAACTGGGCCCATATGTTGGTAACTAATTTGGCTGATCAGGGAAAACTTTAGCCTGTGCCGCATCCCCATCCGACTCCCGATGTCCGCTACATAGGCAATATCCAGTGACTTTGTCTAGGGAAACTTACAGGGGCGGATCCAGAGTCTGTCTTCTAGGGGGGGCAATATATCTGCCCCTCCCCCCATGATTTAGCTTGCAAAATTTCTCCTCAGATTTGTCAAAACTACGAGAGTCCATTTTTGGTCGGGGGGGGGGGGGGCAATATAGCCCCTTTTGCCCCCCCCCCCGGTCCCATGATCAGAAATTCTGTCTTTCATGAATAGATTTTACAAATAATAATCTTCTTTGACACTATTTTGCATTAGCACAATAAATTTTGGTAAAAGGCAAAATAATTGATCATGCCATGGGCCCTGATCAAATTTTCCCTGATCAGCCAAAATGGTTACGAAGATATGGGCCCAGGTCAACGAAGCCAGACCCCTAAAATCTGTCAAAATGCAATAGTTTGCTACGAATGCTTTCACAGTAGGCCGACTGATTTGGAAAAGGCGTAGATAGTACAGTTTGAACTTCAGGCTAAGCTTCTAGTAGAGCAACTGATCATATTATCGCTCAACGTCACACAAAAATACAAGCTTTTGTGAACCTTACCCGTGACAGACGCCTTCATAACTCTTTGTATGACCGCCCTCATGTTCAGAGAAGTGATTTATACTATAGATGGCTTAGATTTATATGTAAATATTAAGTAAATGCCTAATTTATTAGCGTAAAAGTTGACCGGCTGCTTCTCCGAGCTAAAGCGGAAGTGCATGATGTTGCGAGAAATGTACTTCCCAAATATATCCTTTTACATTCAAACACGTACTTGTCTCTGTCAAACTGTTATGATAAATAATAGAGACTGTTATATTATCAAAATACTGTACGAGCTTGTCCCCTGAACGTCGTTTATTAGAAAATGAAGATTCTCTTGACACCGACGTTTTTGCAAACACGCATGCGCAAGCATCGTAACTATGGCGACAGTACGCTAATGGATGTCCGTCCCTCGCTGAATTAGGCATAAAGTGGCGAAAAACTAACGTTTGGGATATTGTTATTTCATACAAGCAACATCTGAAGGGTAAGTGTTATCATACAAATCGTCTATGTTCTAAACATTGGTAAATCAGCAAGATTTTTGGTGAAAAATGACCCAAAGTTGTCCGGCCATTCACCGGAGCTGTCAAACGTTACGCTACGTTTTGTAAACAGGTGCTGGGCGGTGATGAATTTAAAGGTTTTCATGTCAGATGCTGCAATTTCTTTTAGCAGAGATTACCCCCCCCCCCCCCCCCCCCACTACTAAGTCTAAGAAATAATAGTGTGGACACCCAGTCATTTTAAAATTGTATGCGCCCTGCCAACTCCCTGAGCTCAGCCTCAGTCTCAGACACGGTTTGTTTTGTATTTCTCTTCTTGTTTTGGCCCTTGCCTTGGCTTTGAAGTTTGATTACGTTAAGTTAATTTAAGTAGTCTCCAACAACATTCAAAGGCTTCAGCTTCTCATACTCTGTCGGTTCACTGTTTATCAATGCAGAATTTAAGGTAAAAGAATCTTGCCTGGGATGTTTTTGGTGGTTAGGGTGCCTGGAGGCTGGACAGAGTTAATGTCATTATATTTATAACTTGACTTTTAATGTTCAAATTGAAATGTTATGGGGGTAAGACTTGCATTATGTATGCCTGGATGTATGTCAGGGACAGGCCCATTGAAGGACATATATTTCTGTAAAACATACCCATAAAGTCTTAAAAAAAGGGATGCAGTAAACAATCCATACCCTTAATAACTAGTAACGTTAGTGGTTTCATTGCAAATAAATATATATTTTCGTATGAAATGTCTCACCGTTCAAATATTCGGTCTATTCAACGTAAAATTAACAGTTAGTTTAGTTTGAGTAGTTTTCTATACTATTTTGTATTATTACTCAAGAATTTCTTACTCATATAGAATATAGTAGCAAATTTATACCCATATTCAGTGAAATATTCCTACTCATTTCACTCACTTGACTCTAACGTTAGTCTTGAGCCTGAAAAATGAGTCATGTCCTTCTCGTTTCGACACACATACCCGGGCAGATTTAGCATGGATGATGGAGTTGCACCCCTGGGGGGTAATTTTATTGTTACTTATAGAAGTGCCTTTTCCAAACGAGGACTCAGATTCAAGTTGTTCACCCCCGTCATCAGACATAAAATAAGTTTACACTTGTTTACATTTTACGCCTGAGTATAGCACATTCGCGCTATTCTGATATACAACAATTTTCACAAAGGTGAATAAAATATTGTCATACAATGGTACATCAATATAGTGAATATTTTAAAAACCTATGACAATTCAAGTTAGATATTAATTGCAATAGTCGCCTGTAACATGGTAATCAAGTACAATATAAAACCAGTCAATACTCATTTTAAGTTATACATAAGATCAATAAGTGATGGTAAAAGGGGGAATACAAGTCTGACATACTTTATCTCATCTCCAAACTTACAATTACTAAAATACTTTCATACTTTCAACCTGACATTTAATATTTAGTTTTTAATTGCCAACTTAAATTCTTTAAAACCCAAATTCCTTACAGTATGATCCAATGAATTCCATGCAATTGAGCCTCTATATAGAGCATTTAATTTCGCTTTTTCATTATTAGGTTTATAGGTATTAAAAACCGGTGCACGATGTAATCTAGTAGCATATGCTGTCTTCTTCAACATGTTATCATTTCCACTCATTTTACGCATAAATAAAAGCAAGTGTGTATTTAATCGTGATGGAAGACTGTTGATTTTACATTGTTCAAGTAATGCATCTTTTGAAACATATTCATTTGTGTTTACACATATTCTTAGTCCTCTATAAAATAGTCGTGATATTTTATCCATGTTTTTTGCAGAAGTGCCACTATAAATAACATCCCCATACTCAATTAGTGATAATATCATTGTCTTAAAAATATCAATACAAGCACCTTTGGTTATATATAGGGCCCTGCACATAGTTCAGTCTATTTCTTTCGATATGTAAATATTGAAATACCATCCGTCAACTTGTACATTTGTTTTATTTCAGATAGTTCAAGATGTCAGACCCTGAGCTGACCCAAGTCAGGGCCCCTGAGGTGGTCACAGTGACCGTCTTCAGGGCGCGGGATCTGGTGAGTTCTATTTCTAAATCATAAATGTGACAATAAACTGAATAATCAGTATTTACTAATTGAAGTTAGAAAAATCAAAAATACTAACATAACACAGTCAGGGGTGGACATAACCAGAGGCCCAGGGACCTGAGGCCCTTAAAAAGCAGGTCGGGCCCCTAGACTTTCTTGCCTAGGGGTTGGTTTCATGGTTGTTCTTCATAATTTGACTTGTTGTAAAAGTAATATAAAGAAGTAAACCTTGTTTTTTTAAAGACAGTCTGGCTAAATGTGAGTGCCCCTAGATATTGGTGAGGGCCCCTAGATTTGGAAAGCTGGGGACCCGACTGGCCCCTGGATTTTTGTCCACCACTGTAACACAGAAGCTTTCGTACGTCAGTTAACTATATTATATCGGCTATAAGGTGTTTGAAAAGTATCACACACTGACTGAAATCATGTTCCTGACCCAAAAAAAACGTTCCTTGTGATGTGTGCACTCAATAAATGGTGTTAATTCAGCAGGATTGTGCACTTTGTACCTAGTTTCAGCGCTCAGCTAACTACCAGCACTTGCAGTCTGTATCTCAGGCTGGTATGGTGCCGGGAGGTGGCCGGGTCCCGTCCCAGGCTGGTGGTGGGGGTCCCATGCTTACCCCATCAGCCATGCCCAGAGTAAGTAACTAGAGTGAACAGCAACGTTACGGCAACCTTTCTTCGACCCAAACCAATGCAACCATGTAGCCCCAGCGGAATACTACAGAAGATCATCTTTAGCAGTGTCTAGCACTAAGCCGCACTTTTCCCCATACCACATAGAGAAACCCGCTGTCGTATAGACATCTAGAGACGTTGTTATCTGTCATACCATGGAGAATTAAATGCCTTTAAATTAGGAGTTTTTATGCTTTAAATCTGTCTATATCTACGTTTGATTATTGTATTCTATATAGATATACTTAGGATGAAATACTTTGAATCTGTCCATTTCGAAATTTATGACAGACACTTTTTAAAGACAAAAAATGGACTATAATCTATCTCCCTTTGTCACAACACAGAGTTGCTCAATATGGTGTTTCGGGTTTTCCGTACATGATAACTATATTTGAGAGACTATACGTGTTAATTCTTTTATAAATACATTGCCTTTCCAATTTTCTACCTCAATCTAGAATATTTCTTCGTAGCACCTGTTGTCGTAGTCCTAGTAGTTGTTTATATACCTAAGTAGCACAGCTTTTTAAAGAATATTCCTTCTTTTACTTCTTGAATTGTATAAATTTCGATATCTAGCCACCTCCTCTTGAGAATACGGAAATTGAAAAAATTATATTTATGGAAATATATAACATCTCTTGCACTATAAGGTCTGCAGGGCAAGAAAGGGCTGGTTTTGTTTTACAGTTCTATTTTGAGTTCTACTTTCCAAAGATTTGTAGTAAGTTTTTTTATACCAATCGCATGAGTTTACTGGTGGGGGAGTACATGATTAATGACTTTTTGAATTTTCTAAACATATCTTGTGTGTCATTTGTGGCCATTTATCATCTGAACATATTTTATATTTTTTCCCCTTTGTTCCCATTAATTATTATATTCATTAGCAATGTCACATGGGAGGATGCTCATATTTTGAAAACTTGTTCAGTCTTTGTCAGACTCTATTCCCATTTCTTTATTGAAATACTTGTGCCTGACAAACAATTTTGGTATTGAATGATAGAAAAAAATCTACCGAATCTAAATATACCACGTTTATTTTTATCATAACGTTATTAACAGCGCTATGTTTTTAAGACAGGTAAAAGGACCAGATGTTTCAAGTTTTTCAGTCCTTTCTTGCCCTGCAGACCTACACATTACCAAATACCAAATAATGCTGTTCCTTCCTCATTGATATAACAGGACGAGGTTTCTTAGAACTATGACATCATTATGACAAAGTAAACGCAAAAAAATCATCTATTGTTTTATGAGAAGAACCAAATTTCTAAGTTATTACTAATATTAGTTGTCACCAGTCTTACTGATAATTCCCATTGTAAAATGTATGTGTGAACTACTAACTAAAACCGTTATCTGGGTTTAACAGACTAGTCGAAGTCAATTGGCATCAGCCTCCAATGTAAGTAAATTATCGGTGTTAGAAGGAGTGGTAGAACCGATTGATGAATACCCAAATAATTGGTATATTTTCACGTGAATCTTATCAATTACATTGCCACTGAATGATCCCCAAAGTTTAGAGAAGAAACAGATCGTATTTTTCCTTCTGTAGACGTATTAGAATAGCCTATGTTTAGAACAGAAACGGACTGTTCATTATTGTTAGCAATGTTAGATAAAGTTGTTGTTAAAAAAATTTTTGTAGCCTAATAGATTTTTTTTGTTTAATAGAAACTAGTATTAGTGTGGCCGTGTTGGCATTTGCCGTTTGGTTGATGGTAGAAACTTTGTTACAAAATTACTGGTGTAATTCTGACATGTCGCCTGATCTATGCATTCCGTACAAAAGCAAAACCGTTTGACGTCGGCCGCTATTGGTCCCGCCTCAGTAAGTACAAGAACGGCACAATCGACCCCTCCTCTTACCCACAGACCACACCCGACAGAATGGTCTACCAAGTCCTAACCTCTATTAGTTCAAAAAAGGGCCAACACCATTTATTCCGTCTCTAAAGACAGTACCCATAAATCCTTCCTTTATCCCACAGTCCACTCTGAAAGAATGATTCGACAACTGATTGTAGATTTTTGCAAGTGAAAGAAAAAGATTATATTTACCACGTACTTTCTTATGAACAAACTCTTAAAATGATCTTGCACTACCATTTTCTTCCTCTTATACCATGCGGTACCCTAGTTCCTTGCTGATTTTACTGTGTGATCGTCTGAAATTTGTTACCTATACAAGTACGTAGGTTTTAGTAAAAGGTATTACTATTAGGATAGATGCAAAAATCAATACAAGTGAACTGAACTTTAGATTATCGAGTTTGTTAATACACATATTGGCACCATGGAATTTCATTCTTTCTCCAGAGGATTTTCTACTACCGGTACTGTTCCGTATACGTATATGTGTTCTATTAGATTGTGAGAAAGTTGTAGTTGTATGCGTGTCGCCTACCTTATTCTGGTTTCAATCGGCTACTGCACTGAGTTAGGAAATGACTTGGAACTAACATTTTCTTTCCTTGAGAACAGTGAATTTTATTTTTATAATCTGAGTCTATAAAGAAGAACGTGAACGTTAATGAATCTAACTTGTATATTTATATAGTCTTCTTAGTCAGTGCAAGATTGGCTGATGAGTTAAAATATTGGTGTGTTTAGCCATAATTATACAATGGACATTGACTCAGAACAACAGCATTCTTTTACGCATCAATTGCAGTTCATTCAAATAATATTTATCACCTTACCGTATTTCATTACTAACAATTCCTATCTAAAACATCTCAGAGGCGCCTTCCATCTGCCATGGGTTCAGCAGTAAGTATTACTCCATAAAACAACCAAACTTTTTCTTTCGTCCCATAGTTTCTTTTTTAGTAATTGATCATAATCAACTTCAGGGTTTCTCCCGTTCTTCCAGAAGATAACTTACGAAGTTTAATAGTACGTTCCACAGCAAATACTGGTCGGTCGGAAAGCGTTCACTATGGTACCAATAAACGAACCAAAAGATTGTAAATGTCTGCAGCACAGTTGTTTGAGCTGTATACTTACAGTTAAGACTCATGCTGAGCTGATCTATGTGCATACCATCTAGGTCTTCCAGACTTCGAGAGCCAGTTAATTGGTCTAATTCTTTCCTTATCCCCTTTTTATTTTACCGATTGTAAAAATGAAGAACAACATGCTTCCTGACGAATTGAATACTAATACAATTGTTCCTTCATTGATGTGACGCCAACAAGGTATATGAAGGACAAAGGCAGCAGCAAAAATACGAATCTTTTCCAGTCCAAGTGTATCATAAATATTTGAATTCCATTTCTCTTTTTTTCCAGCGAGGGCAGCGTGGTGAGGTAGTAACCTCTTTGGTCAAAGTCGAGTTTGGTGAGAAAGTTCTTGGCGAGTCTCCGAAGGAGGACTGTTCCCCCGGCCAGCCTGCAGAGTTCAACTACAACACCTCACTCAATGTCACCTTTGAAGACCCTCTCACTCTGGATGAACTTGCTACCAAACCAGTCGTCTGTGAGTTTAAATCAATATGTGCATTTTAAAACAAGAATGAAATTAATATCAAAACTGATCACAAAATTAGGCTCCCGCCTTCTAAAATAGATAGAAAATACATGCTCAAGTTATGTATGTATAAATCACTATTTTTCATATGACTTTAGAGCGTTAGTATACAAGATACTTTTGATAGTTTGATACTTTATTTGGAAGAGTTCAAAATCGTCGGAGTGTTTTAGAGTTTTTACGTTTTATTTTCAGTGACCCTTATTGAGGTTCTGCCAAAAGAGAAGAAACAGAAGGAGGAGAAGACGGTGGTACTCGGTCAGTGCTCCGTCGACCTTATGCCGCTCATACAGGGTAAGTTTTAACCTTATTTTTTATCTATATATCCCGTATGTTTTAAAAATTGCCTATTGTTTTCAATTACAATCCTCGACTTTGTAGTTGACATAATTTTTGACAAAATCAAAACTAAGTATAAAACTGTATTCAAGGTTTCTCATACAATATGTAAGAGGAAGTAGTCTTTATATCAATGCAGTTATTTAAAAAACTAGGTGAGCAGTAGAGCATATTTCGTAACAAGCTTCACTTCAAGATAAAGTTTCTACACGTACATGTTCCTAAAAATATTGTTGAATGCAGGTGAACTTAAACATCGGGTCACTCTGACGGTGAACCCCGTACCCGGCTCTCCCTTGGAAACAGTAACCCCAGATCAGGCAAAGGTAAGCAGAAGTTTGCTATAATTATAACATTGACCACATTTAAATATTGTTTACCAATCTATGCATGAATTAAATCACCTCCAAAAATAGATTAAAATCAAATAGATAAGCAAGATCAAAAGTATTGACTAAGTATTGACTAAGGCTAAACATATTTTGCAATACATATCTTAGTACATTGGATTTTCTAGAGGTACTAATATAGAATATCTCGCATTTTACCCCCAAAATGTCTCCCATTTAACTACCAAAAGCTGTTGCAATACATTAAAGATTACAAATATTGATCTCTATTTTCTCCCTCAGCCGGAGGTGGACGTGTGTCTGTCAGTGGAGCAGCCGCTGTTGACGGAGACCCAGCTGAAGGAGTGTAACCTGATGTCGCTGACGGTCGAGTCGCTCTACTCACCGCCCGATGCCTGGACCCTGGCCGGGGCGCAGTACGTCTACACCTCCACACTGCCCATGCCCGTCACCTCTGAGGTAAGGAGTTGTTCCGCGCTCTGGAGAAGTCTTTGATCTCAATATATATGGAGTATTTAGTTGGCTCAACTTAAAACGTGAGAAATCTCAGTAAAATTGTCTATATGATTAGAATTATGTTATATGTAAAAGTGTAACTGTATTATTCTACACGTATTACAGTGTTAATCATGATGCTTAAAAAAATAGTATAATGTTACAGAACCATTAATTCTTTTATTTCCGTCCCTGAATTTCAGTTGAGATGTGTCCAGTTAAGACGTTACTCATAATCCGTTGCATTACATCGATATATTTTCTGATTCAATTTTATTTCAGAAAGAGAATACTATTGTATATGCGGGCGGACAGCTGAAACCCAGCATTGACAAGGAGGTTCCCAGTAAACAGAAGAAGTGGGCCGTTCCCGGTGTGGCACTGGGCAACGCCATCTTCATGCAGGATAGGTGAGCCGCCTAAACACAGATAATGCCTCAATCTTCCAGAAAACGCATAGATTATCCAGAACAATATGCATTTTACATAAATTAAACAGGATCTTTCAGAAGCAGTTTAATAATAGACACATCATATTCAATTCGATTATCATGTTTCAAATAACTTAATCGAAAAACCCATATAGAATTAGGTTGGATCTTTCATTATATAGAACAAAAAAAACTGTGTGTGGTCAACGTTGATTTTATTTCTTGTCGGTGGAATGGTTTGAATAGTACAACTTTTTGAACATGGACTTACAGCCTCGTCAGTGTACACAGCATGGATCTTTCCTTATGAGTTTTTTTTATCTTCATGTTTCCAGGAACCTGGCCACAGACCCTATTGAGGAGGAGGACGGCGACTTCAAGGGGAAGGATGACCGCGAGCACCGAGGTGTGTCCGAGCAGGACAAGAACCGCGTGACGTGGAACATAGAGCGGCGCTGCTTCATGGACGGAACCGGCTCCAAGAGGTGAGCACTTTGTCTTGTGCTTGAGCAGAAATATATTTGAATAACCACGCCATCATTGAGTTTGGGAGGTCCATTATAATCTTAAATTTGTTGTTTAGCGGAAATCAGTATTTTGACATTCTACATGATTCCTGGAATTTCTGTATCAGTCTACATGGAACTGACACCTGTGACTAAAAAGATAGGAACTTCACACAAAATCATCCAATTCTTGTCTTACGTCAAGCAATAGGCTTGATCTTTGGCTTGTGAATAGAACATGGTTTACTCCATGTCAATTGCTTCGAAAATATACAGTTTGGAATGACCGCATTCAGATGTTAAAATATAATTTAGAATACACATAAGACAAGAAATCTCATTATTCCTCTAAATGGTGCTTCAGGGCTTGTTAATCTGAACTATCCTTCCGTTTCCAGCCTCCAGGACAAGATAGCCAAGACTCGCTATTGGCCGGTGGAGGTGTACAGGACGGCCCTACCATCGGGGGCCAAGGGCAAAAAGGTGAGTAGAGAAAAGACTCATGTCTCCTTGGAGAGGGATGCATCGGTATAAAGTAGAATGTAGCATTAAGGTTTACATAACATAGGTTTCAGAACATTCTATTAGCAGGGTACTTGGGTAGTTTTAATGCAAACTAAATATATCTCTTGCACTATATCTAAAAAAAAGAAGAGGAATTTAATAGGTTTTTTATTAGTGACGCACCACATTTTCCCTGTATTTAACTACTTACTGTGTGTATTGGCTACATAAAAGGCCACACGCCTTTTCCCCGCAATTTTGAACCTCCTATTGTAATAAATGAAAAGCCTCTGACTTAAAAATATTAGTGGACTATTTCTTATTTTTCGGAAACTGTTTTTGCCTATGGAAATCAATTTTTCTCGCTGAGTACGTGTTTTTCAGGCTTAGGAGATTTTGAGTAGGGCGTTTCTCTTTTCGACCGGCTCTTAGGGTAACTCTGTTTGTTTTTGTACCCTAGTCCGATACCGATAAGGAGCGGGGTGGACAGGTACACAGTCTTCTGAACAATCACACCCCCATTTTCAAGCACTTGGTGGATTTAATCTTTCTCCGTGCCGTTTGGTACTTTTCAACCAACTTGAAAACACTATTTTCTTTTTAAGTAAGAGAAATATACGTTAAATACTAAACTCCTTTATTGGTGAAGGGTGGTACTAGGATTCATTTTGTTTTGTCTGTTGTAAATATCTAATCTCTGCTCCGAAATAAGTAAAGCATCAAATGTCCCAAATCATAAATCTGCACAAATCTGCATATAATTTCGGTACTTGTACTTTTTGTCCTTTTAATATGCGTAAAGCTGACCCACACAAATTCTCTATATAAATCATGACCATTTTATTTTTTGATTTTGTACTTCTCTAACATGGATTACAGGATGTCCAGGTCAAATATTGTTTTACTTATATATATGCAAGAAATGCATGGCATGATTCACATAATGGTGACATTTAAAGAAAGGGTGTATTATGTGAGCAATCTTTTGGTGGTGAATAAGCCAAGATATTTTTTCACTTTAAATACGACTTCGCTAAATATCAGGAATATGAAAAACTGAAAAATGTTAATGCAGTTTTCGAATGATCTATCCATATATGCTAAAGGACGAGGAATAAAAAATTGTCTTCTCTTTTAATCAGAAAAGATCTCGCACCAAAAGGTAGCTGGCAAAATATTGTCAACACTGTCAGTTTAGTTTTGCCTTCACAAAGATGCAGTGGAATTTACTCAAATTAAAAATAATAAGCATGTCTGTAATCTCTATATACCGACTGAACACACAAAAAGGTTTCTATGAAATAAATGAATTAGTTATCAATGAATACCTAATTGTATCTCGGAAGAAAAATGTGAAATTCAAATTCAAATAGGAAATTCAACTGAAACCAATTTTCATGCAGTATTTTCGCCATCATGAGAGTGTACTATACAGAAATATATTTATAGCATTAGAACTTTTTGTGTAAAGGTATTTTCAAATGTTGAATGTAATTTTTGCTCCCAGGATGGTAGTCAGCATCATCCTGGCCAAGTATGTAATGACAAACTTTACCGAAGTTTTTGTATTGTAATGTTTCAATATGAAATTAACCCGTTTTGGATTTCAAATTTGTATTGTTTCTAAGAAGCCAATTTTCTTTTGATCAGCTGTTTCAAGAGTTTCATTTAGACTTCAGAGTGTTGTACCATCTTGGACATATCTGTCCCATTCACGTATTTCACACCATACAGGGAAATTACATTTTAAAAAGTTAATTTCCACGAGTTCTCACCTTATACCATCAGAGGACATCTAGTAACATTATATTATGCACTACAATAAACACTGAATGTTTATCAGCACATGAAATAAACATTCTCTGCTAGTCAATATTTTCACATTACTGAAGAAACTCAGTTCTTACATTTTTCTGATATAGCTCTCGGCACAATATACAATGTTCGTTTAAGAAAGATGACTGAATGTTATCTTTTTCATGCAAAATTCTCAGAAAAGTATCTTCAGAATTGCTGTTTGATAGTTTTTAGTTAATGATGCAGAGCTAATCAAGAGTATGTATAACCAGTTAACAATGATATGCAGACCTTGCAGGTGAGGTACTTCTTTTTGCGTAAAAGGAGTTTTAGCTGATGTAATATTCCATCGTTTCAGGAAGATGAGGGCCACATTTCGTTCCACGGAATCGCCTACGTTAACCTAGCACCTTTGTTGTACCCCGGAGGTAGGCATTACATTTCTCAAAGTATTCTTATTTTGATTATATCCTCATACTTTGAACAACATCCAAGATATTAGCTACGACGTGATTTAATTCGGCAGTTTGTTTCAAGTACATGTGTACTGAATTACGCGCCTGTTGTGATTAGTGCTGTAAAGCACCTCTATTCTACTTAGAAGGTGTATATCATGAGAATTAATGGTCATATTTTTGTGTTTTCAGTGAAGAGGATCCGCGGAGCATACAAGGTTGTTGCCTATAACGACCAGGAACTAACAGAAAAGGTATTGTTTACTACAAATGAAAAGTCCAACTATTTTTTTCTCTGATTTGCAAAATTACTGAGCTATATAGGCCTTAGCATCACTGTCATGATAAGCACTACGTCACTGAAAAAAACGTTTTAATCTAATTCCACATCACAGATATATTTGCATTTAAAAGCAATTTAGGAAGGTTCTCCAAACATAGATTGCTATGCAGTTCGTTACACATTTATCCAAATGCTAGTCATGCTATTTGCTTCATTGTAGACTGGTCGTAAGGGAGCACTAGCTGAAGAGGCCATGAAAATCGCCAACGGTATTCTTAGCCGCAGTAGCAGTTCTCCCTTCCCCAAGCCAGGAAAAGGTTCGAAAGACGACGCGAAAGCTAAAGATGCAAAGAAAGGGGTAAGTAAAATAATAAAAACTGAACATTGTCAATGTTGCCTCACCAGTTTATAACTGTACATATATACAAAACGAGTTTAAGTGGATATTGCTCCTGTTTTCTATGTTCTAGCTAAATGTTATAAATTCCTGTTGTAAATTGTGAGGGGAAGTTCCTGATTTGTTGTTTAGAATGAACTATTACTTGACGTTGTCTTAAACTTAATGTTTATATTGTGTGTGTTCCGTAAACATGTCTCTTGAAGCACTAGGTTCTGCAAACTCAGATAAAGTCCCAATGTTTTCAACATTCACGCTTCTGTACTTTTAAAAGTTTCCAAAGTTTCCTCTGAGGTGCTTTTGACCTATGATTGCAGAGAATTATAAAATTTCTTATCAGCAGTGTAACTGCCAGGGCCAGGTAAATCAGAAATTTACCTGGATATATAAACTGCGCCAGTCATACATATAGGTGTACATGTTAAGATCCTCTAAGTCTCCTATGAACCGATAAAAAAAATGCCAAAAGACAGGAAATAACAGGAATGATACGGGTGACTACTCCCTGGAGTACCTGCTAGCTATAACTGTGCGTTGCCCTTTTCCGCCCCCGCAGGCCCGTGCCAAGGGCTCGCCCGGTTCAGTAAGTGGTCTGCGCGCACGTTGGTTTCCTTTGCCCTCTCCTTTCTCTTGTTGTCGTCTCCGAGATATTGCTATAACCTGTGACCTTACACATGTCTGTGGATACTTTAAACTAGGCGGCTGTGCCTCCAGGCCCCCCGGGTGTAAGTGATGACTGAAGCCATAAGTGTCTGCTCTACCAGTCTGACTATTAACGCTGTGCGCCGAAAGTATAATGAAAACAAACCAACAAACTGACAAACAAACCAAGCTAAAACAAAATCTATTCTGACTGACGCTGTGTGACCAAGGCTCCCCTTCTCTCAGTGTGACGCTTTTCGTTGCTGTGATCTTGCTTCATGAATTCGGTTCGATGCATGAAAAATGAGCTTGAAGATTCTTGAATATCCAGTCAAAGCGATTCAGGTTGGACCGTTTTGAGAACCATGCAGGAATTGTCTCGTTTGTTTTACTTAATTTGATATAGAAAGAAAATTTAAAGTGACAAAAATACTAGTTTTCTTTTACTATCCTACACTGCTTTTCTTTATCGGCCATATGTATCAAAAGTTTAATTGATCTAGCAAATAGTAGAAAACTCAAGGATGTCAAGAAAGCTTGAATCAGTTTTCGTGCACGTCATTAAAATTTAATTCGGGTGGATCTGAAACAAAATCATTTCAATAATCGCTAATCGTAACAGAACTATGAACATTACACAATTATTTTATTTTTAGGCCTTATTATCTATCATTTTAGGCCCTTTTATTTATCCCATTTCCTGATTTGTTTGAGAGTTTGTTGTTTGTTTTGCACGCAGCACCGCTGTTTTGACTGACTTTGAGCACAGCAATAATGTTGCTTTCCTCTATCATGAGGAAAATAACTCTTTCATTATGATTCAGTTAAATAATTTTCGATCATGCTGATGGCTTATCACAATATCAGCTAACCATTCGAGTTCAGCCAGGTTTGTACAAAGCAATACGATATTGGGGGTCCAGTTCCTGTTTTATGTCCATAATTTTGCCATCATAATAGTTTCTAATGAGGTGAGACGTTCCCGAGAGTTAAACTCAAAAGGTTTTTATTTTCTGTTACTAGTGTTAGTAGTATGCCGAAATGGGTATTTTTTTCGGGGGGAAAATATATATAAGAAGGACGGTGAATTAGGTAAGTAGTATACCCAAACTGGTTATTGACTCAGGGAAAAATGGGCAGGAAACCTGTGAAGATCATATTCGTTGTAAAAAAAACTTGTCTTCTTTGTTGAAAAAAAAAAGTTCTTAGAGAGGTTATTCACAATAATTATGGTCGAAGAACATCCTACTTTGATTTCCCTAAAAGCATGAGTTGAAAACCGTATTTTCTAAGTAGTATAGGGAAAGTGAAAATTGGCTCAGAGTAAAAATCTGCAGCAAGTACTGTAATTTTAAGCAGTATTCTAAATTAGAAAAATGCCAAACATTCAGGAAAGTAATTTTCCTGTAAGTAGTACATCGAAACTATGATTTGTCCCAAAGTTAAATCTGTTCAGGGAAATATTATTTCTGTAGTACTATACTGAAACTGAAAATTCCGAATTTCATGATATTGATGTAAGAAATCACTCGAAGCAAATTCTGAGAACGAATAGTTGTTTCCTCTAGGCAGTGCAATAAATAGGAAACTTGACTGAAAGTTAAGTTTTCAGGGAAGTGATATTTTCGGGAAATAGAAATTGACCAATGGTCAAAGTATGTATGGGAAGTGTGACTTTCTTTAGATAGTTCAATAAAGCTAGAAATTAAGACAGTAAAATTCTCACGAATACATTTTCTGTTTAAACAAGTATATTGGAACTTATTATTGACTAAGGGATAGGTGTACACGGAGGTCAAAATATGCCGGTGAACAGAAGTGTCTTAAATGAATTAACCAGGTAAAATATTTACATACATTTTGCATTTTTCCCTACAAGTTGGCTCGTGTTGAATCAAAGGCCCATCTCCAGGTAAACAGAAAGAACTTAGAAGTATACAATAAGATTTGTGGCAATGGTATAACCTACTCTCTCTATTTTCTCCGGGCCCAGCTGTTAGAAAAATCGACCATCATGTATATATTTGTATAAACAAACACACGTAGAACATTCTCCTTCACATTCTCAAGACTTACACTGCAACACTTTTAATTACAATTCCAGTACTTTAAGGTCTGTTTCTACAAGAGACGTCACACTTGAATGTATTTAGAATGTACTTCAAAATAGGGTTCTACCAAGCGGTTATAAAACTGCATACAGTAGTCCTCCTTTATATGACCATCCTCAACGCCAATATGCGGCGATCATTTTTGTATTTTAGAAGAAATATTGTGTTAAAAGTGGGTGCATAAGAGGTGGACTACTGTAGATTCAAGCCTTAGGATTTCTGAACTATGTGCGCACTTAGTTGCCATCACACAAGGTTTAAAGGCACCGATCCTTGGTCCATAGGTCCTCTAGGGTTAAGATCAGGAGAAGCATGTTCTCATGTACAGGTATCACAAGGGCAGCCTGGTGGCTGAACGTTTAGTCAAGGGTTAAGACTGTTTTATGATCTCACTATTAGACGACTAAGACAGGTTTATCACCTCGGGTGACGGAAACGGCAAAGCATGTACATCTCTGTATAAAAAAAGTAATGAATGGTGATTTGTATGTCTACTCTTATCATAAATATCACAGAATCATGGACTGTGTTTCTCATCGCAATCCGATCAAATATGGAAATCATATACAGTTCAATCGTGTCTTTTCAAATGATAACCATCGATCCAATGATAATGAAAAAAGTGCGTTGTGTTGTCTATAGACTTACCATGCCTGTTTTGTTTCCTGAAGGGTAATTCTCGCCGCTCCGACTCTGCTGCTCAGTCGACAAGTCGCTGTGTATGTGCTCCCAGTGTGACCTTTATAGGTGTTTCCTATGTTAGAAATGTTACACTATGTGGGTGCCAACGACCTGGGTGTTAGACATCTCTGTAGTATGTGACTTAAGGCTCTCTATTAGGACGTAGAATTTGGTTTGAAGATATTTCCTTCCTAGGATTTGAGTTCCCTAGAAGATATTCTGTCAGGGAAATGGTACCAAGTTTAAGACCCTACACTGCAGGAAAGAATGCAGTGGCAACGAACATATCCTGATTCTCGTTTAATTTTAAACTATGGTATCTGTATTACACTGGTGATAATCGAGAGGCTGGGCCATACCTATTAAATATCTGTGAAGCTACGGTTAGGTCGATAGCTGGACAGGCACAGTTAAAACTACCTAGTTCCAAGTAGCGAGTATGGCTATCAACCATACTGAATTTAAAATGTGTATTTCTCTTTTCTGAATGTGCCCATTTGCCATTTAAACCAGCATAATACAGTACTTTGTATTTATACTGTTTCTACAAGTCTTGCATGATATTAGGGCTCTTTCAGTAAATAAATATATTTTCCTATAAGATATGTTTAGAATCGAGATTAATGTATATACCCTTAAGATTTAAGAGTACCAAAGTTAAAGTACAATCTTCACCAAATACACCTTCTAAAGCTGTTTAGCTGGTCAGGTGTTTTGTCGTTAAATAAGCATATCTTTCCTCTAAGGACAACAATCATCAAGTGCAAACTACTTCCCACTGTTATGCGTTAAAAGTCTCCGTCCCTATGCAGGCTCACACTGGCTTGCACACAGTGAGCAGAACATGGACATTTATCGGTTTGTCTCGCAGGATTTCCATGATTTTATACATATTAGATGCAAATCCGTTTTATTTATTTTTACCAAACTGCCGATATGTCTAACTGCTTGTCAGGCTGTCTACCTCTGACTGAGGGATTTCGATTAGTTTGGATTCTATATTTCACTCATACTTACAGCATGTGTTATTTTCTGACATTCTTAACTAGGGCGATTCACTTCGCAGTGGTACTTCACTGCGAACTTTTAGGGAACAGGAGAAGGTATGTGGAGTGTGTTGGTCCCAGTCCCCAGTCCTTTAGATAGTCGTCAGCCCAACAGAATCTACCCAATCCAACCCACATCAAGGAACCCAGCAAAATAGTTTTAGAGATAGTATCCCAGTCAATAGGACATCATCTCGATATTCATCATGTCAGATAAAATTAACAACATGCATTGTTAGTCTTCATCCCAGCTAGTCATCAACCAACGAGTAGTAGTAGGTCCCATGACTGATCATCAACCAAATATATAAGTACCCAGTCTTGTAGCTAGTTATCAAACAACAACTAGCGAAATTACCGATAATTGTATAGACCTTGTCCCGAGATAGTGAACCCTGAGCCGTGTATAGTCATCAGTTCTTTTAGTAGTATGCCCAGTCATAGTCTGTATGCCCTGCCTGTCACCTCTGATCCAGATCTGTTACCAGAACCATTAAGGAAGAGCAAATCAACTCTTTGATCTTTTTATTGATTACTTTTCTACCCCCAGTGCCTTACAAATCGGAGCTTGTGACGAAGAACCCGTAAAATGTTTGGTCTTCCCTTTTCCGAGAATGCTTCAGTTGTCAGTATTTTTAATGTGTGGCTTGGTAGAAAAAGCTTGCTTCGGCTAAAATGAATTAGGACGGTCGAGTGATTTTAATTACTTTTAGTTTAGACAAAGGTTTGTAATTCAATCTAAGAAAATCGGTTGATATTTCATTCCAGGCTGCTGTTTCTGGGAGGTCGTCGAAACAATATTGAGACCTTAATTGCAACACATTGTTCATTCCGTATTTCTATCAATACTGTACAGAACCATCAAGGCAAAGCAGTGGTAAATATATGGATTAAGTCTAACACAATGGTATAAAAATACGGTATATTTTCAGATATTATCCTTACTTCTTACTAGTTTTTCATCGATCATATACTTCTTATTTCTGCAATAAGGAGTCTTTACTCTTCGCCAATACAAAGTTAATTTTTCAGTAGAATATGGTAGTGACACATTTCATGGTATTTACTTCAACACCTTTCCTATAGGCCACATCAACTTCCCAGAGTAATCTTTATCCCCATTCTACCTCCCACATTACCAACACATTACAACCCTCCTGATAGTAACATAAATTTATAATATTCCTCTCATGTTTCAGATATTTTATTCCTCTTTTCTCATATCGTATATACACCCTTTCCTAACTTTCTTCACTTAATTGATATTTAAAAAATGGCAGGTGTTGAACCAAATGTTCTCTCAACAATTACATTTATTTGAATGAAATTGTATTCCAAGGTTACAACGATCTGTTTGATGATGTTTCCAATAGCAGACCTCCATGGTCAATTTGGATTTCGTTTCTGAGCTGTAGGCATAGGGAAAGGACCTTTTGTTGCGCTTTGAATAGAAAGCCATTGCCGGTTTCTAAAGATTAACTTAAAGGGACAGAGAAAATTGGAAAAGGGAATATCAATGTCCTTATGGTAATTTCACCTTTGAAATAGAGGTACAGCGCCATACTATACAAGGTTGTGGGAGAAAAGAATCACTGCTACATTGAAAAACATTAATGGTCCCTTTTTCAAGTCTTTATATAATTCAATGAGCTAATTCCATGTACTTTAGGAACTTTGTGTTCTTTGAAGCACCCGGTACAATTGTAAAGAAATTGAAATGTTTGTTGATCGAGTTTTTTTCTTGCACCCTGTGTGCTCGTGGCAGGCGGGGGGCCATCCTCGCCTTCAGTCGGCGGCCAAGGGTCATCAGGTTCGTGCCCGCACCTACACCCTTTCCGCTACCCCCGCTTCTTGTTACCCTTCTCCGCTCCTCCCTTCTTGCAGGCCTCTGGCACTTATAAAAGGTGCAACATCCAACGCACAATATGAAGATCCAGTCCAAATGTCTCCCTTGTTTCTGCTTCTAAATTATGATTCTTTTTGATGGGGAAAAAAATCCACAAGATTGTTTTCTCCTTCGAGGTAAGCACGTTAGGAAAATAGGCTCATAATTATCATTTAAATCAATTTGAGTCCCCAAAATTCTTTTTTGCAATACTTTGAATAATCTGAAACCCAAACCAGCTTACATTTCCCCGCATCCTTTGATTCTCAACGGTTCATCTTGTGAGTCGCAGGTCTAAGCCATAATTAGGTTTGAATTGAGTACACTACCAAATATCGAGGTGGGACAAACATGACAAAAAAAATCTAATTGACTACATTAAAAAACAAAGACGGTTCCTCATCAGTGTTTGAATAAAACAACAAAGGTTTAAGTGCCTAGTTCTGTCTGTTGGTCCAGCATCATATAACCTACATGTTGTTGTTGTTCCCCTTGCCACCCTCCAGCCCCAGGAGGGGGACAAAGAGAAAGGAAAGGGGAAAGATAAAGGAGACAAGGACAAAGATAAGGACCCTAAGGTACGGCCATGGTTAACATGGCACCCCTACTCACGGCCAGCGGTTACCATGGTTACATCGTCACCTAGCAACGCCTCGCACGGCCATGGCAACGCCAACTACGACCTCACTTTTACCCTTACTTAGTCTGATATGTAGAATGACCTAGTTCTAGTTAGTTTAGCTATTTACAAATAGATATAGGCATTAACGATATATTTTTAGTTTACAGATTTACTTTTGGTGGGAGTACTTGATCATGACTGTTTATTTTTCTATTTATGTATAATTCAGTTGATGATTTTACATTAATTATGAAGCTCTTCATGAGCAAAGCTGATTTTGTTAGACATTTGGATATTCGTTTTAGAAAAATGAATCATTGTGTTCTTACATTTGATATTGCACAACTTTGCGAACTTACTTTAAAAATCACCCGCTGACTATTAACGGCTTGACCTAAGAAAGACCTGATTGTCACTGCATTCAGCAGTACATATCATTAACTGCTTAGTTTGTATTTGTATACTTAAACCTACTTTATCACACCAGACCACAAAGCCATATTAATTCTTAGGAAGTACATATACCGTAGATATGCTTATTTAACCAAGGTAGTAAAACTAAGATAAAAAAATCACGAACATCTGATACAAGTTTATGTAAATGATATAAAAAAATACACGTACGTTAAAAAGTTATATACCATCCTTTGAAGAGTGTTCGAATAATAAATAGGATATGATATACAGGGTAGTTGTATGTATATTGTACATTAATTGATCATATTTCTAATCAGTTTTCGCTGTACATGGGACATGAGCGGGCAGGTGCTATAATGTATACAGGCCTCCTCTTTGAAGGCTTCCGACGTGGCGTCCGAGGCGGACGGCGGTCAGGTGGTCAACGCCGAGGGCCAGCTCTACGTGGAGGCCCGCTCCTACGTCATGCTGGAGATCTCCCTCCAGAGGCCGCTCGTACCAAAACGACCTGCGGAGGAGCTCGCTAAGAAGTACGTAAATATCTATTTACAGTGTCAATCTAGAAATACGTTACTAACATGTTTATTGGCATACTTATAGGCTCCAAGAGCACGAACTGATTACAATTCCTAAAGACATTGCGTCTTAAGTCATAAAGTTTTTTTTCGCTGAATGTTTTATTTGTCTGTTTTTCCAGGGTTGCTGAATATATCCCACCACGTCCACTCTTCCCCAAACGGACAGACGGAGCACAAAGGGTAAGCCCTATTTCATATTTCAATTATTTGTTTTTAGTTTGTTTTTATTGATTAGTTGCGTGATTAGACTCCCCCTAATACTTTCTGTATCAGTAGACATGGTAGGTGAAAGGAGATAAAAGACTTAGATCTTTATTTTGTTACATGATCTTGTTCTTGGGTTTAGAAAGAAATATTCCATTGAATCCGTATGGCACTTTTTCAGGCAGTTGATGACTTCCACGGGCAAGTGGGGAACGTTGCAAGTCTCATATTAGATGAGTTCAGGTGAGTCACCATTTGTTTTAAAAAGATTACCATAGACTTTTATTGAATACCAATGTAATCAAAAAAGTAGATTAACAACGCAGCATTTCAAATGAACTAGTACTTTCCTAGCATATTTAATGCATATAAGAACCTTTCTTCATAACGTGTTAACAGGGAGAGTTTTGGGGACGCGCTAACCTCCGGATCAGCACCTAACGGTTCTCAGGCCATGGAGGAGAGGCGACAGAAGCTCATCTACCAGCTCAACTCGTCCGGCAAGTACTTCGCCTTCAAGGAACAGCTCAAACACGCCGTAGTCAAAATAGTCCGGGAAAAATATATGAAAACCACAAACTTCAAAGACAAGGATGAATTGCAGGTGAGATGGGGTGCAGTACTTTGATCAAATATGAAAATTTGAACCAGTGATGCACAATATTGTATCTATTCATGCTGAACAACAGATACTGAGCATACGGACGAATAGCGAGTTCCCATCTTCTTTTTTTAACAAATCATATTTCAATTTTATCGAAATTGTAGAAATCCTTGGTCAGCAGCGGATTCTTTAAGTCAAAACAGCACTAAAGTAACACTTTTCTGTTTTACCAGCCTAGCAGATCAACTTCAAGAGTTATTTACTAAGGAAAAACGTAAGCTAGGTTAACTATTGAAAGAGCTCCCTACACCCAACACATCAATATACCTTACCCTAAAACCTATTTAACATCAGATCGATTGTTTGTCTCGCCGCAGACCTTCCTGAGTGAGCTGTACGTGTATCTAGTGGACCAGATGCATCTCGGCCTCAACAAGGTGCTGGCCATCGAGGACCAGAGCCCGGTGCCCGAGCCACTCACCGACTCCGCCCAGCTCAAACACTTTGCCCGAGAGGCCGAAGTCAACAAGAACTTCGAATTGGCTGCTAAATACTACCAAGAAGTAAGTTGGTATTGTGGATTTGAGATTTACATCAAACTTATGCATAGTTTGTTACCAAATTGTAAAAATTTCTACAAAAAAAGGAATGAGTAGGAATACCATGAAAAAGCTTGTATAAAGGCGAAACATGTTGGTTGACAAAATCTTCTGATATTACTTCACAAACTCAACTCTTCGTGTTTGTTTGAGAGTTATTTCAATGTTTGAAAATAGGAATGAGTATAACTCACGTGTGATTATTTATATTTTCAGAGAATTGCACGTGACCGTAATGACCCTGACCACTGGCTGGACTACGGCACATTCTGTCTCTACATCAACGACTACACTAAGGTAAACATATTTCATTTCCTTCTGTTTTGATTTCAGAAAAATGATGTATTTCACTACAAGCTATATTGTTTATGGGTTATTGCAATCAATATAAGTTTTAACCTATATAACTGTAATAGGAAAAATGGTATTTGCCTATACTTACGTTCATTTGTTTATTTTCAGGCCGAGGAGTGCTTCAAAGAATGTGTTTCAATCGACCAAAGACACATCGCTGGGTAAGTTACTGCTTCCTTCCCCGTTCCAGTATGATCTGATAGCTTCTTGTATGTGCACTTTTGCAAAAGGTAGATAATATAGATGTATAACTTGTCCTAGAGAATGCCATCGCCGCTTCCATTGTCTATTTGGTTTTCAGAATATTGCCTCATATTTGTATGAAAAATTTGCAGTATAATTACTTTGGATGATGGAAACATAATTAAAGAATGGTAATTTCTTTTGGTTTTTAATGAGATCAACCGTTTGTTTTCAGCCTGTTGTTGTACGGAGTGGTCTGTACCATGCAGGACAAGAACGAGGCCGCAGAGACCTTCTTTGAGGCCGCCACCTCGTTTGAACCCAAGAGCATCATGGCCTGGACGATGCTGGGTAAGAATTGAATGATACGCAGTCGCTTTAACATGTCACACCAAGCAAGAACTGGTTCTTAAGTTGAATTTTTTTTCTATAATCATATGCTGAGCCTAGGTAAAAATAAGATTTGAGAACATTGCTTTTACTTATTGCAATACCGTTTAGTGGTCAAGAATGACTGATAAATAGGATGTTTATGACGCTGTCAATACTAATCTATATGGATCCTGCAGCTTAATTTATTATTGAATAACACTTACAAAATGTTCATTTTTCTGTTAGGAATGTTATGTAAATAACCAGCAATCTTGCCCATCACAGGTCTGTTCTACAACAGCATTGGCAACGAGATCGGTACAGAAATGGCGCTTCTAGAGGGCAACAAACTGAACATGGCTGCGGCCATGGCTGCTGCCCGGGCCGCCAAGGAGGAGGAGCAGCGGGAGAGGGAGAGGGAGCGGGAGAGAGAGCGGGAGAGGGAGCGGGAACGGGAGAGGCTCCAGCAGCAGGAGGCAGCCGAGCAGCCGACGACAGTGACCGCAGCCGGTGAGACCGACGTACCGGTCGCCGAGGGGGAGACGGGCACCTTGGACGGTGTCAGTAAAGGTGGGTAATCTAAGTGCCTGCTCTTCTCTTTGTTTTAATGGACGGATCTCTGCATTCAGACGCTGAAGAAGTAACAACGGTTGTATTCACACGTTAGCCTCGTCCTGCGTCATCTTTTTTTAATGTAGCAAAGAAAATATTTTCTGTTGATAAGAGTTGCAATGGTAGCATCAAATAATGATGAAGTCTTTTTTTGTTAAATAAAACTATTAGAAGCAATAATTATCACAATTTTAAATTAGACATTTTGCTCTGTGGTCACTATTCAATATTCCAGACTTCTACTTCCAAGTAAGTCTCATTTAATCTACGATTAAATCTATTTAAAAGCCAAATGGATACTTAAATGTGTATCAGAACTTTGAGATAATTTCAGACCTTTGATAATTTCAGACGGTACAACCCCTGGAGACGCCCCTGCTATCAAGGCCACCCCCGCTACTCCCACCTCCCAGGCGGGCAGCGACAAGAAGGCCAAGGCGCGCGGCGGGTCAGCACTCAGAGGAAAATCAGGTATGCTTTCCCACTGTTTGACTCCACTCAGTCTGAAAAGCTTAACTGAATAAACTTGTATTTTACTCCAACAGTCCCAGCTACACATAATTTGACATTTTTGACAGATGTTTGAGAACTCTGCTCATAATAAAGCTTATTTCTCTTGAACAATTTTATAGCCTTTTTGGAACTGCTCTCTCTTGAGGAATTTTGTCATTTTAGTCGTATTTTGCTTATTGTTGACCCAGTTGGTGGAGGCAGTCGCTTTGCCCCACGTTTGACCTCGGGTGAGTGGAACAAGGTGCCACACTGTCCCTCCAACCTGACCCCCTTCTCCCAAACCAACCATTCCTCATTAAAGCACACACCAAGAAATAACCCCTGTGAACCTTGTAGCGGCACAAACTTCTAGGATATAGACAGGATTTTCTCAAGTAGATAGATTACATTTCTATTAGGTATCTGTCAAATTAAGATGTTTTTATACAGTTGAATTCTCCACCCTATCTGATCCTCTCTGTGTCCTTTATCGTTATCATATTCCTGCAGCATAGCCTGTTTTTGCCATTGCCCACCCCGTTATAGTTTAGGTGAAACATACCTCTTTTGAAATCCAATATTTTTATGAAGTGTTTTTTTTGCGAATCATTTGGTTTGTTTCTTAACTCCTTAAAAAAACTTTTAGAACCCTAACCCCTATAAGATTCGAATATCATAACTCTCAATCATAGAATATGAATTTTCATGTCGTGTATGATAACCTAATTTTTGCGATATTATAGTATGTCACTTTACAGGACATGCATGCTATTTTTTACCATCTGACTTTGAGGTGAATGTTTTTCTTTAGCTGAAAGGTTAAGATCACCCCTTCTATAAGTAGTAAGGTAAATGTGTAAGATTTTTGCCACTGTTACAGTTCTTGAGCCCACGGCAGAGTTAGGTGACACTCTGGCCGCGAAAACCGACAAAGGTAAGGTGTAAGCCCTAACCCTTCACGCCCAATGTTACCTAGACAGCCAAACCTAACCCCCATTTTGGAGTTTCAGAGCAGTTTTTTTTAAACTCCCAAGAAACCCTGAATTCCAAGCTTTGCTTCAGAGGAAAAGTTTTTAACAAATATTCAACCCTTGATGCTAGGGTCTTTTGGGGAATATTAGTAAATGATATGCATGGCTCATGCACAGGAATTCACGGTCAATTTTTTGTGTATTTGTATTTTACCTCACATAACCTAGTAGTTTTATACATTTTTGTCTGCCACACATATTCAGCTTTTTACTTTACATATAACATCAACCATCAAATATACATATCAGATGAATAACACAGAAATATTTAGCTTCACTTAGCTCGTGAAAAAGTGATCATACACGCACTACACATAGTACAGTTCTAACTTTATTGTTTTTATGCAGTAATAAATGTATAAATTTATAAGTGTAGAAACGACACCATAAATGCACATAGAATATACATAAATCGCACACTTCGACATGCTAGTAGCTTAAAAAATGCTAATCTTTAACAGTAGTTTATGCAAAGAAAATATTCATGTTATTTGGTATTTCGTAATAGGATCTGAACTAATCCTTGTTATTAACAAACAAACGTTAAAAATTTGTACCTCTAGATTCAGTCGTTTTCAACAGATTATTTTTGGGAATAAGCCAGAATTTCCCGTGATTTCGTTTCGTTTTATTTATTTAATGCCACTAAAGGAAGGGTCAGTAAAACAACCAAACATGTGACCGGTAAGTGAAAATCTCTGCGGCCTTTGCTTCACCTTGTACATCCGGTAACGATTCAACCAGCGATAGATTTGAAATAGTTTATATGAAGTGAATGATGTCCTTCAGCAACACGAAATTCGACTTTTTGTAACTGATTAAGCCAGACGCTTATCACTTGATAAAGTGAGTTCTTACCTAAAAAAAACAATGACACTTATAAAAAGAAAAAATTAAAAAAACACACACTATAAGTACACTCAGTCTTTCCATCCACGGTTAGATCTCGATGCAAATTGGAGGTCTAATCAATGCGGACATGTTTCTCAAATCACGTAACTAGATTATTTGAAACACTCACCTCCAGGTCAACCCCATCTCATGAATCCAAGCCACCCATCCTTTATATTGACAAATACGTACAAGGATTGACAAGATAAAGGAAAATTATTTGATTTTAAAGCTTTTTATATAATAAAATTGTAAAAATATATACTTGAATGAACGTATAAGCTATTTTCTTTTCATGCATTTTACAATCCCTTGATGGCCATGGCCCTGCACTCAAAATTAGTGGTTATACACATCTTACACCACATGATAGGCATTTTCACCACATGATAGGCACTCCCTATCATTGTATCTTAGATGATAAATGACACATGATTACCCAGGTATTCAGAACTTTTGACTGGTGTTTCAGTTCTTGATCCCCAAGGGGACCAGGGCGACAAAGGTAAGGCTTGCCACCCCGTGTCCACTAGTCTGTCGGCCCTTCACCATTAGTTAAACATCTACCAATCGTCTATGTACTACACAACAGATGTGTCCTGCCCTAGCAATATCCATACCAATGATCTAGATAGCATAACAGTAGATTGAGTAGAAGTTATTCTTGAGTAGGGTAATTCAATATGTATATTGTTTGCATGAGAACAGTTTATTCAATAGTCACACATGCAGGAGACTTAGATATGCATTAGGTTATTTGCTCGTGTAAGTAGTATATGAAATGTTGGACTATGGTTGCCTTCAGTATAACAATGGGGGTTAAATGTTCAGATTTTCAAGTTTTTAGAATTGAGTGCTTTTCTTGATTAATTGTCTTCAAGCAAAGAGATATACTGTTTGTCCTCCAAAAAGACTATTTTCGAAAAAAGTAAGAAAAAAAATAGATGTTTGTCCAGTTGGTGTTGTCAGCACACTGATTATGATGGGTGAAAATCCCGTAGATTTAATTTCACTTTTGGATGAACAACTTTTATATCATTTTAAAGTTTAAGGAAGGGGTACGTTTATCTTTGCAAGATTTTCATTTTAACAAGAATTCAATTTGCTGTAAATGTCGCTAAGCTATTGGTCGAAAGAAGGACAGAATTGAAGGGTATTTTACTCATAGCTTCGGCATTTTTGTATTGAAATGATTTAAAAAGTGAACGTTTTGCACTTTGCTGCAATGTTTTTTATGATATTTTTTTACTGTTATAACAGCAAAGGAGTTTGCTTTACGTGCTCACTGCCAATAAATTTTACTGATAATTTTGACTTGTTTGTCAGTCAATATGAGACTGGATCATGGTTCTTTTTAGAAAAATGTATCAACCTTTAAAAAACACTTGATAAAAACTAAGGGTTCTTTGTTCGTTGTTGACTACGATACTATAGCTAGAATAACTTTCCATATCCCTCTCTTAAAAACTTGTCTGCCTATCTATAATTCCAGGCCAAATGGGTAACCGTGTGAGAAGTAACGACAACCTAGCCTCCCGTCCTGGCAGCGTCCATAACCCGGCGGGCGGGGAGGAGGAGGAGGGGGAGAGCGTCCCCCCGCGGGAGGCCACCCCGGTCCCCTCTCAGACCATCTACATGCAGGCCATCGACTTCCTGCTCGAGGTCAAGGCGCTACCTGTAAGTCAAAATGTATAGATGGTTTCGTATGAATTACAACTATTACATAGATAAGACCAGCTTGCTTAGAAAATGGTTGAGCATGCGTGTAAATACAGTGAGAGCCTTTCCTTTTTTCTTGTTTAAAAAGGAAAATGATGCCATTGATTGTTTATATTATTTCCAATTGAGGAAATCCTTCAGTTTTTTGCCTTCTTGATGTTGCTTTCTTTTTGATACTATGATGATCCAATGATATTTGTGTGTGTAAGTCATTCAAATAATGCTCACATTAAATTCATTGAATGGAACTTTCTGCTTTTCGTTAAGAATAGCATTTGAGTAGACATTACAAATAACATTTTTCATGTTGATTTCCTTATTATCTTAGGTTGAATTTATCGGAAAAAAGTTTATTTCCATAGTTTAGTTTATTTATTTCCATAATACATGTACTTTATAGAGCAAAATAATGAATGTCTTGTGTTGCCGTTTTGATCGCGATCGCTTCTGTGGAACATCTAGACGGTAATCCTAAATGCATATTTTTGTGCAAATTTTACTTTGGTAAAACACCCATTAGTACCCGCACAACAATTCGATATAATGGAAAACCAATTTTTTTTTTTTCTTTTTTCTCTAGTTTTGTAGTGTTTCTATCGATGTATTAACGATCCCCGTGTTATTGATTGACGTAATTCACACTGCTTTGGTTTGTAAGATAGACGTCTACAGATAGCCTCCCTGGAAACACGTCACGTTTGCAATGATCATTTTACATCCTATACGTTTAATAATTATGTTCAACTCCACTCCCTATTGAAATCAAAGCTTGTTATCAGATTAGACTTACATTATCTTGTAAATTTAGAATGGAATCCAAAAGTTGCCATCCAACTTTACATCTCTCCTGCCAGAATGTTATTCCTAGAGAATATCGCAGGATACTATATTTTAAAACTTTGTTCGATGATGATCTTATTTTATGGACGTTTTCTTTGCTGGCTGTTCTCTATAGTTGTCTCCATGTGTAGTTTGCAGAGCGCGCCCTGGCCCACCACCTGCTCGACCCGCTCGGAGGGCCTAGCGCCGCCTACTACATCGCCCGTGCCCGGCTCGAGCTGCAAAAACAACAGCTGGAGGAGGCCGAGCAGAGCCTGAAGGAGGCCCTCCAGTTCGACCACCAGGTGAGGGAGCAACCAGCTTGTCTTATGAAAATTATGGTATTGGGCTGTTTTGTTTTGTTTTGTTTTTTTAGTGAGTTTAAAATGTAAACTAACACAAACTGTCTTCTGGGTCTCATTGTGAATGAAATATTTTAATTTCATAAAAACGAGAAAATAAAAACGCCCCACCCCCACAAAAAAATAAATCAATATTACCTAACCTATCTTGAATTGATTTCTATTTCTCCAGGACAGGTGACGATTTATTATATTTCACACGGGCATCCAAAGATTTTGAATTATAAGTGTAACGTTTCCTCTTCTTCGTATAAGCTAGACTTTTATTTTCAATTAACGTTTCTACTTGTCCTGCAGCACCCGGACGCCTGGGCCATTCTGGGCCACGTGAAGTTCCTGCTCGGGGAGACGGACGTGGCCAAGGACTGCTACGAGAGGACGCTGTCCTTCATGGCCGACGCCTCCGAGATGCACTCCATCTACCTGAGACTGGCCTCCATCTACCTCCAGGACGGACAGGTGAGGCACATGGGATAAATACAAGCGACTCTCTTAGGCTGAGATAACTGTTGAGATAATGAATTGGTAATGCTGAATATTGAGGTCCATTCCTACCCCTTGGGGCCTACGTACGCATCAGGTGGGGTAGGGGATCTCAAGTTTTTGAAAGTGTCCATACATTCCTCTACATATCAAGTATGTACTACAGTCCAAGGCGGGGTGAGGGCCCTTGGCGCCCATGTATACATGTATAGTAATCAGTATAATTTTACTTCTTTTTTTCGTGGTTTTCTGGTTTTAATTAGAAAATTACAATCGATAATTTGGGTGATTATAACATAGTTTTCAATTTGTTTGATGCAACTTAACCTGATGGTTGCGTATTATGTGTTGCTCCTTCAGTTTGAGAAGGCCCGGCGTCAGTTCCTGATGGCCTGTAAGCGGTCACCGTCCTGCGTCTCCTGGTTGGGGGTCGGCATCGCCTGCCACCGGGTAAGGCGCCATTCAACAGCCTTTGGCGTTGTTTTTCAAATATTTTTTATTAAAATTTAATTGTAATTTGCATATATAATTTACAAAAGAAATATGATATTATTACTCTAAGATAACACGGATCGAAATAAAGCTCGTTTTACTTAATTCTCAAATCTGAATCAGACGACGCATTGTGTGTAGATTTATAACAAAAAAAAAGTGTACATGTATAACATACTGTGAACGTAGATATTTTCGCGATTATGTTTTTTTCCCCGCGAAATTGGCAGAAAAGACGTATTCGCGTGGCTTTATCTCCTAATCAATCTTGATCACTCTATAATTTGATTCTTCATATTTTCACGTCGAACATACTTTCACGGATATTTCATGAAAAAAAAACAAAAAAAAACAAACCAACGAATTAAGCGAAAATATGTACGTCGCAAAAATAAGTAGACCTACGCTATTAAACTCAATGATTAGCTCTCGGACTGTTCACCGTTTGGTTCTCCCCCTTCACAGCTGGGTGAGTTGTCGGAGGCGGAGGACGCCCTGTCGGAGGCCAACATCCTGAACAACACGGACCCCGAGGTCTGGGGGTACCTGTCGCTCGTGTGTCTGCGCACCGGGCGCCAGCTGGAGGCCGAGCAGGCCTACAAGTATGCCATCAAGGTACGCCTCATCCCACCTATTATCTTACTTTTCTTTTTTTTAATGCCATTTTCCCTGCTTTCGTAGAAATTTCGAATTTTCTACTTCTTGTTGATTTTTGCTGCGCTGGCGTTTCTAATGATATCAGATTAAGAGCAACGCCAACGAAGCCTTACTGTCGGAGGTTTTTCATTGTATAAGGTCACTGAGCCATGACATCACTCTATTGTGTTGGCCCATTCTCAATTTGTACCAATTATAGGTTTCAGCTGGGTGTCATGGCTGGTTGGACTTGACTGACCCCCCCCCCCCCCCCTCCCCCTCTACCCCTCAGGTGATCACCCCTCTGCTCATTGGTCACTGGTGGTGGCTGTAGTTAGTAGTAGTAGAAGGGGTAAGAGGTATGACTGACAGGTGAGGCACGGCTGGGAGGGGCGGTGTTTGGGAGATCGCTGGTGGGTAGGTCTACAAGTGGGGGAGTGGGGTGGGGTGGGGCCGGGTCCGGTGACTGGTGGGGGGTGCAAGGTGGCCGGGACGCAACTGATTGCCACCGCAGATACCGGACCCCACTGCAGGGGTCCGGGCAATTCTTGTTGATTGCACTTTCGACTTTTCCTACATAGCTTACAGGTCTGTTTTTGAAAATTATTATTTTTGGGGCAATTAAACTTCAAATTTAGTGTCAGGACTTTTATTCCTAAAGGTCAATTTCCCTCTTAGATACTTGTAGAAAAATGTATTTCCTACCCTTCTTATTTGTTATCAGTTGGGAGTGGGATCTCTGAAATGCATACTTTGAATGTTGTACATGTAACCAAGGTGTACTGGGCAGCATTGTAGAATTTCCTCATAATATACTAAATGAAACTGATACACGTTTCTTTCCATTTTCAGCTTAATCTGCAGGAACAGGATCTGCTGGACGAGATTCACGCGGTGCAGGAAGAGGTGGGCTTTGGAAACCCCCAACTGTAGGAAAACATAAGCCTGGATATTTATTATTGTAGAGAATCACTGTTAATGCACCAGTATGGTACGCGCGATTGTTGTATCATTCAAGGCGTTATTGTGTATGTAAAGTCCAGAGAAAAGTTTGCGGAATGATTTACTTGAATCTAATAAAGTAGAAAAAGCATTTAAAAATCCACTGGTAACTTTCATACTTCATTATAAAAATAGAAAGGCCCCGCTCCACTTTATTTGTGTCTCTTCGAGTATTTACCCGAGATTAAACCCGTGATAATATAGTTATGACTGAGGAAAGAATGTATATAAAACGCGTACAATATTATCCTGTATATACACGTACAATGCGAATGGAAATAAACTAGATAGATAAGACATGACTTTCTTTTTTTGGGTTTGTGTTCAAATGGCTAGTTAACTAAAAAAATATTTTCCCTTCCTAAATAAGACTCTTTATGCCATTCTCAATTAGTTTCTGATCTGAGAATGTAAAGTTTTATGAATAATTGCCGAATACATTTGGCCTTTCCTGAATGGATTGCTCTTGGATCATTCCCAAAAAATAACGGAAATTTATTCAATGTTTTAAGTCCTGTTTCTTAAGTCTAACAGATCTACCTCATACAAACGAAAACCCCTACTCGGTTCACAGTTTTCATTTTTATTTACATTTCTACAAAAAGTTTCATTTACAAGCTTTGCTGAGATGTTTATCATTGACACCTTTTTCGGTCTACTACTTTATTCCACTGCAAATGTTAAATATACAATCTGGAAATGTATTGCAGTGCGGATGATCATACAGATGATAAAGACCTTCAAGTTAACATCTTTTAACCTATCATATGTGAGACTCTAACCTCAAGTTCAGGGACTCTGTCTATAAATCGCGTCTTCAATGAATATAGACAATAAATGCTGCCTTTCATTTGTTGAGTTAAAACAGATATATTCATGAAACAGATATGGCTATAAATGGTAATGTTTGATAGAGATGAAGTCTAGGCGCTTAGATAGTCACAGTTTTAGAGTATGTTGTACAGTGTGCCCGTGTGGTTATGTAACCTCCACCGGGCCTCCTGAGGGGAGCTGCCTTTCCGCCGCCCGTACAGCTTAGTGTTTATGGCTAACAGACTGCCCGACCATTGCAGGTGGGAGTCGTCAAATATCGTCCTCTCCTTCCTCGGCTTAGGCTGGCTCTCCTGCACACACCCTGCATAACTGAACACAAACGTTGTGTGGAGGTGGGGCGGCAGGAAGGGCTCGCGCTCAAACACCTCCTCGTCCGAGTACTTCCTTCGCACTTTCTTGATGGGTTCGGGTTCCGGAGGGGGAGGTGGGGGCGGTTGGACTATGGGAGTTGCGGCAGGAGGTTCAATTTTAGGCAGCATACGGAAGGTGAGCTTGATGCCTGTGCTGGGGTCACCGACCACGGTCTTCACGGTAAGGTTACTCTTCATGAAGGTACTGTCCTCTGAATGCTCTGATGAGTGCTCTGACTTCTCATCCATATCCTCCATCTCCGCATCTTCCACTGGGTCGCAGCTCTGGTTTTCACTTTTCATATCGACGTTCTCGCTGTCGTCCAGCCTCCCACCAGACACGTTCAGGAACACCTGGAGCAGCTCCTCCCCAGACTTCTTACTATCTGCATCAGCGAGTGACACCACAGGGTGCTGGTGTTTCCTAATGTAGACATCGTGAACCTGCCTTACGGGCAGGCGGGCTGACAGACTGTCTCCAAAGTACTCGGCCAACTGGAGGTACAGGGTTGACAGCGGCAGCTGAGGGCCTGGCATGCTGTTGCTCGTCTCGGGAATATTGAGCACGGTTCCGAGCAGCTCGGCTGCCTGGTCAGTCGCCGCTGTCACCGGCGTCTCCTTGGAGTCGGGTAGCTCGATGACCGGGCCCAGCAGGTCTAAGTGGGAGAAGTGGATGCCCGGTTTGATTGGGGTGGATGTGGAGGGGTCGGCTGAGTCGCTCGGAGCTGCTCCTACTGCTGCTGCTGCTCCTACCCCGGCCGACAGGCCCACCACCCCTGTAGGGTTGGCACTGGAGGGGGTGATGGAGGTGGAGGTGGCAGGGCCTGTGTTTATTAAGGGGGTTTGTACTGGCGGTTGTAGCGGGTAAATGCTGCTGAGGTCGACCAGCCCGGAGAGGCTGTCGTTGGTGTCTTCGGTGTCCTCGGCAGGCTGGGGGGACGGATGAAGCAGTTGTAGGCCTCGCTCTTTTACGACTTGCTCCATGGCCATCTGAAATACAGTTTTTTTAATCTATTATTTTACCAAACCACAAAACTATCATTTTACCAAAACACAAAAGAATATTCTTTTCTCTCGTTTGTTCTGGCGATTTTTAACGCCTGATGCCTAGGCTTTCCCTTTCTGCAGGTGGTCAATTATTAAACAAGAAAGGAATTACGATGTTTGATGTCCTACAAAGACTTATGAACAGAAAACATTATTTTATTTCAGAAGACGTATTTACATTCTTCATTCATTAGGAAAAGATGTCGTAAAAGCTTAGAAGATTCATCTCTGATGAGAGGGATCTCTATGTAGTCAAGACATTCTAACCAAAGTACACAATAACGAGACGATATTTTAATTCTCTATACTGCCTATTTTCCGAGAGACATGGGCGTTGTTCAAAACTATAAACACGAAGGAGCAATATTAACTTTGGACTGTTTTCTGAACTAATTATTAGAATCCTTGATGAATTATAAAACCCTATTGCAATAAATCTCAATGTACATGAAAGAGGATCACAGCTCTAGGCAACTGCAGTAAGCTGTAGAACCGGCAGCAGCTACGACAGCTGACATTGAATGAGTTAAGAACGGTTGATAGGGCTTTGAACATTAGACAGTACAGTCTGTTCTAACCCCCGGCGGCTGTTCCATACTCACCAGGATGGCGCCGTGCACCTTGCGGGGGTCGGTGGACGTGCAGGACGGGTCGCCGAGCACCGTCTCCAGGTGGCGCCAGTAGCGGCTCAGGTGAGGCAGAAGGACGCGCTCCACGGTCTGAGGGGAGAGGTTCAGGTACATGAGTGAACACGTCATTGCACTTGACTGAGCAGTTGGGAACCGGTCATAGTCCCCAAAGGTACCTCGCAAGGAACTACCTCTGTCAATGGTTTCCGGATTGCTTCACAGGTAAACTATGTCTGCTATACAGAGGCCCAGAGAAGTGGGCATCCTTTTACTTCATACACAGGCATAAATCCAATTATACCCATCAACCTGAACTTACTTAGTTTATAAAAAAAAAACCTTACCCTGGTGTTGATAACAATTGGTAAACCTTTTTTTCCTTTACTTACTTTGGTGCCGAAGGCGATGAGTCCCATGACGGCGCCGTAGTGGGAGCAGAAGGGGCGGCCCAGGTCGTACAGCACCTCCTGCAGGGCCGCCAGGTTATGACGCCGCAGCTGGTTCACCGACGTCGTCCACTCACTGCCCGCAGATAGACCACAGTTAGAATAGGGGGTAATACATGATCATATCAATGATGATGTGATTTGTTAGAGAAGAGAATTCTGAGACGTGGTTTATGGCTTGTGTCTTAATATAACTTTTGTCATCGTAGTAGATCTTCTAATTCCCCCCCTCCCTCAATGGAGAAATAATCAAATTCAGGGTTTTTCAAATAATGATAATGTGAGCATGGGAGTGTAAGGTGCGCTTAGCAGTATATTAGCTATACCAGGACCATCTCAATGTATCAAGGGACCAAATGTATAGAGGAGAGATCTATTGCAAGGGGAGGTGGTGTAACAGGCCCAGCCCAGGCTTGAATTCGCTCTGCGGGCTAGGCGAAAACTTAACCCACTACACCGTCCTGTCCCTCTAAATGGGATTGTATTCATGCAAAAGGCGAATAAATATATAGCATGAAAAGTTTACTTCCATTCTACCTATAGTCAAGTCGGATTACTAGAATGGATCAATATTTGGTGTTATATGTAAATGAAACCGTACACAAATTCAGTGTACATTCAACTTATACTTTCTTTGATCTAAAGGAAAGCTGGGTTTCACAAGCCTGCCTGTTGCCAAACAACTATACTTATTTAACAGTTCCACAATCAGAAGGAACCAGAGAGTGAAGTGTCTCACCATGTCATCTGTACGAGTAGCCGCGCGGCGTAGTCCCTGACGGCCCAGTGGTCGTTGAGGGGGTTGATGGAGGCGGCCAGGGGCTCGAGTAAACAGTACAGCACCGTCTGAACCAGCAGGTCCAGCTACAACCAAGGATAAGTCAGGGTCAGTTAGGGAGGGGGGTTAGCTACTGACTTATCCAGTAAGTCTTACTATTGTATTACTATAGGAAGTATGTATCAGTTTTTTTAGGGAACCTTATAGAACGTGTTACTACTGAATTAGGCTATTGATTTCACCAGTAATATTACAAAGTATTATGACGAACTAGTACACTATAGTTGTAGTACTGGGGCTCAGTTCCCAATTCATGGTTTCAAGAAGAATTTACACTGTATTGTTTATCTAATTCCGAATGAGACGAGACTGACTTTCCCAACAACACAGATCTGCTAATGCTTGTAGATTGAAGGTTCCATGAACAAAATTCACTTGAAAACTCACTAGTGTAATTAAATGGCATCTAGAGAAACTTACATAGGGCTTGGGCTCCAGGTACAGGGCTTGGTTACTGACCAAGGCCTTGACAGTATGAAGCAACTTGATCAACTGAGAAATATCGTGGCTCACTGTTTTCACCTAAAACATTAAGAAAAAGAGAATAACATACATTGTACTCTAGCCAGGACCTTATGACTATTTGCCCGTTAATCAAACAATCAGTGTTGTAATATTAGCAGTACTATTTAGGATGGTTGTGTAATATTATAAGCCGACTGAATAATGTGTTATGTTTTATTAGATAAACATGAATTTAGTTCCAATTAATCATACTGTGTAATTAATTCGCAATTTAACATAGTTTACATTATTAGCAAAGTTTAAGGATTCGATTACCAGTACACTATAATTGTGCTTCAAGGAAAGGAAACTTACTCCGTTATTCACAAAATTCACAAAGTAGGGCAACAAGGGCGCAATCTTGGAGTTTTTCCGCAGGTCTGTAAACGCGTGCTGAAAAGAGAATACAAGACAAATGTCACCCGCTCTTCAATACCTACACTATGAATAGTATGATCGCTACACAGATCACCCAGTATAAATAAAAAAAATATAAAAAAAATATAAAAAAATCAGTTACTGATACCTTCATAAAACTGGAAATTATTGACATGCATGTTGATAACTATTTATCGTTGTGGTCTACAGACAGGTATCACACACCGACCACATGATAAAAAGAAGTACATTTTATGATATGAATGAATTTCAATAAAATATGTTTGCTTTGAATGAGAATGTCCCTTACCTTTGTAACTTCCTCATCGTGTCCCAATATAGCTTTCGTCATATTGTCGTAGTAGGCCAGTAGATCGTCAGAAACGCCAATGCCAACTTTACCCGCATTTTTCGCTACAATTACATTATGATATTATGATTAGTGAATGAATTTCACTTAGCGATGTTTCCTTAGAACATTTTATGACATCATATATTCATACATGTATATGATTATTCGATTTTTTCTTTCAACCACAATGGAATTCATTTTCAAGAGAGTGAATCATTTACCTTAGATCGAATCACTTTAATACTGTAGACCCCAATCAATTTGATACAAAAAGAAAAACAATTTCTTCATATCCAAAATCATGCATCCAGCTGTTTATAGGTTTTGTGTGTATATTTACCTGCAATGGTTGAACCCATGACGGCACCTTTCTGAATTCCTTCGACAGCAAGCCAGTGAGCTGAAAAGACGCGATATGAAACTCAGTACCAACATTTACACAACGGTTTCGTCTCAACAATCTCTTCTTGACATGGCAAGTGTGTACAGTTATATATTGTGGGATGTACAAAGGCTGTAAGATTAACTAATTAAAACTATTTTTTTCCCTTCGCTGTTATATTAATATTATCTAATGTGTTATATTAACGAGCTAATAGTTCTCATGTTACACCATAAATGTACACAGAATTAAGTTACTATAAATGCAGCAGTGCTAATTAGGCCATTCAAACTCACCGTTGACCGTGGTGGTGCCCGGTTGACTGACGGTGTGTGGTTTCAGGGAAGCTGAAGCGAGGTCAACTTCATTTTCGTCTGTGAAGAACAGATCTCCTTCTTTTGTGTGTCGGAAAGGTAATTTACCCGAGTGAGAGTAACCTAGCAAGGGCTGAAAAGAAATTCCACAATCAATAGGGGTCTAATTGTATATTATGACACAATTAATACTTAATCAATGTACACCAACTCTAAAACCCAAGTTCATCGCCACATAAAAATTAAGAGTATCTGTCATGAAATGTATCCTAGGCTCACCAAATTCACGCATTCTCATATGATATGCCACAATAATCGCAACTTTTGTACGTATGATTATCCATCATTGAGAAAATGACGAACTGTTTAACATAGAAAAATACGGAATATTAGAGTAGCTTCACGAGATAAAATTCATCTTTCATTGAAAAAAAAAAAAATTAAGCGAAGTTTTTAAACTAACGGAATATTCCCATAAGAACTGTACCAAATTGGCACTCTTGATTGGCATATCTGCAAAGTATAAATCAGTCTTTAATTACCTGTACGTCACTGTTCTTCAATCCTTTATTAATGTCCTCCGTTGTGAGCTTCCTTCGTTTTGAGTGTCTCATAAACTGACAGCCGTTCTGTGAAAATAAAAGTTGTGAAAATTCCATGACAAACCAGCACAGATTATATCAGTATTAGTATCAGATGTGTAGTATATACCGAAGACATTATTTAAAAAAAGCAACATAAATATTAATGTTGAATGCTTCCTCAATTAATTTTAAATTTCAGCCACTGCTGAAGAAAATTACCATGCGGTTCCTGAGATTAAAATGTGACATTTTAAGGATAGAGAGTGATGATGTTGGCGTTTTTTGCAGTAGCTGTGTCTTTAATTTATCAATGATTCAATTTTTGAAATATCTGCCTAACATTTCTCATATCTATACTTGAATATGCCCTCTACATAAAGATATATGATATACGATTATTCATCGAAAATTGACTGAGTGAATGAATGATGAAAATGAATATTTTATTTTTAACTTTTATTCTTTGAAGGTTGATATCTGTCTTAATATTGAAGGTACTTATTGGACACTTTAGGTATATATTAAAAACATTCTTATGCAGGGAACTGTGTCTCAGATGTTTTATGTAGGTCCTAGTTAAATTTTAAGCAAATATTGAAAATAAATGTGAAAAAATTATTAAAAAGTTACCTTTTTTTTCAAGTAGGACCTAAAACAAAAATCTGAGACACAGTTCCCTCCACAGTAATGTTTTTGCATTACCTGTAAAGTCTCAGAATTCCAGAGAAGCTGTAGATGAAGATATTGACATTCAAAAAATAAAAGTGAAAAAAATCACTTTTTCATTTTTTTCCTGATCCCTATTTCATCAAAAATCTATCCGTGCCATTAGATAGAGAAAAATCTGCCCTTTCATTTGATGTATAATACATCAATCAGTTAACAATATTGGCAAAACTGTTGCAATTTTACTGATCGAAATGCCTGTAAGTGTTAATCACCAGTCTCTATCCTTAATAGCGACTGAACCTTCGCCATTTTGTTTGAATAGGGAATTGCGAAGAATTGCTTATCGTTCATGTATACTTCAATTTTATAATATACATTCTACTCTCACTTTATGAATAAAATATCAGCTGTTTTCACAATTAATCTTCGTAGGCCCTACTCAGAAGGGAAACCTTACAAATATTTTGTTTTTCTAAATCTATCTATTTTAGGTGTGTAATACAAGTTAATTGAAACATATATCACTATCACCACAAATCCATGTTTCACCGATAATATTGATGAGATCCTTTGTGCGAGTTCCTTTCAGTTCTAAAATTAGCTGGCAGGAACTGGGAATAAGAAATATATTTAGGGCCAGCCAGAAGGCAATCTACATGCAATCCAATGACCTGAACGAGGAAGACAATTAATACCCAGCGAGAGTAAAGCTCGCGGTGCAAAGTGGTGAAATAAAGAACAAAAGAGGTGACAGAAAATGTTCTGGTTTTTGAGTTGTTTCTTATGTTCCAGATCAATAGATCAAATTTTTTTAATTTTTTAATTTTTCTGTTTTTTTAACAAGACTTGCAGACTCAAATTTTTGACATATAGTTTTGAACTTGTTCCATACAGCTTCTACAATCCTTGTTACAACACAGAACGAGTTCTTTGATGTTTTGCATGTCATTTTCTGCCTTTTATTGTTAATTTTTTTTAGTAAATTTTAAACAGGGTTCCTTTTTTTCTATTTCATTTATCTTTTTTACAGACAAATATCACTTCATGAAATAAAGAAGTACATTTTGGGTTGTAGTCAATTCAGTGTTGGTAACTAACTTTTTGGTCTGTCGGCCAACAGGGTCTATTTTGTTAAGATATTGTCGACCCTGATAGCTTTTTTGTTGGTCCCTTTTTCTCTGTGTTTGTTTAATTCCTCTTTAAAACCGTTTCCCAGCTCTTTAATTTTCTATCAGCAAGTCGTAAAATGGGGTTTTACTCTCTGATAAACACTTTGTGTTAAATACTAGATCTATTAAACCCTGATAGAATGTGAAAAAATATATCTAGATCTAGATCTTCAAGTACAACTGTCAAGTGACACAATCAGGTCCTAAAAACATGTGTTACGATAACCCGACCTAGACTCTTCCCGAAAATTTGGTCAAATTATTTTTTTAGGAAAATTTTCATCATTTTTAAAAATCAAAATCTAGATATATAAGAACTGAACAGAGAAGCATGGAACAGCATAGAAAATAGTTTTTAGGCCTAGAGAACATTTGCCATTTGGAATTTTTTTAATTTCAAATTCAATACTGCCCTGGTCTAGATCTAGGCAGTAAGTGAATCAGTAAGTGAAAGATAAAATCATCGACCTACCTACCCTAATTTGTTTCGATGTTTGTCACCTGAACACATTTTTTTTGTCCTTTTTTTTTCTTGTGGAGGGGGGGGGGAGGGCTCATGACTTTAATTTAGATCTAATTTAGTAATTAAAGTAATGTAAAAATTAAATTGTCAATCAAAGATCTGCTATTTAAGTTACTAGATCTACTCCAAAGCCACACCTCGCGTTTGAACAAATTATGATTACTTCGATAAATATTACATTCTTAACATATTATACAATACATTCATATTCTGAAACACAGTAGATTGAAGCTGAGAAACTCAAGCCCATCAACTTACCATTGTGGCTTCACGAATTCTGTACACAACATCCTCGGCGAGTAGAGCAGCGACCTCGTCGGTGATGTCGGAGTGCCCCGCTGACTCTGCGTACGTTCTGATGGAATCCCGCGAAAGAATCGCATACTTCTTTTCCTCGGGATGTTTCTTATCGTCCCCCATTATTGCAACATTTATATATGTCTTGCTAGTAGGTGAATTTCAAGCGAAAACACCGGCTAAATCAACTCGATTCTCCCTTGGCCGCCATTTTGTTCGTGGTGCATTGCGGGAGCAGGCCACTTCCGGTTGTAGCAGACCGATGAGCGAAGTGAAGAAGCGTACGTTAGACTTTGCCCTATTCAACTTGTCATTTAAAGTTATAGAATTATAGCTCACACATCTAGTTAATATGTAGGGCATTTTAACATATAACTGAACTCAAAACAACATCGTTTTACGAGTGACAACCTTAGTATTTTACGGAAACACCGGTCAAAGTGGTTGCTGTCAGTAAGTCTCAACTATTTTCTTGTTTCCTTTTTTTTCTTTCCCAAAATAAATCCTGCATAAGTACATCCATAGAAACCCCGCTCCAACTATGCATACTTTTATTCAGAAATATATCTCATGTATTAAAAAAGGAATGAAAAGGAAGATTGTTATTCCATTGAGCCTTGTTTTTGATTTGAAATATGTATACGAAATGCATCCTGAGTAGACTCTAGATGTTTCATGAATCATGGGATTTAACACCCCCCTCCCAGAATGTTCACGTAATTTTATGTGTATATATTGGATGCAGCCCTCACCCCATCCCCTTGATTGGTATTAGTGCAAACAACATTATTGTGTTCATGTATCTCGACCAACCCTAAATTTCTCGCCCAACTCTAACTTTCATTGATAGTTTCTTTTTTCAAAATTAGAAAAAAATAGAAATAATAATAACCTAATTGGGCATACAGTGAAATGTTGTATTATCTCAGAAACACAATGTTGATCTTCATATTTTGAGTCTGTAAATCACGTTAAGAAATCTAAAAAAAATATTTAAAAATCGACCTACCTACCCTTTTTTTTGGGCCTCCTGTTTAGCCTAACCTGGACACAACCTTTCTTTATTGCCTTATCAAACATGATATAATCTGGTTCTCTGGGGCGTTTGGAGAACCCAGAAGTCTATCACTAAATAAATGCTATGTTAGTAACAGTCAATTAAATTAATCCAGAAATAATATATACATTCATAGATATTTCATGGTGTCTCTCACATGGATTCTTTTTCTTTTTAGGTTGCAATGTAGATATGTAAGTTATTTAGTCACAGTCACTGCATGATCTGCTTTGCTTAAATGGACTCACATAGATTATTTTTGTCACTTCTAATTGATGGTTAGCCAGCTTGAAATAATATCATGTATTCTATAAACACACGTGGCTTACAGCTAGGACTGTTCTTGATGTATCAGCGTTTTTGTAATTCTCGCTACCACGGATAGCCAATTTCTTTTACTGTACCTGCAGGTTAGCCTAGATGATGGTGCATGATTGGGTAATATGTCGACAAGTCATAAAGCTTAAGTATGGGATTTTTCATTAATCAGAGCATTATTTGTCATTGACAAGATTTAAAATCAAAATTCAATATTTCTTAGTTTGTATCGTTGTTCTAAGTTGTTTTGAAAATATCTTCATTACAGATGAATACGGATAAAATACTTCTATATTTCCTATAGTTTTTCCAGTGGATTTGTCAACATAATAAGTGGAAATTAGCCTGCAGGTGCAAAAAAATGCTTTATTTCTGCTATCTGTGGTAGGGTGAATTGTCGGCAAGCCTCCTGTTTAACCTAAGCTAACACTTAGACCACGGATATTTGTTCAGACTGTTGCATCACATGTCAATTAGTCGTTGCGTTTAGGAGGTAAACAGGATTGGCTATTTGCATGCTGTTTTATTTTTTTCCACAAACAGAAGAACAAAGAATAAAAATATAGCCATCTCACGGTATTTCTTATTTAGAAGTTATATCAGTTTCAATATAGACAAATCATCAGACCTCCCTACTTTTTAGCCCTGCCGTCGCCAATGTACCTTTTAATTCATCTTCTGTACAAAGTTATTATCAAAATATTTTTCCTTATAAATCAATGAACTGAATGGGAGCATATTTTCTTCTCTGTGCTTTGGCCTTGGCATTCATTGTCTGTCTTGATTTCCAATAATCCGAAATCTTCGAAAGGATGCACGTGGTCTCTTCCTTAAAGCTCTATGTTGTCCATAGATTATTAGTTTAATACGTTATCAAGTTTTATGTTGGTTACTGTTGGCAACTTCTAAGTGGACCTGACACTTGGTGTGGTACTGCATGGCAACTCAGACATACAAAATCCGTCTCAAGTATTATGTTTATAAATACTGAGCATGTCCTTTATTTCCCTTATTCTATGGACTCAAGTTGTGTTAAACATTAATGATTTCCTCCACACGTAGCCTTTGAAGCTATAGTTACCATCTAAAATAAGTTTTCTAATACACTCAATGCTTTTTTCTGTCCGATGTGTCACTAAAATTGATTTGAATAATTCTTGTGAAGGATTTCCTTGAAAAAAGTCAGGGAAGGGCCAAATATTTGGGGATAGATCAGAATACCTGGTCATACCTGACCGACAATTCGTTTTTGCCCCATGCTTTTGGAGAAAATATAAGTGTATCGTTAGGCTTCCCGGGCATATCATATCATGCCGCCTGGCAGATTAATTGATCCACGGTCCCACTTTTCATTTGTAGAACGACAACTACGCATACATTAAGTAGACAAACCCCCCAAATGGGGTTGAATAACGCTCTTGGTGCAAGTAGATATAACTTCGTGTGTTTTTTAAAATTTATCTCAGTGTAAATTTTAACAGCATTTTTCGTGATTTCAGTGCTATCCTTAACAAAGGTGCTCAAGGTTTTTGGTTCAAGAACCTTATCCAGGAATATGGCGAATACTGTAGTAATAACGGCTGCTCCTGAGAAGGCCCGGATTGACGACCCGATCCACGTGCAGGTCCGGGGCCTAAAGCCCCGACAGAGAGTAACCTTAACGTCCAAACTGGAGGAGTCTAAAAAGGTCTGGACGTCCTTTGCTCATTATACTGCCACCGAAAATGGTCAAGTGGATCTATCTCAAGCAGCTTCAGAAGGTGGAAGATTTACAGGTATTACTTAGAAAAATAAGATGTTTACAATTTTCTTTTGAAGTTTTCCAGTTACCATCTTAGTAAGGTACAGCATTACAAAATTATTTAATCCAACAATTTATTCCATATAATAAACAAAGATTTATTTCAGTCTCACGGCTTGTAAAATTGATAATAATCCGGATTGTGAAAGGATGATTTAGACAATATTTTCATGTATCTGCTGCTACAACATACTTTTGAAAAATATAGTAACATTTCTCTCTAACAATTTTTGCAGTATGATTCCTTTTTTAGATTATTTTTTTCGGGTACATTTTTAGTAACTTGACTGATTATGTTCACGTTTATATTTATCTATAAATAGATTTTCTGTCTTTAAGGAAAAGATCCAATGGGCCTATTCTGGAACATCTCAGTGGCTGATGACCCACTGGCGCGGCTACAAAAGCGAGATGCAAGTTCTCCTATAGTGACCGAGCTGTCCGTCCTCCCCGGGCATCTCAGTGCTGACCGTCTCAGTGGTGAGAGTCCACTCGCCCAGACCACGGTAAACAGGTACTACCAGGCCGAGAACCTGATCAGAGTCCCCGTCAGAGAGGGGCGGATACGGGGCACGCTGTTTTATCCAAAAGGTGGGTCATTATTTTTCTTTACCGCAAAACTTACCAAGCTCTCGTTTTAATAATCAACAAAGCAGATTTTGTATTGTTTCGTTTTATTTTGCTTACGAAGATGATACTACTGCCACGTCCCACCCACACAACAAAGCAGATTTTAACAAAATGAATTTTAAATTGTATGAGTTATTGTCTGCTTTTTAACGTAAGCTTACACCATTTGTATAACCGTAAAGCACCTTGCCTCGCATATTCAACTCATACTAATACTTCTGCACTTACAAAACTGATATAACCATTAGTGTATGCTCTCAACACCCGATTGAACATCCGGTAGAAACCTGCAGGTTTTTTTTTTACTCTAGAGTCCTGTCAGAGTATATTTCAATAGCTGCCATGATGCATAATATTATGTTTAATTCTCCTACGCCCGACACTCAGGCGACTCTACCGCAAGATACCCGGGTATCATAGACCTGTACGGGACCACCGGAGGTCTGCTCGAGTCGCGAGCTGCTCTTCTCGCCGCCCACGGATTTGCCACTTTAGCACTTGCATATTTCAACTTTGAAGATTTACCCAAAGATCTGGAGCCTATAGAACTTGAATACTTTGAAGTGAGTAAAACTCCATGAAGGGGGAGCGTGTTTACTGAATTATAGATGTAATGCATAGGAATCCAAGTTCTCAAATAAAAGTCTGCGCTTGTATAGTGAAAGAGGAGTAAGAGATGGGTAACAGGGAGTAGGCATTAGAATACTTGTAGTTCTATGTTGAAGAAACTGGAGAAATGATTTGTATAAAAGAGTTTGTGAGGACATTTATGGTCAGAATGATAAGTTTGGTTTACAGAAATACATAAAAACAAAATGTTCAACATTTTCAATTACTGCTGCCTTGGCATAGAGCGGTTGTAGTAGACTAATAGTAGCAACCATATTTCTATGTACAATGAGCTGGAACCTTTATGACGTATATTGCCCTCACTGTTCAGGTATCTAGAAGTCTTCCTTAAGGTACTTACAATATACACTAATCTGATTCCACACCCTTTCTCATGTACAGCCATGTACAAACATTCAGGTTACATAACAAACACTAATTCGACCATTTCACATTTTTATTTTTAAGGAGGCTGTTGATTGGTTGAACGGGCACGAGAAAGTCATCCCCAATAGTCTCGGGGCCATCGGCGTGTCTAAAGGCGGAGAAATGGCCTTACATATCTCGACAATATCTGACAAGGTGCAGTAGACAATAATCCCTATTTACATGAAATGGATAGAAACATATAAGTGTTCAGATGTACATTTGTAACACTTCATCAGTCAAAGACATCATCGATATGGACACACATACATCACCCATTAATAATTAGAGGGGAAATCTATCCTTGGGTTTTCTTCAAAATTAAATCTTGGACTCGCTAAGAAATTTTATAAAATTGATAAACATTATTTACTTTTGTTTCCTAGGTTAAAGCAGTTGTGGCAATCAACAGTTACTTCTATAATTCGACCATAGCACACTCATATAGAGGACGGAAAATACCCTGCATATTGTACGTACACAAACATTGGTACCCAATCGTCAAAAATAACGTTACTGGTACACGTAGTCTAAATTCTACATTTAAGGTTTTTACAATATTGTTTGATGATAGTGCTGAGTGCAAAGCTTAAATGGTTGATATTCCGTCTACAAAAAAAACAAACAAAACATAATCCTAGTACGTACTCCAGAATCATGAGAAGTGGCAATCACTTTCAGTTTTGAGAATGTTTTTTCACATGTATGACAGTATGTATTCCTCTTCCATTTCTATTAGCCCCGATTTTCAATATGCTAAGAAGGAAGACGATTTCCTTGTTTTAGAAGACTCTTACGACAAAGTCCATAATATCGAGGAATGTTATATACCTGTAAGTCAATATTTAGAATGCATTTTCTTCTTTTTGTTATTGTGCATATAAAATATTCAGTCTCTCTTAAAAATAACAGTTTTCTATGCCAAAGAGTAATAATACTATCTGAACTGTTTTTTTTTTTAAATATTTAGATATCAATATTATAAATGGTGATTCACAAAAGGTTGCGTTCACTTCATTGAATATCAAGTTAAAAAGTAGTATGATAAGAGGATCTCTGATTACAAATGTGTAACACATGATTATAGAAAAGTGATATACATGTTATGATGTATCAAAAACATTTCATTTGGGCAAGATAATGAAACGGTGAGGGCCTAACCTTAGATCCGACAATGGACCTCCTAACATTTTTTAGACCATCCGCGTGCATTTTATTAAATGCTTAATCCTTAAGCCCCATACCCACTAGGCGACTTTTACACAGTTGACCGACGAGTCGTTGATAAAATCGGCCGACTTCTTGCCTGTCAGTATAATATATTGAAATATGTGTGCTTGAAATGAATCGGGGCTAGAGTCGGCCGATTTTAAGGGCAAAATCGGCCGACTCTGTAAAAGTCGCCTAGTGGATATATGGGACTTTATAAAGTATGTTAAATTGTCCTGAGCAGGTTGAGAAGAGTAGTGCCGAGTTCCTGCTCGTCCACGGCGCTGACGACCGACTGGTGCTTCCCTACAATGGCATGCGGTTGGTGCGTCGTCTGTGGGACCACGGAAAGGACAACGTGGGCCTACACGTATACCCCGGGGCGGGCCACCTGCTGGAGCCCCGCTACACGCCCGTCTGTAGGGGCGCCGTCCACAAGATTGTAGGTGAGAAACTCAGACCAAATTACCAACTCAAAGTCCATTTTCAAATTCCCTGTGTTCTGCCTGAGATTTCCCCGTCTTATGGCAATTTTTCCCTGTGCTCTATTGAGCAAGGTGATCAAATTTATGAGCCTTTGTGTTCAGAATTTTTTTTTGACCCAACAACAAGAAGTCAAACGCTTACTATTTTGAGGATCAGGAATTTCAGAACCTGGCCAAATGAAATTCACTGTGTTTTCCTTGTGTTTTGGTAAAATTTCCCTGTTTTTCCTGTCAGGGATTCTTTTTTTTGTCATTTTCCCTGTGCTGTTGGTACCCTGTCAGACACCTCTCAAGGCTGTATTCCACTAAACGATGATTGGCTCGAGTTTTTGGGAATTTAACCAATATCTGGCAGAATTTTGAAAAAGTAACAGACTGGAGATTCTATGTAATGATGAGCAAGATCCCCATGTGGAATATACTCCCGAAAACGATCACGATCTTTTGCACCCCCAAAATTGCGAGCTTAAGATCGTGAATGTTCCAATCAATAGTTAACATCATTTTGGTAAATATAGGGAGCCTTGTTCACGATTTTATATAACTGAAACTTACATCCTCTCAAATTTTTGCAATCACCAATCACGATCCTAAGCATTTTTCATTTCTTCCTCCTGTAATACATCTTTTATCTGCTTGAAAAAGCTTTCTTAAATTCTTAAATTAGCAGAGATACTCGCCTAGTTGACTATTTTCAACATTCTTCTTTTTTGGGGTTAATTATGTTTTCATATCATTTCACACTAAAGCATGTGTTCCATTAGGAATTAGTGTTGGTTAATTATTGGTTGGAAGACTTCCAATCTATGGCTTACATTTTTTGTGATGTCAGAGATCGTGAGTTTTTTTCAGGTATATTACAGCTCAAAAAGTGTGCCAAAATCGTGACTGACTGCTGGTGTTTGGGCTTTCTATAACAGCATATTACATAAGCGTGAATAACTTTCGGATATGCCACTCAAAACTAACTAAAAATATGGTAATGTCATTCTTTAATCCCGTATTTTTTTTTTTTTTTTTTATTAATCAAAAGCTTCACGTATACACATGTTCTTCCAGCCTTCTAGAGGTTAAATAATTTTAACAGCGTTAGACAGATATTAGAGTATGATATGATGTTAATGATGATGTTGAAAGTTATTTCAGCAGAATACAAAGAAGAATCGCACAGTACAGTCAAATCCAAATTTAGCCAATCTTTAACCTTTGTACATCACTCTTAAATTTAACCTTAGTTAAGGCCCTTTGTACTTCAAGAGGGATCATGTCCCACAGACGTACACCCCTGTATAACGGACTCTTCAATATCTTCTGATACTTTCTACGCCTTTTCTTAAACTTCACTTTTCCACGACTCCTCAAATTTATTATAGGACGATCGTGATCAATAAATGCATCTTCACCACTCAATTTATACATCAAAGACAAATGCTGTTCATGGCGTCTTCGTTTCAATGACATCAAGTTAAATGCATCCATGAGTCCACTCAATGTTAGATCCCTTTTTTCATTGTGATTTATCACTCGCACAGCTTTTTCCTGTAATTTTTCTAATCTATTTATCTCATAGAATGTACCACTTTCTATCATAAAACAGGCATAATCATATATTGGGAGAATGGTTTGTTTGTATATTGTCAAAGCTATTTCTGATGTCATGTACTTTCTTTGTTTACTTAGTTTACTTAGTATATCAAACGTTTTAGTCAGGCTAACAATACATTTATTTTCTAGAAATCACAAAACCAGGACAAATCCTGGAAGACTGTAATTCCTTTCTATAAAAGTTTGTTTATTTCTAATCTTCCTTAGGGGGAAAACTTCTCTTCGGAGGGGACACCGCCCGCCACGCGTATGCCCAGAGTGACGCATGGGAGAAAATCCTTCACTTCTTCAGCAGCAAATTAAAGCCATTAAAATCTCATTTATAAAAGTGCCAGTGAAAATCCATTATGTTGAACGAGATTGTACATGGAGAATCGGATGCTAGTCTAAAAATATCATATAGTTAGATGTGTGCATGTAGAATAATGTGGAGAAATGTTAGAGAAGAAAACTATTTTTTTTAAATTTTATACTCATGAAAAATGTCGCGAATATAAATAAAGTTAAACACCGATGGATACATTGGTAAGTTATACCATTCATTTTTATTACAGGCATAGCAAAGTGTATAGACATACAAGGTAAAAATGACATTTTGATTTTGAAACACTTGCCAAAAATCAGTAGGCTCCTTGCAGTGTTTTGTACGGTCTGTGCACATTGTACTCTCTCCGTTTGTGTAATATTACAACTGACCCACTCCATACTCCATATGTAGTAGACGTGGTCCACCATCACGTGTGACTGGTCATTTAGGGACAATACATTAAAGTTAGGCATGTACAGTGGGTATACAACAATAAGCGTTATACAAGAAATACATAAAACTTCTGTACAAAATAGTTTGTTTACCTTTATATTTTTTACATAAAATTATTCCTAGCCTATTGAAAATGATGTTGATGGCTACAGAATTTGTTCTTTGCCTGCTGTATTCAGTATGTTAATTAATAGAAACTATCATTCTTTTAAATAATCTTTCTCAAATGATGCCGTAAGCAAAATCTGCCCAAAATGAAATCTACATTTTTAACAAAATTGAAAACAAAAGATAACTAAAAACAAAATAAAATATCAATAAAGACCCCTGAATGTGTTAGCAAAATTACTTAGTACCTGAAGTCTCATACAGTAAGGACTAAAAATCCTGAGGGACTAAAGACAGAAACAAGAGTGGTTCTAATTCAGAATAAGACACAAAAAGAGCATTTGAGAGTTATTTAAGTGTATTAAGACCACTTCAACAGCTGGTAGGGTTGTAGATATATGGAGGGTTAGTAGGTTCTCTAGGCAGACCGCTGTGTGTGGGTTAGAATGGACTCTGGCAGTATCTATACACTGATTCAATTGCTGTGACTACTCCACTCACAATAGACTGAAACAATATTGTACTGTGCCTTTCTTTTCTTACCGTCATAATATCATATTAAAGTGCAGTTGATTACAGTTATGATCTGATATGACTGGATGCGGTAATATTTATTATCTTAGTTACACCTGCGAATACACTTGGCAAAGTTATGGGAATGATGAATGACTCAATCGTGTCTTTTTCTGTCTCTATGGGGAGCACTCTGTTACCATAGATACTGAACACATGCATCTTGGGCTGACACATGGAAGACCGCATGCTCGGGGACGTTTAGGAGGAACACCATGAACAGAAACAGGTCGACCAGCCTGTTGTTATAGTACTGTGTATGCTATAGCAACCTACAATGGATGTCCTCAGAAGACGCCCCTCCACCGTGTATAGGGAGAATAATATACAAAGCTCTAGTCGCTAACAAAATACAAACTGGCAGCTGCTGTACAAAATGTAACCAAATATATAAACAACAGGAGTCAACAAAAAGAAAATAAAGCTTAACAGGCATGGGACATGTTATAGACAGAACAATGGATAGATCTATGATATAATAACCAGTGCTATAAGGTTTCTCCTCCCAGTACGAGACAGAATAGCATGTCTAAATCAATAAATGTACACGTAAACTAATCAATGGTGAAGAGAAAGAGTTATTTTTGTTATAAGTACATACAACAACTGCGATGAGAAGTTGCACAAGGTTGACGCCACTGTTGCGGTGCTACAAGTGTCACCCAGTCACTCTTGCAGAACCTTTCCAGTCAATACAAACTCACTGTAAATCAACAGGGATTCCCATTTAGTACAAGTTTAGCCTTTCTCAATCGGTGCCATCATTCGCCTCTCCACTGATAAGATTAAACACTGGTTTTCCACTATCACCACCATCTTCCTCTCACAATCATTAAAAGGTTCATTCCACTATCACATCGTCGGGCATTAACATGGGCTGTAACACACTACACACGGAAATAGGAACAACCGCAGAGGTTACCTCAAATAAAACAAAGTCTATTGAGCATCAGCCTTTACTGGGTATTTTTGGTATCTTGTCAAGTTTTACCAAAGGAAGGAAGTAGGACCCTAACTGTACACGGATACTGGCGCTCGCACCAAAAGTATATTCACTTCACACAGTAGCAAAAAGAAATCAAACTGGTTGAAAAGTGATGACTTTAAGCCACTCGTTCTACTCGGGAATAGTCCCATTTAATGCCATCAAAAATAGTTCTTTATCTCGCAACGTTTAAGCTCTATTACTGCAAGCGGCTGACTGATACTTAATCAACTAACGACCCATTCCACTGAAATTTTACGCTGCATTTGGTCGAGTCAATAATGTATCATGATTACCTTTGTTTAATAGGTAAGGGTCATTAGAACAGCGCATGAGTCGGATGTATAAATCTTAACTCGACAGAAGCCTGTTGCCTGGGCCTTAGTCCTGTCGTCATCAACCTCAGTATTTACAGGGATATGCAGGTTCATAATTTGCGACAGTTTTATTTTGTATGCGACTTCACGTAAAAGCGGGTGTGTATCATTTCATAAGGCTTGCTTTTGTTAAATAAAGCTTTAGCTATACGCTGTAGTTTCCCTTTAGGTAAACATTAATCCTTAAGAGGACAGATCACAAGATCCACGGGTATTTACTCTCGTAAAATACCATGTTTTTCTGACCTTGTAATTTATATACAAATACGTAATAGTTTCTCGATATAATTTGGCATTATCCTTGTCACTGTGCTTTTCTCGGGCAATCACTTTCACAAAAGCCCATCTCTTAGTATCACTTTCCCCTACTAAGTGTCAAAGACTCCATGTATACCAATTACATTAGAATAAAACTGCAATATAATTATACAGGTTTCTATTTAAGAACAGGTGCGAATCGGGCTTGTGCAAGCAAGAGTTGTCATTTTGGTCATTTATCAACAGGTTGTTGTAGATCTAGCATACACGCAGAGTGTTTTAGAACACAGTTACTTTGCCTAGTGCAGTATCTGAGAAGCTGGAACGCTCACCCTCCATACAGTTTACCTCAGGTAGGCCTTATTAAAGGGTGGCGTTTTTATCATTGGATCAGACTTCAGTTCTTCTTCAGACTTAAGTAGGAAGATGCTTTTGTTCACACACTTGCTGGGGATTAGGTAACCATTCTACACGTTCATTCTCACTCTGAACAGATGACAATGTGTTGATTTAAACCATCACAGTCAAGGCTGAAACACACCTATCAATGTACAAGCTCCTCCTTCTTCGGCCAAATGACTTTTCTAATGACACAACTCTTCAAAAGAACACCTAAATTATTTACTTTTGTAAAGCGTTGTCACGAGAGAAATATAATGGTCCCCTTACTGCATCAAGTGGGTGAGGATATTCCTTAATTCACAATACGAGCACTTCGTTCACACCTCATCAACATCGAGTAAAAATCAGTTCATGATTTTTACATTTCCAATATCACCAACATTCTGCTCATACACGTCTCCCTTGTCTTAATCAAAGATATTACCGGTTCAATCTGTTTCACTGTATCCAATCAACCAGCATTCTCACCTGCTTCCTCGCTACAGGGACAGGGAGTTTCTTAGCAAAAAACAGCACCAATTAAATCATGTTGCTGACTAATTAAAAGCCGCAGTTTTCACAATGTGTTGGGGCAACAGATCTACGCGTGGCCTGGGAGAGGGGGGCCTTCTACTCCACTGTTTGTACATGTATAACACCACGCCTCCTGTGTTGAGACCCATTAGGTAGGGGGGTCAGGTAGGGGGCTGCAAGACCCCTCCTGGGTAGGGTTGTGACCTGGCAGGAGTGTTGCTGAGTATAGCCGCCAGGTGGTGCTCGGATCAGACTTTGGTGACCAGGGGGCGCCACTGGGCCATGCGCTTATCTTTAGATTAGCTGTTTATTTGATTTCCCTAAAGGTACCCAGAGTCTCCTATGGTATTAGCTTGCATGAGTTAATTGTAATGGCGCCAAAGACGTTGTTTTTGTGTCTGATGACCAAGCTAGACGTGTCAGAGGTGATTCATTTCTTACTATATACTCGAGGATACTCTTAAAATAGCCACTGAAATGTCTGTTGGTCTCCTAAAGACATAACGCTCCTGGTAATATAGTGACTCCCAGCCCTGATCCTCTTTTACATTAGATTACAATTACTCGCAGCGGCGGCTTACTCATTTACTCCTCACTCTAAGCAACATGGTGACCTTAAATGGCTAACCCCCTATATTATATATTCTCTCAGGCCTGAAAACACCGAACCCGCCACTCTATTTAAAAGGTTGCAGAGCCACAAAGACATCATACATGGCTAAAGACGTAACATATTATGCCTCGGATGGCAAGAAGGACTTAACGCATCTGCTTGGTAGAATTTGATTAAACACCCATCCTTGAAGGTCGAGCCGATTTATTGCATGTTCCGGATCGCTACGCGGACTGTTCTCAGATTCTCTATAATGGTGGCTCGTGCTCGTGGCGCAGGCTCAGCAGTTGCTGTCGGTGCCCGGGGAGCTCTCGTCGCGCGGATCAATGTAGCTGTGTCGGTTCGAGCCCGGCGGACTGCTCAGGTTGCTGCTGTTGTTCGAGGCGATCGAGGGTCGCGGACTGGACCGTTCCATCGTGCCCTGCAAGGAAAGTGATCAAGGTTGAAGGGAAAGAAAATTGAAGGTTATTCATTACTTAGGCGGCCATTACGGTTATTCTTTGTTTCAGCGTTATCCATGAGATGACGGGGAAAGGTAGAGAACTATACAGAGGTTATCCAAAATTTGAGAAAATGGATATGGCATCAAAAGTATTTATTTTCCCAGTTATTAGATAAAAATTTAAAAGGCTCCTTTAATTAAGATTTAAAAACAGGATTGACTGGTCTGGTGTGTGTATTTTAAAACGTAAAACAAACTGTAAATCAATTGGCCATGCAGGAAATAGTAAAACGGCAAGTAACTGACGATAATGTAAAGTATCACAATCCGTAAAAACGTATTTAAATAATTGGCGCTATTAAAACGGGACAAAATTAATAAAATAAGCTTTTCTACATAGACTACGGATAAGGAGCGACAGGAGGTTGCTCTAGGGGTGGGCTGGTGGTGGGACCAGAAATTGACTGGCTCTTATATGGCCACTGTCACAGTTTGAAAGTTCGGGTCGTCACGAGTCTGGGCCTAGCATCTGTATATTCTCCCGTTAAATCTGAGGGTAAATTGTTTTGATTTTTTTCTTATTTATTTTCTTTTTCAATTTTCAGATTGGAAAATGTTGAAATCTCTTATGATCTGAGCTCTCAACTAATCTGTAATCCGGTACTGAAATGTTAAATGTTTTATAGAACCTAATATAAGGGACGTAAGTCCGAGTTAATAATTCACTTTTTGAGATGATAATGTCAAAAAAATCTGAAATCAGACAAAAATCTAAAACCTACATCCCTGTAGTACCTGTTTGGTCAGATTGTGTGGTACCCAAACTTTCACTGTGACCTTGTGGCCCTGTAGCTGGCCACCGGCAGGCCACAGTTGATCAGGGGCTGGTCTGTGGTTAACCACTGGCCGGGCCACTGTTGAGGGCAGCACTAGAATTAAGCCACTCCGTTCGCGCACTCCACTGGCACCTACTGACATGTGATTGGCCAGTGACAGATAGCCTCGACAGGTGCCCCCTCCACAAACTGTGGAGTAGGGATGAGTTAGCCTTTTAGGTATGAATCCCAAATATGTAAAAGATGAGAGGGATGTATATACAAGTTTGCTACCCATTACAACTTGATACACGTTACAACATAATACCCATTACAAATCACACAACACGGTTTGAGAGTGTATGAAAGGAGTGGCCTCTAGTGTGTCCCCACGGTTGACCATAGACCGGGCTACAGATGACCATACACTGGACCAGAGTTGACCTACCTCTGGTGAGTCCTCCACGGGGGGCGCCGAGGTGGGCGGGGGTGGAGGTGGAGGGGGCAGGTTTAACGACGAGGACGACATCACCCCCGGGCTGGAGAGCTGCCTCGTTAGAGACATCATGGCGGCACTCCCTACACACACAACATCGAGACAACAGGGTCACTTTACCTGCGGGGGTCCCAGGCACCGGCACCGGTGCGGCGAGATAGGCCTGACTGTCGGCGGGTCATTGGACATGAGAGGCACCACTTTACCTTACAGGCTACACTAGAGTGGTTTTAAATTCATTTTAAATTGTTTTGAATGCCGTTTAGGTTCTCAAAAATTCTTTGAACCAAATTTACGAAATTGTTGTAGAGATGTTGAAATAATTGTCACATCTTTTTCAGCGCTGATTATCCATTTCCAATGAGCTATTGTTGTATTTTTGTATTATATCAAAGTGTTTTAAAAATTCCAATGGGATCTTAGCGTTTGGGATTTTTATTTGCTTCACAAAGTCTTTTGGGTAGCTCTCATATCTAATGACCACGCCCTTCTAAGCTAAGTGACAGAGGCTGCACGGAGATAAAGTCTACAATATATATCTTAGAAGGAAATCTACATTGCCACTGCTCTGAAAAATGTAAAGGCATGGGTTTCTTTACTAATTTGAATCTAGTGCAATCACTTTCGTTGAACTGGGATCAAAATTAACAATCATAATTTTGTTGTGGATAACATATCGGCCCATCGTTAAGAATGATTAAATACATGTAATTTGTTACAACCGATCCTTAGCAGATGAAGCTATATAAAACGACTTTCACTTTTTTGGGCAAAGAGTTGTCATTTCTGATTATTGGCAAAAAGGAAAGAATTAGGAAATATCTAACCACTTAAAGCGGTGTTCCAAAAGATAATGAACAAATTTCTAAAAATGATCAGTGCAAAAATTGTGTTATTACCTTTATATATTTTGAACAATGGCAATGTATCAGATAAAATTATAAATAGACTATATACCAAAATGTTCTATAAAATAGCACGATAAAAGTACAATGATAAGCGTAATTGAAAATCACAATAGATTAAAGTGATAGTGAAATTTAAAGTACAAAACGACCAAACAGAGAACTGATTAAATACACATCAGACCAGTAACACTAAATTTGAGAAGGCCAAGTCATGCAAATTAAGTAATGGTAAAACACCCACTTATTCAAACCAGTAACTCATCCGGAAATTATTCACAAAGTAGAGAACACACGAATTGAACGTGCTCGAATAACCCACAAAACAAAAACCAGCTCTCCGAAGACTCAAACACCAAGTTAAGGGAAGAAAACTTGATTTTGTCAAGTTCTCATTATATTTCAAGTGGTTTATATATCTTTTCAAAAATGCGTGACATTTCTGCCAAACATGCCTTTCGTTTTGTCTAAACATCATCTAAACTATTCTCACTTTATAAGGGATTATCTCCGTATGTGTCCATCATGACGTCAATCTTATCCGACGATTTATAAATCCAGGTAAGAAAATAATTGTTGCCACTCAAAATGTCAAAATTTCCGTTCAGATGTCTAGTTTAATCTACATTTCTTTAGTTCAGACAAGATTTTTTTAATCAAAGGAGCTTGTGAGCACGTCTAGGGAAGCATGCGGCAATGCAGCTTGAGCCCAACCTGGATGGGTAATCGTGGGTAGAGTTAAGGAAGACAAAGATCTACGGATTTGTCGCCACATACGAGACGGGCGGTCGAACCTCACTGGGAAAGAGAGAGAAGACAAAACGCATGTAACCAACGAAACATGTGCCAACTCAACAAGAATCTGGGAAAATTGTAAAAATAGTTCTAGCTCTGAAATGTGAAGTGAGGACCATTTAGAGCTCACATGAACAAAACACAGGGGGACTGGCAGGTGAGTGCATGTTTACACGAAATGAAACATGAGCTACATCTATAAGGTAACGGATCTACCCGTTATTTGCTTGACAAAATAACTTGAAAAAGCTATAGCAAATTATGATATGATTTTCATAAACGAGCAGCAGCAAAATGAAGAATAGACAAAACATAATATGATCGCTACAAGTAACAGTTCCCAAAACAAGAACAAGGCATCCAATACACTAGTTCTAGGTAGGAGTTGTCTCACTTTTCTCAAGGAGGATATTACGTATATTAACCACATGAGTCTTTCTTCATACATCCTTTCATACGACTTTGTCAGACCCATAGGATTAATAGTTACGAGGATGTAAGTCAGGGTAAATGAAAAAAGCTAGATCTCCAGAGAGAGAAATTGAAATTGTCTCAAAATGCTATGAAATGTTACGAAAGAAATTAATTTTGAAATCACTACTACAGGTGATGTTAAATCTGAAATCCAACAAAACCTGAAAACTTACATCCTTGTAAATAAAAACTCTCAATCTCTACTCTCAACCACTGTGAGGACGTAGTGTATGGGTGTGCCGGGGGAGTAGAAGTAGCACCCAGGTGAGGTTCGAGGCGACAGGCGGTGTGTACAGGAGTAGGACTGAGTAAGTGTCCAAACTTCATGCTCTCACCTTCAACGTGGACTCAACAATCCGCCGCGGTGTGAAACGCGTACATCAGACTTAGAGGGGGCGAACCAGACAAGCACAGGGGGAGGGAGGTGAGGGGGGCCACACCAGAGGAGGCGGGAGTATACATAGACACTGGTGCGAGGGGACGGAAAGTGACAGGTAAGCTCATATACTGCTGAAAGAAATCTGATGATGCCAATACTCGTCAGTTTGAGATACCGACTTCGTTATTTAACGTTAACTTTTGAATGTGTTAAGGCTTCTTCGCTTGTGTTCCAGGACATAAAACTGCAGACTTAGGGCAGTTTTGTATAACGCTTTGAACAAAACAAAGGAAAGTAAATAGAAACTTAGGAAATTTTGAAAATATTAATATCCAATAACTTTCTCTTAGGGAATAGATTTTGCAAAACAGTTTGAATTGCTAAAACAATCAATCGCGCTGTGGGGGACAAAACTAAGTGAATTTGGGAAATAGTGACAACACATGTACTGTGACTCAGAAGGGCGACTAACAAATATCTACGTTAAAGCTGGAGACCATGAATTCAAAAGATGAAAAGGGTGTACTCCATGCAAGATCAGAAGATGAAAACAACACTGTAAAAACGGAGCAAACCCATCCAACTCAGGAATAAGGCCTTTCGGGGTGTAAAATGGAGCAAACCCATCCAATTCAGGTATATGGCCTTTCTGGGTGTAAAGCCCCCAGTGGGAGGAGGGGTGTAGGTGACAGGCTGGTGCTCGGGGCTCCACCTACCGTTGACTTGCTCCGCGGTGCTGATGGGCCGCCGCACTATGTCGACGCCGCGGGTGCCCGGCGCGAACATGCTGCGGATACGGTTCATCTTCTCCTGCTCCTGTTCCTGCTGGGCCGCCTGCTGCTGCTGGGCCTTGGCGGAAACACGTCAAACAGAGTTTACAACGGGTATACACCGTAACACGTTCTTCAATAAAATATTAAACATATCCTTTGATATATTTAAAAAAATTAATTATGGAATTTCTATGAAAAATATCCTTTGATATAATTTTACATACTTTGAATTACGCATTTTGTCAGTTTTTATTCGAGACAGCTTTATTATCTCAGCTTGTGCGTGGTTTTTATCAATTGTAAATATTCAGTAAATTAATTCATGGCAAATCTTAACAATTTAAGACATTTGGAAACATTTAATTTGGGAGATAATTCTGTCTATTTTAAGTTGCGTAGCGTACGGTTGATTATATCTGAAGGAACATGTGTGAGGGCTCACCACCGGTAGATCTATCAAGGTCTGGGTCCCCGCTCCCGGTCCGATGTGCGCGATATGTGAAAAGTTGGTGGGGCCAGAGATGACCCGCGACTTCCTCTCAGCGGTGCCTTCTCGGATCATGGCCGGCGCCTCGCGGGGTCCCACGTGGGCCACGTGGGCAAAGTTGGTGGGGCCGGAGATCTTGGTGCGCCGCAGTTCTAACCTGAAACCCCCAGGTACCCAACTGTTGGTTTGGTGTGTCGGTGCGCGACACGGGGTGGGGAGAACAGAAACCGGCAAGGTGAGAAACAAATCTTTCGGGCTGAGATTTTCCCCGATCGGGTCAGCATGGGTAGTTAACACAAAACACTGCACACCTTTCACTTGGTGGTCTCAGTGGGGTGAGCAGGAGAGGGAAAGAGCAGGAGGACAAGGTGAGGAAAGGACCAGGCCCCGATTTGTAGTTCATCGGGAAAGGAGAGTTCTTATAGCAAAAGGATTTATAATTAAGACTTAGAAGTATACTTTTTCAGAGAAGATTTCAGACTGACTAGAGGTATAAGATCTTAAGATTTAAAGCAAAGTTTAGATCTTAGGATCATAGAAGTTTAACTATAAATCGGGGCCAGAGTTCAAGTGAAGGGTTGAAGAAGAATAGATGTAAACATGCAACGTATAGGGGTGGAGTGATTAAGGTGGTAGTACAGCATAATAGATGGGAAATAGCTTAGTGGATGTAATACAGAGAAGTCTTAGTGTTTCCAGGAAGAGTAGTCAAACAGTTAGTGAAGATGATAGTTGATGTCAAATAAAACTGATAGTAATGAGAAAATAATATTGAGAATAAATGTTAACATCAAATAAAACTGATAGAGAAGAGAAAATAATATTGAGAATAAGTAGAAAATAGAGAAAGTATAGGAGACCTTTAACAGTACATGCAAAAGTGTACATTTCACCAACAGTTCACATTTCACAAACAGTAAGAGGTGCTTAGTATCGGTAGCTTTGGACTAACATCTTTCAGAATAACATTCAACATACAGTGATAGTCTCTTGTACAGCAGTTTCCAAATGGCTGAGATTCTGAAGGCTGATGGATATGATACCGTAATTCCGATAGATGCAGAACACTATTTAATCCACATTGTGACGTTTTTGAACTTATCTAAGTGTAATACTTCTTAGCTTATCAGGGGAGATTTGCAACAGGCGGGGGATGCATAGGATATTGTGCCTTCCATATTTTTTTCCACATAGATATAGCAAATGCTATTATAAAATTAATTAAAATTCAGATCATCATGCCGAAATAATAATTTTCCATTCTCATGTTGCAGTAACAAATTTAGATTCGACAAACATTGAACATAACATAAACGATGAAAGCTTGTCAAACATTTACAACTTGCAAAAAGACAAGGCAAACACAAGGCACACTACAAGCGGGTAAGCCAAGACGAAGCCAACTTATAAGGAGTGAGGTGACATTTTCACCAAGTGACGGTGGTGATGACTTGTGAGTACACCATGTTAACCCGCGCGGTCCCCGCCTGGCCGGTATCTCTACACACCACCTGCACGACTCGCGTAATGCAGAACCCCGCCTACGAAAATTTTCTCTGATATTGTTTAGGTTAATTTCCATAACAGTAAAAATTGATTAATTTCAATAACAGAAAAAACTAAATCTCAAAGAAGAATTCTGACGTTTAAAAGTATGGAGAAGTATTTTGGAATGACTGCCGTATATTATAGTTTATTAAATTTGAAGATGTAAGAAATGTGGTCTTGTTAAAGTGGAAATCTCATCTTAAGAAAGAAATTATATCTAGCGCGTTTCCACATAGGCCTGGCAAGGTGGTGTGCGTTCTCTCCAAAGGGTAGCGCTGCAGAAATTTAGTGATTTATTTTTATATTGTCTTATTTCAGACGATAAGTTCAAATATCACCAACAATGATTTGTAATCAAACATTATCGATAAAGTTGATAATAAATCAAGATATAACAACAGCTGATAATGCATTCAGTATTACACGACCCCCAACAAGCAGCTTGTGACGGACTACGTTTGGCATGCGTCAACGACTGATTCCAACGCAAATGAAAAGAATTTGAAATGTTGAAAACATAAAGGTGAAATAACAATGTTATTCGGTGCATGCTTCACATAAATAAATAAATATCAAATGAAATTAAACGTGATTAACAAGTGCACCTCTTGAGTGCAAACTATGAGCTTCTATCTAAATCTAAAACAGATTGAAATTCTCCATACGAACACACACGCATTCATCTGATTTCTGGTCGTTAATTTCATTCATATTGATTCATTCGCTCATTCAGGATTCTCAAGAGGCACACATTTTGGGGTCCACAGTGAACGTCAAATGATGTCATCCCTGGTTCGACCTGTGAATCATTACCAGCTGCCACGTCATGCTCATAAATAAACTATTTTGAGAATGTGTCTCCGTGTACTAGAATCTGAAGTCTGATAGGCCAATCAGTATTTACCACTATAAAACTACAAAAGCTAAAAAGATGATCAAATCGGAGAAATATAATGTTTTTGGACATTTACCACTGACATAATAGAAAAATAAACAGTATCTTAAATTCCCCAATATCTGTATTAGTAGGCCTACTAAGTAAATTTCTAACTTTGACAATCTTTGACGATTTTTAACAATTTTGTTTATGCATATAGGACACTTTCGGAATTGCATTGCATCGCACTTGGCAGACAGTAATGATTTCACAGTGGTCGGTATTGTGATGTGGTGAAGAGAACGTAAAGTAACCCGAACAAGCAGCAGTGTGACTGTGGGTGAGACCTATACATACACTCGGGCCGCCTGCTGGTCTTGCTGGGTCTTGAAGCTGAACCGCCGCTTGCCCCGGTTCAGCGACCGACCCTTCTCCGGTAACACGATTCGGTCTTCTTCTGAAACGGGTAGAACACGTGTTAAGGCAGGGAAGGCAAATGAAGCAAGGGTCCCAGATTATTTGACATCATTTTTCCGTACAGAAGAAATACAATCCCAGTTTGTGTTCTTATCAAATTTTACTAGGAACAGCAGGGCTGGCATCGTATACATGCAATGATCAGAAATGGAACTTTATGACTCTTCCCAATAATATTTAATGAATATTTTCAAACATGTTGTCTCTCAAAAACACGGTAGCCATAGCCTGTGAGCTACGTTTCCCTCCCTTCCTATGCAAAGTTTGCGTTCTGTATTCTAGAGAGTGTCATATGAATCAAGCATTCCTTTCCTATGTAACAGTCATATTCAGATCATCATGCCGAAATAATAGTTCAGTAGTCAAACCATTATGCTTTATCGTAGAGCTCTTTTCGTTGATCTTTAATATGAAACTATAATTTCTAAGAATCAAACCCACCTTCCTCTATTTGTCTGAAGTAGACTAATCTTGGTTGGTCTGCAATGGACGTTAGGCCGAGGGCGCCGTCTCGACACAGTGGTTTTACCTGAGAAAAAAACATTTTAAATGACATCAAAAACTAGTCAGCAATTACAATACTCACAGTTACATCGGTAAGAAATGATCAAACTCAAAGCGACAGTAGTAACTGAGATTAACCGCAACATACTTGCGGATCCGATTAGACAAAAGAAGTAAACTGGGGTTCCATTTTTGCAACACAAAGTAAAGTTTCTACCCATTCTTCCAGGTAGAGATGGCAGACTGACTGTCAGCATTTTAAGGGGTTGTACAGGGATATAGGTCAGAATGGAGTAAAATACCTAAATATCCATAACTATATATATAAATAACCATTTCTGCACTTTTCCGCATTTTTCATTTTTATCTTATTTTTTTTATCTTTATAAAAATATCTGGCCATCGCAATATAGTCAATAGCTTGATAGTCCTTTGGTAATCGTTTGAGCACAGTTCTCCAACTATTAGGCCATTTTAATGACCACTCAAGGAAAATCGGAATTCAGACAAAAATCAAAAATCTTCCCTGAATTGAAGGTAATAAGCCTTCTACTTACCCGTTTGAGGGGGATGGTCTGCAGCCACTCGCCGGACATGGCGTCAAAGACGAAGGCCACGTTCTCCGCCCAGATCGTCAGGAACGGCGCGTAGTAACCTGCACCGGGGAAACAGCATGGATTAGTGATGTCATTTGTTCAAAAAAAAATTGGAGTGCATAAGTTTGTCCTCTTTGGATGAAGAAATAATTTATACAAATTTCCTTTTTTTCGCAAAGAACTTATCGTTGGTAAATAACCTAAGGTAAAAGGAAATTTTTCTTGACTTTTTTTTTTGGTATTAGGTGTAGGTATTTACATTCGGTTTACATCAGAAATCTTTGTAAGGGCCTATTAACATAATTATATTAATGTTAAGTAACTATGTGACAATAGATAATGTAAATATTTTGTCCTTACTGGCGGCGACTGGGTGGGCTGGCCACATCAACTCCTGGGGCCGTTTCCGTCGGCCGTTGTTGTCAACATATATACCCAAACCTGGAAAAGGCATTGCACCGATTAAATATTTCTGTATCACTTCTAACGATTATGTACGTAGTCATTATTGTAGGCAATAGGCACATGGCACTTTAGTCAAATGTACATACAAGTACATGTACATAAATCAAATGACAAAAGAAATGAAGTATACACAATCCGATGTCAAAGGGTTCAAGCGTCTGTTGTAATCAATCAAAAAAGAAATAGCTGATATACCATTCAACATGGTCTACTATTGAGTAAAAACGAAATAGGAACTGTGCCTAATTTGCTGCGCTAAAAGGAATAAATAATTTATAGTTATTCTCATTTACTCAATTTACATTAAATGACTATTTTGTGACAAATTGATTCTTCATCAGTTACTTACTATTGAATACTAATAAATGTTCGTTGTGTGAAAGCTCAATAGCAATAACTGCATCGACTGGGTTCTGATGTAGGAAATGTAATGTGTTGTCCTCGGCGTTCACCAAAGCTGGAGAGAAACGGGGAGTGAACATTGTAATATTGTATTGTGTCAAAGACAGGGATACATTATGAAATATTTTGTGAGGCGAGACCTAAACAAAATAATTGTTTTAACGGTTCCGCCGACGTCACCGCGAACGTAACCATGGTGATCCAGACTTGTTGTCACGTCACTATAAATAATGGGACGCGTAACCGGCCACTCATTCTCGTTCCAACCACCTAATTACCTAAGTTCTTTTACTTGTGTACTCATTGATATTTCGTAAATCGTCAAGAGTGAATCAACATCAGGAAGACACAAATATACACACGATGCAAATAAGAAAGTCACTTATATTTTTTATAACGTTTAATACCGTGGAGAAATTCTTTTTATTTGATGCAGTTCTTACATGTATCTATCATAGACTTTTAATGCATTTATTTGTTGATAATGCATTCAATAAGCGACTGTACTCTGTTATTCTGAATCCTCTCCATGGTTTTTCCAATGATGGAGATTATATTCAAAGATTGAACCTGTGTATAGTTGGAAAACCAAGACCAGATCTTACATATTGGTGCACTGTCTCCCTGCACGCTGTAGATGGCGAAGGACGAAGGATACCCGACAAAGAGTCGCTCGTTGATGATCTCCACGTACTGCACCGTGCCCGGACACTGGATCTCCTTTAGCCGGCGGTGTCGCAGCTTGGTGCGGTTGAGTTCGTACACCTGGATGGTCCTCTTGATGGCCACACAGAGAAGTGTGCTCGTTCCCTGCATCACCAGCCCCGTGCAGAAAGACGTGCACCCCTTAGTCTCCGCGATCTTCTGAGATTCCACCGTCTCCCCTTCAAGTGCGTTGATCGGTGTTAACCGAATATGTTTTTGCCTCCCTGTTGAGCGTATTGAAAATATACATTGTAAAGGTTAAAATGAGCACTGGCATGGAGAGAGATATAAGGTACTTTAGTTTACAATAGAATTATGTCCTTTGGCAACTTAGAAAAATTCAGAAAATAGCCAAAGACTTGCATTTCATTGGATATAGACGAAATGGTTACACATAGAAAAATACTTAATTTCCATATGTTTTTACTATCTAGTGTCAAGAAATCCTAAGTTATGTTCATAGTATTGCACTTTTCAGTATCATTGAATGTATTTATTCTTTACTTAAGTATTGGCAAAATAAGAATAGTTTTGACAATGACGGTTTATGTGACTCACCTGATATTGTAATACATAGTTGCTCGTCTTGTACTAATTCTATTTGGAATATACTTTTACGTTCACCTATTCGTACGATATCTGAAAACAACAAATTTATTCTCTAATTAAAAGGGTACAAAATATTGGGGACAATACGAACAGATTCAAGAAAATTAATTTTAGATACAGAAATAAATTGTACAGAGAAGTCATGAGTCAGTAAACATGAATTCAGACAATAATCTGCAAACTTACATCCCTGAATTGTATTATAGAAACATCTGTTCATATAATATTCAGACGTGACGAAAAGTATCTGTAACCAAAACTACTTACTGTCTTTGTTTAGTTCCATAATATTGAGTCCCTCTTCTGTTCCTAATGCCAGTCGGTTTTTGTCTGTGTGTAAAAAAGTTCAAACGAGATGTTAATGATGTTTTAGTTCAAATCACTATAATATGTCATATCATCGTAGACATGCAAAGGTTATCGTTTTTAATTAATTAGATTCGTATGAAATAGATAATGGCAAATTAACACATAGATATACATCTAATTCCTCAACTTTGGTTAATTCAATGGTTAACACGACGTACCTATAATAGCGCCACAGAGCACCTTGGGAAGCACGGGTAGGGAGCTGTCGTAGACCTCTTTACATCGGAATACCTGCCGTCCAAAACAAATATCTGTCAGTTTATGCAAAAGTATTGAGTTGTTGTTTTAATTAAATTTTAATGTGTAGAATCTTCAGGTTAACACTCTGATATTCAAGAAAATATAACAGGGCGGAGCGACTTCTTGTGGATTCGGTAAGATGGGCGGCAAAAGGCATCGCGTCATTAGGGTCGCGTTTAACTCCCAAGAACGTAATCATTTTGGACTTTTTATAATGAATAGATATGAATATATTTATCGGATTCGCCCTCTTGCTAAGAGGCTAAAGGCAGTCTGTCTTTTTTTCTTTTAGATATTTTACCGAAACCACTCAATTCCGCTTCTGACAGGTTTCTATCCCTCTAATAAAAGTTCTGTTCTTGGAAAATGGTGTACTGGGCTAGTGCGACAAAAGACGAAGAGTCAGGGACAAAAAGGTTTTTGTGGGCCATGTCTATGTGGTTCTCGGTGACGTAAGGTGACAGGCAGACACTTTATGGGTGGAGCCTGACAGCTGTACTGGGCGCACGGCTTAAAGTTCATACACGTGTCTACGTGACCAAGGACATCTCCACGTTACCACGTACGTCCACACCTTGTCAAACCTCCACTCAAGCCTACTTTGACCGATCCTAATTCTCATTCCCGAACAGGAACAGGGAACAGTAGGAACAGGGAGAACCTTTGCAATATACTTTTTCAAACATTCAACTAAAGCAACATAATGTATAGTGTCTTTTGGGAAAACGTCAGCATTCATTCATCTTTACATGAGACAATATATTAGAAATCATCCGTCACCTAACATGCCCCTTTCATTACTAGGCCAAGGAATCGCTTTTACAACCTTAATTCATGTGCATCCTATCTCGCATGCTATCATTTATGATCCAAACAAATGACATATTACTATTGTCCGAAATAATGATCTTTACTTTTTTCATACTTAATAACGTGTATCTAAAGGTTAAAATAAAGGGATTCCTTGACAACCCACACAACACCAACATTCATTGCCTCGTCCATTACTACCACATGAGACAGAAACATAAAACCAGGACATAACATTATTGACATGGACATAGCACATGGACATAAGCAAAAGTCAGTCATACAAAATACACAGTCAACCTAATCATACATCATTCACCCTGCATTACATATATTTCGTGCCCCCTTACACCTATTTAATAAAGAAAATCGGATTGCTTCTGGAAATTCACACACATTGTTTTATTTTTTAAAAAAGGATTAAAAGGTGTCAAATTTAAGTCATCGGTCAATCCATAAGAACCGTCCAGCAAAGCATACCACAATTAGACCGAATCAGTTCACACATATACAACGATCTTAACATTCAAACATGTGTGGTGGTGTAGACATTTCCATACAACTCAAATCAAACCGGATTAGAATGCATTTCCTTTGGATTATACGGTGATATACATTTTTTGGAGAGTGTGTTCATAGTTTAGGGGAGACGAAACTGGTATGAACTTATTATAGAAATGTGAAGTTGAACTTTGATAAGCATAATGATTCAATCATGATAGTCACTATATAACTTAAACCGCCACCTCTCCTACAATAATTACATACAAAATAAACAATAAAGCGATGACAACTATGTGTTGTGTTAACTGGCTGGGATACTCACAAACTTGTCTGTCAGCTATAGTGTTGTAGTACGGGATATACACGTGCTTGTGGTTAGTTAGAAATTATAAGACTCTAGGGAACTATTACTCTAATTTGTATGTATCTCTATCAAACACAAAATAGTATGTTAATGTAAACTTCAGTGTTTTGCTAAGTTAGTGAGTGTGTTGAAAATAATATCTTCATAAACTAGAAGTGGCATGTCTAGTTGGCGCTGTATCATAACTGCACTACATGTTAATGGTGGGGAAACACGGGGACACACGCAGATGTATTCACTCACGGGAACTTTCTAGGTTAACTAATCATCATAAGCACGACAGTCAATGGAAGGGGGGGGGGCAGTCTATATACAGGAAACTATGTTGAGAAAAAATATTATTTTTTAGGTTAAAATAAGTGTTTTTTCTGTAATATATTCAAACAAAATGTTTTGGAGGCATGCATTAGATGGGTTATATATAGTTAGGTTCTACTGAGACCGTACGACACGGTCTCTGGCAGCTGGCGGAGCGACTCACCGACTTGTCGGGCAGTTTGTTCTTCCTGAGCAGTTTGAGCAGCTCGTTGAGCGCGCCCACCCAGCGGTTCTTGTCCTGCTCGCTGTCGGCCAACATCAGCACCTGGTGCTTACAGCCCGGCGGGGACATCAACGACGTCGTCACCTGCATACAGAGAAGGCGGTTAGTTATCTTAATCGCAGTTCTATTCTGTTACAGACGTTCGCGAAATGATATTGCATGTTTCCTATGCTTTTCGAGGAAATTCTTTCATGAATTATGTTCACATGCTTTTGTTTTGAGGCCCATATTTGAAGAAAGTTAAACTAACTTTACAACCGAAATACAATGATATTACATTTTTGATCTTATAGGCTATTGATTCAGATATCCCAAGACATTGGACACCAAGAAATTGTCAATACTTACTCTAAATATTGCTTGTATATCCTTTTTGTTGGCGTGTATCACATCACTCTCAAACACGGAGCCCACAGAAAACTCCTCGTCTCTGCGAACACAGAATCAAGTGAAGAATGTAGTCATCTGACATAGACTCATCAGAAGATACCACTGTTTTCCCCAGGCCTTTACAGCCAGCTGTTCCGACTAACTTTGATTCTCATCGACCAGCTTATTACATTGAAATATGGAAATTATGTAATATGAAATGAATTTCTAACTGGCTTTAAAATCGTAGATTCACAAAAAAATAGCTTTAATTTTCTTCAGGGAAAACCCTGGGGTAAACCAATGGAACATATCAGACAAGACGAATGATACCTCTTATGACGTATAAATTGTCATGAAATCTTTTTTAATTCTAAAAACCAATAATTGTCTGTCATCAACTTTTTTTTTTACCAATACTGATTGCAGCACTTTTTCATTGAAATATTTCATGAATGCAGAACATGTAAACACACAGCATCAAACCTTTTTTGAATTGAATCCAACAACATAAGAGTAAATAACAACTATTACTAATGAAAATTAAAATTAAAATCTCATTCTTAACCCCGGCAAAAAGTGTTTGTATCTGACCTCATGTCTAGCACCTGGTTGACGACCACCGACGCCTGGCTGTTCTTGTCGGGGTTCGTGTCGTACAAGAACAGTTTGTAATCACAGACCACCACGAACTGCCGCATCCACCCCTTACGGATACCGCCGGGCTTGGGAATCTGAATGGACAGTAGGAGTGTATGGGTTGATTTACTTAGAAGGTTGGGGATATTTTAATCATTCCAGATTTGTTTAGAAACAGAAAATTCCAGGCGATTGACTAGTTTTTAAAACTGAGGTGAAAGGAGAAACAGATGAGTAAAATACATAGCTTACAGTGGTTTAGACTTACAAAGTTTGTGACATGATAATCAATTTTCAATTCTTGTGTAGATTTATGATAATATTTGATAAGTAATGTTTTCTTTTTACTTACTCTGACATAACCTTCATACGCGGTCCCTACGCCTTTTGTTGGGTCAATTCCTATAGGACGTTTGACTGAAAAAAGAAGAAGTAAATATAAATACATGTATATGTTTGTTCATTTCATGTGATGAGCTACATATTCTTATTATATAAAGTTTTCACGTCAGTAGTTTTCTTTTTAATGAATTTGAAACTGCAGGCAGAGATGTTGAAATTACATGGGTGTTTCAAAAAACAAACAATACACTTATTATAGCTATATGTGAAACTAAAGAAACAACTAAAAGCTTACTTTGGTCTGGCGGGACGGGGCAGACCTGGGGAGCCTTCTCGGCGCACGCTGAGTGACAGGCGTAGGCACAGTCTGCAATGCACACAACATGGTTTGGTTAATTTTACAGTAGAGAACATTTTTCTCTGAAATTATCTGACACTTTTTGCACCTTATCCTTAATATCATGACAAAGAACATACTAAATATTAAGGTTTTTCTTACGAAACGGAATCATTTTTAACGAAAATAAATAATGAAAAGGGATATCAACGAGACGTCTGAGGATGATGTAAAAGATTTCTCACGTCACCCCCTTGATCCTCAGATACCTAAAAGGAAACTGCCCCCCTCTGAAGAGACAGTATATCAAACTCCCCTAACCCCTTACCTTCACAGACGGAGCCCTGTCGCTGGAGGCCCACCATCAGGGACGTGCAGTGGTTACACTTGATGGGGTTGGTGAATGTACGTGTCATGAAGCGGTGTATCCGCGGCTGGTTCGGCTGTCGTATTGATGTACCCGAAGAAGAGGAGAGCATCGACAGCTCGCGGTTGTCGGTCGGCAGGGATTGGTGAAGCTGGTCCTGTTATCATAGGGAAATGACGATTGAGTGAGTATGTATCAAATACTACATATATATAGCGAAACACTTGTATAAGGTCTGATGGAAGTGAAGTGTCTCGAATTGCAGATGTCTTCTGAAACAAAATTTCTTCATGGTTAAGCCTGCTTCTACAAATATTGTTTAAAATCATTCATATGAAATCATTTTTTCTAAAACGTGTAGAGGAAAGCTTCACCAGTAAAGTTACAAGATGAGGGTTACAAAATCAACACATGAGGATATATGTATATATTAGACTATATTCAAACGTACAAGATATGTTGTGTTTATAATACTGATCTAAAGTGGATATACTGGTATACAGACTGGTTTGGGTAGGTTTTTATACAGTATGTCTACATGCGAGATACCACATGGTACAGACTACTCCATGTAGGGACTGTGTAACTGTGAGGGTAGCTTTACTTGAGGAAACTGTCAGAGAGGTATGATACTGAGCTGTTGGTACTGTCGGCAGAGATATATACAACGTACATGAACTTGTACCAAGCAGGGGATGATGAAGACACAGTGTCTTATAGCTATGTGCACACTAATAGGGAGGCGTCGGGAGGAGTGCAGATCGTACATGGCAGGAGCCTAATCTAAGAAAAAACACCTCCTCCTCGTTATAAAACCTCAACATTTCCCAATGTACACAGGTCCAGTAAGGCCCCACTGACGACAGTTGGGGCGCCAGAGTTTGGCCCAGATTCTCCTGGGCGTTAGTTTGTTTTCTGTACAGTTTACTTACAGCCCCGCTGTCAACGGATCCGGCGCTGCGGATGGAGGGAGAGTGGGAGCCCGACGACCGTGACCGCTGATCAAAGTCCTCCTCCTCACTCTCATCCCCGGGCTCACTCTCTGAAGGCGACTGTGTGAGATAAAAGTCAGCATTCTGTAGCACCACTCCACGAACGTCCTCCTGGTTGTTCATGGTTAGCCCCGCCACCCCTTATTAAGCAAACCGCCCGAAAGCGGCTTTTATATATTTAGAAACTGCCACAGCCGTCGGGTTGGACTGATGGCTGTAGCTCATTAATGGTTTTTTTTTCCAAATTCCAAATTTTGATTATTTCCATTTCAAAAGATAAAATTTATTATGAAATAAAAAAATAATGGAGGCTTGAAAACCCAACAAAATTTGTAAAAAGTAGCTGTAAAAGCGCCTGGAATTCCAAGCTAAACATAACATAATGGCCGCAAAAGGCAGTAGAGACGTAACAAAATTCAATGGATTTTGAAAGCAGAATGGACAAGGCAAGGTGTTCAAGCATCTGTTGACTAGGCAGAGGACCACTGTTGGCGGGTCGTGTCTCAGCCAGGCTGAACGTGGTGCTCGTATCCAGCTACATGTCTAGGATGTAGGCTCTACGAGTAAGCTCTATCATTCACATTATTCAACTAGAGTACACAAGGCAATATACCTGCACCCTACTAGTATCAGAACCTAACACAAATTAAACTTGTTTAAGGGCGCTTCAGAACTACAAACTAAATACACCAACTACGATTACAACTCAAACTCCCGTGTAGAGGAACTCAGGCAAACTATGAATCATATGTATGTTAAAACTAATGTTTGTAGTCGAGGTGCATGCAGAATATCAGGACTAATCATCAAGTGTGTGGAGTAGTGTGTAGAGGTGTTGGTTTGTGACAGTAATAATAAAACACCGCGGAGGGGGTGGTAGTGTCTTTTGTAGGGTCTGACCCGCGGGTCTGGGACCACCTTTATTACACAGAGAGGTGTAGGGTGGACGGGACGTCTGGCGCTGGACGCACCGGGAAGCCGTTTACAGTATAGACTAAGGACAGCGGGAGTGGGAGTCTAGACTCTTGGAGGTAGTAACATGCACAGCTTTCGGAGGATGTCCAGCGACCAGACCAGAGCTGATAACGATGCCGAAATCAATGCTTAGAGAGTAAAAGAAGGAAGCGGATTCGACGCAGCAACCATACCTTTGCTTGCGACAAAGGCTTTTTCCTCGCCTTTTTCTAGAAAAGAACATATTGAACTAGAAATTAGAGGGACATTCATTGGAACATAAAAGAGACGTATCGAGAACACTCATGCACGTATGACCACTTATAAGAATGACCACTTATGAGAAGAGAACCAGAGGTAGGGCGAGGGGTGCCCGGTTTGTCTACGGAGAGAACGACTTACAGACTTACAGAAAAGTAAGATTGACATTCACTACACTGACACCACCGAAACATTCACTGTTTCCCAGAATCCCACGAAATACCAATAATCCCCAAACCGAAACGGTAAAGATGTCGGTCCATTCGAGATTTACCACAGCAATAAAAGAAGAAAAATTTTATATCTTGATAATAGGAGGTACAGAAAGACTCTTGATCCAACAGAAGTTATCACATGCTTTTTTTCTTTGTATTTTTGTCCATACTATAACAGATGGCTTGTAGTCGACTTTAAATTTGTTTCCATGGATGAGGTATGTAGGTCTTGTTTTTGTTTTGTATGTTATTTTATGTATACGAAATATTATGAGCCTGTTACAACAGAAGACAGACCTGAAATAAATGAAGTTCATGCAGAACTTATTGTAATTGATGTGCACGAGAATTCCGAAGGTTTAGCATATTCTGAATGACCAAGAAATTGAAGCAAATTTTGCGTAACCAATATACATGTATAATAACATTTATTTATCAAAACTAAAGACCAAATAAACGCAAGTACAGGAAAGGAAGGGAGAATGGGCTACATAATTCACAATAGCCCAACACATCAAACGCCCAATAAAACTTGAGAACTCAAACATTTTATTTTCTTTAGCTTTTCAGACAGAATTTTTAAAAGAAAGAGGAGACCGTTTACCCACGATGGTATACCGAAAGCATTAAAGAAACGAATATTAATTTCAAATTGACTATTATTCCGTATATTCTCCGTGATTCACGGTTCAATATCTGGGTAAAAACCATGCGTATAAATCGTGCAAAAAACATTTTTGACCAGAAAAAAATATGTGAAGAATGTGTTAAATTGTACACTGATTAAATAAACCAATCTGTGATCCTTCGTTGTTTTTTTAACCTAAGTCAATATGCCCTTCCACCATACAGCATGCACAAAAACACCGCATCTCTTACACCAGCAACTTCCATACTGGGAGAGACGTCACAGATCGTGACAAACATTGGCACAAATACGGTAAGTTAACAAATCTAGAACACTACTAATGTAATGAAATATGTACTAAACAGGCTTATGTACAGGATTTTGCGTGTATTGTGTGTGTTTTAATTACATGTTTTGTTTATTAATTATTTTCTTTTACTTTGTTTTGCCTCTTTTTAGCGTTTCGACAATTTCTTATAAAATCATACTTTGGCCTACAACATCTCTTTATGACAAACAACTTTAGGATATGAAGTCTTAGACACGAAGGAAAGGACATTTATACTTACGTCTTCTAATTTGGCAGCCTCAGTGAAAATAAACCTATAGAAAGAATTCTGTGAATCTGGTCGTTCCAATGCTGAAATTGAACAAAGATAAAATTATTAGAATATTTTGTAAGCAATATTTCACATGTGCATGTATCAAAATAGTTCACGCTTTGTGTATTAATACAAAGGGTAGCAAACCAATGTTTGCCATCATCTGCCAAGATCTCTCATATAGCTAGCTGTTGATACTATTATACTGGGATTCACGTTTTAACTACATGCACTTACCACCAGCATCATATTTGTCTTTCATATTTTTTATTTCATTCCGCAAGTCTTCGTTTTCTTGTCTCTGTTCGTCAAGCCGCGCTTGTACCTTGCGCAGTTCCCTGTAAAGGAAAGAAACCACAACATTAAGTAAAAGACTAGATATCCTTATGCAGACACATTAACAATTAACACTAACTGCAGATCGACAAAGGGTTTAGCTATATTTACTCCATATATCCTTTATTCCCTGAAAGCATAATACGTTTAGATGTGAAGACTCATAAAACAGAAACCTGCGTTTTAGATTGATCGCCTCAATGGTCTGTTGCTCATCAGTAGCATAACCATCCCTTCATGATGAGGCAGAATTCCTTTGCATTTTCTTCTATCTCTAAATTACCGTTATTTCATTTTTTCCCCGAGAGTTTTTCTGATTCTTCATAGAGGCGGAAGGCTAAACTGACTGATCCTATTGAAGAAAATGAGGTCGACTTTGACCACTTAATTGACCAGGTAAAGACGGACTTTAAGCACGTACTTCTCGGTGGCCACCTGCAGCGCCTTGGTGGAGCGCAGCTCGTCCTGGATCGACTGCTTGGCCTGGATCTCGCTCTGTAGACTCGACTGGAGGTTCAACAGCTCCATCTTGTCGAGCCGCTGTGACCGCCGGTTCTTCCACGTCTTCTCCTGGAAACACCAGATATTATAAACGCATTAGAAAGTTTAGACAATATGAATGACCGGGACCAGCTACATACATTATTGGCATGCATGAAACCTAAATATGTGATCAATTACGTTTTCAAGGCTCAACGCAACTGGTTTCAATCAGCAATTATATCTACCGCGTTTTCTCCAGTTTGTGTATAAAGCGTTCAGTCACCGTTTATCTTCGTGTTTTTATCTGATCATCTTATAAATTACATTTACAATTTTTCAGGGTGTAATGGAAAATTGATATTTGTTTTCAATGTACGTAGTCGTGCCCACATGCTACTACCACGTTTGCACTAGTACCAGTAGTACTAGATACCAGTACTCATAATAAATGTGAACTTGTTGTTACATTCTGGATTAAACCTGATTCATTCTGATAAGATGATATTATTTCTATGTGAGACTTTCAAAAATACATTTTAATGTATTGGAAAGGGGAGAGGGGGACTGAGATTAGGATTTCAAAAGATAGCAATCAAAGATAGTTTAATTCTTACCGTGGCAGGTCCACCCGACATCTTGAGTGACTCGAGTTCCTCCGTCATCTTGGTGGCGAGCGCCTGCAGATAGCCGCGAGCATCCTTCTCGTCACTCACCCTGAAGGACCATACATACATTTACGTCATTTTTACCCCTACCACTTGACAAATGTATTCTAAATCAAATACAATATTTAAAAAAAGAGGTAAATGTGTATCTGTGAGGTTCTGGGCAATAATGGGAATAAATGAAAAGATGAAGCTGTGAAGAGACAAAGTTGGCGTGTGGCACTTAAAACTGTTGGTGAGAACACATGTGAACTGAAACACGTGGTGGGTGAAGCCTATAGTAAACTGTGAGATTATTTCATCACAGATGGCCGCAGGTAACCTTATCACACAGATCTCAACTCGTCGCTACGTTGAGATATGTGTAAAATTTGGTAGTTTTGTTCAAGAGGTGATCGAAAATGTATGCCAGATCACATTTGTTAAGTAATTCTTTTTTTTTAAGTTTTTTTTCAATCAAAGATACATATATGTGGAACAACAGTAAATAGTGCAATGGCATAAAGGTATATCATCAATCTATCTACGGATACCAAAGCTAAATGGTATCTGAAAGTTTGTGGATGAAAATACTGTCTCTATGAAATATATAGCTACCACTTTTTTGTATGGAATCAAATATCGAACCACTGTGAGAAAATATAACGTTGAATTCTGGAATATTATTAATAGGCTTCGTTGAACCTCACTACATTAACTGGGGGTTCTAAAAGTCTTTGCTTTAGATCAGAATTTAAATTCTTGCTCTTCACTTAAAAGAATTGTTTCTCTTCATCTTCGAGACCTCAGTACTATATTTCTGCTTGGTTGGGGGTAAATACATTTTTTCATTGATAAGTTTAAATACACTGCGCCATCCACTGCACTAAAGTGTAACTAGGGACACAATCAACGCTGCTGCACACAGGATAAGAACTTAACTAAACTGGCATATTAAACAGGAGAGTGTGATTTCCTTGACCATGCATCATTGCATTAAGCTGTCGTCTAGAGGGAGTGTACGAAATGTTCTGCGGGTGTTTCATATATACAAACAACACTCAGAGATTAAGTACTAACTGCGTGCCTGAGCCTTCAGACATGACCAGTTAGAATGATGAGATACGAAAGCCCCAATTGAAGTCTACACAGCAAAGCCAAAACAGGGATGTAGTACATAGAATGTAGAAAGCAAATCACCTCTCCTGCCTTAGGTAGCACAGCAAAGATACGCAAACGCTATTAGTATTGGAGCACAGTGGGATCGTGGTTAGTGGTGATATCAATATTCCCATTGAAATATATTCTTTTAATTTTTCTCTATCAATATTTCGACATATATAGGCCACTTCCAATAAACATAAGAAATAGCAATAGTTCATCTAAAGAATACAAAAAATATATATATACTGTGTGAACATATCCGGTGGACCAAAGTGAATGGTTACAATTTCTGTGAATATATGTAGCAAATACAACTGTCTTTATATTTGTTTTATATTAAAAACAGTATCTCATTTTACTGAAACAGGTTATAGATATACTACAGGTAACATCCTAAACCATCTGGCATTCCTAAGAGCCTTATCCAAATAAAATTCCATATGTATTTTTTCGAATTCCAGAAGTCGTACATAATGTTTTCAGTGTTTTGGAAAGTAAAATACTTTTCGGCGAGAAAATTCTTCTCCTTTCCCCTAGAATATGGGAATGATATCCACCGTCATTTAAGCATAAAATGCGCCCCTTTCAGTCTTACTCAGGACACAAAGGCAGGCCCACTCACCATTGGATGATCTCGGCGATCTGCGCCTCCCAGTGGGCGACCGAGTCACGCTTGTCCTGCAAGTCTCGCAACTCGTCCTCCAGAAGTTTACGGTCGGAGCTCACCTTCGACATCTGGTTCTGGATCTAAGGGGACACAGCAACGCAACATATAGAAATATACATAGAGCCACTGTAGCTTACGTTTCAGATTTAGAATAGTTTTTGCGTTGTTCTCTTGAATCTGAACAAACGTATTCTTGGGTATATATTTACCTATTTCCTTTTTCCAAGTAGAGTTGCCTAATTTACAGACTGGTGCTTCAATATGTCCATAGTTCCCACACATTAGAAAATATTTTCTTTTGATTTTATAGAGTTTTTTCTCAGATTTTTTAGTCAGAAAAAGCAAAATTTTTGAATAGTTAGCTTAGAAATGTATGAATTGCATATATAAGTAAAGGCCCATACCCACTAGGCGATTTTACTAGCGACTGTCGACGGGTGACTGGGAGAATCGGCCAATTCTTATGATCAACTGTCAGTACAGTATATTGAAATGTACATATTTGATTGGAATCGGTGGTAAAGTTGGCCGACTCTACCAGAAAAATCGGTCAATTCTAACAGTCGCCTGTCACCAGTCGCCGGCACAATCGCCTAGTGGGTATGGGGCTTAAGTCGAGTATTTCTTCACAGAAGAACCACAAACATTTTACTTACACTCTCCAGTTCCAAAGCCAACTTGCGATTCTCCTCCTCCAACATGGTCTTGTCCCTGTCATACTTGAGTTTCACACTCTCTAGCGCGTCCTGTTGCTCTGTGAGCACCTCACTGCGCATGGCTGCCATCTTGTCGCGAAGCGTGCCTGCCTCCGACTCGAGGGCCTGCCGTGAAGTCTCGGCCTCGGCAAGCTGGTCGCGGAGGAGCTTCATGTCCGCGTTCTGCCGGTGCTGGAGGGAGGCTATCGACTCCTCGTACTCCACGTTCTTCTTCTCCAGCTCGGCTTTTAACCTGCGGTACATAATTGTGGTTTTAAAACTTGTTATGGTGTTTTAACTACAGAATGTTCCTCTTTTAGAGGAGGGTTAGTATAAAAAATCTTGAAACATTCTTGCGAAATTCGCAATAATCTGCGCTGATACTGGATCTATTATAAGTAAATTTTGGGTTCAAGAGCTTCAGTTCAAAAAATGAAGTTAGAACTAAGTTCTTGGGCTTTTATCAAACTACGTACCCTTCACTAAAAGTATAAGCTAACAACTTTTTCAAATAGAATTGTGGTGGGTACTAGGTCCCAACTGGCTTACAACTACGCTAACACGACCGTCATCTTGTATCGAAAAAAAATAAAAGTTTTGTCCAAATACAAATCCTGCCGATGGGCCTGGAATGATAGGCACATATTGTTTTCAATGACGTTTTCAAACCGACTCCTACCTGGCGATCTCCTGGCCGGCCTCCAGGTTGGAGGCCGACGGTGACCGGCCCAGTTGACGCTGTTTGAGCGACTCCAGCTCCTGCTCCAGCTCCTTAGAGAACAGCTCTGACCGTTCTCGTAGTTTCCGCTCCTTGCTTGCCTCAGACTGAAACTCCTCTACGAGTGATTGTAACTGGAATAGGTAGGAATAAATTAATTAACCAACGATTAATTCAAAAAGTCTGAGTTGTCAAAGAATAAAATACATGTAGCAACATTTTCATTTACTCAAGACATCTCAGATACATATTGTTGAAAGATTAGGAATTGCTCAAAAGCATTGAAAAATATTTTGCAAGGAATCATTGGCATCGAGAAGTATTCCTTTCTATTCTACTTGATAATTGATATATGTGAACAGCACTTTTTAAGTGTTCTTTAATATCAAATCTTAAAACACAATCTGGTTGTTATGAACGACCTGAGACAGTTTCTAAGCCTATGATACTGATTTACTGAAGGAGACTACATCATGACCTTTTTTTATCTCTATTGTCGTTCGCTGGCCCCTTACCTCTCTCTTTGCTTTGTCTGCCTTCCTCATATCATTCCGGAGACTCTCTGACTTTTGTCGCTGGTCTTCCGTCTCCTCCTCCATGTCTCGTAGTTGACGCGACAGTTTGGTCTTCTGTGACCGCATGTCGGCCAACCGCTCGTTGATGTCGGTGAACTCGTCCATGGCCATTTTCCGCTGACTCATGGCGTCACGCAGCTCTTTGGTCTGTGACTTGTACTTGTCCTGCAGGTCCATCAGGCTCTGGTGAAAGGAACAAATTTGCTTTATTTTAACGGTATAGAGAATAAATCTAATGTGCTCAATGTTTCCTTTGTTTTTACTTCTCATTGTGTAGCCCTAGAGGGGAAACTCGCCCACGGGCCTTTATTCCTAAAATGTTTCTTTCAAAACACAGGCATACGTTTAATTTTCAAAAATACATTTGAGAGTTATTTCATTAGAAAAAATTAGTTGTGACATTTGATGGATTTATCTTCAAAGGAGGAAATCACTTGACACTTATAGAATTTCAAAATCTATAAACCTTACAATGGACGTATTACTTAGATCGATTATCTCATAGCCCATAGTAGGAATATTGAGAAAATGTCGTAGAGGGTTCCAGACTTCAGTAGTTTGGATACACATGTACTGGGATAGGGTAGATATAGTGGGACAGATCTAAATCAAATTACGTGTCATTAGCGGGCGAGTAGTACATTACACTGAATATATCTAACAATCTTAACTCTACAAACTGTGTGCCTTACCCTGTGGAGGTCCTCCTTCTCCTGCCGCAGCTGTTTGCCCGACTTCTCCAGGGCCTTCACCTGTGACGTCTTCTTACTCTCGGCCGCCTCCAGGTCGGCGCGCACCGTGCCCAGCTCCTGCTCCAGCTCGCCGCTCTCTGCGCACAAACACAGTCACAATGGGTAACGGGTTTTCCTTTATCTTTTTTTCTAGATCTGATGTGCTTTGTATGGGCCTTAGTTACAAAACTGTGTGGGATTTTCCATTTAGTACGGAAGTACATTTCTAAAAATCTCAGCCCCTCACCCCCTTTTGGCTCAAGTACGCAATGGATTTGGTCAGGAACGTCCGCTCATTTAGGGGAAAAAAAGTTGAAAGACATCCCCGACCCACCTTTGATGCTACGTACTTAATGGCGGGGCCCCTTTTTATAACCAGCTTATTTTATTTCAAATATATATTACTCTCTAAAGTGGATGATATTATAGCAAACGTCTGATTAAATGGGACACCACAAGGTTCGTGTTATGGTTTAGTTATCAATTGTAACTTCAACGCAATATTAAGAAAGTCTCACATTACTGTTATTTCATTTAATGATTAATTGTTTTTCAGACCTCTAAATTCATAAGCACATATAAACCATTTCACATGGTCAAGTTATGTTGTGTCGCTAAGCTTTACTTATTAACTGGATGCTGTGAACGTTGAGACTCACCTGCCAACTTCCGTTCGAGTTTGGCGTTTTCCTCCTGTAGTTTGCGGATCTCGGCCTCAAGGCCCGGCGCGGGTGACCCCGGGGCCTCGTTCGTCGACACGCCAAATGGACGCGTCTTGGACGCATCTGAAATACAACGACAACTTCAAGTTTTTAATCTGTTTTCAGTCTTTGGAGTTATACATGCAATAACTGAGGACGAAGATCCAATGAGAATTCAACAGATTCAATGTTATTCATGTGACAGGGCATGACAAAATCGTTTTCAGATATAGTGGACCAGCTTTGGATCGGAGGTTCATCTGGTTCATTCCTAAGGTTTCTACTATACAAAAAATTACCAATGGGCAACCAAGTTATCAAGTAGCATTTTCTGGTGGTCCTGGGCTGGTGGACATCCGATTTGTGAAGCCCTGTAATGTGTTAAAGTGTCGACTGACAAATCGTACCCATTCAGTTGATTTTTGTCCGGTCAAGTTTCCCATTTGAATGCCAAAGGCCAATAGGGAGTGTGCGCCAATAGCGGCTGGAAGTGTCCCCAGCCGGCCACCAAACTGCCCAGTGTGTTAATTACAGGTACCAGTGGTGGTCACTGGTGACACACCTGACTGCACAGATCACAGGTACCAGTGGCCGCTGGTCAAGGTGTGCACCTGTATACACCTGGCTGGTACCAAGCAGGCCCTTTTGCACCGCTATTTGACTGGACATGCCCAATTCAGCTATTTTGCCTTGTAGCGACGAGTTTCTATACCCAGTCTTTGCTTTTTTCAGATACGGAAGAGGACTAATCGATTTCATCAAAAATCAGTATATGTACCTTGTAATTTCTTAGCTAGCTCCTTGTTGTCTTGTTCAAGTTTTTGTATCCGCCGCTCGTAGGCCTCGGCTGCTAGGGCGTCGATCTGTCCCTCCGAGTCACCCGACTCGTCACTGCACAGGATGCCCAGGTCAGACAGCCGGCTACAAGACAGAAAACAGGGCTCATTTAGAGACATAGAAGTGTGGCGGTGACGTGGCTGAAGACTCTTATGTCAAAAAGAAATCAAGGCTCATTTTCAAATCGTTAGGCGAGTTGATTCATGGTGAACACATCTGAACGCCTTTAAATAATGTCATAAACACTCATTTAGTTATATGTATTACAAAATGTTGACAATACTCAAACTAAATATTTCACCCAGTACATGTTTTACAATAGAGTCATATGGGATGGGATATGTAATGACATACTGAGACGTAAATGGTAAATTTTCTGATTTAGGAGGGTAGCATGAAATTCAAAAGGGTTCTTTATTGCATTACGTACATTGAGTACTGCACTGCTAACTCATCGTTCATCTACTGCGTCATAACTTTGATCTTGCTCATGACAAGCTAACAACCCGTACCTGTTCTTGGTGTATGTGAACCCTACAAAGGGTAAGTGGTGCCCCGTGAACGAGGAGTGGGAGGTCGGTGGGACAGAGTCCTGAAAAACAAATTAAATTGAGGTTTAGCTGGCGTGGTTCGGGATGCTTGGAGAATAGAAATAAGTTTACATGTATTCATTGACCAAATTAGAGTTCATTCGTCTTCACGCTATCCTATCGTTGGAAAGTGAACCATTTGTGTTTCTGAGAATCAAAGGAAGGAAAATTTGTAATAAAATATCCTTAGAAGTTATACAAGTATCACCTGGATTAGCTTATGCTGAACCCTTACTAAAGTCAAAGATGCAAGACAGTTTTAGACTTACTTTACACTGACAAACATGCGTTGATTTAATATGTCTATGTAATTTCCTACCCTATCCATATAGGACAGTATATGTTGTTTCAGGCAAATAATACTGGTAAATGAATGGAGCCATGGGATCTATTGCTATCGTAATTATGAATATATACGAGCTAATCTACTTTGCCTATCCATGTGGTCCCCACCTCTCTTAATTCACTAATCTTGTATTACGTGGACTTTTTTCATTCTTGTATGGCAGGAAAGGTATTGCCTCTAGAGGTCAGTTAATTTTTGTCAGATAATTTACAAGCAGCAACATTCAGTTTTGCATAGTATCACGTCCACCCTAATTATGTAACCGTTTGCTATCTAAATCTTCGTGCACAGACTCAATAATTGGGTTTGATCTATTGGGGGGATTATCTATATTGTTTATACCGTCCTGGGGGGCTCCTGGTGGTATCATAGCTACCTGGAAGTACTGGTAGTGTTCAGAGGTCAACGTTTGATACACGGCCACCCTTACAGGTCATTTAAACCTTACTTGATCCTAAATGAGACTCTGTACTAAATCATAGCTTTTGTTGGCTGATAAAATTATAGTGAGCAGAGGCAATATTGAGTGTAACTGAGCATGAAATAAGGAATAACTCTATACTTTATATACTCGTCCTATTTTATACAGAAAAGATAGAATAATCACATATAAATTGCGAAGACATAATCTCATAGAATCTGCTAACAATATACATATAATTATATGCCCATAAACACCAACTTACGTTTGGTCTGAAGTCTGTTTCATCGACGTCAAAGTTTGAGGTATCTGTGGGACTTGAAACTTCTGGGATATATGGCGATTCGACTGAAAGAAATTTAGTTTTACTTTAATATTCGAACCGTTTTGAACTGTTTTATTAATGAATACTCAATGTGATATTTCAAAAGTTTCTCATCATAACCTAGGAGTCTGTTTAAAGATCATGCAGAAACTGCATCTGTGTAACAATGTTTTGTTGTTTTTTTTGGCTTTAGACACAATCAATCTTCAAATTTCACTCTTTAGAAGGTCCAGAACTCAGCAAAGACAAAGATTTTGTGATATATTGTATACATTTTTCATTTTTCATTTGCTTGGACCACAGGGCACCGCTACCAATTCTGGTTACGTATTCTCTGACAAAGAGTAGTTTTCTAGATGTGAAGGCATGATGAGATACTAGTTAAATCAACTCTTTACCAGGCGTATGCAGTGTTTTCCTCAGGCCTTCTATAGCTGGCCAAAACTACATTAAAATGTGGAAATTATTTGATCAGAAATGAATACATGAACAGCTTTACAATCCTCGATCAACTAAACCAGTTTTAATTTTATTCTGGGGAAAACCTTGGTATTGACAGCAGTCCTACTCACTTTCCCTGAGGCTGTTCCAGGAGAGGCTCTCAAAGAAGGGGTGGTTCTTGAAGTCCTCGATGCCGTTCTGGCCGAGCCGCTTGTCGGGGCTGGAGATGAGGCGGCCGATCAGGTCCTTGGCCTGGTCGGACACGTCCGTGATGTCGTCGGGAAACTTCAACTGGTTCTGGGAAAACAGAAAGGTGGTCATATTTAGAAACGAGTCAGACGTAAACACTACCTATAAGAATAGTGAAAAACCACCCTGCGAAGAAAGACATTATGAACGGTTTAAGTGGTCTATACAAGGTACAGACCAATACATCTTCTACTTGCAGGGAACTTGACTTGTGAAGATGGGACCAATAGTGAAAGGACAGTTGGAAAGCTCATGATAATTTATGAAAGAAAAGTGTAGATATTGAACTTTGGGGTCCCACAAGTCCCACAACTGCGGTTGTGGGGTTCATCGAAAAAGTATGAAAATATCCTTGAGGATATTAAATCTTTGATCTGAACCGATTCTGCTATCTGCTTCTCTATAATTTCATATATGAAATAAAAGATGCTTTAAATGTAAGCCTCATTGCTCTATTCTGTTTTTTTTTTAAATAAACGCTTTCAATAAAAGCCACATCGCTTTTATTATCCTACAAACAGATCAGCCAAGTTAGCCTATTCTGCCTGCATGTACTTGTATTCCCTCACTCAAACCTTTTCTATCTATATCTTATCCTTAAACAAAATTATTTCCAGGATTTGACTTCCTGAATCTGAAAGTACCTATGTTTAACTGTATAAATGCTGCGTGCCAGCTTTTCTATACCCCTCTACAGTACGAAAAGACCAGGTTCTCGGTACCCGGGGGTTAACAATGCCTGTGGTTACAATCATTAACACTCGGCTACTCCGGGCACGTGCCAAACATTCTACTCCGACTTAGTTCTTCCTGGCATCACTCATATTCCAAGCTAAGTGTAACGGACGTCTACCATTTCACAGCACGTGTTTCAGCTGAGTAGACCCACTCGGAAAGGTCTGGGTAAGGGAATGGTTAAAGGAGTAGGTAGATATGTCAGCGCCCATTGAAACGTGATTCCCGCAGTATGGATCTAACCGGCCTGAACCCCATTCAATGTGTCCTGATTAGTTAGACTGACCGGATCTAAAGCCTCCTTTATGGTTTACAGACCACCTAAGTGCCCCGGAAATATAGAATTGAAGCAAACCGTAAAACATAATAGGGGTAAGAAAGTCGGGTAAATCACATTCTCCTTCCTTCAACACCAAGGCAACTACGTTTACGTTTATTTTGGAAATATTGAAAAAGATTAAAAGCTCGGAAAATATGAAGTTTTTGCCTGCGCAACAGATTAAAGTAGTTGTAACTTTCCATTGGTCTAAAACCCAACCCTGACCCAAACCCCTATGTTGTGGGTTCGAACCCTTTTTAAAGGTGTAAAGGGACATATGGGAATTTAATCTAACTGCATGTATATGATTTTGACCAATATATAAATGGAATACTGAACAAAGCTATTGTGAATTTTGATCTAACCTACAGGTGGGCGCATGGTCCGTGTCCACTGTGGATACTGTACAAGGCCAACACAACCGGCTACTATGGTGGCCTTCAGGTGCCTGTCCTGTCGTCATGACAACAAACAGGAGGATGGAATCCCACATCCCTGTTATGTGAGCACCAAGCAAGGCCTCCCTGACACAACGATGACTGATACATCTTTGAAAAGTTTGAAAAACATGTACCCTGACCGCTGAGTTCCCATAGTCAGAATACAAATAATGTTTTGCTTGACCAAAATGCATTGAATTTACCAGCAACTGCTGCATGAATCCCAAACAGTAATCATTTTGGTCCTTCAATCGAGAACGTTCGTGGTTTGAAAAAAATATACACATCATAATGAATGTACGTGTACTTGTAAACCCTGAACATACATCTTATAAGTACATAACCATTCTTGTTACCACCATAATAAGGCAATACGGGCACTCAAAATGCTGTGTTATCACATAAGGTATAATCCCCTATCATATTATCATGTGGTGATTGTATTGCTCGCCTTTGGATACACATACAGCTTATTATAAAAACAATAGATTTGCCTGAATAGAGCAGCTTTAAGTTAACGTCAGCGGCACACACTATTCGAGATCCCTCAATCCCAAGTGAAAAACGGCTCGCTCCGCCTTACGTGTCAGATGGGCGGAGTTAGTGACGAGAGAAATACAATGTCCCTCTCCAACCTCAAGAGCATCACATTTCATTTCATTTTCTTAGGCTCAAAAAAAGAGTCCACCGCTTCATATATCACCACCGCAGACACTCAGAGAAGGCCCCGGTCCTGCGGTTACCCTATATTGCATTAAGCCCTCCGCTGGGCGCGTGCCCGTCACCCTGTGAAATGGAGTTGACCCGCGCACCCCGCACTCCCGGCAAGCAGGGCCCCTAATCTGGGGGTACAATTTGCTCCCCATTAAGGGGGCCGTGTCTCTGGGCCAGTGGGGGGCTGAGGGGCCTGTAACCCCGGCCCTATCTGTATACACTCCCCCCCCCCTCTCCCCTCACGAACTGCCACAACCGCCCGGAACCATACTGAAACCTCCATAACCAATCATAGCCTGGTTCAGGGGGCTTACTTCCTGGATTTTCAGTCTCAGGAGCTAATACTGTTATAAACACGCAAGGCTTTCTAGCTTTCAACAAACAAAAACTTTCAGCAGTAAATGTTTATCCAAAAAGAATTTGCGTGATCCTGGAGCTTATACAAGTGCCAATAAAATATTGTATTTGTTATATTTTTTTCTGAAAACCAGGGGAAACCCTGACGTTTATTGCCAACAATATTTTATATGATTCATATTCACAATAGCCATAAATGATCTAATGATATATTATATAATATACACACAATGCTGGGGATAATGAGTAGTGAGCAGAATGCAACAACCAAAGCAAAGCACTCCTGGTCAAGGTTAGCTCTCACAAGATACATGTTATCACTTACGATATCAAGAAAGGAGCCTTTTTCATGGATGATGAGTGAGTTTTTTGATTGTATGTCTCGCCATATAGTAACATTTAACAGTCTTCTGTTTTAAACTTCTCTATTAAAATAGTCGTTGCATAGGTCTTTTACATAGCCGAAAACAGTGACATAGCCAGACATGCCAGCAGTTTTTTAATAACCAAGTCTGAGGAAATTTGATGGGAAAGGCCCCGCTGAGTAGAGTGGATAAGATGATCCCAGGGTGCCTGAACCAGGACATTATCCATACCCCTAGACCATGCTCCACACCGGGAGCTGGGGCTGAGAGGGGGAACCTATTGAGGGACAGGCCGGAACATACTGAGGGAAGGGTCGGAACCTATTGGAGTGAGTGAGTGATGGACGGTTATTTAATGCCTTACTGACAGCCAGGGTCATTTTCATGGCAAGAACAAGTTAGGACGAATTCTGCCTCTTCAGACATGTGTTTTAATATCATTAGTCTTTGGTGATCATAATCTATGAGATGAGGGTGACAGGGTGGGCAAACAGCAGGGTATCAAAACCTGAAAATCATTTTTGCTGTACCTCATCCCCTAGTGAACGCAGACACCAACCGGGAATCAAACTCAATGAACCACTTGGTCAGCAGAACCTATTGGAGGATGGGCTAGCACTACTAATACAGGGACACCCGCAACTGCTCGGGATTTTCCTAGGATGGACAGAAAGCGATTTTATTCCACTGGAAACGATGAAGACTGCTTATCGGAATGGGCTGCGTTGTGTTTAAAGTACTGATTGAGAAATGATGGACTCTATTTGCAGAAGCAAGCCTGCCAATCAATTTACAGTGATCAACATACAGCCAATTAAATATTCATAAGTCGACAATTATCTTTTATTCAATCAATCTATATCATCCTCTCTCGATGCTAAAGCATAACTTAGTGCCAGGTAAATCACATTTTTAATTCTTACATGAGACTTATCCTGTTAGAGTCCCTGTCAACAGAACTGAAGTGACCGGCCCCTAAACTCCCCTTCCCAGTTGCCAACAATCGCATGATTACCTCCATCCATCTCTTCTCTGCATTTCCCTGGGGTAGGTACATCTAGAACCTGATTATGTCTAAAGATAAACCTTAGAAAAACTAAAATGGGGAAACAAGAGGGAAAAGCTTTAAAAGTGCCAGCTGAATAGCTCCGAGGATCGATACTAACCATACGGTTACCCTCCTCCCATTTATCTTCGTTACTCAAGGGGCAGAGTGTGGTGTTGGAGAACGGTTTATCTGAGGGTGTGATCTCCACCACAGGTTGTCTTGAGTCAAACTACTGCTCGGGGCTGTCTTCTCTGACAATCACCCCTCCTAGACGTTAGCCAAGGACCGTCGGGGTAAATCATCATCTTTTTAGCGCGCCCATCCTCCAACAAATGGTCGGCATTTGAGAAACAATTCGGTGTAGTTGAGACACTGGCGCCTTGGAGGGTCGTGTTTACTACGGGTCCCATCCCAGCGGCCCCCTGTTCTGGTTGGACGACGGCCAAGGCCTCCTGCCACCAATACACGGCTATGGGGGGGGGGGGATAAGTCAGCTACTGTTTTACAAAGGGACTAATGTATATCCATCGTGTGTTTAAAAACGTTATCATACCTGAAAAATAGTTGACACATTGCAAACATAGGGCCCGTCTTATTATTAACAGCAACTATAAAAATACAGAAGGCAAGGCTCCAGGGTCGTAGGCTGGTGGAGATGACATTCGCCTCGTCCTCCTTTATCTAGCTAGCTACTTCCCTATCTCTTCGAGAAGGGGGATGCATTTAGGGGAAATATGCCAACGTTCTCTAATCAAACACAACGACTTATATCAATATCCCATAGAAATTTCCGCTCCATTCAGAAGGGCCTATTATGTCCTAAACGTAGAAGAAGGGATTCATGTCCTTTTCGCCCCTCATTCTTCTTGTCGTTTGCAAAGGCAATGCGAACAGAGCCCTCATCCCGATGCCTTGATGACTCCACTTTGTAACCTGCTGAAGTATAATAATCATCTCAACCTGCCCATGCTTCCCTCCACCCCCTGGCCCAGTTCTCTGCCCGCCCTTACCACTGTGACCACGCCCCCTCCGCCCTGCATCGACCGTATCGACCCGTGCCCCGGCCTGTTACCGCCGACTGGGCCCGCCAAGGTCAGCCACCTCTTCACGGAATTTGTTTTAGTCTACTTCCTCCATCAATTTATAATGCGGTGCCTAGTGAATTATGTGGCTAATAAGCCCAGGGTTGTAAGTCAGGGTTAATGAAAATATCAGAAATCCCAAAAAGAAAATATGAAAAACGTGATTTAAGAATTCAATTTAGAAAATTATCATTTGAGGTGATGTGAAAAATCTGGAATTTACATCGCATGTTGTACTGGCATGTTTCCATACTAGCAATGGTGTATAATAGCTGGAGTACATATGGAATAACTGGTGAATTATACCGTAGAACTTCATGTCCTCTTTTTAAGAATGAAATTTAAAACAATGCAGCCCATTCATCCAGGGTTTTTTTCTCCTTTTTATTTCTGACATAATACCTCATGACGACTAACATTTCATCCGTCGGCCACTTTTTGAGGTTCGGCCATGTTTTTGTCGAGACTCGCCGACATCATTAGCCATCAGTCATCATCATTGGACAATTTAATGGTAAGACATCCATTCTTGCCTTCTTAAGAATTCAGTATCAATACTTTTTCTATGTTTTGATTTAGTGGAGGCCACACCAGATATGTTTTAACATGCCACTTCCCAAACCGATACCTTCTTAAGCTTTCACTCTATTTTGTTTGTTTTGAGTTTTTGTTACTTCAGTAACTTTGTGTTCAGCATAGCAGGTCTTTCATACAGTCCTTGGGTAGTGTGCTATGTTCAGGGTCCCAACGCAAAATACATTTTCAAATTCCCTGTTTTCCCTGAGATTTCCCAATTCTTCCCTGTTTCATATTAAGCAAGTAGTTCAAATTTATAAGCCTTTGTGTGCGGAAAAATTTGGACCCAACAACGAGAAATCAAATCCTTATTCTTTCGAGTATAAGGAATTTCAGAACCTGGACAAATGAAATTCCTTTTGATTTGGTATGTGAAATTTCCTGTATTTCACTAAAATAAGCAAATTCCTGGTGTTTTCCATGTCAGGAAATTTTTTCCCCATTTTCCCGGTGCTGTTGCGACCCTGTACCTTCTATATGTGTATAGTCAAGATGACAGGCCAGTACTCCCTGGATCACCCCAGGCTCTCATTAATCTGATTAGAAATATGGGATTTTGGCATAGCGGAAAGAATACTACACCCCCATAACATATGCTGAGTTGTGGATCTCTCCTGGAGACAGATACATGTAACATGCCTGGTCATAATTCATGACTCCAGTAAGAAACCAGGCCACTCGGATTTTGTAAATCGGCCGCCAGAATTGACAAATAAGGAATATTAGGGAACCTTTTTCTACGCTTTCTTGAAGCAACTTGAATTTTTTTAAATCCTAAGAAATTAAGCGTTACATTTGTACCTAAAAAAAAATTAAACTGATACAAGAATAATATAATATGCATATCAGAAGGAGAATTCCTTAAACAAACCGAAAAAGTGAGAAATCCTAAAAATGTAAGAAAAAATCACTTCTGTGAAGTTGCCACAACAGCGAACATTCCGTCCTGCCTGGGTTAGTGGTGGCGTCAGAGTACTGTCACCACTGGGTGAATGGCGGCAAAAAGACTACAGAAGACACCACCCCTCCCTCCCTCATCCCCCACGGAGCTATCTCAGGCGGTTTTATCAATACTACACAAAACCACGGCCATACGTGACAACACTCAGCCGAATTAAATTCCTTTCTTTCTCGGCGGAGAGAGAGGCTGGAATAATGTCCGTGTAAATTGCCTTGTTGCCGAGGGCATTCATTGTGACGGCCTCCCCTCACTGGTGTTGACTCCTTCATGGACGGCCCGAGGGGGGGAATCCGTCACTGTGAAACCTGACCCGAGGCCGGAGGGCGGAGGGCAAAGTCATCCCAACCCTCCGATCCCCAGGAGCGTCCGGATGCCACACTGACCTAGTCTCTCCGCCTTCCAATGCCATAAAATCATTTCTTGAGCCTTCTCTTAATACCTGATTTCTTCCATATTTGGTGACTAAAAGACTCAGTCTTTTAGTCACCAAATATGGAAGAAATCAGGTATTAAGAGAAGGCTCAAGAAATGATTAGAGGGAAGGGTTAACCGCAGATCTGACTTGGATGGCTTGCGAACGTGACCCTTGGTTAATATCTGCAGTGTGAGAAGGCTCTATATTACCGTCGCTGACTGCCTGACCGCCCCAAAGATGTGAATCTCCCGATTATTCTGACCACACACCTATCTGAGGACCCTGCCCACAAAACCTCATCGGCCTCCCATATCAGACGTCATGTCTTATATATCACACATGTCATGTCTTATTTCCCCATCACCCTCCAGTCGCCATGGTTACCGCTCAGGTCGTCATGGCTACACCCGGCCCAGGGGGGTACGTCAAAGTATGTGAAGGTCACAGATAGGGAATCTGGGCTGTAGGAGTAAGTACCTGGGTGTATGGTTACAGTAAGCTTCGAGATTAACCTCGAAAACCGACAAGGTTGGAGATGGCCTGTCACTCGGTAAGAGTGACAGGGGAGGGCACATTGATACAAGGTATGTGGGCCAGGATTCTATACCTGCCTAGTTTAATTAATTCGTCTACTTTGATATCAGGTGCGCCAAGAGCTTGGGTAATTTGATTAGGTAAAACCTGAACGTGTCGCCCTAAGACATCGGGGCCACTGACTTTGCATGAAACTAGATCTACAGGGCAAGAACTTGAGAAAGGCCCGTGTCAATTTTTTCTTTCTTTAAAAAATACTATCTTTTCTATCATTATTCACAGCACTGCTGAGTCTAATATATTCTAAATTTGCCACCTTTCTGTTTGCTACTCAGGTTTGGCTAAACTACCGGGTTAGTTCTTAAATAGTACCGTGCAGTGTTGGAAATCCTATAATGTTTTATGCTAATGATAGTGCACTTTTGGCAAAATAATTATATAGCCCTGTGGCGCCAGTGGAGTCCATGCAAAACATATACTTAAGAAACCCAGCTCATAGATGTTGAGTCCCTAAAGTCTTATATAGCGACTGTGCGGAAATCCTATAATATTTTATGCTAATGATAGTGCACTTTTGGCAAAATATACTACAGCCCTGTGGCGCCAGTGGAATCCATGCAAGAGATATACTTAAGAAACCCAACTCATAGGTGATGAGTACCTTAGATGGCAACCGTGTGGAAAGAAGTCCACAAGTACTTCCTATTCGTAAACCCTCCGTTTAACAGACTACTCTGTCTTAAGCACGGACAGTCTAAGTCTAGGGCCTTGGCCGAGGTCCAGTGGTGGTTAACGGCGGGCCGCACCCTGGAGTACGTTCCCGGCCCAGGAGGACATCCATCTCTGTAAGCTGTCAGCCCCGTCACCTCCCCAGGACAAGGCCTCCAGGTGCTAAACTCGTGTTTTGCTTTTTGATATTCAGCCTAACAGTTCTCGGCCATTTAGCACGGCATCTGACCCCTGACATTGGTTTTTCTGTACATAATTCAATCAGGAACGAACAAATTGGTGGGAGGGCTCGAGGGGATTGGCCGCGTTCAGAGCGGCAGGTAATAAGTGTCTATTCACCTAATTAAATATCACACTTTAGAGGTAAAATCCTCGTTATCTTTTCAAGAAAATGTAAGCTTTAAGTGATACTTAACAGATCAAAATCAACGATATCGGACAGGTATTAATTGGTTTTGATTTGATATTCAAAACAAATATTGCAGCCTTAGGGGCTAAGACAACCAACAATAAACTTCCCGGCCACATATTATACAAGAATATTGGAACCACACTTTTTTTTTTCGGAATTTGGAACCCTATATTTTCTTTCAAACTTCTAACTGCAGTATGTATGGCCCAAAAGTACGACTTCTCTGTATTCACAGAAGCACAATTACGGTACATCAGAATGAATATCTAAACTTACCTCGTGGTTCATGATTTTTCCGTAGGTTTCCACCAAGGACTCTGCATAGAATGGTGTCTCTCCAAAGAGCATTTCGTACATGCATACCCCGAGCGACCACCAGTCGCACTCGGCCCCATAGCGCCCATGACCGTCCTCCATGGCCCGCAGGATCTCCGGTGATATGTAATCAGGCGTGCCCACTGCCACTGACGACTGCACCTGTGACAATAAGACACCAGGGTTTACTATCGGGGTCTCTTAATATCACGAAAAGTACTCGATTTGCTATTTTCCTTAACCCCGACTAAGAGTCACTAGGATTCAGTATTGAGGTTTCTAAGCATCATACAACGTACTCAGATTTGGTATTTGCTTTGGGATATGGTCCATTTCTGTTCGAGTATACTGTTACAAAGGCTGTTACATTTACAACACCAAATTCTTCAATAATAATTTGAAATGGAAATATGAGATTGCTTATAGCTTGAAAAGACCTTTCTTTCCCTTCATTCACTAATACAGAGAAGGTCATAAGTAAGTAACAGACATTTACAGTAACAGACATCGTATTGTTGATATTTTTTAATTGAAAATACTGTATAGTAGGCAGAAAGTAAAGTACATACAGTGCCGTCGTCCATGAGCTTGAGACAGGAGCCGAAGTCGGCGAGTACGATGTGTCCAGTGCGGTCGAGCAGCACGTTGTCTGGCTTGATGTCGCGGTGCACGTAGCCCAGCTTGTGCAGCGAGTGGATGGCCAGCACCATCTCCGCGATGTAGAAGCGCGCCATCTCCTCAGGTAACCGGTCCTCGAACTTGGACAGGAGGGTGAGCAGGTCGCCCCCACAGTAGTAGTCCATGACCAGGTACTGCAAGGGGAGGGACAACAGTTTAGTCAGAGGGAAGGGGACGGACAACAGTTTGGTGAAAGGCAAAGGGACGGTCACCAGGTACTGCATGGGGTATGGACAAGAGGTTGGTCAAGGGGAGACTTTTTTTTCTGGCTGTATCTTTCTTTGAATACTTCCTGGAAATACAGCATATTTCCAGCAAACAATCTGTGAACGGTCAGGAAATTATGTTCACTCAAGGTTTAGGAAAGGGGGACCATACCAATTAAACATTGAGTTAAATGTCTTTATTTTAGTTAGTCCACATCAAGAATTTGAACATGCAGCTATCAATATACTTTTAATCCGGCCATTTTGTCCTAAATTGATTGTATCGGCACAGCAAAATTTGTACTTCACTTTTCTATCTGACTGATCAAGTAAGTTTTGTGTAGTGTAATGTCATGATTTGCTTACACAATTTTTTTGTACCTAAACTAACTTACAAGTACATGTTTACTATTTCGAGGGACAGTATCAGAGGCAGTGATCGCTTAGGCGGTCACACGGACATGTTTGTAAGAACGCTATCAGTCTCAATGGCCTTTTCCTATTTGAGTTGCGTGTAAACATCGTGACTCACTTGGCACGGAAGTCGTTGAGACTTCTCTAAGCACATATATTTCTTCAAATAGTGGGAAGAAACACACTCATTCACGATTTGTTTATTTAACGGATTTAACATGTTAAAGTACTGAACCACGTGAATCCAGTAGCATAAACAGTTTTCTTTGAGTTACAGGACTTCCTCAATTCATCTATTTATATATTTATTAATTCATTAAACGTAATCTTCACTTAATGAATGATGATGTGAAGGAAAATAAGTTTAAAAGGAAAACATAGGTAGGATCACCAAAATTTGGCATTTTGTCGAGATGATGTCAGGAATCAGTTTACAGTGAGGAATGGTTGTTTGACTCATTGCTATCAGTATAAACTGTCGCTATCGGCTAAAGCTTCCGAAAGTTGAACTTTGAAGACTGCAAAAACGTAAAAACTTACACAAGCCTTTTAAGAGTAAAAACATTCAAGATAAGCGGTTCTTCAACCAATGAAAGTCTAACTCACTTAAAAGTAAACACTTTGAATTTCTATGTTAAATCTTACCAATGTGTAAGAGATTTATGGGGATGAAAAGGTGCTGATTATATGTGTGGTAAAAATTAAGAACTGTACGAAATCCAACTCGGGTAAATTAAGTGGGGAGCTGTTGTTTATTAGTTGGTAATTATATAAGTGGAATAAATAATTCAACATACTAAGATCTTCATCATTTCTATTGTGAATCTCCTTATATCAACCCGTTGATTATACCTATAATTATGGTAACAAGGGGTTTGGGCTGAGGACGTACATGCCAACACTTTGAATTCTACGCCTGTACCTGTTATTCTCCTAAGAAGACGACTATATACACAGAACTAACCGAGGGGGAACGAAGCCGCGATTATTGCCCCCTGTCGAAGCCTATTTTCAGGGTCGAGGGCTTTGCCCGAGACCCTGAAAATAGGCTGAGACAAGGGGCAATGATCAAGGCTGAGTGTACCCGAGGTTAGTTCTTGTTTTATTATATATCAAATACCCGCCTATGTTGAAGATATGTGAAGAAATAACATGGTTCCCACTCCAGCAAGTATTGTTATTTCCCTGCAGGGAAATAATTCAGATTACTTCCCTGCAGGGAAATAACACTTTCGATTACCCCACCTTTCCTCGCAGGGAAGTACAATGCTGAAGGAATAGGCACTACGAAGTTGGTATATAATAAAGTTAGCAACAACATCTAGTGAAAACAATACAGGTCTTGATTGACTTTTATCCCAACGAAGGATACTGACGTTTACCTGATCCTGGGGAACAACAACCCATGACAGGTGTTACAGCGTTTGCCTTAGAACTGACAGCGGCCTCATCAGAGGGGCTGGAGGGTGGGGCCGCACCTCCCAGAAGGGTGGAGACTTACCTATGTACTAAGACAGAGCATGAACCCTGATACCACCCCTTCCTCTGTAACTAAGGGGTTTGGATTATAGCCAACTCGCATGGGCTTTTTTGTGTGTGTTGTTTAGTCGTAGACTATAACAGTTACATTACGGCAATGAAAACCTCTGTGACATGCAACTGAGGATGATTCAAAAATTGCCCTGTATTCGATATACTGCAGCTTCTTCTACGGAACTGTACATAAATCAACATGTATATAGACCTTGTGCAGATGTGGTCACGTGACCACTTTTTTGGTGATCACCATGTGCTCATCATGACCACATGGCAAATAGAAATATAGAGAATTTAATATCCCAAGTGATGAAAATAGGTAATTATGACTTAATAGACTAATTTAAGATACATGTAATATAAATTCTTCTCTAGATGCTTTTTTATATTAATTTATAATAGCAACAATTTCAAATTGATCACCAGTATGGCGTCCAGTCCCTTTGTGGGCAATATGTGACGTCATCTGCACAACGTCTATACGATTTCTGAAAAGTTTTGAAAATTTAACTTGGGGCGAGTTTTTAGTATGAAAATCCCATATTTCCATGATAAATATTCATAAAAGGCATTAAAATGTGCTCTTGTCATTTATCTTTTTTTAAAAAAATGGCCGAATCTACATACATGTATATTGGGTTGAGGACAATAAGGTCCCGTGGGTACAATGACCTGTTCCTAAAAGTAAAACAGCCCCCCACCCACCACCTGTGGGTCGGCCGACAACCCCACCACCCCCAACCATTCCCTTTGGCCCGACGTGGAACGAGCCCCATACCACCAAAAGACCCCAGCTCCCTCAGTTTGTGTACAGTCTTACCTGTACTAACTACACCTACCTTAACTCTCCCTGACGGGCCGACCGACATGTTTTACTTTCTGAAGAGTAACATCCTCTTTTTAGTAAAGTCCTATGGCACGTTATCTATGCCTTGATGGCAATATCATGTTACAACATAATTTTCTCCTTTTTTTCTGTTGCCAATTTTTTCCTTCTAGATTGTTATACTATGGATATGTCTTCATTAACTCACACACTTCAATCAAGACTCTTAGGTTTAAAATACAAAAATATAAGTTGTTTTAATATTGTTTTAAGGCGATTCTGTTCTCTGTCTGTTGTGATGATACTAACAATAGTGTGGTATCTATGCTCGACGTAAGTCAGGTAGGTGTTAATTATGTCTACGTGTAATTGTGCCTTAAAAGCTACCGCTAAACTAAACACAAAACTTATTTTTTTAATGCTTACTAGTTAGGATACCCCATGGCCAAGCATCTTGCTCGTGCACAAACACCTATAAATCATATGTTATACCTATGTACACTTGTGAAATCAAGTACACCTTTATCTCCCTCGCTTATCCCCAGATTCTTTTCTATAAGAATTGGCCATTCAGGAAACTGTGTTTTATACTGACGAGCGGAAATTCCACACCACCTTCCGTTCCCTGATGAGGTTTAGCTTTACTTCCTAACAGACACAAGGCTAAACCAGACATGTTCCACAGCTGACTTAAGGTGTCCTGAATGAATTTGCTCAGTCAGATTTGAAAGGAGAGAGGGCAACGGGACCTTGATATAAACACTGATGGCAACAACATGTCCCACAACAGCCCCTCTGGGCACCCCACGCTGTCAATATTTCAAATTAAACTCGCCTTTGATCCGAAACCCGCTGTGTTACCATGGATTCCTTCCTCTTATTGAATGGCTTGAAAGTTAATTATTGAGTGGGATATTTTTAGTAACCAGTATAAGCCGACGCGGAAACCGCAATTTAAATTGATTAATCTAGGAAAAAGCAATACGTACGAGGTAGTCGTCGTCTTGGAAGGCGTAATGTAGTTTGGTAATCCAGTGTTTGCTGCCGTAGACTAAGACATCACGCTCCTCGTGAAAACACGCCGTCTGAAAGATAAGAACAGGTATGACAAAATGCAATAAGGGAAATACTGCCTACATTGACATATGAAGGAAATACTGCGTACTTGTGGTTATTAGTAATATTATGAAGTAAATACTGCTTAATTTGGGTTATTACTTGGAGTTGAGCTTTAGGAAGTTTCCTCTATACGCTTTAAGACAAACTTAGCACCTGCAGCTCTCAAGAGATTTGGGCCATAGAAAATAATTGTAAATCATATTTTTATTTAATATAATTATATGTGTCGATCCAAGTCCACGCTAATAACTGGTTATTGAGAAAGAATAGAAAACAGGCAGAACCCCTATTATCGATTAGATCACTATTTAACATGTGAAATATGTGTTTAATATTCGATCCTAACCCCAGTAGCTTAGTTTATTTATGATGGGGTTATAATGTGCATATTTTCAGCCCCTATCCCACAGATTAATCAGTACAAACCTCTCGGCGGGCAAGGTTACCTAGAGTCTCTAAAGTATCAGCCCAAAACCTCAGAGATGGTTTTCGTCGGCGTGTGTGGGGGTGGACACTGTGATGGACGCCCCACCCCCCCCCCTTCCCCCCCCCAGGCCCTGGTCTATGTAGCGGTCAGCCAGCTCCGGTAAAACAGGAGACGAGCATCGATCTGAGGAGGTCCCCCATGTCCCAATGCCTAAGGTCACCTTGCACTCTTGTTTTAGGACTTGCGTGTCCATTACTCTCTTGTGTCGGCGGTTTCTCATTCTACATCTCCATACAATTGACTAAACTGTTGAACCAAATCTTGCATTTTGCTGAATTACCATTTGCCGAATTTTCAAATTATCGGAGAGAACTTCGTAAATTCCTTGGTGTCAATAGTTATAAAATTTGAAAGCAAATCACAGGCAGAACATCTCTATAAATCATAATGTAAGCCAATTTAGATATTGAAAGGGTAAAAACATCAAATCACATTTCTTGGAATTTCATTTGTAAATTCATACCACTGCGATTTGCACAGTGTAGGCAAGTTCCACTATTACTTCGAAGGGAGTGTACAATATGATTTTCTGAAAAAAGGGTAATACATGAATCAGCTAGGCCACACGGCCCAGCAAGAAATAAACCCCCTACCATACAGGGCGTAACAATAAATTGAAATATTGAAACATTAAACTAATGCGTCAGTTTACTATCAGGAAAGAAAATGTTGCATTTTATTTATTCATTTTTATTTTTTTGTTTATATTCACCAATAATACCACATGTAAGAATTTACTTTTTCATTTGGGAAGCTTTAGGTTAACCGTTTTACATGAAAACGGCGGAATATGTCAACGTTCCGAAACAATAAACAAGGGTGCAATGTCACTTGATAGAAAAACAAACGCACACCAGATACAAAGGGTTCAAGCTTTGTTTTCCTTCAGCCCCATCCACCAAACCTGTTGTTACATGTGTAGAACATTCCACCTTTTAACACGAGACAAATTTAGAAACGGCAAGCCCTCGTGGGCCCCATTTAATCAGAGTAACATGTAGCGCTCTGGTGGGCAATCTACGTCTTTGCCTTTCCATTGCTTCTTTCTTTTGTACTGCAGACAACTATTTTTCTTAATTAACGCGGGACAAGCGTCTTAGGAGGTTTGCCAAGATGTTTTTTTAGTTTTGACTACGACAAGAACAGCCATTCTTCATAGTTTTCCGTCTGCTGGATAAATACATTTCCGATGATGACAAATTTACGGAATGAATGGCCAACTTGGAAGCAATCTGCAGACGTGGAATGAAAATAATGTAAACTATTTTCTTTTATATAGTTTTTTTAGCATCCATTTTCATTTGTGTAGGTGCGGTCGGTAATTGTGAGTTGTATGTCACAAGTGTTACATTGCAAAATTTATGAAGACACACGTATCACATATATTCAATGACCTGTATACATAATTATTGATGTTCCACGATTTCATTTCACCATTTTGTTCGGGCTCAATTATCTTACTTTTTGTATTCAAATTGAGGATCAATCAATCATATAATATAATTTCTATATCACTGCGGTTTGTGGGTAGTTATGAGTAAATCTAATCCAAGTAAAGAATAGGCGGATGGGCAGTACTGGGCTAGCAGTGAGTGCCCAGAGGCTGCTGGTGGGGATGCGGGGGGTGGGTGATCCTAGGGGTGATCCCACAGTGCCCCCCACCTCCTGCCTTCATACATATTGATCACCCCCACCACCCCGTGCCCTACCTGCCGGCACTGACTCACCCCGACCCCCGACACCCCCCGCCCTACGTCGGCAGCCAGACGGCCTCCCACCCCCATAGCCTCCACAGTCTGGTCGTAAAGGCTTTGTTTTATAGGATTACATCCAATTGTGGTTTGGGGTAGTGGTACCTCGCTGAGAGATTAATTTAGCTAGATAATGCTGTGGTTTCAATCATCCTTTCAGGTACAGAATCAGATTGTATTTAATTTAGGCAAATACCACTAATTAATTTGGTTATTTCCAATGCAATATTTCTTATTTGATAACATTTGATACTTTTCCAATACTGACTTCTTAATTACATTTAACCAGTAAAGACAGTAAATGTCTGGAAATATCTGGGGGGTTTAGAAGATTTCAGAAGAGATTTTACAACCAATTTCGTTTTCGTTAGTAATTCATCGTGAATTTGTTCTGCCATGAACTGCAGACAAGGGCATTTAGTTCGTCCCTTCTCACACCCTGTTGTCGAGGAAACATGAGAGGAGATGCTTCAACATTATGGGTCGATGAAATAGCAGGCACTATGCAGATGATTCGGTGCCAGACGTGCATCTTAATCAACCACCCCGCCTCAGTTATCCCTCCCCCAAGGATCCCTCTGACAGCTCCCTAGTCACCAGTCTAATATCGATGAAACATCTGAGCCGCATCAAATTCAATTTCTGGGGTAATTGCATCTAACCCGCATTCCCGTTACCGTGTCATGATTACATGGCATGGTTTTAACTACGACGACGAGCATTGGCGCCGTATTGTCAAACTAAAGTGTTTGAATTTTTCAAACACCACAGAAACCTGCAGTAAATTCTCTATTTCTCTTATCATTCTCATTGAAATGTCCACTGAGAGAGAAAACAAATTTATTCTGAAGCAACCGGTTACTTTCCTTAAAGGGTTTGAAGATATGTGTTCGTGATGATTATTTCTATATTTGGCTCATCCCTACAATTTAACACATTAATAAGTTAATCATTTAATGGGACGTAAGTAAAGAGGCCTACAGCGTTGCCATTACTTTTCTTGATACAAAGAATATGGCTTTGTGATGATTGACAGTACCCCAATAGGCAATCATGAGCCACAATGAAAAGTGATGTTGTCGGGACAGCAATGCATCAAGATTACTTTGGTATCTACTGAGGGATCTCCATGAAGACGGATCATGAAGTACGCTGGACTGAACACAACGAGCTTGGGGGACGATAGGTCTGACAGGTGGGCAGGGATCACAGTTTAGGCCTGCCCAAATCAAATAATGCTGATACTGATTGGGGTTAAAGTGGCGCTACCTACCTCGGCCCGTTTGAGCATCTCCCACTTGTTGAGGATCTTCATGGCGTAGACTTCTTCCGTAGCTTTGAGTTTAACCACAGCCACCTGAAAAACAAAGAAATGATCAACTGAATGAAGTTACAGCAACAAGTCACATCTTATACTTTATTCAACTTTTTCTAGTAAAATCTAAACTACACAATTGTTATTTTACAAGCAGGTGCCTGTGCTCTGAGAAAACTCTTAGTAAAAATATCTGAATTCTTTCTTTTTTCTAATATTTTCATTACTCGAGAATACATCAATTGCATACATCGATCTCTGACAGATGTATCCTCCGTGTGAGAACGGTTGTGATAGTCGTGTATTGATCAGTTTCTTTTATTTGGAAGACCAACAAAAGTAGGGCGTCCTTTGTTCAATGAAACCAGATAGTAAAGCTATTATTGTGGTAGCATGTACAACGAATCGGCAACAAGTGAATCGTCGATTATTCACTGATGCAATGTAATTGCGGTTGCCATGGGAACGGTACACTTCCCTGTGAAGCGCAGCTAGGCCATTGCACCTTTTGGAACACATTGTATATTATATTAACGAGCAGTGCTTGGGCTATATGTTTAAATCATGCAGCCAGCACATCCATGTTCATGATATTTCAGAGTACGCTGATGGAAAGCTTGCACAATGAGACATAACACAATCGTGTCCTTCCTGTTTTTTGCTTTAACTATAATCCTTCTAACGACAGCTAAATGATATTTCTGGTGTTGAATTCTAAATGCGTTAAAGATCGATACACATAGGAAACATGACAAATATTTACCAGAGAACCAACCAAAGGATATCAGATCAGAATCTCATAAGTAACTTTTTCCGACTCATTAATCTGTTTTATAATGTGATAAAACTAATAACCACTAATATGGGATAGTGGTTAATACTCTCAATTATCTGACGACATGTTTATTAGTTTCAGTGCATAGCGACATGTGTTTCTACGAGCCCGAAATGCTGTTATCTCACCGGTAACCTGGGAGGGGATTTCCCGGTCGCGCTGTTATGACGTAATTAGAGAGGATACCTCGTCATTAAGTCCAAAGTGCAGCATGTAATTGAGTAGCGTCCATTAATCATGCTTGATGGGACGCCAGGAGGGGGCATTGACTCAGTCCAACATTATAGGTATACACCTTTTTAACGAGTCTGCGCAGTGGACCCTCCCTTAGACCAGAAGCCTTGAACCCTACAATTTAATCATGGTTCCATTGAAACCAACTATTCAATTCATTGCTTCAGATATATCCGCAGCAGTGTGCCATACATGATGAAAAAGGTCCACCTCTAATCTCCATGGTAACCCATGAACCACTGACCACAGCGACTGACCCATGCCACTGACCTTAAGTACTGAGCTTCATTTCCGGCTAACAGGAAACTGCCAAATACAATTACATCTAATGGCCAGTGGTGATTGACTCTGTCCTAATCGACCCATCGCAACTACGAGTAACACTAGTTACAAATTACAATTTTAAGAGTAGCCGGAATCGCCTATATTTTGTTAAATTTAATAGCTCAATCTAAAAAAATTCTTTCTAAACTGGCAAAACATTATGTTTTATTGACGCTGAACTATGAAACCCATACACAAAATCAGCGAAATTATCGGGGAGTTTAGTCAATCTCAAAAGTAATTAATACAGAATTAATAGAGACATTTTCATTTGACCTAAACTCGTCAATGCCTGAGTACGTCAGAGGGGGTTGTGCCGGGCAGCATGACACAAGGGGTTGGTATCCGTTGAACATGGGACCCCGAGGCAGTGCTTGAGGCTTAGGTCACCTGAGAGCCCACTAACCGGGCCGGAGGTGTAATCGACACCTGTACGTACTTTACATAACAATCACCTAGCGTCATCAGCCGTGTTCCGCTCCAGAGGAGGATCAATTGGCCAGAATAAGCCCTTTTCTGCTGCACGCCTGCTGGTGGCATTTCCCACAATTACCGAATCATAAGGTCATGGTCAAATTGTTGACGCTGAAGGATATATCCTCAATATTAACAATCGTGTCAACAATGACATACTCTCAGTTTTGGAGATACCCTATGGAATTTCAGGTTGGTTGAAAAATCTTAAATCGTTATCATTATTAAATTGCAATTCAAGATTCTCTTTCGCAATGCACCACAATAAATGGGTATAGGTGCATTTTAAATAAAACGTATGAAGAGGTAGTGTTTTGCAGAAGATAGGTTCCTAGTTCAACTTTATACGAGTTAAGGTAAGGCTAGTAGCATAAAGAGACTGAACTCATTCAAACCAACAGTTGAGTTGAGCTGTGTCTCTGATATTCTTGATATGTCACCTAATTAAATCTGGAGGTTTCCTCAAGACTGTTCAGTCTGGCTCTAATCTTGAGATGTTGAAGATTTATGGCTGGATAGTCTTGAGTCTTAAGCACTCATGAGACAAGCGATATGGTCTTGGTATGTGAACGGCTTTAAGTCTGGAAAGTCAATCTCGAGCAGTTTTAAGGCCAAACTCAGTTTCAACTCGACTGTGTTGAGTCTACTCTCAAATCAGATAAAGGCAAATAGACACACCTCTTTTGCCTATGTGTCATTGTGAATATAGGTAGGGGAAAAGACGTAAGACTAACAAGTATCTGTATGTGACAACTGATAAGTTTTTCATTAAAAACGTTTCGTTTGCAACTATCCATTCTGAAATCTGTTGAGTTGAGTTCAGTCTCTATATGTGACCAGGCCTTTATTACAGAGTTTGAGTGCACAAGTTGCCAGCTGCGGTCTGGATCACGGGCACAGAGGGGTTAATGACGCCTATACCGCCAGCACACAAACTGTGGTGAATCACACCGCAGTGAGGCCGCAGTATAACACGAAACTAACACGAGCGTCCTTTCATAGCTTTCCATTACCACTACTTTCTACTGACTGCCCTCAATCCTAATGAAGACACTGACACATTGGGTCAGATCTAAGTGCTAGCCCGCTACACCAACATGACAAATTCGAGATAATCCAATTTTAATTTTAATTTTTTAATTTTTTTTTTTAACGAAAACTCTACATGCATCGATTAAGGGGTAACCTAACTTCTTATAGTTTCACTGTCCTACTACTATTTATTAATTTCTCAATGGGTTTGTATGATTGACCGACATCATTTAGTGATACATCTTCATTCAATCAAACTTCATTTAAAAGTCACCGATATCGACGTATTTTAGCAAACTTTTACGAAGAGCCTTCCCTGTTTCGGTTTCTCATTTGTGATATATCTGGTAAGAATTACTAAGAGATCCACTCCCCGACAATTTCTCGGGCAAAATACCTTTTTCGATTCTAATGACTCACTCGTCGGAAACATGAAACATGAACTTAAGTTTCTTCTCAAGACTGTGGACGACAATAAAGACACATCCTTCACTGCACTAATTTTAAACCACCGTAAGAAAAACACAATAAATTATTTCTTACCTCTCCAAACGCTCCCCGGCCAATGATCTTAAGTGTCTCAAAATCCTCTCTCTGGAGCCGAAGCTGTTTAACCTTCGTGATGATTGGCTTGGCTGGAATAAAAGAAAAAGAAGTCCATGAGGCAAGCAGTTTTCTCAAACGGTTTTTCAACCCCTGGGGAAATGAAAATAAAATAAATTGCTTCCACATGGAAAGGTCAGTGCGGATGGTTACGAGCAATCTGGCCCGGGGCAGGCGAGGTGAGCTGGGATTGAGCCTGGTTTACGGGAAACACTTAATTTCAAACATGTTTGGGGAAGTAAAAGGTGCGGATCACGTAATGAGGCGCAAGGTGCGGATCAATTGGGAGCACCTGGTGGGGTCAGACCCGGGTCACATCACAGGAGGGATCCAGGTGGGGAGACAGGTGAGTCGGCATGCACGGTCTACATAGACCACTCTGTATAAATACCACTACTATCAAATCCCATTTTCATTCTTAATATGAAAGCGACCGTCTTACAGGGTATGGTTGATAAGCAAAAATGCCCAACATGATTGTATATACATGTAATCAAGTAATAGTATCATACAAGAGTTTGTTTAATCAAAAGTTTTTTTAATCATAATCTCTAGCCTTAACTGGTATATTTGTGATATTTCCTAGAAATCTGCTCCCCTCCATTAATTACGTACGCATCAAAGGGGAGAGGGGGCCCAGGAGGGGGGTTTAATATTTTTGAAAACGTACGTAAGTTCTTGTTCAAATCTCATGAGTAGTTATGCCCTAGGAAGGGTGTGGTGGGGGGGTCTGAGATTTTTGAAAATGTCCGTATGTACTAAATGCAAGGCCCCTTACTCATATTACAATGCCTAAAGTTAACCTTACCCCGTCAATACTAAGTCCTATCTTGTCCCTTATAATTGCCTTCAAACCTTGAAACGTAACCCAAAGCGATGTGCCCATGACTTGCAATTTTTGCCCTACTGAGTATTTATCATAGAGTTAAGGCGACCCTGTCATTCTGTTAATACATATCACTGTTGGGGCCTTTCGGTGACACAACATCAATTCCATGGACCAATCCAAGGGAAAAAATATCCTGCAAGGTGTTTCGACCGATTGTATCTCAAAAATGAATCGAGGAAACCTAAGAAGGAGGGAATATGCAATATTTCATTTAAATTATTGCAAGTATCCATATTTTGTTGTAACCAAAACCACACAAGATTCCTGGCCGTACAATCCGTACCGAGACATTGTACCCTGCCCCACCCCCACCGCCCACCACCCTCCACCCACTTCAGCGTGGTAAGTCAGGGCATCCATCAAACCCTATTGCCTCCTCCAACCACCCATACTGAACAGCGTGCCAACAATCGCCTTCCCACTTTAATACCGCGCCCAGGTCTGCTGCCAATAGATTATGAAATTCATTTCCTTTCCCTTTGTGAGGCTGTCAGAAGTAACACAATGGGGCGTGAAAAAAGCAGGCGGTTGTAAATCTTGACTACTCCGGTATTGGATTGTGACTCAGAAATCTGTCTCAGGTGAAGAGTTGGTAAATATTGCCAACCGGTTAGGAGTCAATGTGAATTACAACTTCCGGCCACAAATAAGTCTGGGCCTGCTTGAAAAGTTTGCTGTTAAGAAAAGAGAGCACTGTTATCACTGGTGGCCCGAATTAAATGGATGTAAACAATATCTATCTGTATAGCCATACAATGAAATGCATCTTATATCCGTTTTCCTCTGTGTTGTCAGGATGGGCATGAACCATGCGTAATGCATATATCCCTACGTTTGTGGCATTTTTACCCTGTCAAATATTCAAGTCATTAACAGTTTGAGTAGCCCAGGAATAAGATCTAACCTGACCAATAAATATCCGAAAAACATAACCTTCCCTCAAAATAACAACTACGTCTGCATAGGGCATCAGAATTCAATGCACGTCTGAAAATACCAATGGGACTGGTGGGTAATTCCGGCCTGGATTAAAGAGATGTTCCCTGTTTATTAGGGCAATCCCCAGGGACCACCAAGGCGTACTCTTTCACGTGGTGGTCCTGATGCACAGTAGTAGGGCTATGGCGACGTCCAGGTTATGTCCTAAGTTAATGCCGGGCCTCAGGGGGGAGGGGGGAGTGTCTCATTGTCTGGTATGATGGATGGACTGCCATCCACTAGTCAACTTAACACAACACTCAGGGATTAGGGTCGGGTGGCAGTGCCGGTCAAAGTTTATACAAGAATTACAAAAATACTTTCCAGACAAGAATATTGATGTTATTATTGGGTTTGGTTGAATATTTGTTGTCAATATTGGTTAGAAATCGGGGGCTGTGCCCCCAAGCCCCCCTTTTTCTTTCATTTTTTCTATTTCTAAATTTCCTTATTAATTGCCCCATAAACAATGACCGACCTAAGACAAACAAGAGGGGATTATCTTCTATCAACACGTTGACTACTGAGGTGCACCCGATGGATGGGATCATCCTGGCAGTACGTGTCCCTGCAGTGGTCGATACCCCAGACGGCCCCCAGATTACTATTGATGACTAACGACACAGGTTTGTGCCATGTCAAACTCTTCCTGAATACAAATACATACACGCGGTCTTTACCACGAGCTACCACCTAATCATAGGTCAATCTGAGGTGTTTTCTTTTCATACAATGGGTTCTTACGGCCCCGTTCTTACAAGTTCGTGGCTTCAGAAAACGCCTTACGGGTTTGATGACTTCCTCATTTATATGATCACTGATATATCATTTCGAAATATGGAAGTAAATATTCATAGAACGATAATGTTAAGACAACTGAGAATTCATACGATCTACTTAAGAATGCATAACGAAATGTGGCAAAACGTATGGTAGCAAGCTGTGTCGCATGTTGTTGTTTTTTTCAGTCTTCCCGCCTGTAAAGTGTGTAACTAGCATAGATCAACAAGACATGGCGTATGACAAGCTGCGGATGGGTGGTTTGTTATTGTGACTACTGTAGTTGTGATAGAGCCGAGGTTATCGGCACTCAGCGTTCCGAACTGGGTCACCCCCACTAAGGGAGCTGGTGGCCCTGTGAGGAGGAGTCACTCTAATGTTGGCACGGTGACACAGTCCCCACGGCTGAATCACCGTCTACTACAAGCTGAGGATAGACTCAATCGATGGGGTGATTTAGTATTCCGTATTGGAAATTAACTAACAAGTTGGCCGATTGAGGGGATTGAAAGGATTGATCATTTGATGAAATGAGAATTTCGCCCGATTGGAATTAACGCAGGAAGCTAAGCCTAAGAAGAGATATTAATGAATAAAATATTTTGATGGTAGGTCCGAAAAAATGACACTATAGTGACAATTTCACAAATCATTTAATCTTTGAATCTGTGTCTGACACCACCGGAGAACTTATTGACAGTGTGACGCCTATGTTTCAACATTGAGAGTAAATGATTCTGACAGTGACTTAGGCCTAGATATCTATTATTTTTTAGAGAAGATATTTTGGTGGTAGGTAGGGCAAAATGACACTATAGTGACACATTCAGAAATCATTTAATCTTCGGATCATAAATAAGTGCTTTCGGAGCCTTCATTGACAGTGTTGGAGGGGGCTTAGGCCTGAGTCAAGTCATTTTTTCATACCATCTGTAAAATATTCTTGCAAGCGTTTCTAGGCCTAAAATAATAAAACCATATGACATCTAGGACCCTGAGATATAGAAGAACATAGATGTATACATGGATTTCATTTTGATAGGCCTAATAAGGTCTAAATAATTATTTTTCAAACTGCCAGTGTGCTCCTCCTGCCCGATCGATCCAATGCGAGTTTAGGCCTAGATCTAGATTTCAATGATATCATTTCAAATGCTGGAAAAAATATATGAACCCACCTTTAACACCTGGAGTCCTGAATGCTTCCGAATACTTAAATCCTCCACAATTATTGGGTTTAGTCCAATGTCATCCTGGTTTCCTGAGTTCAAAGTATCGATGCAGGCGTGATGGGGAGAGAACCCGGCGAAGGGTTGACGGTCTGACAGCAGTGACAGTGCCTCCACGTGTCCGATCGATCCAATGTTTTGCCTTCGATACGAACGCATAGTTCCCGCATGAGTTTTCAATGCGTTGTATGCGTTTAAGGGTGTCCATTCGTCCAAAATATATATATTGAAAGCATCAGATACCGCCGTAATCCAGGTATCCACGCGGCGAAAGAGGAGCCTCCCGCCAACACGTCCGACCGCGGCGACTACACCCGGCCGTGTGACAGTGTCAAGCGGTGGGGAGGCGAAGGATTGCAAGAAAACAGCGCGATGCATTTACGCGTTTAGACGCGTTATTTCGCATTGTTATCGATTCTGGGACAGTGGGATGCGTTTAAGGAGGTCCAGACGTCAAAATATATATATTGAATCGATCAGATAAGGCGGTAATCCAGGTAAACAGGCGGAGAAGGCGCAGCCCGCGGTAAGAACCAACCGTCCCCGCCGGCATCGCGGGGCGGTCTGGGCTCTGTCAACAGGGGAGGCGAAGGATTGCAAGAAAACATCGCGATGCATTTACGCGTTTAGACGCGTTATTTCGCATTAATTATCGATTCTAAGACAGTGGGATGCTTATCTATGGATCGAAATCTATCTATGGATACCAATAACTAAAGTTAGAACGACCGATTTCATGGTGAAATAGGTCTGCATAAGTTGATGAATATTCAGACTTTGACCCATATCCCTTCTTCTCGGATCGAAAGCGAGGCTGGTGGGCGTGACTTGACCCGGTTAACACGGAGTCGTGTGACGAGCGGATTTCTGGTCTTATTTGCTCAAATATCGGTATAAATGATTAATTGATGGTGTTACAGGACCCCAAACATCATGTACGATCCATATCAGATAGGAAATCAATCAATTCTATCGGATTATGTATGTTTTGTGATATAAGTACGGCCATCAGCTGTCACGTGACGAGCGGGTCCGCAGGTTTTCGGCGGTTTTGCGAGGTTATGCAGTCGCATTTTGCCAATGGCGGGTCGCGCCACGACCGCTTTACCGGATGTATCGGTAAACAAGAGATGGGGAGCTGGTTGCCGCAATCATAGAAACATATAGAAAGTTGTATGGCAGGTAAGGAGGCACCAGCTTTATGCTAAATTTCTGAATGTTCTCGGCGAGACTGAAAAAGCTCACTCAGACTAGTTTATTGCTTGTCGTCGTACGGTCAAGTCCGAGCGCTGTCCTTTAGAGAATTCCGCCTGATACGCTTTGATTTGCTTTGGTACTCCTTTGATCGCTTTGGTTTCCAATGGCGAAAAATAATGGGGGCAATACGTGTTTATGTTACATTATGTTGACTTATTTGTTGGTCTACAGTCAGTGATATACCAGAAAAATATGGCATACGACACTTAGTTAAATGAGACATACCATCAAGGAAATGCGCAAATTTAGTATACTTTATTGTCTTTAAAAATTACAAATGTTCCCTTTGGCGCACTGTTTAAAATTCCGGTGTGACATACTACTTTTTAATACGCCCAGGGAGCATGGCTGGCCCTAACGTTTTCACTCTACAGCATGTAAATGCTGAAAGGGATGTTGATGTCTTATCATTTCAAAGAAAACTTTTACAAATAAATTTGCGAGGCAAACATTCGATTTTTGAACGAAGGGTCAGTCGAAGAGCTTACGTATACATTAAAACACCTGTGATATATTGCTATAAGCACTATAAGTTATGCGTTCATAAAAGGTTTTGCACACAGTTGGACGGTAATCAGAAAACAGGTCTCGTAGAAACTATTCTGATAAAACATGGCCTTCGATCGGTAGGTTTATGGGACCAGGCACGAGGAAACATTCCTACCTCTTAAGGAGGAGGGGAGGGGTACACCATGGTCGAACTTCGCCTACCACGTCAACTCTACAATCCATGATTCAATTCCATCTACACCCTGTTTGCCATTGTCTCCAATTTATAGAGGAATGCACCCAGTGCTAAGGGACCACGCCCCTCCCCACCCGGCGGACCTTACAGTTGGTATATCTGGGGGGGTGGGGGAGTGGGGGGTGGGGGGGGGGGAGGGAGAGGGATAGGCATTCTTCTCTAGTGCTTCTGTACCCGACTACAATTATAGCAGACGAGGAAAAACAGGTCAAGAAGTCCGTTTATTTTTGTTACATTTAAATCACCATGAACCCATTTCTGTAGGGATCCTAAGCCTAAAATGGTAGGTTGTTTTGGATATTCCTACTGAGGCAGCTCCTTGAGCAGCTGGGAGGTAGAAGACCGATGTACGTAATACATGTTTCCTCTCAACCTGTTGTGTTTAGAACCCAACTTTACAGGCAGCCACAGTCCGCCCACCTCTTACCCGACTGGTGCTCAGCAGGAGACGTAAGTGTGAGCTATAATATACCAACACCGACCGACAACCGACAACTGAAATGTTGCAGTGCCTGATAGAGGTATACACATGTGGTGTGGATACAAATTGGACTTGCTCTGGTCTTGGTTTCATATGATTCTTTTTACTCTTTTATTGTTCATACTTTATATACATGTTTATGTATCGTGACATCTGATAATTTACTTAGATATTAAACAGACATAAGTCTCACAATGAAAAGTAAATATAGATCAAAGGATTCCCATTTCTGCGTAAGTTTCTGTGAGTCAGAGCAACGATAGACAACATAGACCCTGCTGAATAGACCTTGCGCAGAGGTTATGTGACTAATTTTTGATGATCACCATGACCTAATGGCCCGCTGTTTTCTGGAATTCATACCAAAAAATTGAAGATAATCTTATTATATATGGATGCCAGGTTATAGCAGATCAATGAAAATTAAATTTCATGTAAATTCATTTGTCGTTCCTTATCAAATGACCATTACAATTTATTGCGGAATACCTTTTCTTGACCATGTGACGCCATCTGCATAACGTCTATAGTCAAGAGAAAAGAGCGACCAGGAAGAACTACTGTTCGCTGGTTCATTTTTGATGCAAGAAAAAATAGTCTATGCCGTAAAATATAAAATATCCATGGCAACAATTGAACAAATTAAAGCATCCATGCTCGAGAGATCAAAAGTCCAGAAACGCAGAAAATAAAAAAGAGCTCCCCACCACTTGCTATACCCTTTTTTTCTTGGGCGAGAGGTTCCTTCTTAGTAAACGGTCTATTTATCGGCATAACTATCCTTTGAGTCAAACTGGGCCATATTTATCTCAGTTATCGTTCCCCTCATGGATGTCGTAGGTATTTTAGCCCTAAATCTCGGTACATTACAGGGGGTGTGGGGCGGGCTGCGGCCCCCGTTCGGCCGTCGTAGTACATACTCGGGGCGTGTTTTTCCGCCCTCCGTGTGTTGAGGGATGGACGGTACACGGCCGGCCTCAGCGTGCCACTAGCCGGCAGCGGCCGCCGTCATTCATGGAGGCTATGTGATGGACGACTCTTTCTCGACTACTACATGGACCTACTACACCATATCTACACCAGCCCTGGGTTATAGGCATATGGCTAAAAGATACACGTCCCTTCGCCAGGTTTACAGTGAATTCGCCAGTTCAAATTGATTTACAATTATAATTTACAAAATATATGACCATGATTTGAGTTCACATTGGCAGGTCTTTTCCAGTGGTCTTCAAACACCCCCCACTTAGGGAATGTATGCTTTGACTAAGCTAGCATCATAGAGGCTCATACTAAATGCCCTTATGAATACATTAAAAATGAGTTAGCTATACTTCAGGTCATGGAGTCTCACTTGGCATTACCTGCTCAGCCCTATGCCGGTTATGCCCCTCCCAAATTCCACATTCGACTTAAATGTTAGGAACCATTATGTTACCAACAAACCCATTTCCATCGGTTGCTCGTGCGGAACTCCCGGCAACGATAGTAGGGCCCTTCTAGACAACATTGTATGATGTTCTCATGATTAGTTTGACAAGTTAGTGCTATGAATGCACACATGCTGCTGCTCTAATTTATTTAGGTGGTTATTTTATTCGTGCTGTCAGACTGTAGGTGCTCGGTCTGGCGGTAAGTCTGACCTGTGGGCGGGGCAGGGGGTGTGTTTATCTCCCACCCCAGCCCGGCTATCTCAGCCCGCCCTCCGAACGGGGCCTGCTGCCAATAACAGGCAGACTTATTGTGCACTGCGCCCGCCGTGCGCCGATATCTTAACCCTTTTGCACCTACCGATGCCTTGAACCATTCCCTAGGGTAAAACGCCCAGTGCTTTCAAGCCTGCCCATGTCCTCAACGCCCAATGCTTTTAAGCATTGTTTGCCCTTCCATCTAGAATACCTATGTTGCCAAAAGTATTAGACTAAAGTGGATCTGGATTTACATGACAAACTATCTGCCTCAATCCCATTGGAAAAGTATATTTTGATCATTATAATATACTTAGAATGATATCAAGGATTCAATATACCATATACTATGGGTGGCGTATTTTGGGTATTAAATTGCATATTGTATCACTATGAAGGCACCTGGGGATAAAGGATACCAAGTGGCGTAAGGGTAGGGTTAAGGCACTAGCACCTGACGTGATGGTTCCATGCACGACCCCCATAACCCCGGCCTTTGGCGCGCTAATTCAATCCTACAGTTAGAGGTTTTATGGCATCAGATCCAGGCAGAGGGATGCCAGGGAGTGGAGCGCCCGGCATAACACAGGGGCTGGTGTATTTGTCTGCCTGCATGTAGGTGATGGTACTTTTTCCTTGGGGATCCAGAGAACTAACATGACAGCCTCATCATGGGCCTGGACCTACACCATGTAAACTGTACGCGTACACGTGTTACACTAAATGTACTCGACAAGGGGAGCTGGTAACAATACTTCGGTGATCTATGACTTTAGTGGATCTTCTCTATACGGATTATCCGTATAGAGAAGATCCACTAAAGTCATAGATCAGTGATATCCTGATGGTTGCATGTTGTTCCTGTTTGGGGCTCTAAACAAGGAGCAGGGGTAACTGACAAGCAGTCAGAGTCCTGTTATTATATGGTCACAGGGGACAAATGTTAGTTTTTGTTTGCAGGGGAGAAGTGAGATTGCATGTCTGCAGGGTATACTTATGTTGCTGCATGGCCATGTCACAATCCAATTACATTCAAATAAATATATCCGATTATGATATATACATCGAAATATTATAAACAAATCAAGTAGAGTATCTGAAACCCTGCACTCTACCATACTTCATCTAGAAACCAACCTCAGTTATTATATCTTAACAAAGTCAGTCGTTTTTTGTGGCGGATATGTCTCATTCTTCTAAGCAGGGTCTCCGATGCCCCTGTGATTCATAATACCATGATTAAACCAGCCCGTATTGATCAGACCAGGGGTGTCCGCTTTACACGGGGCCAATATCAGACCGGCCTACTAGTGGGGCCGCTGGGGTTATAAATAGCAGCTTCTGGCGATAAAGAAACCAGGTCTTTGTCCACTTTGATGGGGAGTCTGGGGGAGTGATCGATTCGGTGTCTCGGCCCGCGCCGCTCGCCGAGGTCCGCAATATGACAAGAACCAGGATGGATCGGGAGAAGGGGGTGGGGGTGGTGGATCAGTGGTTGAACCAGGTCGGTGGTAGGTTGGTGGTATTTGACGCTGAACTTGAAGTATCGACACAGTCTAAATGTACATGTATGGCGACGTGTATTTCAGGGGGAGTACGGATATTTCATTCTGTTTCTGGACGGTAGTTTCTGTGACAAATCTGAAGGCAGAAATCTTAACAGTTTGGATTTTAAACTACTACTAATTTCTCAATGCTAGTTTTATAGGGTTATCTTCTGATCCACAGAAAACATTACACAAATTGTACGTCGGCTTTTGAATGCAGGGCATATGCAGCGTTTCATTCTCCAAAATTGAAAATAGACTTGAACTATGGACATTTGAAACACAAGTATGCAGTGTTTACTGATTGGGCTCACAATCCATCCATGTGAGTGTGAGGTGGGTGGTATGGAGTTGGAGCTGGCTATAGGGCTGGGGAGCGGGGGGAGCTGTCCAACGCAGCCTCTCTCATCCGTCTCCCTGCACTCCCCCACTTCATAAACCGTCCATCCTCAATAACCTTCGGGCTCCGAACACCCACCGCCTACACTGCTCCGTCTCACCTCGGCACGTATCGGGACAAAAACTATCAGAAAATGTGGAGAAGAACAGGAAATCTGCCCACCTGGCTAACATGAAAGCACTGCTCCTCTGCCGAGACATAAATCATGATAAACGTTAATCTGCAGTAGATAACTGCAGCCATCTGAGTCTTTTACGCCACACACACATGTAAGAATCCCTTTCGTCAATAGGGTATAATATGGGATAATTTTCTTTATAGACAGTATTCTCATATGGGCCCATTCATGGGGATATAAATCATAATATCGTCCCTTTTTCTGAAACAATGGCAAAAGAGGGTGTAAATAAAGACACAGGAGGGGGTCAGGGTTTTTGATGCTACGGTCACCAAAGACAAAAATCGTGACACAAATGAGACCCTGATGAGGGAAAATGGCCGGGAATTGGTTGCCTTGATGGCAGTGATTTTCCCATGTTCTCGCTGTGTGTCGTAAATCAGGGGTTGTTTGGGACCTGTCGTCCGGTCTATATGTCCCGCAGCCGGTACAACCACCGCTAGACGTGCCCCAGGACCAGCACAGCGGTCAGCTCTGTCTTTTTCCGGTGATTTTAAGGGTTATTTTAACTGTGAGTAGCACATTCATTATAACATGAATAAAATATTGTTATGTGTAATGTACACATAATTATATTGAATCACAAGAGAGTTCGTGTCCAGAAACTGACCCCCCCCCCCTCCAGAAATATAGAGAAACGAACAATACATAATTATATCAGTTTTTTTTGTTTGTTGTTGTTTATGTTGGAGGATTCTATTTTCAGGTTTCCAAATATTTACCGGTCTGGTTGTCTCATTTCCTAAATAGTCCACTTAATTAAAACCACAAAGAGAATAGACAGGACGCTTTTCAAGTAACACCCGAAACTTTACTTTAGACAACTATTACTGGAACAAAATTTGTCCACGTACATACATACATACACCACGTCATGTATATTTGTCTACCACCCACGCGGCCATGGGTCTGCGCCCTCTCATCTTTTAAATACGTCATATTTATAGGAGGTTATGAGAGGCCGGAGGAGCCAGACTGCACCATCCTGCCGTGATAACGTAGGCGGGGTGAGCCCGAAGTGGGTCAAGTGATCCGGGCCTCGTCAATGGATCCCGCCACCCGCCGTCACCATGGAAACCATTGATAGGGTTAGGGAGGCTGGAAGGCCCAAGTGCTGGACTGTTCCCTCAGTCACACGGTGCGAATACAACAGTACTACGCGATTTATTGCGCTGCACCCTGTGATAGGGCAACCTCTACATTTTATATTGCCTACAAAATCCATGTATTTTTCTATTATAGAGTTCGGATGTTCAGATTACTTCGGTAGTCATCTCGAAATGAGGGAATTCCTTATAATCATATGTCGAAGAAAAATGGTCCAGACACTGTAAATATTTCTTATCCAAGGAAATCTTACCACTATTTCCGGATCCTCTGCATAAATGATGCACTGTATCAGAGTGTGTAGTTAAACAGATGTGGTGTTTTCTAATTGACCCCTGAATATCGTAAATTGATCATTTTAAGGGTTTACTTTTCCTTGCTTTGATTGGGAAGTCACACTGACTTTTCACGTAAGCTCGTGTTTGTGATGGAATGAAATGCACCTGCTTGAGAGAATGATTTGGGTAAACATCATGCCCAGAACACACAGAGAACCGTTTAGAGGGAGCATCCATTTCGTTTTTATCTCTCCTGGACAAAAACAAAAGTGAAATCGTTTCTATCTGGAGGCTGCGTTCAATGGGGTCAGAAGGTCAGTCTAAGGTGAAGGTCAGAGGCTACAGGGGTCAGGGGTCAGTCAGAATTGACCTAATCGTTGTGTTGGGAGGTGCTCCGTGTTTCTATGGTAACAGGTCGCCCATTGTTGCCGATGATTGGTGGGTCCAGAACCCCAGTTATTGTGGGAGGACGAGTATAGAGGTACAAGTGAAAGACCGCCAATTGACTAATGTTTTTCAAACCCCCAAAGGCTTAGGACTGATTACAAGTATTAAATGTAACTATATGCATTACATGTAACTCTGTGAAAGTCTGCCCTCTTTAAAATTGGCATTTTGAATTGTGTTGTAGTCCCCTACACAATGCGTCTACTCAGGGTCTACTGCAACTTTTCCCTTTTTTCTTTTCTTTCTTTTTTTCCTCCTGTTTTTCAACATGCTATTGTTTTGGTTTTTTGTTTTTTGCCCCATTGTAGAGACAATGCAATACCAGGAGTTCATTTTATTGGCACAGCATCGTAATGATCTAACAATGCTGCTATTATGGAGGGCGAACATTGTGTACAACTGCCAGCGGTCGATACATAACACTACACATCGTTATGAAGCCTCTATTCACTGCTTTAAAAACATCACTTCGTCAGTGTCATAAAATATACAAGACTACCACTTTGTTATCTCTCTGCATCACATCAGCATTTATGAAACTACCGCTAGCCTGTGCATTCTGATATACACGATGTACAGTAGTCAGGGACTACATGTTGTACCACAACAATCTGAATTCACATCAATACCTTCTGTCTGAATAAATACGTACAAGTCGATACGGATGACATTCACCAGCCGGCAGTGTACACCCACGCACTGCTTTATATAGAGATTCATCATAACCTGGGACGTTTTATGCTCTCAAAACAGTAATGTGTGACTTAAGAAATACACATGCTGATGTAAATGATCGTTATGTTGTTTGACTAGAAGACTGCAGATGGAAGCCTTACTCTCCTCACATTCTTAATTCATTCCGTGAATAAATTCCAAATGAACGTCATAAATAGTGTCACCCGGTTTGTAAATTTAGCGGCTAAGCTTCAATGGTTTCACCGATATTTGCAAAACTAAGCACTGCCCCTATTGGACGACTGTAACAGGGTACCAACCAAAGTTCCATTTTCAAATTCCCTGTGTTTTCCCTGTCCTGCGGCAATTTTTCCCTGTGCCTCTTCGTGCAGAAAAAATTTGGACAACCAAACAACATAAATTTGAATCCCTAATATCATGAGAATCAGGAATTTCAGAAGCTGGCCAAATGAAATTCCGAATGTTTTTCATGTGTTTTGGCAAAATTTGCAAATTCCCTGTGTTTTCCAAGTCAGGGATATTTTTTGCTATTTTCTCTGTTTTCCCTTTGTGTTTGGTACACTGTGTTACTGCCCCACAAGCACAGAAACTGTCTCATCTTGCCCCCACTACCCCTCAGACCCTACCGGTACCACCAGGCACGGTATCTACCTCACCCCACGGACCAGCCTCTCACCTCCTCCAGACTGGGCTCCAATATTGATTTTACACCTCCCCGGATAGAGACTCGATCTATAGGTAGGACTGCCATGCAGGGCCGGCGGCAGGGGTGGGGAAAACATGGACCCCAATGTGACACTGTGAGTGTGAGTCGACCAGTTCTGCCTTCACGGTGATAGACTCCCTTGCCTCCTATCACCACCACACGGACCCCGACCCGGTCCTCGTCTCTAGACAAATCGATAAATCCCGATTATAGCTAACTGATGAACGGGGCCTTTTAAAAAACCCAATGCCTGAGGCTGCCATGGACTATCCTAGAAACCAACAGAACTGTGCCGGTAAAAATACTAACTCACTAGCTATGTGCTATGGATCCTACAAGTGCCAGCTTAATACAACAGCATTCTGCTGTTTCCTTTCATGTTCTTTTCCCCCTACTAACTGTATTTTTTCCGTTATGATAAAAACAATCCCACCTTAGTGGCTTTGTGCTATAGATCCTACAAGTGTCAGCTTAATATAACAGCATTCAGCTGTTTCCTTTCATTTTTTTTCCCCTCGCAGTACATTTTCCGAAACTTTTATTTTTGAATCTCTCGGGCCTTTGTGTTCCACATGTTTTCAGGTTTTTGGACATGGAAACATTGTATTTGTAGGTGGACGAGGCTTCAGTATTATAAGGACCACAATGAACAGAGAAATTTGACTCGGTTTATTTACTTATCTGTATTTTATTTATATGAATGTGGCATGATTCTAGACCATGATTTTTTTTGTAATCAATGGGGCTTGGAAGCATGTAAAAACTAAAATCCCAGCCTGTTGAGGCCATGTCGATGGCTGGTGGTCGTTATTAATGGACAGACGTAAAGCCCTGCAGCCAGCGCCCATTACCTCGGTTTAATGGCTTCAGGGCCCACTCAGTGCCTCTACCCTTTTATTACTATTGATATTAGTATTAAAGGCAGCGCTACCACTCTGTCAGAAGAATACAAATCAAAGGTGCTATACCCTGCCCATGTGATGCAGTTTTCGTATAAACGATGACTGGATTCTTCCTCTTCAAGCACGTTGATAACATATTCCACTTTTATTAGGGATGTAAGTCAGGGTTAAGGAACAAATTTGAAACCCCAGAAAGAAAATCTGTAATTATCTTAAATTGGTATAAAACGTGATGTAAGAAATCAATTTTGAAAATTATCATTTGAGGTCATGATGTGAAGAAACTTTAAATCAGACTAAAATCTGAAAACTTTCATCCCTGAATAATAGTTCATGAATTGCTTGGACAATTGTCAACCCGAAATGTGTAGGGAGAGCAACAGTTTACAACACACTCTTCCCCCGTTGGCAGGCCCAGGTCCATTCACCAAGCAGGTGACTTGAGGTCCAGCACATAAAACACGAGGAAATTGCCTTAGTCAGGACCCAGAGCCGGAGACGGCGAGTAGCCCGCAGCGCTTGACTTTAAATGTCACGTCTTCTTTGACGGCCACCTTTTTACCACCCCATGCTTTAAGGGGAATGGCGGGTTGTTTGATAGAAGCGGCGACGGGGCCAAAAACGGGGAGTGGTGAGATGAGTGGTGGCCATGTTTCTGGGTTCTGAGGCCGCAGGTGAAGCGGACAGGGAGAAAGATAAATCTGCACCAAGTATAGGGGACTGTTAAGTCAGATTAGATCTAGTTCTTATGGAACAAGCACAGGGTTATCCCATATATGAAATAGAGGTGTACATTAACATAAACTTTTTTTTTTATCTGAAGTTGTAACAGAAGTCCGAAAGTCAAAAACCTAAAATTTTGAACCTACAGTATTTTGAATTTAATTAGAAAATGTAACACAGGATTGCACCTACACTTCCTTGCATTGCCATATGTTTAACCGTATGATCTCAGAAGTTCATGAACGTTATACTATCTGACTTACTCAACAGTCAGCCCAGGAGTAGGCGACATATTTCTGTATTGTAGAGGGAAGCCCAAAATAGCATCTCAAACGATCACGTAGGCTAAATATAGCCCGACATAACCAGCATTCCATTAACACACACCTGACGGATTGTTAACATACAGGTCGTTTTTTTTTCTGTATTTTTCTCGGGGCGCTAATACTAATGACCCTGACATACCTGTGTGATTAGCACAGAGCTTCACCAGAGTCGTGTCGGTCCCTCGGTCATACCAGGTGACCGTCAGCAAGTCCCATGACCACTGCTGTATCACTATTTAAATACAATCAAGTGTTTGCATTCTTCTTGTGTTTTTCTGTCACCTTTAATTGTGACAGAAGTCCTACCCAAAGGTATCATACCTTCTGACTTGAGTCACCCTTCGTATTAATCCTAGGGCTGATTTTATCAACACAATGGCATTAAGGTCAGGCTAAAGTGTAGACACTTGGGATAGTCACTCAGTGGACTCAGAAATAAATATAATATTATGTTCAAGCACAGCTTACTGACTGTCAGTAATACTGGCCTTCATACATCTTCCTCAATGTTTAAAACAACCACAATGTGTAAACAATCACAAACCGATTTTGTGCAGATGTGGTCCTTATATGGACCAACTGGGGCCAACTAATTATGCTTTTATTTGATATAACATGAAGTAAAGCATGTATGTGATACACACGCCTCATCTCAATCCAGTTTATTCGCTGGGGTAGTCTGATCCAGTCAGCTCAGGGACGGATCCAGAGATTTTAGAAAGGGGGGGGGGGGGGGGTCCCTACAGCCCTTCAGGGCTCTTTCCAGACTGCATACACTAGGTAACGAACAGCACTCAGCAGGGAATCAAAACCAAGAAGTAATTTTTGCTTTTTCTAGACCTTGGTTGACCCAGCAGCAATTTGGCCCTGGACAGCCTGGTTCAGACTATAGGCTCCTGCCAGGTCCCGTCCTTCTCCACCCTGGCCCCTATCTAGCACAAAGAGTATGATTGTCTAAATTGTTACAAATAGATAGATTATGGTTAATCTTTATTGATATCACGTATGGTGACGATCAATGGTAGTGTTTAACAATGCACTTTCCATTACAGTTCCTGGTCTGTCGGAGTGTCCACTGCCTCAGGCTACCCTGTCAGAAAGGGGGGGAACCCAGTCCCATCAGTACCCGTGCACTATGAAACAATATTGTTCACGCCTCGTCACCCCGGCCCCAGTCCACATGCCGCTGTAGACGGGACCAGTCGTGTGTGAAACATTTGGCAGCCCGCGAGGACTGCTCAATGCTGTACAGCTCACCTCCTGCTCCCCACCTGCTCAACACTAACTCACCTGCTGCTCACCAGCTGCTCACCCTTCACAAATCTAGATCGTGGAGTTTGTGTATATAAAATCTCCTTTTGGTCCATCTGTATACTATAGATAATAAAAGTATCCATGTCTAATATGTGCACCCACCAGCATCCATTAACCCTATTATTTATTAGGCTAATCTGGGAGGAGAAAAGTGAGAAGCCAAGTTTCTCCGCCGTACGTAATGAGATTTACAAAACGCCTTTATAATACCACATCTTTTTTTTATGAAGCCAGCAGTAACATGATACTTGGTAATTTCAAGCTTTATTGTCCCATGATACTTTCCAATAACCTTCATCTTATATGATCGCAATAATAATGCCGGTAGACTAACTTTAAACTGAACGCAATCTTCTTACTTATATTGTATCTCGCTGGCTCGAAATAGGTTTTGTCCATTGAATTAAACCCGCCGACCCGTCCCCCTCCCACACCACGTCTTAATTTCAGATGGGATGGGAGTATGTTATTCATCCCAAGTACGTGCCCTAAGGTGGCGTTGACACCCCACTGCCTACTTGTCTAGAGATGCTCGCCAGTCACTTCACATTTGCTAACAGCTCAGTTCATCCACCTCTACGTCTCCTCTAGCCCTAGCAACAGCACTGGGTCAATTATACCGTTCAGGCTAAAAATACACCGACTTGTTTTAAAACTGCAGTCTGTTCTAACGATACTTGGAACGGTAAAATCCTTTAACTTCAGCTAAGGTCAGGGCCGATACTTTATGAGAAATGAGACTTTATCGATAGTATATCCATTCTGTTGTACCTGGTTCATTTAAAGCGTTATTGTCATTTGAAAAAGTATCATTGAAAAATTGTAAAACATGCTATAATATATAAAATGCAACACTTGTTAATAGATACCAGATAGTTTATTAGTAACCGGATGGGTGCGAGAAACAAGATATAGATAAGCACAATTACAAAACATGATTTAGACAGAAAATTACGAAGTGCCTTACTTAAAAACTAACTAGAATTGTCTCTATTTATAGAATGTCCTTTGCTAAGCGCGCTCCCGGGGGACGTTGCCAAGCTGGCCTAGTTTGATACAGGGGAGAATCAATAGGTGGAGATGAATGAAGGGCTGGCGTGTGGAGGTGTCACGGTGGGGAGGGGGAGGAGTGGGGAACTGGAGGGAGGGGGGGGGGGGTGTATTGAGTGTACCGTGCGGCCTTCATGCACAGTATCCTACCTTCTCACGGTCAATGACTGCACTTCTAGTTTGTCACTCTGTATCTGTTGTGTTAGGTCAAATTTGCCAGGAAGTACCCAGAAGAAATGTTTCACGAGGCCATGACTCATATAGTTAATAACATTTTGTCAGTTATTGATACTTTTTTTGTGTGTGAATACACGACTCAACAAATCGTCTTTATCTTTATTTAGTAAATGCATGTTAACATAACCTCTTTAAGACAACAAGTTCCATATTATTCTGATGTTAGAAAGCCCAATGATATGGAATATCACACGGTTAGCTTGAGCTCATTTTTTATGTTTCTATATGTACAAAATGACAATGCGGAAATATTGTAACACCAGACACTACAAAAATGGATCATTATGTGTTTTTACTGAGCGGCAGCCATTCCACAGATTGTGTTTCTCCTTTGGGAGTTGCCAGTATTGATCTTTCCCGGCAGTTCCACCATGGAGGTACTAACATGAAGGGTTCTCTTTGATCAGGCAGGGGTCCGGCTGAACATCGCTCAACCCACGCCACAAAAGGCTGGCTTTACTCGCCACTCAGACGAGGAGTAGGCGACAAAGTCACAGCAGGGAGGACATGACATCAACTATTAACCACACATGTGGTTACAGTCTAACGGGCTGGGACTTGAATCGTTCAATGGGCCGTTAGGGCTATACGAGACTAAGGTGTTATTAAACACACAAAAAACGTAAATCAGGAATAGCGTCGTCCCAGTTTGCCGTACTGTACACACTTTTCTGGGGTTCGTGATCTAGGTCATGACCACATGTAAAGAATTTACAGTATGGCAATGAAACCTGGTTTTATTACCAGGACCACTTACAATGTCGCCATAAAACCTCACTCGAGTGGCAAATAAGCTGAATTATTGGTACCTAAGCGTTGTATTCCATTACGTTTATTTTGCTGTTTAAGCACTGAATTCATGTTTTTCCCAACAGAAAACAGTGGCTCTACTGTACCGTGAATGCTAAATAATTATAGAGGTCAGATGTTAATATCCCTGTAAAATGGTTACGAGATTGGATAAATGGTAAGTGCACATACGTTATCTTATATTAGACAAAGTAGAGAATCCTGAAATTGAGGGAAAGGTGGGCGTGAAAGTATAAGTGAAGGAAAGGGGGGGGGGGGTATGTGAACAAAAATAAAACACTTTAATCTTTTTGGAGGTGGCGTTATTTCGAACATAAATCTCTAAGAAGTTAGGATTAATAAAAACAAATCAATTCTACTAAATAAAAAGTTAATCATAGGCAATTTCCGTGTTTTTTCCCCATCTCACGCAGGGACTGACATCATACATAGCATTTACATGTTTTTCCATTCTATTTGTGTGCATTACTCATTGCACGGCGGCTCCCAGTGGGCTGATGTTGCACGGTTTTCAAACGTGCTTGGTCCTCCCTGAGGGACTAGAGATCTGAGAGCTACAAATGAGTGGTGGGTTGTAGTGAGTCGGTGGTGACGGCCGACAGCATCAAGGGGGATTGACCGGTGGGTGGGGAGGGGGCGGGGATCGGATCCTATCGGTAGGAGACAAGCAGACGGTGTTAGGGGCCTTCTAAGTTCTATTATGCATGTAAGCACCAAGAGGGTATTTTCAGGTCTAGGAGTCCTGAAAATGTGTGTTTACTGTACGCTCCTGTAAAAATCATATGCTTACTTTGGCCCAAGGGGGTGGGGGATCTGATCTTAAAAACAAATAAATCTGCGTAAGCACTTAAGGAAGTCCCCTTTTTAATAGTGTACGGAAGGGGAAATGTAGACAGGGAACCCCCAATTGGTTTAGACGCCAGGGAATTTTTCATTGACACTGGGGAATGGACATGTCCTTCTAACTTCTTATCCTCGAAAGTTCAACTGCCAATATCAGAAAATGGAAATGGATTTGAAATTGTGAATTGGCATTTTACCTTCTAGTTTGATTTACTGCTATTTTCAGAACATCAATTTGATAACTTTTCATAAATCGTTTCTAATCAGTGGGAGCCGAGATGATTCCAGACCTTCTGCTCCTGGGAATAACGTTCTTATTTGAGGCATCTAATCCAATCAAGTTATGTAGTCACAAGAGAATTGCTTGTTTTTTGGTAGTAAATAAAGATCCGAAATGGGTGTCACCAACCAACATTTAATGTAATCCTTGAATCAATAATAATGCGTATGCGAGTGATTTAGTGACAGTAAAGGTGGTATTACCCTACATGACATAATCTACGATATGACCACATCACAGAGAAATTGCATATATTAGAGACAAAATTCTTTGTTACGTATGTGTGAAATGCTCCAGATTGTCAATTTCAAAATATCATATCGCTCCTACATACGAATTTGCTGTAATATCATAAACCAATATCCTAGCTCAAAGTCATGTTGTGTAATAGGGCCTTGAGCCAGCACTCTATGGGACTACGAGATGGATCGGTATCTTGAGGTGCGATAAAGATGCATACTAATGGTGCTCATGACGTCCAAGATCTCCAACAACACTTTTTGAAATACGACCACGTCATAAGCGCAGTAATTGGTTACAGAGTTCTCCTTCGTTTGCCTGATAAAACGGTTAATTCCAATTATGTGGTGCACCATTTTTACGCCTTTTCTTTAATACATGTACAGGCATATTTTCTATTTCTAACGTCCGTATAAAACAGTCATACAAAGTTTACAAATTTTTAAGCTTAAATGTTTGATAATAATCATTAATAAACTGTTGATGAGGAGAGGCAGAGAAACAAGCTAGGCGTTCAATTATATATCCAACTAACAACAAGTCATATATAAAGCCCGCGATGGGGAGACATTATTCGATATCTGAACTCCGTTGGTCAGAAAGGTTTTGGCAAAGACAATAACTGTTTGATCTTTTGTGGCTAATCTATGTAGAGGGTGGTTCATTAACTTATAAGCAGCATGAAGACGTTAATAAAATTTAACCAAAAAAAACCGGATAGTGCGATTTTACAGGCATTTCCAATAAACAACCATATGAGTATCGCACACATGCACATCTCTTCTTCTCCCATCTGACATATATATTTCTGCCTACAACCTCACGAGTAACCGGAGAGTCGAACCACCGACCCTGCCACTCAGTCCTTGACAGGGTAGCGTCTACCCGACCCCGGTGACCCCGGTGACCCCTGCAGGTCACAGCACGTTGACCCCTGACCCCGCCTGGCCCGCTGTGGTGGCTGGCGGCGGTTTGCAGCTCGTGGCGGGGTGACCGCAGCAGTGAGCACTGGATGGCCATAGACCCTTAATTTCCACACACGGCGACATGGACTTTTTTGTGCTAAATAACACACACAATTGGATTTTTAAAAGCTAATGACAAGGAATATTGCAATTTATGGCAATTGGACAGTGAGTGAGTGTTTTACGTCGTACCGACAGCCAGGGTAATTTTCACGGCAAAAAAACAGTTGGGACAAATTCTGTCTTTGGTGATTGAATCTATGAGATGAAGGTGACAGGGCGGGCAAACAGCTCAAAACCTAGAAATCATTTTTGCTGTATCTCATCCCTTAGTGAACCAAGCACTGACCGGGCGATTGGACAGGGCTATATGGCCAATACTTGAATTGGAAAGGGCGACATTGCCATTTCTTATGATCAACATACGACTTAAGGACCCCCATCAAGGGCCCCCACTGTCCCTGCGTGTTGTGGTGGTGGTGGTGGGAAAACGGGCCAGGCACGCGGGGTACAGGGAAGGGGGAGTATACAACAGGCCAACATCAGGGATGCCAATCTCTACATGTCTAACAACTGACAACTTTAAAAAGAACATTTTCTGAATTGTTCCTCTTTTTGCTCAACAGCTATATATATATACTATAATACGGACTGATCTTAAAACATGTTAATACATGTAGTTAATCATATACATGGTAATTTATGCAAACGTTTATAAATCAGATCCTGACGGTTCCTTGAGGTTAGCTAACGATGGGGCATTTTAGCTATGACTATTTACAAGTATTGAATGTGGCCGCCCCTCTCCAGGGTTGTGAGGTGAAATACCATCACACCCAACGTCGCTATTTGGGTCGGCCGACTTGGAGAGGGCGTCGGGCCAGGGAGGACCACCTGAAAGGGGAAGGTGACTCCCGATAGCATCTGTCTGGAGCCTGGCCAGGGTCCGGACGGCCCCTAGTCACCATACTGGGGCTGGTCTGGGGTACCCGCCTACTCAAGCCAGTTCTGGGTGGTATTCGAAAATCAATTTACGATCTTTTTAATACCTAATTAAGACCAGCGTTCAGAAAATTCAAGGCTTTGAAGCCAGGGTTGAGAAAATTCAAGGTTTTGAAGCCAATTGATAAGATTTTCTTTTTTGTTCTTAGAGGCAAGGTTTGAAAAAAGATATATTTTGCTGTAAGAGGCATTTCGTTCTTGCGATTACATGACTTTGTATTTATTACAAACCTGGCAGTTTCTTGGCTGCTGAGAACACGTACTTATCGTGGCATCACGAGCACTCTGATCCAGAGTGTTCCAGAGGTCGGAGTCAAGCCAGCCAGCCATATTGTGTTTAAAATAAAATGTATCGATATTTTATGAAGGCATGCTTTAAAATAATTGGCTGAAAGCAGGCTTTAAATCTATTGGTAGAGGGAGTCTAAGGGGTGGGGACACCTTTTCATTGGCCATAGATTCCCTTAAGGAGTTTAAGCCTTCGTGATGCAGCAGTTTTTCCAACAGCACCTAATACTTGCATAAAATGAACACTCTGGATCCCAAGGCCCCATCTGCAGGACGACAATTCACTTGCTCAATATTATTCTATCACCATAAATATTGGGGGGACTCCTACCGTTAGTGGCAATAGCTCGGTGTTGCTGCGAGCAGGTGTGAGTAAATGATGTTGATGAGCCGTACTGTGAGCGGGCGATCGGCTGTCTGACCGACCAGTAAACCACATTACTGTACTCCCCGACCGCAGCCATACACTGAGCGGCTGGTTAACCAGGTTGGGACACACACCTTGAGGTCAGAGAGCCTGGTCACTTCATCTTCGGAGCTGTTGTCAGTTTCCCAGATGCTGGTAAGACCAAATCCACTGACCAGTGAGTGACCAATATTTGGTGCATTCATCTATTATTGTCTTAGACCGCAATCATGCCTGTCTGGGAATGCTAATGTCAATTTTATGTTGTCAGTGATATTAATTTTCAACATTTTCTCTGTAACTAATATAAAGTAAATTAAGTTCAGACCACAGGCCTACTAATTAATTGTTATTACCCCGGTTTTCACACACATTTGTCTCTGGCTAAAGACCTCAATACTGTGTCCAAACCGGGGAAATTAATAATAATTGCTTTGTGTCCCCTGAATGGTAGGTACTGTGTATTTAATTCATCTGCTTTTAAAAGGGTAAAACAGTACTGAAGGTATAGGAATTGGAAAACTGATGATGATCAGAAAGCCATTTATAATATCATCACCCAGGTGGCGTTCACAATGACAGGCATATCCCAGTGTCCTTTCTTCCTGATCTAAACTCTTGGCTGATAATCCTTACAACTAACACCCCGCCCCCTCAGAAGAGGCCCCCATCGTAGCCCGGTGTATCTGTGGTCGGGAGACAGGCCTGCATGCTCAACTAGGCCAAAGGGGCCTCCATCGCCCACCCTGTCAATCACTTAGCCGTGCGGCCGGCCCCCTAAGGGCTTGGCCGGGGTAACTTCTCCTGTACCCATACCAACCTCGATCCTCCTGCCCTTCTCCACCACGCGCACTGACAGTGACGGACCCTTTACCTTCTATACCTTCACTGACATGCTAATATTTTCTATGTGGGTTTCTCTTCCGTATAGTGCCACAATTTGGGTGTTTTATCAAAAGAAATACCTTGCTTTAGGCTGGGCTAGAATAGACGACACAACTGTTTTTTCTCAGACTCGCATGTTTTTCTGTGTTATATTTGGCTGTGAAATTAACCGCAAACTAACGTCATGGTGATAATCACCATAGATACAAAAATGCACTATTAGTTATTTATAAAACAGAAGTTTATAAATAGTGGAATATATAGATAACTATTTCCGTTGCTGTGCGATTGTTTTGAGCTTGAGAAAACCAGCTATATAGTATAGGATATGAATTGAAATGCTCATTTCGGATTTATTTTCTTTCTTTTTTTCCCCCTCAATACTTCCTATGGTATACACAAGATCTTCCAGTGGAATTCCAAGATTATCGGAGACAATTAACATGACAGCCAAATATTAAAATCTATCTCAAGACTTTTTGTCCGGGCTTTTAGTACCACTTACTATCCAGAATCGGGTGCTCAGGTGGTCAAGAAGCCACATTATGGCTTTCCTTTTTGGTGTTAACCAAGACGACACCCTGGGCGACCAGCTGGTTACACGGTGTTGATTGGCCGACCACTCTGTTAAGTCAACATGGCCGGACACCTCATTGACTAGCCCCGGGAGGAGGGGCGGGAAGGGCGGGGTCGATCGGCCGGCTGGGTAGAAGGGGTGCTGGTCGATAACGTGTAGGTTAGGCCTTCACCAGCCCCATTGTTCAGAGGTATGTGCACACTTCTGAGGCCTATTTAGTGTCGACTCTAATCCCAATATACATTGAACGGTTCCTGCATGCCTGTAGACGTTGTACAGATGAGGTCACACATCCCAAAATTGACTTGGCGCCATGTTGGTGATCAGTAAGAAATCCTGTTTATTTGCCATTCTAAAATATTTAGAAGACACATTTTTGAATAATCACATAACACTTACTCTATAGTATCAGGATGCAGATTTTGTATTGATTTAGAAATCATCATTCATGATTTTTCAATACCACATGGTGACGACCAAAATTGGGTCACGTGACCACGTCTGCATAAGGTCTATACCAAAGCATGTATAAGTGGAAGTGTGACAAAACTGTTACATCGATAAGCTTCTATAGACTCGACTATCAAACGCAAATGGCAAGGTGCCAACTGATATCTGTTAACATTCATAACATTGTCACATACCCTTTGGTCTCTGTCCGTAGAAACACCTAGTGGTTGGGAAGACCAATTCCAGAACAAACTTCCATTGGCTCTATATACATTTAACATGCAGTTCAAAATGAATACATATAATGTATATTCTATCACGACATTGACCGACTAAATTTATTCATCGACCTATCATTTTCCTCTTCCACAACTATCACACCGGCTGTGAGTAATAACCTCAGCAGTGACTGTCTAGTCACAGTGCCGATAGACTGAGGGCCGATAGGTGTCATTATTTGGTCTACTGGGTCACCTACACAGTGTACACCTCTGTCAGGGTGATCTTTACTACATTAGTAGAACATGACTCATATAATTACTTTTTTTTCTTGCTGTGTGACATAATTGTGTGAGTTTTTTCTTCTCATTATCTGTGTGTGGGAGCAAGAGAACAAAATAGTCTAGCCACCCTTGTTGTTTATGATTGACATACAAACAAAGGATACTTTTGGAATAGTTCAGTGTATATTCCAAGGTCTAAATAGCGCATCTGACGACTAAGTGTTCTTGGGAGAATTACGTCCCGGTAAAAATAACACCCTCAAGCAGTTCTGAATGTCTTTTTAAACTTAAAATTAACGTAAAAACTGATAGCAATTGTCCTAATCGGTTTCAGACAAAGACTGCAGTGTGCTCATACCCTGCAGCTAGCGTCTCCCGAGTGGGTGTGTCACCAACATGTGGTGTTAATAAACAAAGTTACAAAGTTTGTTTTTTGTCGGTATCCTTCTCCACTCTCCCACGCAAGGTAGGGGTCACTGAGCAAATAAATTTGTTACCACGAAAACCAAATCTTTTAGCTCTATGTGTTATCTTGAGAAACGAGAATAGCACCTGAAGAACCGGGAACTGCGATAAAATTTCACACGGTTTTATATGAAAAAAATATACAAATAAACGTTTGAAGTAAGGTAACGTCCGGGGGCAACGTGTTCAGTTGGTACCACAGTTTTAGATAAATAGAATACAAACCTGGAGATATTTTAAGAGAGCTTTGTTCTTTCTGTGGAAAGTAACTTCTCTAAGAAGTTAGTAAGAGATGCCACTCCATAAATGTGAAAAAATACGAAATTATGTACAACAAATTCCAGATTTTAAGTAGGAAATAAATAACGAACTGTAGGTACTGATATCAAAAAAGAACATTTAGAAAAACTTTCTATTACCCATCCATTTTGTTAAATGTTGTCGTTATGAAAATTGGGAATTTAAGAACTCTTGCACAGTAAATACCAAATAAAAGTAAATATCAGGAAATCCTGAAAAGGAAGAGAAAATGGCATCTTTGATCTACTGGTGTCATTAAAAAAAACTATATACATCCTTGTGGGGTGGGATATAAAGCATAATTTATTCTTATTTTTATTTTTATTTTTTTCAATGCCAATTGTGTACTCTGTTCCCATGAATCACCTTTCGACAAAGGTAGTGCTGAGAATCTTACCATCCCTGCAGGAAACTTTATTCGTTGTGATCCAGACTACAAAATCACAAAAGACTTTATAACTTTAAACGTGTTGGGGTGGGGTGGGTTCATGATGAGGGTAACGGTATGTCAGTCTGTAAACTGGTTTGAGGCTGGAAAGAGGTTGAGCATGGCAGGTATAGGGATATCAGTCACAAAGAGGCAAATGGATCCAAACCTGCCCTTAGTAACAAGAGGCTGTGGTACCGCCAATGTCTGTGACATTAGGCGGGTAGGATACACATGCAATAACGATTATTATTTGTATATACCGCCTTGATAGGGATATCTTATATGTGATTCATGTGTGTGTATGGGGTATGTATGCGTTGCGTGTGTATGACTCGTACCCTGTAGAACGTCTTGACCTAGATATCCCACATCTGCACGACCTTCAGCGGCCACAAAGCCACCCAAGGGGCCAGTCGGGGGCGTTCATAAACCCAGTGACTAACTCCCCCTCCCCTCCTCAATCAGGAAATGACTTGTGAACTCAATGATAAGCTTAGATCCATCTCTTTATCTGGCCTTATAACGTAGGTATCATTAAACAAAGTACTCTCTAGACCTCTTTAATATCAACAATAAACCGACATGGATTATAAACCTGGCCTGTTTCCAAAAGGTAAAGAAGACACATTGTTGAAAGTTGAGATGTCCCTATCTGACCCATTGGGAAGTTTCCGAACGCATCTCCTGGTGTGAGAACTGGGACATCAACAGGATCGACGGTGGGGACATGTTAGAAGCAGGAAGAGCGGTTCCCCCTTCCCTAAAAACCAAAACAAACCTGTGTCCGTCCTCCGCTGACTCACCCGTCTACCATAAGCCCAAGAGCGTTTAAAAACTATTCCTGTTATGGTTAACACAAGCTGGTAATGCCTAGACCCAAACAAATATAGGACAACGGTCGACAACCCTCTCACACTGTATACGACCTCAGGTGACAACACATAATCTGCCTATCGTTACTTCAGGTGTCAATCAGTTTGATACCTTATCAAAGACCACAGATGATTGTAAATATTTTGATGTCCGCGTTAGGCGATATATGGTCATTATGATCTTTTCCGTTACCAGATATTCTGGCTAGGTAGACAAAACGACAAAACATAGCAACCCCTTAGACCCTATACTCATTTACATTATTGTTACTTAGTTTGACGAGTGGAACAAAAGCCAACGTTAATGCAGTGCACCTGAATGTTTATCTGCAATGTTTGTCCCCTTAAGGCTTAAGGAAGGGCAAAGACTTACATATTAATCAAACCTAAAGTTTTAATTATCACACACGATGGATTCCTGCTTATAATATTATCGAACTACAACATAACAGGTAATACACATCACAAGTAAAAATGTATGAAAATATACGATATGAGTGTACATTTTCGACCCTGCTTCAACCGTGGCAAAATGCTGACAGTGTGCCGACCTCTGAACAACTAATACTATCATCCCCTTTCAAGGAGTCATCTAGGACCATCTGGTGTGGTCCGAGTGAACAAGGCCTCGCCCTGTTACCAAACGGCCCAGAGGGCTTCTTGTGACTGTGGCCGGGGAGACAGTGAGAGTTGGGAGTTGTGTTCAGTTAGCGGGCCGTGAGATCCGGGCTGGCCGGGCCACGCTGACTGAGCCCAGACACAAGACGACTCTGAGCGCCCGCCCGGCCAGCCCCACGGACTGCTCCACTAATTAACCCTTCCCCAGTCAGTCACTCCCACAGGCAGCACATACAGGCAGTTTCTCTGATAATTAGAGTAGAGCACATGGCTGGGAGACTACAGTGACAGGACGCGAGTTGACAACGAACAACGTCTTTAAAAGGAGTATGTTAAAATGAGTTAATTTTAACTCCTTTAATTCTAAGGGTATGGTGCCAATGGTAGAGTAGCTCCACTAGTTAACCCTTCCCCAGTCAGTCGCTCACACAGGCAGCACACACAGGCAGTATCACTGATAATTAGAGTAGAGCAGACGAGTGAGCCTTCAGTGGGAGGATGCGAGTTGAAAACGAATAACGTTTTTATTGGGAGTATGTTAAACTTAAAGTGAGCTTTAAATCCTATCTAAAGGAACGGCGCCTAGCAGAGGCTGTTAAAAAGTCTTATCGCCATTGGGTTCCGGTTACGCTCAGTCAAATTTTAAAATATACCTACTTTATGAAATAAATATGAAAAACATGTTTTAACTTATTCTATCGATATGCTAAATATATTTGTTTAGTATTCCGTATTTTTTTTCAATTATTGCATTGTGATAGATATTCATGGATCATGCTTCGTTGAGCTCTTTTCTCAAACTACTTGCTTGTTCTGGTAAAAAAATATTCATATTTTCCTTCCTCAAGCATTTGAAATAGATACGACCTTTCATAAAGTTTGATTTGTATTAATGCTTAGAAACAGAGATCTGCGTATTAAAAATGCAAGATATCTTCGTAATGGCTGTTTGGAAATTACCTGAATAATAGAAAAAGAGATTTGCAACCGCTGTTCAGCGAAAAAAAAGTAAATATTTATTTTAATTTATGTCTATAGAGATCATCATTCAGCTTCAAAATCGTACCTATTAGCAAATGACTGATACTAGCCAAGACGGCATGTGTCTGTCGGTAGGTTTATTCTTGGAAGCAGTTGGAGAAGTTTTGAATGACTGGGGCCACCCTAAAAAAAATTATTGTTTCCTGTCCAGCGCCCGACTGACGTTTTTAAATTTTAAGGCCAACTTTTTTAAAAGGCTGGCCTGGACAGCATATCGAGACTCACAGACTTTTCATTACGACCTACCCCACTACAACTGCTTGTATTACGACTAGGCTATCGCTCACTAAGTCACCAGTGTTCGAGACTAACGCCTGCCCGTCGGCCAATGGCCGATAATATTGGATCAGGGCCAATAAAAAAGGGGGGAAATAGTGTGGAATCGGCCCGGATGGCCAACACACTTTTGGCCGTCATTTGCGGGTTTTTTCGGCCGTCATTTGCACTATTTTTCGGCCGTCATTTGCACTATTTTCTGGCCGTTATTTGCACTGTTTTTTGGCCGTCATTTCAGCTACTTTTTCTTCTGTAGATAAAAAAAATTACAGGTAAAAAATCAGGGCCGAATGAAGGCTAGCAGGGCCGATATTTTTCTGGAGCTATTGGCCCTGATGGCCAAGATCCGAAAAAGTTAGTCTCGTACACTGGTGAGTCACCTAACAATCTGTCAGGCAGGTAACTGAGTAACAGTATCAGTGGCTTTACACCACTAAGCTGCCTGATTTAACCTATCATTCCATCAGGAAATGTCCTAAATTAAACAGAAAAAATAGCTGACAGGTCGCCAACCCAAACCAACTACAACTGTTGGAATTTGGTATTAGACCATTGTTGAGTATCAATTTGAACTTTTGATACCGATAATTATTAGACTACTTAGCTCAGTATTTGTTTGGTTCAATAATGAGCGTTGAATCAAATTTTGTCAAAATCAAACTAAATAATTGATATTGAATCCTGTCATTGATAATGCATATCCTGGCTGCCAATTAACGAGGATAATTTGTGTACATGGAACGGATATTAAAGTGTGCAAGAACCGTTATCAATATTTGAAAAGCATCAGTGACAGTAAATAAAGTAAGGATCTGGGTCGCTAAGGAGGCTGAATCATAGTATATGTGTTGCCTTATCTCTTACAGCAGATAACATCAAATGTATGAGGGGTCAAGAACTAAAAGGAAGTAGATCATAACCCATATAAATTGGTGAGTCTAGGAGGACAACTTCTATTAGTACTCTTTATGTCATGCGCTTTATCACCATTGGACAGATTTGGGATTGGAATAAGTACTGCCTGAGTGATGTACCTACATTAATCAAGGGGTGGACATAACCAAGGGCGGGGGCCCGAGCCCCTTAAAAAGCAGGTCGGGCCCCTAGGTTTTCTGGGCTTGGGGCCTGACTGGCTCCTAGAAAATCACGAATCACAAACAGTGTTGGCGACAAACTTTTTGGCCTGTCAGCCAACAGGGCCGACTATGCCAATATATTGTCGGCCCTGATAGTTTTCTGTCGGCCCTGATTTTTACTCCATAGGATAGGCTCCCAAATACATCAGTCTCCATTTTACAAAAATAAAACAGCAAAAATTCCCTGTCTGCCATCAGGGCCTATTCGGCCCTAATTTTGGTGAAAATTGTCGGCCCTTTTCTCAAATAGTCGGCCATTGGCCTACGGGCCAGTGTTAATCGTAAACACTGACAAAGACTAGTATATGAGAGGGCCCCTAGTTTTAGGTGAGGTCCCCTAGATTTGGAAGGCTAAGGGCTCGACTGGCCCCTGGATTTTTAAACTTACGTCCACCACCGTTAGTTTACTGATGATCATGGAGGGAGTTCTGAATATTAAATTCTATGTCATCCTTTTATTGACTTCGGCACTCTTCAGTGTCCGAAATAAAGGGTGAATTAGAACCTCTGCACCCGGCAGGTGCATATAATAAAATCTTAATTTCGGACACTGCTCTTGATATTTCGGAATCACTCCTGACACCCTCCACGGCAAATCCTAACATCTAAAATTCATCTAAGTATTGATCAAATATCTATTGATCAAGTATGTTCTACCCTTTTGGTATTTAAATAAGGCTGCCATCCACTAGTCAACCTAACACAACACTCAGGGATTAGGGTCGGATGAAAGTGCACTGTGCTGGTCAAAGTGTATACAAGAATAACAAAAATACGCAAGGATATTGAATTGATTATTGGGTTTTGTTGAATATTTTTTATAAATATTGGTTAGAAATCAGGGCTGTGCCCCTAAACCCCCTTTTTCTTTTCTTTTTTCGATTTTCCAATTTTCTTATCAATTGCTCCATAAACAATGACCGACCTAAGACAAGCAACAGGGGATTATCTTCTAGTATTAACACATTGACTACTGAGGTTATCATTTAAAGCATTGTATTTTTTTGATATTTTCATAAGCAGATATCAAAGTAGGGACAACATTCTAAGCCTAAGGACAGTAAGGACTAAGTAGTTTGGGTTACCTGAACACAACAATTCTTTTTAAGACCTTATAAATGTTTGAGGCGCTAACAGTAACAGGCTTTGAGTTTGATTCATTGAGATGAAACATCTTTGACTGGGTGATGCGATGGTCCAGTAATATCTTATGAGTTGTTCAACCTTTTTTTAGATAAGAGATACTGAGCTGGTTATCACAAGCAGAATAATATGTGGGTTACTCACCGAACTCCACAAAATCAGAGACGCTTTTCTCCCTTCGCAGGGTAGATCCCGAGCACTCATCGTAGAGGCAAATGAGCACGTCAAGCAGAGTCTCCACGCTGACAGCTTGTCCATGGCTGCTCTGGACACCACGAAGGTACAACTGCTCCAAGTTCTTCAAGCGCTGTCTCGCCGGCGCACGATCCATTGCTTACAATGTTTTGCTGCCTGGTTTAGTGTAGGGTTATCCACACAACTTCATCTGTGACAGATAGAAACAAGAGACAAATCCATAGTTTTCGTACAGTTCAACAGCAATCAAATATCCGAACATCGCATACGCGGCTATAACTCCATAAACAATTCCTTCCGAGCTAAGTTTAATCTGACACAACATAAAACCATCCTCCTGTCAGTACAGAAATGTTGGTGCAAAAGCCTCTGAGTGTGTCGTGAGTTTGACGGTGGCACTGGTTCAGTGTTTGGGTGGGATTTAAGAGACGTTTCAAAGTTAATTACCTGCTGTATGCGTTGCTCCTTCACTCCAGGCGGCCCAATTATTTCAGCGTAAAATCCTATATTTTGATCCTTGTGGCAACGACATTATAAACACCAATACATCCGAATAAACAGTACTTGTAGCTTTCCTTTATGATGGTTTTCGGAAGTAAAGTGTGAATTGATCCAAGATGGCTGATGTCTATGCATTGTGGGAAGGGTGAGGAGTACGCACGCGTGGTGGGCGTGACATCACGCAGGAATTGGGTCATTGACCTACTTATTGTGGGGGTGGCCCTTTTTCCCATTTAAGAATATGGGAATAACTTCACATAATATGACATTCGACGGCAACTTGTATCTATATACCATTAATATTTAGTCTAATTTATATAGTTTAAAACCTCCAGCCATCTAATAATCGACTATTTTTTTGGTAAGTGAGAGCTTACACCCCTTCTTACAAAAATGAGTCTGGTCCAGCCCACTATTTATTTTCCTGGCTCCGACTCGTGTTACTCCCAAGCATGGCTTCAGCGATGTGGTTGACACTTCAGCTTGCACTCACAATATGTGGGCTGTTTGTAGCCTGTGAAGATAACCAAATTGACATCGGAGAAGCTCAGCATGTCAAATTGATAACGAGGAAAGACTTCACATCATTTTCACAGAAACCATCGGTCACAATAATCTACTTCTTCAGGAAAGGTAAGTGCCCCTCCCACTTTCTTCTGACACTTGGCAGCTCCCTCCAGATGACATCTGTGCCGTCTCTTCTCAGACTCCAATTCACACTGCTGATGAGCTTTTGCGATTTATACCAAATTACCATGATGTCTCATAATATTTCTAAAGTAAAATTTATTTCATTGGTCATGGATATATTAGGCACAATTTCAGGAATTAAGGCTATGTTAGGTATATTACATAAAAATTGAAAAATGCTCAAAAAATATTGAGGAACATATTATCAAACGTACTTGGTGTCTAGTTTAACATACTTTTTGAATTTTATCTCTATCTGCATTGGTTCAAGAGTTACAGCCAGTTATACAGGTTACTCTGGTTTTGCCCTGTCAAAATGACATGTGAATTTGGGGGGCTCGCTGTGCAGCTTGGGGGCAAATTACAAACCAAAACTGTATGTCATTTTGAAGGGAAAATAATGTAGATAAATATTTTTGCAGGTTCATCAAATATTTTCTTGGTTTAATATCTTCATTTTACAAGTGAAAAACTCGGTCACAGCTTTTACTTCAAAAACAGGGGACACTTTTTGATGGATAAACTGGTGGAATGTAATATACCTAGCTATGTACAAATACAATCAGGGTGTAGAGTAGTGGCGGGTATCATCGGCACCTTAGTACAAGATACACCTCTACAAGCTTATTTTCCTTAAAATATATCATCTCAGCATAATAAATGACGGTTTTAACCTTTTCAAACACTCTGAATATAAGATAACCAACTTTAAAAAATATCCAATGGCAACTATCACTTAATCATCTTTTCATGTTTTGGAGTGTATTATCGGCACCTGTCTTGTATTATCGGCACCCTATTGTGTAAGTCATCAATACTTTGAGTTTAAAATAGATGAATTGATGATCTTTGTCAGAAACACTTATTTATCATGTCTTCTTAGTACCCAAGCTCATTTCGAGACCATCCTAACATTTCACTATAATGGTACTGCAGCTCACGATATTTCAAGCAAAATTAAGTATTTTCTGTACAAAGCATGTGAGGGTTATTCATGTAAATTTAGCATTGGTTTGTTGTCAAATTAGATAAATTGTAGCAGGAGTGCTGTAACTTTTAAAGTAGTCCCTATCACAACGCCACATGACTTATTTCTCAATTCTTTATCATTATTAATATCTTTTTGCCATTTAAATATATTTTCCAGCCTGATATTCCAATTACTAATGTAACCATGCCGATAATACAAGACATACACTCTAGAAGGAGTGTATTATCGGCACCCACCTTTTAAAACCAAATGTATTGCATGAAATGATATTTTTTTTGAGAATCTGTTTCTTTTAGGTTTAATTTAACAAATGAAAGTGAAATTGATAAATTATTTATAGTATGCCAGTGTTCAAATGTTGATTAAGTAATGTGTCTAAATTAGGAGATGTGATAAGTGTCCCATATCAGGGTACATGATTATATACCTGGCACATTTCTTCCAATGCCCTGGGATCTAATTAAGTCCAATGTGAGATAAGTTTACTTCTAAATCATTATAATACAAAATATTTTTAAATAACTGTTAACATTATCATCAGAAATGGACACATACATTTGTAATAGCAGAAAAGGTGTCAGGGGTGCCGATAATACACGCCTGCTGATAATATACGCCACTACTCTAGATCGTTGTTGTCACCCTCCATGATATATCAGGCTAACTGTAATCAATGGAGCACCATGCTCAGAGATCCTATTGATAATAGATTTTTGTATTCATAAATCATGTAAAATTAAGCTCCAGGTAGAGATCCAACGAGTTTATAATTCCAATGTGACCAGCCAACAATAATGGTAATTGGGCTATCTGTGAACTTATTTCCCCACTAAGTACAATGAGTTTGGTTTGTTGTTGTTTTGATTCAAACACGTTCATTTGAAAAAATGTCCATGTAGTTATCACACACTTCAAAGTATGGGGTATTTCAAACAAATTTAAACATCATTTATACAAAATTACAAAGTAGGCCTAGATATTAGCAAAATAACAATCACCCATTTAGGACCTGAATGCATGAGATTAGCAGGTCTTGTAGGTTAGATCTATAGGCTGTTTGATATTCATAAATTCCCAACTAGAACCTCTGTATTATTAATCCAAGTCATATTTCTTATGCCTGACCGAGGTGAGTAAACATAGATCTATTTAGTATCTTCTGCTCTACAAATTTTCATTTGTAATCATCGACTCTGTGTCTCAGGAATTTCAAGATCTCTTAGAATCTGGGTTACTTTGCTCTACAGATGATTAATCTACTCTTTTGTAAAATCGATTGATAAAAAGATCACTATCAAACACGGGTAAGATTTCATATGATAGGAGTACTTATGTACCGTTCCTAAGATACTGTGTTCGCAATGATAAAGAGACGGGGCCATAGGAGCAGAACATAAGGGTAACACCAACGGTTTTACATATGTCATCACTATGTAAGCATGGTTCCCGCGCCTCTGGGATTTCCAGCCTTATGGAAATGCATATCCATAGCTCTATGGCGCCTTTATAACTTAGGAATCATAAAAATATGAAAAATAAGCTAAATTCATGCTAACATTGAAATTTTCCATAGTTTTAATTGATATGGAAAAAATCATTGATACTGGAAAAATGGGATTTTTTTGCATTCTGTTGCCATGGTAACCAGAATGCTGGTGGAACGTCCTAATCTGCCGATACTTCTGCTCTGCAGAAAATTAAAATAATGCATCAAGAGATTGCTTGGCTATGTTCTGCAAAAAACAGATTCAGAATGACTCAAATTGTAGGAAATCGCATTATATTTCATGAAATTGTATTTGAGACTTTTTTGAGAATTTTTGGCCCAATTTATCTGTATAAATACCTTTATAAATATCAACAGGGGCGGTCTATATTACCATATTTAGCATATCTGACCTTCACATTCTCAAATTTACATAACTTTTTTTCTAATCAGAGTATTTACATAACTCTTGCAGTATTAGAAACCCCAAGACATCTTCCTTATTCAAAATTCCAGGCCATAAGACTGCTTTTTGCAGAGGAGTGAGTAAGTGAGTGTTGCGTGTTTTACGCCGAACCGACAGCCAGCTAGGGTCATTTTCACTGTGAAGACAAGTTGGGACAAATTCTGTCTTTGCCCGGACCAAAACACAGTGGAAAATCAGTGTACACTGAGTGGAGAATTAGTATCTGCTTGCAGTAGTAGTACAGTATTAAATCAGTGGAAATCAGTGGACAAACGGTGGCTCATGCAGCAGTGGTAAATCAGTATGTCCAAAATATTTATATGAGGTAGGGTATACAATCAGTGTACAATCAGTAGCATTTCAGTAGCTCATTTAAATATTTCGGACAAACTGATTCAGGCAGTGTCCACTACCATTTGTTCCGGGTGGTGATCGTATCTATGAGATGAAGGTGACAGGGCGGGCAAACAGCAGGGGATCAAAACCTGGAAATCATTATTTGCTGTACCTTATCCCCTAGTGAACCCAGCACCAACCATGAATTTAACCCAAAGAATCCAAAGAAATAATGCGAACAACTGATGTCTTTGGATGTTTGATAAAAGCCATATAGTTTAGGAGTTATTGCCTTACATAGACTTAAACTTTTATGCTGATGTATTTTTTGTCACGTTTCCATTGCAGACATTGCACCAGTACAGAATTTTCTAAAGGAGTATAAAAAGTCTGCCGAGCTTCTAGAAATATACAACGTTGAACTGGCAAAGGTTAGTACAATCTTGTCTAATTTGAGTAAAAGGAAAATAATCTGATTATTTGTATCATTGTGTAGATATAATTTCTAGGGTGGACCAGGGCTATCATTAATTGATATTAATTATTTTGGTCATCTGACCCTTGTCAAGAATTTCAATTTAAACCTGGCCGCTATCAGCCTAATTAGACGTTCCATATATCGTAAATGTACAAGCTGCCCTTGCAAAATCAAAAGAACCACAGAAGCAGTACCACAATGTTCAGGGATTTCTTTTTGTTACATCAGTTGCCAATACCAGTAAGCAGTGGCGGATCGGGGGGGGGGGGTGCGGGGGGTGCGGGCGCCCCTCCCTTTTTTTCGGAAAATTGTGCATTTTTTTAATGTAAAACTCAGCCAAAAAGCAATTAAGGATAACTTTTCCCAATAGCGCCCTCCCCTCTCCCCTTTCAAACTCCTGGATCCGCCAGTGGTAAGTAAGATCTTTAGGGTGAGAGGGACCTATTACTAAGTGACTCATATGACGATATTTGTTTCGACTAATACATCTGTATACTTGCAGGTTACTTGGTTATTCATTGCAAAAACTTGAGGAATGTTTCTTATTATATTATACCATAGACATATACTTATGGATCTCTATGATTATACTTCATATATTTATCAAATGTATTTGCAGCTGGACTGCTTGGTCGGAGATACAAATGAAGCAAGTGAATACTGTGAGAACGATGGTTCAGAAGAAAATTTGTATGCATTCAGGTAAGTTTAAATATGTTTGTAACACTTTAATAAATGATAGACATGGATAAGTATTGATCCATATGCAGGATCCGCTTTTGAATAAGAAGTGCACCTGGCCAGTATTTCTTGTTTAATCTTGAATACATTTTTTTTATTTTTTTTTATTATCATATTTAGGCACATATTGCTGACATTACCTGCATCAATCCTACAGCAAAATCATGCATCTTGGTTGCAATGCAGTCAAGGAAACCATGCTTATAACGGTAGTCCGTTTTTAGACAAACATTTTAAATGTGTATGATCATATTTGTGAATAGTATGTAAAACGTCATCTTTTTTCCTCTGTCCCCAGGGATGGCCATGAATTACTTGCCCTACCGTTGGAAAACACATTTGATGTAAACTCCATAATGTCCAACGTTCTTCAGTAAGTAAACAATTAAATGTAATTCATAAGAAATTTCAATCTAATTATTATTTTTGGAGTCAGTCTGGTCTTATATATGCAGCGCCACCTACAGCAAGTAGAGTCTACCCGGATAACTGGATTCGAGAATACACACCAGATGGCGACCGCTACTATAGTGGTGTTTGTTCGCTCTCCAAGCGGAGATTGTTACGGGGATAGCCTAGCGTAACAGTAAGTGCGAGAAGCCAGCTACGCCAGGAGAGCGATGTCGCACAGCATACGTTGCAATCCACATTGCACCTTCGTTGCATATTATAGATCTAATATCATAACTTTTAAAATCTGTACGTTTTTATTGAACGATGCGTAAAAAGATTAAAGTTACATGATTAGGGACTCGACCGGAAAATTCTTTGAAATAGGCATCAATGTATGAGGGAACTTAGTAAGAAAATGTCAATGACTGGTAAACACCTTTTTCGCATGAACTGGTAGCGGGACGGTATATATACTGGGAGGTAAGTATAGTATGTTGTACTTGCTTCGGCAGTACATATACTAAAATTGGAACGATACAGAGAAGATTAGCATGGCCCCTGCGCAAGGATGACACGCAAATTCGTGAAGCGTTCCATATTTTTAAATTTTTCCCAATAATAAGCGGAAAATTGTGAAAATTATATCTTCCAAAAAAAATCAAAAGTTGCTTATCCGAACCTCTGCGGTTATGTAAGCACTTGCGTGGGTCTAACAATTTAACAAAATCACATAGTACCATATTTCAATTACATAATTAGCGGACAATTATGGGAAAATCCAATTTTTTGCCAATTTTGGACTGGCTTCCGCAGGTAAACGATACATTTTGCTGACTTTTGGAACAATTTGGTCTACCAGTTCCAAAAGTGGTACAGAGGCAAGTATGAAGTTGGACGTCAAGCCGCGTCCCCGGCGCGTCCTCTTCCTACACTACGGGGTCACCCTGACGACACCAGGGGCTCGCTGGCCACGTAAGGCGGGAATGCATGGGGCAGGAAGGGGTACGGAGATACTGAGTGAGATACGTCTAACATGACTTTTTCCTAACTCCTATAGCCCCTATAGGCTATTTGACTTTCGACATTGCAATGGGGACCCCCAACAAGGGCCCCAATCTAAATGGATCACTAGGCCTAGATGTTATCGTAGGCCCAATTGAAGAAATAAGTGAGTTTTTGACCATCAAGCTCAAGAAATGATTGATATGGGGAAAATAGGTTTTTGCATTTTGTGGCCTTTTGTGGACAGAGTTTTTCTTTGTTTATAATTATGGGGCCTTAGTAGATGAGGGGAGGGGTTGGCTGTTCAACGACAGACAACGTCCCCTGTATAGGCCATAGTAATAGTAATTCCTACTACTTTATGGGCTGCCAAACAGAACAAGTTGACCCGAAAATTTGGGAAACAGAGGTCTAAAGAAGGCCTAGATCTTTTAACATACTTTTAACATGTCGTATTTCAGGATCGTCCTTCTCCGCGAAGTACCGATCATTCAGACACGTCAGGAGCGCGCCGACTTGGAGGACCAGAACAAGGGCAGCTATGACGTCATCATCAGCTACCAGGCCGCCATAGGCACATATGGTAGGTAGGGCCTATAGACCTTACTATGCTAGGTAATGGTTTAATAGGCCATGTCAATCATTAAACATACTTGATTAAAATGTTAAAAAAGCTATATACGCACCCCTGCAGTCAAGTCAGGGGCGGATCCAGGTCCAGTGGCAACCATGGGGGGGGGGGGGTATATTTGATGTTCTAGTGTGTTGCTTAATACCCAGTACTTCTCTTAGAATAATATGGAAAGATATGAAATTTTCGGTCTTTTCTCAGGCGTCTGCGTTTGGATAGGGGAAAATATCCATAAGCGACACGTATGGCCAGGTTAGGTCGAGGGATAGGAAATTAATGGCCATGTCCCATATCATTATCTTTTTTAAAATTCCATGCCGCATATTCATAACAATGTTTAAGGCAAAACCATACCCATGTCGCGCAGTCAAGGTCTTGATCGGTAGACCTTTCGTTTCTGTATTAAATATTTGGTCTAACCACAAAGGTGTAAAACAGTTATAACCGTTCCATATACGTCTATTCTACATCCTTATCAGAACACCGGGTGCTGATGGAGATTGCCTTCGCCTATCATCATAAATATAAGTTCGCCATCACAACAGAGAAACCAGTGGTCGCCCACCTCATGTAAGTAGATCAAGGAGCTATACCGCCTATGAGGGTTCCGAGTCGGCCAATCAGAGGAACCGGAAGTGCATTGTTTATAACCGGAAGTAGTTAATAAAGTCATTTTAATTTTTTTATGGATATCTTAAAGAAAATTAATTTAGAATGATAAAATTGATCTGGAGACAACAAGTGAAGAAAAAACTAAATGTTTGTTAAGGCTAATTCGTCTTTTAACATCTGTATTTGGGGGGGGGGGGGGGGGGGGGTGGCACGTGCAAGATTTCCCTTTCTCTTACGATTACCTGAACTTTGAAACCTTTTGAATTACAGCTGTGAACATTATTCCTTAGCATAATCATAAGGGACCTCCAATTAAGTACATAGGCCTATATGCACCTTTTCCCCTTGCCTGGGATAAAGTACGCATTGAAATTGTACAGCAACGCACTACAATTTTCATATATTGCAGACTATCCACTCAAGCCCCCACCCCTCTTGCTGCATGCGTATTGCCTATTTAACCCCAAATGACACAGGAACATATGAGTTGTAATCAAATATGAATTCATCCCACGGTTGCAGAGGCAGCGGCACGGACGAGAGCTCCATGTTGTGGGTGTTACAGTGTAAGTCGACCTCTCCCATGGCGCCCTGTCCACAGAGCAAGTTCATGGACAACATCGACCTCGTCTCACTAGCTCGCTTCGTCAAGGTCTTCGACGTCAACCTTATCGTAAGTTCATCTCTTCTGTCTCTGTCTCTTCTAATGCAATACTGAACAAAATGTGTGTGTATGGTTCAATCTTTTAGGGACGAAGAATGCCCCCAATATTCATAAAAAAAGAATAGAAGGAAAAGAAACGCGGTCAAAGCAATATTGGGATTACTGTGGTAACAGTGCGTTATACGTTTAAGAAAAGTCCGCCGTTTCAACATTCGTATAATACGTGTGTTTGTTCATATAGATACATAATACAATAGTAGTGATAATTTTAGAAAAAGTTGGCATACGATTCTGGCGTGTCATATCATTGTCAAATCATTGTCATTGTCATTGGCACTCCTCATTGGATTAAATTTTCACATAAATGTGCCGTTATGGTGTACTCTAATATCCTTACAATTTTTAATGCTCCATGGCCGCATCGATAAACAATTAATGCGCCATTTTGTGTGTCATTGCACCCAGGGCGTATGGTACACCCCTACCATATATATTCACTGCTATGTCTATGGCTTGTTGCAGCACGACATAGCGGAGCAGGGGGTGGGCCATCCCTATGATGACCACCAGCTGCACAAGGTGCTCGTCTACTACAGCCGGCAGCAGCAGGCCCAGGTCAGGACGGTGGCCGAGAGGGTCAGGGACACCTTCTACGGCGTCGTCGGCGTCGTCATGGTCACTGTGTGAGTAAAGCCCCGGCCCCACTTACCAACTCAACTCAACTCGACTGTCGTAGGTTCTGACGGCGCCAGGGCCTACGACTGTCTGGTCTTAACAGAAAAACTCTACCATGCCATGGTCTGCGACCCGATGGTCTTAGCATGAAGGCTATAAGGTGTATATGAATATCTACAGCACACCCCCCTAAGACTCGACAGTCCAGTCGTACATCTTCATCTTCTCAAGATGTACGACCCGACGGAACCGTCGTACGACTCCAGTCGTAATCCTATGCCACACTGAAAGACTGAGCCCAACTCAACTCGACCGTCGAGTTGAGGTCAGTCGTGCAGTGTGGCCGGGGCTTAACTCCCCATAGGTTCAGTAGTTCAGGGCTGGTATCTGACGAGGGGTTGTAAATCCCACATGACGTTCTTCAATTACTTTGTTTAAAGTGGACAATTTCCGTTTTCCAAAATATAACTAACAAAATCAATCTGAATCTTATGCAATAGGATTGTAATACAGATACATGTATGTAATATCTCACTAGAAATCTAAAGTATCCTTTTATGTTTAATTAATCGTTACACCTTGCCTCTTGAATACCTATAGACCTTGTGCAGACGTGGACACGTTTTTGGTGATCACAATGTGTTTATCATAACCAAATTATTGATCATGATTTTGTGAGATTATTTAAAACATATATATGTATATCCTGTGTGATTTTGATAGTGACTTATGATCACTTTTAATTGATCACCAATATGGTGCTAGGACCATTTTGGGACATCTGACATCATGTGTACAACGTCTATAGCCCCCTTTCTTTTTTCGGAAAATTTGCGTTTTATAATGTAAAATTCGGACAACAAATCAATAACAAAAACGGTTCCAACAGCGTCCCCCGCTCCTTTTTATATCCGCTACTGGCCCAACTATGTCTTCTGTTATTGACAACATGCATGGTAAATCTGGTTTACATTGGTTTCGTTTGCAGAGAACATCCGCAGGCCGCCCTCTTTGGTTATATGAACGGCGTTACCAAGGTTCCGGGTGTTGCTATATTGCTACGTGGAAGTGTACGTTACCTTTACTGTTCTTTTATCTGTATTTGATGAAAAAAATAATTGTTTTGATCAATATTCAGTATGCACGAGTGGATTGAGGCTCGTTATTGCCGGGACGGTGTGTACACCTAAACAGTTAGAAATGGAACCAATAGAAAAGGAAAATTAGGCATAATTATATGGGGGTGTAGACCCTTAAAATCGACAGGGCGACATGTCCATTTCTTAAATTCGACATGCGACATGAAGCTTAGTGACAGGAAGAAAAAAATAAACGACATGACATGGGGTGTTTCTTAAATTCGACATGGGTCATAGCCCTTTCTTAAAATCGACATGAATATGAATAATATAGCGACATGGGACATGGCCATTTCTTAAATTCGACACGCGACATGAGCACCCCCCGTCTACACCCCCATATATGCGCAAACAATATTAGAATTATCAGGGGCGGATCTAGTGTTAGGCGCGCAGGCGCGCGCCATACCCTTTTTTCCCCAAAGCTTAGGGGTCTGAGGCGCGCCTATTAACGGCCCTCCACTAATTGTTTCAAGGGGAGGCGTGCCTATAATGCTACTACTACATAGGGGTGGGAGTGGAGTGAGTGGTTTAAGAATAAATGAAAAATAAACGTTTATACTTTTGATGTGCAGGAAGTTAGGTTATTATATTTGATTTTCCATCCTCAATATGTGAAAACTTTAGATCCCTGAAGTATGCACCTCTGATATACATTTACGGTACTTAGAATAGTCAATAGGTAATGTTTTTTTCTGTATCTCGTCAATAACACCTCTATCAGAAAATTGAGATGGTTTCTCCAGACAAACGTTTTGAATGGGAACTGAAATATGATATGTTTATTCTTTGCTTGTAGGTGTGGTATAATGAACGGTGTGACAGGCTCATAATTCAATATTCATGATTTGTCAAGAAACGTGATAATGGGTAATGCCATGTCTATATTCACTTTAACATATATATATCTAGGGTGAATGTGTGATGGTCGTGGACCAATGTCTGGAGCGCTTATTAATCACTTTAACTATTCATTTTTTATCTATTTTTATTAGAACGCGTTGAAAAGCATAATTTCATGTTAATTTACCAGTTATCTCCAATAACTTAACCTATAGTTTTCCTGTAAGCCTATGAACTACACTAAAGGCCGGGACACATATACCAACTCGATGGTCGGAAGTACTTCAGACCCGATCGTCGGGGACTGCCCAGTCGTAAGGATATTCATGAGGGGTGCCACATATACTGACCATTTGGTCTAAGGAACTGGGTTATATTTCATTCAATAATAGAAAATAGATGGTGAACTACATGATTGTCGGATAGAAAATTTACTCACAGATAAAATACTTTATGCTATTTCCTTTACCTGTATAAAAATTGATATTACCTGATAAGTCCTTTTATAGTAGAAATGGTCATAGGAAAACAAACTATACATCATCTGAACGCTAATTTCATGATCCATTCAGAAATATTAATTGTTTCGAGGTATATATATTTATGAAAAAGTTAAGGACGGGATGCTCTGTACAGACCCAACAGTTGAGTTGTTAATCTTCAACATTCAATGATTCCCGACCCGACGGTTCCGTCGGGAATAAGGCCCGACCATCCAGTCGTAACCCTATGACACATATAGCAACTGAGACCAACCCGACTCAACCGTCGGGTCGGGTCGGTGTATGTGTCCTAGCCTTAAGACATACTTTTTCAGAAGTAAAAATATGACAAATATTTTCACTGATATTGTCATCTGATATCCAATGGGATAGCAAGACCATCGTAGAGGGGAATGGACTTCAAAAGTCAATCACAACCCTTTCATTCATTGCAGCTTCATACTTTTTTCAATAAAAATCTTTTTAAATATGATATTTTGTATGCATATATTACCTTGAACCTTAAAAACATGATAAGGTATCCATGCATATATGCGCTTCCGCGCGAATGTGTGCGCAGGAACAAAAGTGCGCCATACCCTTTTTCAAAAGCTAGATCCGCCCCTGATTATCCTGTTTGATGGTATTATGGCGAATTGCAAAAAATATGTCACGTATCTGATACTTTGCCACAAATATGACTGTGTATTTGAGGGCCTCATGGCTCAAAGGACCAATAGAAATAATTCAGAAGCGGTCTTCATCAAATGTCACATTCTAGATTTGTTTATCATGTTCCCATCAGGGGGCGCCACCTTCCAAGTTAACATCAATCACTCTTCCCACTATTACAGACATTTCTTTTTGATGATGATGATGATGATTGTTGGAGTTTAAGGTCCTTTCAGCAATTTTTCAGCCATATCCAGACCACATTTCTTTTTGATAATAATCATAACAATAGCTACATCTTCATGCATTTATACAAAGTCGGTTTTGTTTTCATTCCAATGGCAGTGGCACACGGCTAGACAATATTCCTATTTTTAATCCATTATTAATACTGCTTTCATATTTCCTAGAATGAACCCATTGCAATGACGGGTACGTTCACTTCGCTGTCGGTCGAGGCGTTCGTTGGTCGTATTCTGGAATCTACGTTGAGAAGGACAATATCTATAGCAGAGACTGAATCATACCAATTAGACGAGGGTAAGCACAGTTATGAAGTTTAATCATTACATGGATGACGCTTGTCTAGAACATTTGTAAATTTTAGAGTGTTTTAGTCACATTGGCTTAAACAACAAATTGTAACAATATGGGTTTGGTAAGCTTTGCATATCCTTGCTTTTTGATAAAAAAAAAAAAACACTAAGAAAATGGGCTTCATCCCATTTATTTAAAGCAGAACTGGAATATACCAGCCGAGTCTGCTTTAAACCACATATATAGACCTTGTGCACACAGAGTCACGTGACCAGATTTTGGTGATCACCATGTGGTTACCACACCCATGTGGCTACCAAATATAACCACAATTTATGGAAAAAAACTTGTTTATAAAATGATATGATGAGTGTTCATTTGAAAAAATAGATAAAATCTAAACCATACTTGCTTTAAAATTGTAAATAAAAGTAAATTTACATTGATCACCAACATGGCGGCCATCCCAATTTGGGGGATGTGACGCCATGTGCACAACGTCTATAGACCCTTTTCAATAGTGTGGCGTCCTGGTAGCCTGAACCAATGAGGTGGGGTATTGGTTCCAATGGGCCCTGGCTAAAAGTGTTGGGTTCAAGTTATCTCATTTTCTTAATCCTTCCCATGCGTTTCAGCGGCACACCGGGAGGAGGCACAGTATAATTAACTTCAATACTAATTTGAAATGAAACCCTTCCCTGTGTTTCAGCGGCACACCGGGTCGGGAGGAGGCACAGTATGACTAACTTCAATACTAATTTGAAATGAAACCCTTTCCATGTATATCAGTGCCACACCGGGAGGAGGCACAGTATAATTAACTTCAATACTAATTTGAAATGAAACCCTTTCCATGTGTTTCAGTGGCACACCGGGAGGAGGCACAGTATAATTAACTTCAATACTAATTTGAAATGAAACCCTTTCCGCGTGTTTCAGCAGCACACTGGGAGGAAGCACAGTATGATTAACTTCAATTATAATTTGAAATGAAACCCTTTCTGTGTGTTTCAGCGGCACACCGGGAGGAGGCGCTGCTGGCGGCGGTGGAGAAGCAGGACGACCAGGTGGCGGAGGCCGTGCAGCGTCTCAGCCGGGTGGAGATGGACCGGACCTACGTACCGGCCCTGACGGACCGCACCTTCCCAACGGCCACCGCCGACAGCCCCGTCACCGTCGTCCTCTTCTACGTCACCTGTAGGTTCAACCCTTTAACTCTTCGTTGACATTATAAGTGTATTGCTTTGGTTAATTTTGTAATATACAACCGTCTTCAGGGAACAAGTGTGGAACCAATTTTGAAAATATTTCATAGTAAACGTAATTGTTGGTGTAAACTGGGATGGGCTTATTGGCATAGCTCATTGTTGTTGCAAGGGCGGATCCAGGAATTTGAAGGGGGGTAAAGGGGGGGGGGGCATATTCTACAGTGAAATTCCCCCCGCACCCTCTGGCCGCAGGAATTTTACATTAAAACAATTAATATCTGACACAAACAAGGATGGGGATCGGGCGTGCGCCCCTCATGCCCCCCCCCCGCCCCCTCCCTTAATCTGTGCCTGCATGATGGGTTAGATGCATGTGTCTCACTTACTTAACCTTTTGTTGACGAGTGAAGCGATATGTTGCGGCATTAATTATATATGTCTCACTTCCTTGACAAGTGGGATCTATGGGTCTCAATGGCTTAACCCTTTCTTGATGAGTGAGGTGTGTGTGGTTCACTGGCATAACCATCCCATAACCCTTGTTGGTGAGTGAGGCTCATGCGTTGTGCGTGTAAAATACAAAAGAACAAATTTTTATTCAAAGCCAAACAGGTTTGTAAAACGTTGACAGTGGAAAGGGGCCCTTTATACTTGACCTCCTACAGGGATATTTGTTAAATAAAAAGTAAATTTATATGTACAATTTTCACATTTGCTTTCAGTTGACGCCCGAAGTATGGCCTTCATGCGGTCCTACGTGGACGCGTCTCAGGCGCTGGCCAAGGCGTCCCTCCACCACCTGGCCGCCGTCGACTGCTTCGACTGGACCGACGTGTGTGGGCGTAACAACATCACCACCTACCCGACCATCAGGATCTACCGCAAGGGGCAGCCGCCCACCGACTACATGGGCATGTTGGGGACCGCCCCCATCGTCAGCCTCGTCAAACTGTAAGGACATAGAAAAAGATTGAATCACTCACGTTGCAACTATGAATAGAAAGTGTGCTGCGTTGTGTAAATTCAGATATCTGTCTTAAAATGTTAATAGGTTCATTGATTAGTGATAATACATAGAAACAAACCTGTATACGCTTGGGCGTTTTAATCAATGTTTCAGCAAAATCTTATTCCTTCATGTGCGAAACATATCAAAAGGTAATTAATCCAAAAGATATGCATATGATTCCAGTAACGAGCTCTTTTTGACTCTACAGGGATGACCAGCGCGTTATCTTATATTAATGAATAAACACATTTAATTGACATAAAGCATAACGTATACAAGGAGGTCGCAAAACTAGACTAGTATGTCTAAGTAACAGATATTGTTTTCTAAGTTACACTATGAAAAGAACTTTACAATAGCTACATCTAGTGCTTGATGAGTACTTTTCCAGTCATTTTTCACTTCGCATATACACCAATATATACTATATATTACATAACTAATTTGGGCCGTCTTGAAAAAATAGTCTGTTTCTAGTCCAGTGGGTCTTGTCAAAAAAGGATGACCCGGGAGGCCACGATTTTTGTTTGTTTGTTTGTTTTGTAAGGGCATAACGTAATTTTAAGTTTCGAAAAAACACACCTGAAAATGAAAAAAAAAAAAGTCCCATCCGGCGATAAAATACTCTCACCTGGCCGGTCCACCGGAAACAGACTTATTTTTAAGTGTCGCCTCGTTTAAGTTTCTCCGGTACCCAAGTTCTACTCATTCTGTGTGCAGGCTGGTGACGGAGACGCCGGCCGTCCTCTCCACCCAGGAGCAGGGGTCTCGTTTCCTGGAGGGCCTGTACCCGTCCGACCTGAAGGGGGTCACCGACGTCGCCGTGCTAGGTCTCTTCAGCAAGGACAACAAAAAGGGTACGTGACATTTAGATATTTTTCAGGGGCTCGGCAGTCCTGAAATCTAAGGGGCTTCCAAGTAAAACTGAGGGTTCTCCAAGTAATTTAAGTGGGTTCTACCATTGATTTTACGTAATTATTGCTTATATTTTACTTATATTTTGGGAAATCAAAAGGGGTTCCAGACACCCAGGAACTCTCCCAACTTGCTACGCCACTGTTTTTCATAGAGCTACTGAAAAAGTGCCACGTTGGTTTCGTTAATTCGTGAGCTTTAGTATTAAGCCAGTATTCAAAGTACTGTTTCTGTCCTCTTGCGATGGTGTAACGTTTCAATGCTATATTGCAATTACAGTGGTATCGCAAAGCGATGGCTATTCAACCTAGCTATAGTCTTGTCAAAAGTGGCGACATATACCTTGTAAACGCAAACCCTATTGCTGATAAAACCTATATATACTATATGCGGAATTCAGAGGCTTGTAAGATATGCTATCAACATTGCCTGCTGCCACATAATCATATATATTAGCATATGAAGACAGCATATATAAACAAGACGAGTTAAAAGATTTTATTGTCGAGAATTTAAAAAATTGACAGTTGTAATAGTACATAATCAGCAAATCGCAAGGTAATCCCCGCGAAGTAGAATCTAAGTTTGGTAATTTGCAAACTGTAGGCCTACAGTCGCAAATGTGACGGGGCCGTCAGTCATGAAATATTAATGAAAAATGTTCCGGAGGATGACTCTTGTATTGGATAACCCGTCTTAAGCTTGATTTCTTGCTTACTTTGGTGTTGATGTTTCTTCCAGAGCTGAAGGCGTTCAAGCAGGCGGCCGTAAAGGAGCATGGTCAGACCGTTTTTGGACTGGCCAAAGCTGATGCATTAACACATCTGTAAGCAGTACTTTCTCATTCATTACAACCTCCAATTTGTATGCTTTATCTGTTTTATGCACCATCAATATAATTATGGTCTAATTGCAGTTTAATAGGATATGTTTTATTTACAGTCGACATGTTATTTTTCCGAAATTTCCAAGTTTTCCTAAAACTATAATTTCCTTTATACTCTTGGAACGAAAGAGAGTGGTTACTTCTCTAATCAGTATGTCTGAAATATTTAGATGAGCTACTGTATTACTACTAATTGCACTTCCTTGCTTCTATACAAATCTAGGACATTTTTCAATAAAAAGGTTACTGCAAGCTCTTACTGATTCTGTACTCATAAAACTGTATGTCCACTGCATTTTATTTCGGTACAATAATCTGTTAGATATCAGTAAAAATAAATTCCCGTCATGTTTCCAGGTGTGAACGGTTTAAGGTGAAAGCGCCGGCTGTGGTGGTGTACAAACGGCACGACATGTGGAGTGACCACCGGGTCTACCAGGGGCCCATGACCGCCTCAGCCATCCGTGACTTCGTCAAGGAGGCCTCTCTACCAGTCTTTGTAAGCAGAAAAATCGCACATCCTTATTGTATTTGATAATAACATAAATGTTTAGAATAACATTCTTCAGCCGTACATAGTCTTATCGCACTTTTTTTTTGTGTATAGAGAGCATGTATAGGCCTACACGGTTATACTATTCCCACCGACTCTACATATGGTAAAATATTCCCTCTATGGTACTAAAAGAACGAGGTCTTTATTCAAGAATGAAAAAAAGGAAAAGAATGAAACTTTTTTCTTCACCCTTGGAAGGCATTGTTCCATACATGTTTATGCACGCGACGACCTTCAAATTCCCATTTCCATAAACTACTTACACAATCATGAATTGCAATTGTATATGAAATTATGTCAGTACACAAGATATTGCCACGAGATTGTTTATAGGTGACGTCGCCCTTGTAGGCAGAGAAATATGCCACGTCGTGTAAGCGACCAGCATAACATTGCCATTTCTGTATACTACTTACACAAATTCGCTGAGTAGTGGAGCGTATACACCTTTTTCAATAGCGTGGCGCCCTGCTAGCGGATAGACCGGAACCAAACGGTTGGGGTATGGTTTCCTATGAGACCAGGCTCAAACTGTTGGGTACAAGGCGTCTATGGGAGTGCTCACTGCAAAGGTTCGTGGGAAAGGTGTATATTGAGGTGAAGTGGCACGTGTAGCATATTCTACTTGCGGTTCTGACTGCAATTTTGTAGTAAATGACTTTTCTCCAATATTATTGTAAACAGATTAAAAGATTAAAACAATAAATTGATCCTCCAACCATGATGTTGCTATACCTATACGGCTGACCGCTGTACATGACCAGTTTCCCACTGTCCTCTCCCCTCCAGCCGGAGATGACCCCCGTGAACTTCCCGGCCGTGTTCTCCCGCCGCCTGCCGCTGGTCCTCCTGTTTGACGAGCACGTGACCCCGGGCCGGGGGGCCCACGCCCAGCTGGCCCAGGTCGTACAGAAAGGCCGCTTCCCGGGCTTCTTCTTCGGCTGGATGGAGCTGTGAGTGTCTTCACAATTCACCCTACTGCGGATAGCTGATTTACAGTGTTTCAAGCACCTGCTGGCTTATTTGGACTGATTTTGTCGACAATCTATATCCATTCATAAGGAGAGAATTTTCAAACGACTTAGATAATGTAAAATGTATATGGATACAAATTTAAGAAATAAAGATTGCTTATTTTTCATCATGTTTAATAACAAATAATACAACATAAAAAGGCTGCCATCCACTAGTCAACTTAACACAACACTCAGGGATTAGGGTCAGGTGGCAGTGCCGGTCAAAGTTTATACAAGAATTACAAAAATACTTTCCAGACAAGAATATTGATGTTATTATTGAGTTTGGTTGAATATTTGTTGTCAATATTGGTTAGAAATCAGGGGCTGTGCCCCCAAGCCCCCCTTTTTCTTTCAGTTTTTCTATTTCTAAATTTTCTTATTAATTGCCCCATAAACAATGACCAACCTAAGACAAACAAGAGGGGATTATCTTCTATCAACACGTTGACTACTGAGGTGCACCCCATAAAAACCATCCAAGCCCCCAAAAGTTAGGTCACTGGAACATGCAAAAATTATGCATTTAATGAAAATGACCACATGATTGTGATATTGTATATTACTCAATCTATTCTTTGCACTTTGTACAGCAATAGTGAAATTGATTGATATGCAGTTTGATATTTGCTACGGGCCTTCCTATCTCATAAGAATGATATTGTTTCTACTTATGAAAGGACTCGGGACGACGGTGTGGCAGGAAAGGTTCTACTTGAGTACAACCAGCAAGCTGAACCACCATGTCTCTTCATGGTAGACCACTCTACTGTAAGTTTAATCTTTTACTCTGAAATCAATAAAAATAACCGTGTATAAATAAGGTGTTTGATATTTTATATTCGAGACATTAATAGACTCCTTAACATTATTTCGAAACAAAACAAATAGCTCACTTCTTTATTGTATAGTGATACTGATAGACTGTTATTCTCAAACAATTTTGTCGTTTCAGGGTTTAGTCTATAACTATGATAGAGATACAGTTAACAGAGACTCGGTGACAGCGTGGCTGGAAAGGATCGTCAAAAATGAAGCTACGCCGTGGAGTAAGTTGAAAAAACACTACGCTTTTTTAAGAAGAAATGAGAAGAGTCGGAACCATGATAATGATTATTTTTAGGATAAATATATAAGTTATTCAGACAGATGTATCTAAATATTTAACAAGGACATTAACTGATTTCTTTTTCTGTGAATATCTTTATCATTATTATTCGGTAACATAGAATCAATTTCAAGCGATTTCAAACCAAAAGTGCAAAAGTTGTTATTAAGAACAATAACAGGTAAATCTGACTTTAAAACATTTGCTGGGATTCCTAATCTATTACCAATAGTATAAGGTTTACGTTATTATTTTCATTCAGAAATGCTTGAAGAAGGCGAATGGAAACCACTGAATCCTGGCTATGACTTCCTTAAAATGATCGACGAGGAGAACGCAGAGGAAGAACCAGCACCCGAGGGTAAGGACACGAGATCTTTGCCCCAACCATTATAGTGCCCATTCCTCCTTTTCACGGAATTCATTTTCTTGTATTCGTACACTGTAGGCTAATATTGGCAAATGTCGGCGAAAAGTTAATTTGAATTATGCTCTATGCATCTTATTGTTATGTAACAATATCTAGATAAATCGAGACAAACTCAAATTAACAGCAACAAGCCAGATTCTCATAGAACGACAAACTCTGTTTGTCAGCGACCATCGAGCGTTAACCGTTTCCATTATTAACGACCAATGCTTGTTGGAGCCAATAGTCTCTGTGGTCAGAAAGGGTTTTTACTGAGTTTGCCGTTCTGTGGGGATCTGTCTAAAGTGATAACATTTTTAGGAAGACTCTCCAGGGTGGTACGTCTCCAATGATCCTGTAAAAACTTAGCTTGGGAAATGGCCTTTTTATAAAACAGTCTTTTTCCAAACGTGCTTGTGAGAACAACAGACAGAGGAGATTTGTAGCTAAGATGGATAACGAGTACAATTTTACAGAGACATCTAGATAGAACTTGAATAATATCAACGTAAGGAAAAATAATTTCCTGACAAAATCAAAGATTATTATTGCATGACACTACATACTTCAGCTTTTGTTGAAGGAACAGTCTAAAACTAGACGTTGCATGTCTTTCAAGTAATATTTAAGAAATATTACATTCGATACTTTTTTAACCATGCTGTGCCCTTCAACAGAGGCCCCCGTGGTTATCCCCAAGGTGGACTACGACCTCAAGTTACCCGGCGAGAAGGAGGAGAAGGAAATCCGCGAAGCGTTGAAAATGGTTCGGTCTACAACTCCAGGTGGCAGCACAGAGGACGTCAAACACACTGAGCTTTGAGTTTGCAGATGGCAAATCTGGTTCAGTTAACCGTGAAACGGAGGTCTCGTTCAAATGTGATATATACTGGTATAACCCCCTGTGTTCAGTTTCATGTACCCTGTAATAAATCATGTTGTCTCACACAGCTGGAACTTAGTCATACAGACCAATGAAGTGTGTTAATGTATAATATAAATGTATCACGGATGAAAGGACTCATCACAGCTACGTTTTCAGTGTGTTACTTTTGTGATACATTAAATTTTGATGCTATGAATATATAGATTTAATTCACTGCCAGATATCGATCCAACTATTTTTCTGTAATGCATATAATTATACAAATGTTTGTATACGGGTTTTGCAATTGTACAAGCGTGTGGATATATATGATCACAGATGCTGGTTGAAAGCTAGTGCTAGTGCATATATCACGTAAGAAATCCTTGAGGTGCATTTAGTGCACTTCGTAAGTCATAATACGCGTATATATTATAAATGTGATTTAAATGATCTCTGTATTTTGTTTACACACATGCCATAAACAGATGTGTTCAAGAACATTCCAAGCGTGAATTTGCATATGTTGTACTGTCTAAGATTATTTGTATGTGTGTTTCACTGATTCATCATTTTGGGTGCTGAAGCAGCGGGATTTGTGTCCTCTGAAGACGTTGTTTAACTGGTTAATTTATTTGTTTAAGATATACATATACATATTCCTATCTTATTAGATAGTTAACGATAACAATATTACGTTAACTTACTTCTCGATGTTATCGTATTTGAATGTCATGTTAACGTTGATACAACGACCAATATGAACGAAGTTACTCCGTTGCTGAATAAAAAGAGAAAATACAAAATAAAAGGATGTTTGCATAGATTACATTCTCTTTGTCTTGTTTTTTTTTTGCTTTATTATTATTATAGAGAGATGAAGACTTAATGGCTGCATACACACACACACACACACACACACACACACACACACACACACACACACATACATACACACATTCATACAGACACAAGCACACATATACCGGCAATATTATATCCCACTCACCACCATACCTTCAATCCAACTTCTATCTTTTTTTTAAATTGTTTATTTAGTACATCACTTCAGGGTTGCCCCTGGTATTCGGTGATATTACAATGATAAAGTGTAGTAAATAAACATTTCAGGTGTAAATTATAAGTATCTACATCGAGATTGATACAATATATAGGCCTATTGGACCTAATAAAGTACATCAATATAGACACAGTATCTGTGTTTGATCATATTCATAAATTCGAATTCATTGACACAGGTTGCAAATTGTACATCATGGCATAGTTCATCCCAAAACTTGTTATTATGAAAGATCGTTTTTCATGGATCGGATCTTCACAGTTTCAAGATTTACAAGACTAGTTATCCCCAGCAACACCAGGTGGGGGGTGCTGTTCCACAACAAAGTGGTCATAAAGTGAATAAACTCTACTGTCGCGTGTGAAAGAACAGATGAGGGGCGGGGGCCGCCCTTTTGCGAAGTTTTCTGGCAGCCCCTCCGAGGCCAAGATTAGAATGTCAGGTTTATAAAAATGATTTGGCTAAAAGTAGGGAGGGGCGCCCTAAATCTGCGCCTACACCTGCCTGATGTATGGCAAAAGGCTACCGCACTTTGACACAATACACCATATGAATCCTTTTGGCTCAGACTAGATAATGGAAAATTGTTGTCATGTTAGGTAAGAAATGCGCTAGAAACAATCTACACACACACCTCCATCCGCAAACTGTTCTAGTCACAATAGACCTTACCTACGGGAAAATCCTTTGAAACCTATCAGACCATCACCAACATTTCACATACAAACATAATTAAGTACATACATGTTCAAATGCAAATTACAATGATCAGTGTCCCACAGCCTAGGAAAACTAGAACACTTTGACATTGTGCAGATATCATAATATATAAAAAATGTCGTCCAAAAAGTTTATATTGCACAATTAGGGAAGAAAATACACATTGAAGACCAATTTTTATGATGCCTTTATCCCTTGACACAAAGTTGTGTTGGTAGTAATAATATACGGGTGCGTAAGTTAAGTCCTTTTTAATTGACATGTAGACCTTAGCATCTAGGGCTCTAGGCTTAAAGTAATACTGTTGTTTCATCGTTTAGTCACCTGGGAAGCGGATGAGAGTCTCAGCACGTGTATCAGCTTTACCTATGGTGATGGATTGTCTTAATGAGCGTGTAGTCCGCTCATGCTGGATTACACTTATCAGCTGTTTAATAGTGAATTGGTGCCATTTATTTTTCTCTAGTTAGTAATTTTAGTACATTCACTATTTTTGTTTGCCATAGTTCAGCAATCAAACTGAAGTCATATCGGCATGGGATAATACCACGCGATTATAATTATGTATAGCTGGGGCGGTTCCGGGAATACTCGAAAGGGGGGACGCTAAAAAAGTCCTGATGCCCACTCTGGAGACGCCAGTTTTACATAAAAAAAGTCAATATTTCACAAAATAAAAGTGCGCCCCATCTAAATCCGTCCCTGTATAGTTGCCTTGTTTAAGATAGACCTAATTGTTAAGGATAGACCTAATTGTTTACATACTACTCCTAAAATGGTGTCCTTTCGCATATTACCGTCTACAAACTGTCCTTACTTCAAGTCATACCAAGAACCAGTAAAATGATCTGTTACCAGCCATTCCATTTGGTTGCTGATTTCTTAAACTGCTTTTAAAAGGACCTGTGGAAACCAGCAAATTAGGTCATGACACCATTATGCCTCCAAATCCCTATGTTATGGGTTCGAATCCTGAAGGGATTCTGTCCCTGAGAGTGTTTTTTCTGCTTGGTGAAGCCACTTGTTTAGTGAATAAAACAATACAATTATATTATATGCAAATTTTATATGGACTTTGCATCAGTGTTTTGTACTGACACGGATGGCCAGTCCATGCTCTGTTAGCTTAGCGTAGTTTTTACACCAGCGCACACCTTAGCTATAACTCCTTGTCAAGTGTATAGGAGTTAGGGAGGAGTCTAGGTATGACATACCATATTAAAGAGGCATGCATGGCCTACGCTCAGTCAGAGTTAGCTGAACTTTGTTGTGAGTAACCACCCTGGAAAGGTTGTGTTGTAGAAGCTGAGTCCTGGATTTGGAATAGAAGCTGATAGACTGTTTAGTAGGCAGGAGTGTTGACTGAGTGTGTTTGAGGGGATTCCATCCTTGGAGCTGTTCATTGTCAATTGAGATCTTGTCATGGAACTACAATACACAGGAAATAAATGAAGAACATCCTTTCATGCGAGTGTTATGTCTTACATAATATGGAACTATTATTATGTAGTGGACGACAGCAGTCGAAGGAGGCAGAGACTGCTATAGGAGCTAGCTATTATCCATAAGGCAAAACAACTAATTAAGTACACCTAACATTAACGGCCATTTAACCTACTATAGTTCAGTTTATTGGAATAATCACATTAAAATCGAGGTGTTCCCTTTGTGTGCCTCCATGCAGCATAACCAAATATGACCACCATATTATGTATTATGTGGGTTATTGTACTTTACTTGAATTGGGGTATTACTTTATGTCATAATACCTATACAGAAGATCAATTGATGTAATCGAGTATAGATAATAATAATAATAATGATAATAAACATGACAACTTTCCAGGTACAATGACGTTATGATTCTTTAATGACTTATAATGTCATACAGCATACATTGTAAGGTGGATTAACCCTACACAGAACGACTTCCCTTCCAACAAGGTATTACCCTGCAGTGGGTCATAGTTAGGGCCAGTTGCTCTATTGGGTGTAAGTATCATAAGTGGGCCCAGGCCGATCAGCTCAGTAAAACGTGTTTACCCGCTCCACAAACCACCCGACCAGTGGCCACTTTTAATGGACTCAGGTGGGAAAGACAAACTTCCCCTTCAATATGAAGTCTCTCGAAAACCCAACCGTAGCTCAAGATCATCCGCTCTGACACCGGTCGTTAGGGGGGCGCACATTTCAGTGAACAGGTCATTGTGACGGCAGCGCCCTCTTCAGGCAGCCCCTGAAGTGGTCAAGAGAGAGGGGGTGTTCAGAAAGGGGAGGGGGGCTTCTGACTGAAGGGCCCTCAGCCGGGCTAAACCTATGGGGAAACCACGACTTGAACAACAACATGTGCCGCCAACGATTCAGTTGGAACTTCCAGGTGTAATCTGTTAAAATGGAGTGCGCTTTCCTCACGGACGGCGAGTTAGGTGTAAGATAAATTGAACTTGACCAACAGACTTGGAAAGGATTCCCTGTGTATTGCTATCGTGGGGGCAATGAAAATATTTTGACGAGGCTGAACAAAGTGTTGTAGATTATTAGATTTATCTTGCCAGGCACAGGGCAGTACGGCAAAAGTGAGTTTGGTAGGGGAATATCTCTTTATTCTAGCGCTATGAAAAATATGGGAGCGTATTGTAGTGTATGATATCGGCTCCCTGCAATAGTGCCTATATCACTGTATATATGAATATGTGCGTGATGCTGAGGTGTTGACCTCATATGGTTATCAAAATGGATATCTGTGTTTGAAAAATGAAAAATGAAAAACTGGTTGGAAAATAATAAAATGTCAAACATATTTCATTCATATTGTTAGACGGCGATAATTGAAACATTCCGTGAGGGCCTCCAAATAATAACTTATAAAATTACATGCATGCACATATCGACACATACCGACCTCTGCGAACTACATGAGCACACTAACAGAAAATATAATTACAAACCGAGTCAAGAACCCTTACTTTTCGGAAATACAGAAATAAAAAGAAAGTGAGTTAAGCAGATATGATTGTCTGCAACTAATTTATAGATATCTCTTAAATATGTTTTACACCAGACACGGGGTGGTGACAAAGACCAATATTATAAGGGAATATTCTCATTGTTTCGGCGCGGTGTTGTGCTGAGGGCGCGACGCGCCGCGTCCGGTGCAAAAACAGTTTTTCCCATGCAGCAGACGCGGTACGCAGCCGCGCCTGCGCCCGCGTCCAACCGCCTCTGGTATAAATATATTTTAAGACAATTTATCTACTTTTGCCGCGCTATGCTCCGCCCGTGTCCCACCTGGATACATCTAGTGGAAATGTCTTTATATGTGAATAAACTGTCAATCGCGCCGCGTTTCACCGCGCCTGGTGTGAAACGCCTTTAATTATCTTGCCGCATCGCACAATACTTGTGGTTTCTTGGGTTGCGCTAGGGGCGGCGAGGAATCACATAAATCTCTGTCCAAGATGTACGTCACACCAAGAGTGTATACTATACTTATTCTTCTGTCAACGTTCAATTATATTTCATTTTCTGCCCCAGCCGCAACTTGGTTTAACTTTTTTTGCACGTCAATTCGCAGCGGCTGGTACAAGAATGTACATTTGAATTTAGTCTGAAAACCAGCACACTCCATGTTTTGAAAATTCCCGATTGTGTCAAACAATTAATGGGTAACAGGTTATGTCTGAAAATGCTGGAGAGGACAAAATAACTTTAGAATATTTCGCAACGTACAAGAACATTAATTTTCAACCTGGAATTCAACCTTATGGAGTGATCAAACCGGTTCCTTGTGTTTTTCTTAGAGATTTGTACCTGCATTGAAATCTCCAAGTTGTAAAACTTATCATAAACTTTTCCATGTGATTTCAAACTGTTTATAAACAAAGGGAATTTAACTGGAGGGCTAAATGGTAGGGACGGGGCCGGCTTTGGGTTTGGCGATGAGGCATTGCAGCCATCACCCACAGACCTCCTCGATCCTCCAACTTGATCCGGATTATCTGCAAAAACAACATTTATTCCCACGTTGGAAAGTAAGTCACATTAAACACACCGAAATCTGTTTTGTGGTCCGAGATCCCTGCCAGGAGTTGTGTGGACGTCAAGCCATTTGCGCTGATAATCTGTCGTTGAGTAAAATGGCTCTTATCCTCTATAGAGGCTTACCATAATACCAGCGGAGGGGTTGCCCGCGTGGCCGAGGAGGGCTCAAGCAGGAGGACGTCACATCCGGAGTAAGAAGGGTATTGCATGCGGCCAGCCTTTTGCGCCTTGGTAAAAAACACAATATATTCTAAGGGAGTGTTAGGCTTGGCCCCCATAGACGGATGGGGATTTCTTTACTCTCGAGTGGATGAGCATATTCTTTAACGTTGAATAACGCGGAAGTTTCGCCTCTTTACGGAGGGCGCCCCGGCCCATTCTTGGCGGGCGGGTGTGGCCGGGGGCTGTTGTATCTGCGGCGGGGGCTGAGTGGCCGTCCGCCCGGCCGTCGGGCTTAGCGCGCCCGGCCACCACCACCCGCGCCCAACCTAAGTCCATTTACGCCGCCGTCCCGATCCTGTAAATTGACAGATTAAGTCCAGCCCCGAGCCAAACTGGAATCCCAGGGCCAAAGCTTGTCCGCGCCAGCCCATGCGGCGGGCGGGGAGTGGTTGGGTGCATGGGGAGGGCGCGCGGCGTTTGGGGGTTTTTGTTCGTCATGCGACCATTTTGTCACAACAGCAGCACCTGGTGGCCCCGACAATGCCCACTTCATTGACACTAAGCCGCCGATTAGGCGGGCTCTGTCAGCGGGCATTTTGTACGCGAATTACCAGACTGTCTTTAGATCCACCCCCAAAGAAAAGTTGGATCACTGCGCGATCCGGCGGAGATAAGACATTGGTGGTTGGAGGCAGCGGGCCTGTCTGCCAGGCAGGGCGAATTAAAGCATTACCCGCGCCCCGCCGTATTTTAAATGGGGCTCAGGGCTTAGGCTGAAGACGCGATTAAGGACAAATCCCAGGCTAAACACGGCGATTCCTCGGGCTACAATCTTACGCGGAATTACACTGAGCTCAGAGGGCGATGTCCCTCTTACCATTATACAGCTTTCTGATCAGGCAGAATGCTGTTTAAACTGTATGCTAACGAGCCAAGTCAAGCTTCAAGTATACTCGGTGGAGATTGCTTTCTGTGTGAAGTGTTTAAATCCTATTTACAAAGCGACAAAACTGTCTCAAAGAGCAGTTCATACATAATTGTCAATACATACATATATATATATAACTGTAGGTATATGTAACTTTCAGGTCATGATGTCCAGAAATATAACGTACATGAATGAACCAGATGAACCCATGGATTGTGGAGTAAATTCCAGAACATACCTACTACATGCTACAAATGTCCTCATGCTATACGTAAAAAATGGGATTCTGGTGATGTAACCTGGTAACAGATTAAATTCAACTATATAGATGCCCATGGCCTCCTCTCTCCCACCCTCCTCTAACCCCCCATCCATCCGTGATAAAAGTGATGGATATTCCTATTGAGAGAATTTCGGGTACTTAAATCAAACATGAAAATACATTTTGAATTGTATGCCTATAGAATGCCACCTCTGGCTATACATAGTTATTGGAATTCATGTCATGAAAACCTTGAAACCAATGCTATATTTCACTATAAATTGGTCTGTCAGTTTTTGTCTGACATATCTTGGGTCTCACATTTCACGTAGCTCATACAACCACAGAGGGGTGTTTGAAGTGTCTGCGGGGTGAGCTAAAAAGTGGATATAAAACAAGGAGGGCTGTATAGTTGTGTAATCCTCTGACTCGGAGAAGGTGGCCGCAAGCCTCCTGTCTGCATCGTGAACTTATCAAAGGCTTGGGCCTGAAGAAACAGCATTGGGAATCAAGGGGTAGGCTTTTACAACTATAAAGCATATTGAAATCCATAATTCATACACGTTTTAGACATAGACAAAACTGAAAAAAGAAAGTCAAATCAACTTACTTTTTTTGAGGAAACATATATGTCATGAATTTTAATAGATAGGGAGGCAGAAAGAATTCAACGCCCAAAAAAAAGTGAATACAACATGCGCACAGGTCTGCCTTATAATTATTGGCGCCACACAGACACGTTTGACAATGTCCACCAGGCAATATTTCATAAAGACATCGGTTTCTCACTGGGGGCCCGGTGAATTATGTCAATGTTTACACGTTAGTGACCCGTACCGCGCCGCAGAGACATAAATCAAGCGGCCCATTGACAGTCAACAAGGCGGCTGTCAATGCCATGTAAGTTATACAGCTAACAAGATGTCGGCCGGGATAGGGTTACCTCCCTCTCTATGAGATCATAACGAGATGGGCCGGGCGGCGTCATACCACACACGATGTCTACATTATCGACGCCCCCGACGGATGACAACCAGTCACCTTCGGCCAAAATATTGTGTTACTCGGTTAGACAAATCTACCAGCGGTCGACCGACAAAAAGTCACTCAATTATCGCGCCATTGTAAAGAAGCAAAAGGTAATCTGATCACAACGCCACCTCGAGCCATGTAGAGGCACTAAGACGCAGGATGGGGTAGTGACGCTCGGGTGACATGACGCTACGGCAAAGCAATGATACGCCCCTTGACTTCCAGACTACTGTTTCAAAACTAGCTTTTCAAATATTAATTGTATTCCTTGCGGCTATGATGTAGACGAATCTGTAGTCATTCTAAAAACGGATTTGGTGAATTTGTATGCAGTGGGCCTATTGCAAAAAGCAATTGTTTATGCTTTATGTTCCACGTATAGGCCCTAAGTCCATACACCGAAGGCGTTCAAATCAACAGTATTTTAACCGGCTGATTCTATATGATAATGTTTGTTCTTTATATTGGTAGAAACCCATGTATTGCACTACTGCAACACATACAACTCATACTCAACGATAATATTATATAGTTTCATATGAATCAAGACAGCTTTATCACGATCGTTACACGCAATTCCATGGAAGGGTATAAGGTAACCTTCTATCCTTGGTGTCGTGATGTGCACACTGAAAGATATACAAATTAAGCGTCAAGTAAACACATAAGTAAATGATTTCATAACACGCCTTTGTCCTGCATATAGGGTGCATGGACTGCACCGACATTACAGTGCCATCTATAGATTTCCATATGCAGGTTATTGAATCATGATGTACTTAAATGTTTAAAACTACTAATATATATTCAACATTATAGTTTAAGTTTACTCATAGATAAGGAACATGGACTAAATACACACCCATGTTATAGTCTTTCTAGTTGCAACTAGGATACAATGTACTTTGAATATTCAAAATCAAAAATAGGATAATATATGGAATAAGAAAAAAAAACCATGCAGGTGTTGCGGCAAACCATTTCTTTGTCTCCCAGTTTAGTTAACGTAAAGCTTGACACTTTACCCACTTAGATACTAACCACCCACCCTCATCTAATTAGTTGAACCACTTTACCAGTTACACTATCTCGTATTGTCAGGCAGTCTTATTTACCTGGTGGGGTTGGTTTTCATCGCCAGAGGCACCTTTAACTGTTATCTCCATTTAGACCACGGCCACACTCACAACAGTTAGCTTCTGACAGATGACCATCCGTGATAGGGAAGCGTTGACAGAGGCATTGTTATATTTGTTATGAAAATGTTCTTTTCTTCTTAAATACATTTTGAAATTTGAGACATCTATATTCTTCTATGCAACCTAGCATTATTCCTTGATTCGTCCAAAATTCGGATAATGGTACCAAAACTCAGCCAATGGCACAATGGTTGCCCATTGTGTCATTCAATTTCTTATCCAAGTAACTGCTGCATTGTGAATTTGATTCTAATGTAACTGACTAACACAATTAATTTTACAGTTGATGTATAGACAGTGTGCAGGTGACGTCACAGATTCCAAAATAGACTGGCCGCCATATTGGTGATCAATTTAAAAACACCACTTGGTGATCACCAAAATGTGATCGCGTGACCACGGCTGCACAAGGTCTATATTGAGTGGAAGGTACTTTTGTTATCTAACTCCTGAACTCGAGTTCATTGTATTTTCAAAGCGTGGCAACAGTTCTCAGAAGTGTTCACCCCGGAAATCTCAACGTTACTGCGTAGTCGCTGTAAGATAGGTGCATGTAAATAAGATATATAAGGAATTGCATTGAGGTAGTCAAATAAATGTCTAAACTTCAACCGCACTCAGCCAATGCAGTTGGAGAAACGATGAGGTAAGCAAAGGCCATTACTGCTTCCTGTATCGGATAAGGTTTCAATTAAAACGACCGACCATCTCCTGCCCGCTTAATCGCCAAGGAGATCCCTAAACAGCTACCTTGTCGGGCCTACCACCAACTCGTTGATTTCGGCTTTTCTTCAGCATTCTACCCCGACCAATATTATCACAGTGCGGATTAGGGCCATTTAGCCGGGGCTGTATGGAGGTGCAGCATGCTTTAACACGTAAAGACCCATGTCAATAGTGAGCCCCAGATCCACTAATGGGGTCCCTCATCCCTCAATGCCCTCCGCGTTTGGACCCAGTTCGCTAACCTTGTTGCCCAACAATCCTCACTTACCTTCGGCAAACACTACATTATTATTGCACCCAAAGTAACTCAGTTTGAAGTTGGTAAACAAACAGTGGGACTGCATAATCCAGTGATCCATTTCACCCGAACATTCGCTCGGTAATCGCCAACACATAATTACTTTACGGCTCTTAAATAGCAAAGAAAATAGCGCGCCCCTAGCCTAACGGTAGCCTGTGTGATCTCACCAATTTGTTGTGTAAAGTTGCTAGCGGCTTTCACGTAACGTTAACAGCCCTGGGTGGTGGAAAGCCGGCTACCTATTGCTTAATGGCTATGTATCCTTTTCCTAAATAACCCATTGAAATCCACACCGACCTAAGATGACATTTCGGATTTAGGGGTGCCATTTTGTTTTCGTGTTCGGCGCGGATATATGAAGTGTTAAGCTCGTGTCCAAAGTACAATATTGGCTCTTCTCTCAATAAGGAGGCATCTAAGCCCGTGCAGAACCAGTTCTAAATCGCTAGGTGACGATCAAACTCATTGCAAAACCCCCCTCAGAGAACCGAGTGAATGCCATTTCCAACCTCGTGACATAACGGATTGAGGTAAGCGATGGAAATCCTTTGGCAAAATACGCTGCAAACTAATGAGCAATTCGCTGAATTCTGAAAGCTCCAGTTTCAATTCTTTTCATTTAAAAGTTAATCTATGGAATATAGTTGCGTTTCCTCTCTAGACTGGTTGTCGCCTAGTTTATTCTTACGGTTCACTATTTACATGAGTGAATGTTTCGGTGACTTTAAATGGAAATAAAACTAGAACAAATCTAAAGCGAAACACTTTTCAAATTATGTGACTCGAATCCCCAAGCTCAACGAAACTCATGAACGAGGAAAATTGTTCTCCACGTCACGTTTGATAATGTAACGTCATGATTAATTCCTGTATCCCTTTATTTACATCTCCATGCATTGAAAATAAAATTGTAGACATAAAGCTATTTGTCATTTTTTAACTAAAGCCCTGTGATTTAAGCAATAGATAATTATATTCACAATGTCGCATATATACTCCTAACCTACTCCAAATATGTTCCTGGATTATTTATCGCGTCTATATATGAGAATATTGACAGAACGAATTTAACAGGCGAATTTACTTGTCAAAGGTTTAAATATGATTACCATGTGTGCATTTCTAATTTCTGTTGGTTTTCCCCGCGCGGCCGGCCGGTTTCCCCTTACCCGCCTCCCGTCCTATGTTAATGCCCTGCGGTCGGGCCTTCAGCAGATTTCTGTTTGGTCTCCAAGGGTGGGTCCCCTGGTATTCACACCTCGGGGTCGGTGGCACCAGCTAAGCCCTGCCTTGTGTTGTTTGCCTGCATCTGTTTCCGTTGGGGGAGGTGATGAACCTATTGTCTGTTGAGCTCATCTTCACACTTAGAAGAGTGGCTAAATATTGGCCGGGGCCCTGATTTAGGTCTAAGCGGGGCGGATGGAACAGGAGGAGGTGGGTGAGGGGTGGGTGACACTTGATCACCGGATGGCCCAGACTTTACCTACCAGTTGACCGCGCACCTGCTACTCTTGACCAGATAAAGTATTATTAATCTATTAATATTATGCTGGACAGGATTGTTAAGTGGAATCAAAATTTTTCTATATCAATTTCAGTCTACAAACGCTTGGCTTTTGAAATTTACTTGCATCATCATATGCAGGTCTACTTAAGTCCATCCAAGTCATGACACTCTAAGCCTCTATAGTGCATGCATTGGTGGAGCTATTTTTGTATACGGACCTGTTTATAGAAAAATCCTATCTACCCTGGTCACTTAGATGGTATTATAGGGATCTATCTAAAGTTTGCAATTATCAATTTGCTGCCAAGTGGACCATATAACGTCAAGCATCCTCCAGGCCGGCTTTGTGCGCTCACTTTACCCGGCAAGCACCTCCTCTAATTTACATCTTCCAGGCCAGGTGCATGTGTTGTTATGGGCTTACTGAAATAAGCTTGCAAAGTCCGCCATACCAAAGGCGAGAGAGTGAAAAGCCCCTGTCCAAATACCAGCCCGAGACATGAAAAGCCGTCGGTCGGCAACGCCTCGGGCCGCAAACGTAAACCCTAAACTGAAAATGGCCGCGTATTATGGACAACAAATCTGTGTATTGTCGGGCGGGGGCATTTTCTTTGATAACTGATTAGAATAAATCGGAACGGAATCTGCGCGTGAAGATATTTGTCCAACGTTGGGTGTCAGATAAGCGGCGTCGGTTGACCGACTGCAGGCAGTACACGGGCAGCAGACGACACGCCACAGCCCCAAACCTCCCGCCCAAAAGCACGACGTTCAGCGACGCGTCGCGGGGCCGAGGGCACACCAGTTGACCTTTTCACGCATTTAAGATCTATAGTTTTAGTTTTGGGGGAGGGTCTCTGTCCTCCATATGCGTACGCATCAAGGGGCGCTGGGGGTGGAGGTGGGGTGACATGGTTTAAAACGTGCTTTAACATACGTCCCTATATACAAATCAAATGCGTACTTAGCCTCGGGGGTCTGATATTTTTGGAATGTGCGTAGGACTTAGGATAGAAGACCTTAGGATATTTGCGTAAGTTTCAAGAAAACCAGATGGATTAATTGGCCCAAAGTGAACATTTTTGACATTTTTCTACTTAAAGTATAGCTTTGAAATACCCGGGGATATTCAAAACAGGAATAATAAGCCCATCCCATATTGTGCATGTCTGAGGGTTGGACAAAAACATCATAATTATATGCCTCAGTCATCACAGTCTACAGAGGTCCGGTCGCTTCAATAGGCAATATCTGTATTGTTATTTTTACCAATTACTGCTAAAACTTTGTGACTTCTTAAATGTTGATCATCTGACAGATATACTGGTTTGTCAACCAATCAAAATGCAGTTTTCCAAGGCCATACAGGACTGGATATCATGGGCTTACCGTTGTTTCCTATGGGGACAAGGCTCTTATAATTATTTGGCTGCATTTCACAAATTTAAAAACAGTCTGTGAATCATAATTGACATAGTTCATGTTCTTACGGAAATAACCAAGGAAGCAATTGTATTAATATTTCATGCAAATTTGTATTTAGATATAAACTAGGATGAGCTTATTCCCCCACCCCTGCATGGCCTATATGCATCCACATGTACCCCTTAGTTGGAATGGCATACAACAATTCCTTTAATATATCATAATATATCTAAAAATTGAAGTGTGAATTAACAGCGACTTTGCAATGCAAGTCAATGGCTAAAATGAAGCTGGTTCCGTCATGCGGGCGGCAGGTGACAGTTCCTACGAGTGCTGCTAAGAACCAGCAGATGAGCGCCATATGCTGCTGCCACCAGGGGTCGTGTGTGTCGGGGATTAGCGCCCCCTGTAATCTGCCCCCTGCCCCCCTCCACACCGGTCTCCCCCGGTACTAGGACCCGGAGACGGGATGAAGCCCCACAACCCCCGCTGTATCCGGTGTCAATCACTTCATGAATATCTCGTCTGTGTCGCCAGGAACTCAGAAGCAGGCGTCCGGGGAGTTATACACTGAGGGCATTGTGTCTTAGTTTGGAAAAAAGGACTAAAAATATACTGCATGGTCCAGAAACATATTTCCCACTCTGATGTGAAAACAAACCTGACATTACCTTTTTGACAACACCTGTACAATGTTCTTGTGCGCCCGGAACAAAACCAAGATGCATGCCATGTGCGGGCATTTCCTTTATGGTTTTAGGTCTGACCATATACATCTCCCAATGAGGTTTTTGACGCAGATGTTATAAGTTGTGTAAGTGGGTATTATACTTTTCTTATGTTTGATTTTGGTTGGTTCTCCTTATGTAGAAAATGCAGTATCTATAGGTTTCTTTCTTATAGTATAATTGCAATAAACTTACATTCATTATTCAGGGATACGGATGGGCAAAAACTAATGTAAGATCAAGAAAGAAATGATGATTCCTTCTTTTTGGAGATATTTTCCGATTGTGTAGCTTCTTTTTGTCCATACCTCTTACTTTGGAACATGCGCACTTTTATATACTACTTATACGTGTAGGCAGCACGTTCATGAATGTTAGGATTAATAAGGGAGATATGGAAGAAATACGATGTGTTCGTCCCAGGTCGCTTCTCTCGCGTTGAATTTGAGATAAACTTGGAGTAAAATAGGGCCGCCAAGGTATACTGGATTTTGATAAACATATGTGACATTTCGGGACGTTGACCATTTCAGGAAGCCAGTTACCGCTCAGCTTAAACCCTGAGCATTTACCTCCCTGCAGGGAGGAGACATGTAGGAAGTCCGTCCGACCTTGGGGAGGAAGCTGTCAACGTGTGGGTTATTTACCCCAGCTTCATGGGACAGTGGTGGGCCGGGCGGACCCCGGGCGGACCGCTCCATTCATACCTGACCCCCCGCCGTGTGAAGCCAAACACAGGGCGCGAAGGGCAAATGTTGATTGTGACCCGAGCCCGCCCCGCCACAGGTGTCGCTAGTGTCGCCGGGATCAGGCTACTGCGTAAAGTCCACAGAGTAGTGGAGATTAGGGAGGAAGGCCGGGCCCCGCGTGTTGACACATCCGACAGAAGCTTGTTATGAGCAGCAAGGACACCCTGCCCCCTGCTGGATGATGACTTATAATCTGTGGCCGTCTCGAGAAGGGGAACTATTCTCAGCTTACCGCCGGGCGTGGGCAGAATGGTGGGGCGGCGATTAGTGGGTGCGGTGTGTGAAGAGAGGGCCCGTGAGATAAACCAACTGTGTGCTTTTTACTTTGGAAGTTAGTCTTGGACTGTTTTGAATTGTGTATGCAAATTTTGAGGGAAAACATTGCTGAAAAGAATTTACTATACCAACATATTGACATTATGGGGTTGACAGGGTGAAAACCCTACCCCTCCCAGGATAAATAATATGTTTAAATAAATAAAAAGCTATGTCTAATATTATGCACTTTAAGATGGAAACGGTTTGGGAATACAGGTTTGTAAATTATTGTTTTAGTGTAAAATAAGTTTATCAATAGACAAATGTATTCATTGCTAGGAATAAGAAAAAAAACGTCTATGTCAATTAAAGCCTGTTTAGGGGCCGTCCATAAATGATGTCACACACAAGGGGGTGGGCGGGTTGAACAGTGTGACACTGCCCGAGAAGGTGCCTTATTTTCATGTTTAGAATTAAGTGAGAATTTAGTGTGACAGGGGGTGGGTGGGTCCTAAAATTGCCCTGAAAAAGTGTGACATCATTTATGGATGGCCCCGTATAGGTGTGTACGACATAAGGATGTATGCGCAGTGTCCATGTATATAGGTGTCTCGGGAAACCTTTTCCTCTCATGCCATATACTGCAATCATTACAAACAGACCCCACACGGCAGTCTGTTTACCAGTGACATAAGTATGTTGCCATTAGAGATGTAAACCCAGAATGAGGCATGTTTCGACCAATGTTGACATGGTATTTTATTCCTCCGCCCACCAGCCTCCCATTATCCACGCCCCATACACCCGTTATTCACGGCTCAGATTGCAGTATTGTTTCAGTGGATCACTGCCCCGCCCTTTGTAAGGCCTACCTGGCCGCAGTAGTCAGAATACCTTGGCCACACACCCTGTACGGCCTCCATCAGCTGAGCATACACTGGAGGCGGCCCGGGAGGAGGCAGGGGGGCCACTCCAGCAACTGGAGACTGCCAGCTTCCGTTCTGAGCAAACACTCCGGGTATAGCACACCAGGGGGCCCCACAGTGCCCCATACACAGCTCAGGGACGGAGGGGAAGTCGGGGACACAATGGAGAGAGCGTGGAGGTGGGGGAGGTTTACAACCCGAGTTATGTACACCTGGGTCAACTGACCACTTCTGCTAAATAGAAAATTAATATTCACAGAGGCCGATGGCGGTTTCTATAATGATGCTGTTTATTCTTGATACAGATGAATACAAGGGTCGATCACCGAGTTGATCGACTAGTCTCTTCTTGGTTATATATATTACATTCTCAGTCAATCGCTCATTCTTCTTATAAATACAAACATACCACTTATGAATTCTCATTTACACTCTATACAATATGCTTAAAACGGAGAGATTCGTTTCCAACTGCAGTGACAAATTATTATCCACTATTCTTACTAACTATGATTCACTATCAAAGTTATCACTATATTACACTACTTTTTGGTATTCACATATACGCCAATGAGTAATCGAGTATTATTGACACGAGTTATGCATTACGTCTGACGGCCAGTATGTATGTTGTTATGAAACTAATCAATAGATTGACTAACATGCAGTGATATGTTACAATACAACTTATGAGGAATCAACCAACATCAAAATCTAGCAAACTTAGGGCAAGTTAATGGCACACTTTTATCATCAACAATAAACAATATTAATGAAGTCTGATATGATTTACATTCAAAATTCTCGACAACAAGGATAAGATGAACAATTGTAATCTCAAGCGATTGGATCACCTAGGATATCTCACAGTTGCAAAGTTTGAACAATGACAGAAACATGTGACATGATCTTCATTTCATGGTATAATGTGAAAGAACTACGTGGATGAAGTAACATGAAATAGATACTAGAACTAACATAAAACAACACGTATGAATTAATGTTCTGATGGTATCGCCCTGTGTTGGGTCATTGAAAAGTCTGTTTTTAATTCTGCAGCTGTCGTTGAGTGTGGCACTGCTTCATTTGTAACGGGTACGGGCGGTCTGACAATAGTCATTGCACTTCCGGTCAAGGTGGTTCCGGAGAGAGAGTCTGAACTGGGTAGGGTCGTCGTGGACGACGCCATGAGGGGTCCTGGTGACGTCACAGAGCCTGGCCTGTCGTCGACGTCACTGTCGTCAGTGACGACGTCGATCTCCTCGTTGGAGCTCAGTTTGTTGTCGTCGTCGTCGTCCTCGTCCTCCAGGGCCGTCCGAGAACTGTCCGCCGGAAGTCCGGTGGCGCCACCTACTTCCGCCGCGCGACGACGCGCCTCCTCCTCACGTTTCATCTTCCGCCATTTTGCGCGCCTGTTCTTGAACCAGACCTGAAAGATATAGAGATTTGAACTTTAAATACGCTGTCCATTTAGTGATGAAACAAAAGGGGTTACATGTGAGGTTGGATGCGATGTTTGAGAGGGAATAGCAATTCACTTTTCTGAAAATCCTATAGGCTACCTACTCTTTAAATTGTATCTATGAAAGTTGCGAATAAAGACAACACTAGTCTATGACAAAGACATCAGAAGAACCAGCTTTCTATAATCTTAACTTTTATCAAGTACACTCAAAAGGGTTTATGCTTTTACCTATCAACAGCTTTGTGCTTTTAAGAAAACAAACATAATCACTATACAAAGGCGAGGATCTTTGAGTAAAACCATGGTGAATGCCGATTGCAATTTCTCCCCATAAGAGCTTTTGGTGACTTATTATTACGCTTGTCCTAATCCATAAGACACTGGGGATAATTTAGTTGTCGGGGGACACAGAACCAGGTCGGGTTTAGCCCCAGTAGGCACAGGGAGACAAAGGGCCCCCTGTGGTCACGTGTCACACATCACACAGGCCGCATGCGCATGCTTAAATCATATTCGTACACTAGAAAGATAATCTAAATATGTACGTTATAAGACTTGTATGCATGCATATAGCCTAGAAATTAAAATCTACGAGTCGACAAGAGCGATCGGCACCACGCGGGAATACTTATCCTAATATCTGAATATCCTTTTAACTGTTGTAATAGCAGGTACAATTAAACCACCCCGATGGTATTTAATGGTACCATAATAGGGGGCTCAGAGTGCCTTCGGGTGTTAAGGACATTCGGAATGGCTTTGGCCGCAATGTATGGGTCAATGTTTGATCCGGGTTCGGTCGGGTGGATGTTTCGCATATCTGGCCTGCCACGACCCGGCCCGGCCCACCGCCTTACCTGGTCCCTAATGGACTTAAGCTGGGGGGAAGAAAACATACGCTTACAACATCAAAGCGGCCGCAGGCGGCGAATTAAGTCACAATTAGAACGGTGATTTCAACACTAATTGGCCCGTGATGCGCAAATACCGCACAGACCGCACGGCAAATCGTAGATATACTTTCTACTGTGTGCGGCACAATCGGTTAGGGGCCTGCACACACAGAATGCTGATTGGGGCAGGTAGGATTATCATAATCCGGGCTTGGTGGGTAACACCTGTGCCTGGCCAGTGCCCGCAGAGCTGTGTTATTGTATGCGATTAATTCCCACACGTAAAAGCTGCCAAACGCTATCTAATCGCCAGTCAATAGCTGGCATTGTACATTACAAACTTTCTACTTTGGCTTCACTCAATGCAGGCTGCCCATTTAAAAGTTCATTTTAGTGTTTCCAAAGGGGGTTCAACAGAAAATAATCATTTACATGATAACAGTACTGAATATCAATACGTAACTCTCTATGGTCCAACCCAAAGTCATTAGGATATCATAAACACAATCATATTCTGAGCACCGCCAGTGCGGGGATTATCAAGTCCCTTGTACGAGTTCGGCCATTGCCACCTCTATGGTTTGAGCTTAGCTGGGTTAGAATGGACTGAATATTGAGTGGTCTGGATCCCGAGTGGAGGGTTAATAAAGGCTTGATCTGACTTAATCATGAAAGCTTCCCTATTTGTCGAGGCGGCCGACTTCCGTCCTAGTGCTGACAATGTGACCATATTAGACGTCCTAAGCCGTCAATCCGTAAAGTCGGCCACTCGGGCATACACGGCCAATATTAGATCGCCGCAAGATCAATAGTAGATAGACTAATGGGGAGTTGAGGGGGGGGGGGGTACTGCGAAAGTCCATTGCAATAGTTAACCTATAAACGTATAATTGAAAGGAGGGTGGGGAGCTATTTTCGGACTTCTTGCACTGTGACTCTTGGGTATTTCTTTGAAAGGAGATCACATGATTGTGGTTCATCTATTCCCTCAGAACGGCCCCAGAAACGTGTCGAACCTCACGTGAAAGCCTCCTTGATCTGTTTAGGGGAACCCATAGTGGTGAAATCCGTTTATGTAACACAATCAATTTATCCCGATAAGAGCTTTCCTGTATTGTGTGATCAGCTTTGATATAGTTCATATATGATGTTATGATTAACCACGTACGTCGACAATCATGGCAATTCTCTTGAGTAACTGTTCTTTATAGGTACCATATACCGTAGATGACTTTGAATAAGTTAAATCTATTATAATGTAATACTAGGGCCTATTTCTTTTTCTTCAAAATGAACGTCTAGATATGTTTCCTTTCCAAATGAAATTGTTCAAGTAATATTCTGTTCATTGACATCAAAACGAAGGGTGCCTTCCCATCTGTATGTATTTCCAGTAAAAGCTACTTCTGGCCCTTCTGATTGGTTGAATTGAAACCCGCCTATCACTTATTATATGTGCCTGTGCCCTATCAGGATTACCAGCCCCGCCTCGCTCCTCCCTCACACCCCACCACCCCCGATAAGGCCTTCAGCCTGGATCTGATCGCTAGTCGCCTCCAAACCCAGCGCCGTATAAAAAAGGGGATTTAATGGAATTGAGCCCAAATCCGACCAAGGCACTCAGGGTGCTTATCGCGCATTACTCCTAATTAGCAGCCTCTGGTATTGTGGCGGGAAGCGTGCAAGTGACATTTGATCAGAATCCCGGTGAGTGCTCTCCGCCGGCCCCAATCTAATGGCTGGCTAAGTGGCCGCTGCTGCTGAGCCCGGTGAGAGGGGGGTGAGTGAGAGGGGTGGGGCAGCCGTACAAAGCTGCACCAAGTGGCTGGAGGTGGGGCTGAGTGCGCCGCCCACCGGGGTGTCACCGACAGGCACGGCCGTCTATCAGCTTTACAAGCCACTAACGCCAACCAACAGATTGATTAAAGGATAATGTTGAGATCCTGCCGGTCGGCTGCACGTGCGGGCCGGCCACACCGGGCTTCCTCCTGTTGCCGGCGGACACGTGCAGAGCGAGCTGCTGGTTTCAGCGACCAAGGACAACTTGGGCTACAGTAACACTAACAGGGGGGAGGCGGAGTGGGGACCACGTGCTGAGAGGTCCTCAGCCCTTCGGCATCGTCACCATTTAATCCATTATTTATTGTCATTTCTAAATTGGACTAATCACTTTGCATTAGCAAACGTGGGAAATCCCTAGCTTTTTGTTGTTGCTCAAATAAAATCATGTTCAATTTATCCCACAATCCAAGTACTTTGCTGCATCCTTCTTTTAATGTTCAAATCCTGTGGCTCACCTCACTTGTTACCACAGTAAAAGTTTACTTTTTTTCATTCTAATTTTTTTGCGCTTCTTGCTTTATCATGTGAAGATCCCGCTTCTGACCTCCATCCCTCACCGCCCAATAATTCAAGTTTATTATCTGAGCACAGTGGTGGACTTATTAATTTACAAATTTTACATTTTTGAAAATAGGGCGCCCCCTCTCCTTTCTTTTGGGTGTGAAAATCCTCTGAGCAGCTCACCTCGACTCTTTCCTCCTTGAGCTCGACCTTCATGGCGAGCTCCTCCCGGAGCAGGACGTCGGGGTAGTGCGTCTTGGTGAAGGTGGCCTCCAGGGCCTCCAGCTGCTCCTCCGTGAAGATGGTCCGGTGACGCCGCTTCCGCTTCTGACCTGCTCGGAGCAGCTCGGACGACATGAGGCCCGGGAAGGCCGCGTGGCCGTACGCCGCCTGCGCCGCCGCTGAGGGTGGAGGGAAATAGAATATATATGTTAGATATCTGTATAATTTGAAGGGCTAATTTTTTGGTATGTTATTGTTAAGGCAAATAAGATTCATACATTGTAAATCAGGATTGATACTTTTTTTTTAAGAATTATTTATTAAGTAATTCGCTTCAGGGTTGCCCCTGGTTTTCGGTGATAGTACACATCTCCTTATGAGCACTGCGATACGAGAAAAACTTAGATATAACATCTTGTTAACTCCTTTTGACAACGTGTGTGTACATATAATATATATTGAAATACTGTGTAACAAGTACGTTTAGATCTCATCTTTTTCCTGTATTTCGAGCTATGAGGATTCAATAAGATATTGCATCGTGACCATATGATACTATATATGGTGAAGGGCGCGTACATTTCTGGCCCAATTTTAACGGGGAAAGCCCGGTGGAAATTTATACAATATAGGGTAACCCCCTCTGAAAATAACTGGATCCGCCCCTGGATAATACGGTTGAAAGAACAACAATTTAAGGCCTTAGAAGAGTGCGACGTTTAAAACAGAAAAGTATGTACCACCCTCTGATCAACATAGAACAAAAGACCTATCCCCGGGGATCAAAGCTCCAGGATCCCTTGATCCTCTGTCATCAATGGGGCTAAGCTTTTCGTGTAGGTCTACAAGACTGATCAAACCCGCAGCTTACACGACGTAAGGTGGCAAAAACTCGGCTAGTCTTTAAAGTCCCCGTGCGATGTGAGTCGATGAAACGCTGCAATTAGCGTCTTGTGCTAATTGCGTTGACCATCTGGGGTCTAATGAGGTTCATGTCGTTCAGCGGCGTGTCGTCGTCTAACTGGATTCCTACCCTGGGAGCAGTGTGTCATTGTGTCATCAGTCACCGGTGACCTGCCCGTACACAGGTGAGACTCTCTCGGCTGACGACAGGCCCTAACCCCCCTGATGTCCCGGCCAACAAGTGGGGACTACAGGCCCTGCGCCCACCTCGGAATGTTAAGTGGGACTCATCAAAGGGCCCTCCCTACCCCGGCCGGCCTTGTCTCCGGCCACGTCCACGTCACACATGCTGTGCGTGCACTAATGGTACTTACTAATCACACACGGGGCAGGAATGCTGCTGGAGATAAACTTTCCTAAGCGAGTGTTTATAAGATTAAAGATCTGGTACATCATAGGAAAGTCATATGGTATATGTTTAATTACAGTTATGATGTGTATTCTATACATGGAAGAAGACAACCTGCATTATGCCCCTTTATGGGTGATAAGCGTCTGCATGGGTTAACTGTATGTTTATACATGTATAATTGATTTTGCTGTAGAACTGCATGGACGACCTCCAGTTGAATTGCCCACTTTCAGTTATAGCGCATCTGTTAATCTAACTCATCGAAGAATTTCTCTAAACCCTTGCTCGGTTGTCCGATGAACTAAAGGATATAGATGCATGGGAGATCTGCATGAGCGGTGTCTAGTTTCAGAATATGGGTACCATGTCTCATGTCGTTCTTGCCAGTGAGGCCCCGGAGTGAGGCCCACTGTGTCCATCTTGTTACAACCACTGCCTCGTGCTATAATTAGTCCCACCTTGGATGACGAATTTATGATTTTAATGATCTACATAGAAGAATACGATTAGTCAGATGAGGTCTAAGTAATTTGCACCAAAATATAGGAGTGTCTTGTGGTGAAGCAATGATATGCAACACATAGTGATTCAACACATAATGATTCTGTTATTTCTTTTGCCTAAATTCTTGGAGCGAAATCTTTCAAATCGACCAGCGACTCCCATTATGAATCGCATTAACCGTGAATACAGCGCATATCTGAGTACACATATATACGTTCAATGCCGACCGGTAAATATCCCGATATAGAACAATTAAACTCGAACAAAAGAAGGTGTCGGATTTCTGTGAATGACCTCATCAGGTTATCATTTCCATCTTGATAAATAGAAACGTGATACCCCTTACCTTGGCGCAACCGTATCAATTGATTGACTATGTATATTATACATAAGCCACACGGATTCCAAACTTAATAAATATTATGTCTATGTATTAGGTTTGCAATCAATGGGTATATACATACAGGGTCACGGGGTACATTTCAGAAGGTCCTACAATGGTCGTACTGTCCGTCACACATGCATGTAGGGTATAAAGTATCAATGTCGCCCGCACATTATTACTGAGACAAATAGAACACCTAGCTAAGTCAATGACGTACAGCTACACGGATATTGGAAAATAATTGAATTAAGGATTTTATTCAGTTTTCTCTGTCAGTGGATTGAATTTTTCAGTTTGTGTATATGCAATTTACACATGCTTTACGAACAGAATTTTGAATGTGAAAATCTACTGAATAGACATGTTCTTCCACTGTTCATATAGGCCTATATACGAAAGCAACGCCATGTATTGCAGGCATCCTGCAACTTGTTAAATTGAGGGTCTTTTAAGTTTCTATGACAATACTTCACCCAATAAAATGATAACGTTTTCTGAAAAAAAGAGATCATTGAGTTTCGAGAATTTAGTAAAAAGTCAATTACCTTCGATTACCAGAAATATACTATTCTTCCATGTAGCGAGGAGTCTATTCAACCCACCAGTTATTCTATAGCCACCGTTAACTATTGACATAAGCCATTGATTCTTGGAGTGAGGCACCTTTTCACCCATCAGGGTCGCCGATCTTGACATGCATTGTCCCAAGGCAGGTAAACACACGGGGTGTATAATGGTGGCGACGTGTGACAGAGGTGTGCTTCGGTCTGCTGAGGTGCGTCCACCGCCCACACCAGCATCTGTTCTCAAGCCCTCGCCCGGTCCGGCCGCGGCCAATTTGTCGGCGCGGCGCGGGCGGGCGTCGCGCGGGGCGTCGGACGGCGCGGTAATTGTCGCTCGTCGGGCGGGGCGTCGGGGGAGCGCGGCCGGGCGGGGGTCATTATCACACTCACAGCTACTCACAGCCCGAGTCACAGCTCTGCGACGATGACTGCCGCTGATAGGTGTGGCTGTGAAACTGACACCCACGACTGTGGACGCGTCGCGCTGCGCCCGGTGAGAGATCGGGGCGGTGGTGAGGGCCCCGGGCCGACGGGCGGCCGGGGACGGGGGCCCTAATGACGGCCAAATTAGGCCCGACCACCAGGGGTAATCTGCTCAAGTGGCGACAGGTAAAACATGATAATTTGGTAATTGGCGCGATGTGGCTTGGCTTCTGGTGGGGGTGGGCCGATTTGGTGGGGCTATGAGGTGTGAGATGCCGACCGGGGTGTACGCCTAGGGGGGTACGGAGGGGGAAGGTGGACAGGTATTTGGACAGGTATACAGCCTCCAGCAGATAGGAGAGGCGTTGCGCGATGTCGGTCCATAGGGGGCAATGTCTCTGGGTGCCCTGTCACACAATCACTATGCAGGGGTTATCATGTGGGACCATCAGCTCCCGGGCCCCCAGTTCTGGGCTGGTGCCCCCTCATTGTCTGCCGGCTCCAGCTGTCACCGGGAGGAGACCGTCCTCTGCTCCCCCCGCCCACCTCCTCACCTGATAAACACGTCTGGTCACCTCCACCCCCGTCAGACCCCATTAAACCACCAGGACGTTTATCTCCACCAGCACGCTGACATGCTGGCCTTTGTTGACCAACCCTCTGCCCACTGCACTTACTATTTCAATTTAGATTTGAGATATAAGGGCCGAATATCCTATATACATTCCTCTTTTGGAAGAGAACACTATATATTTCCATATAACCAGTGGCGGATCTGAATTTTGGAGAAAAGAGGGTGGGGGGGGGGGGGGGATGTTAGAAAAATATTCCAAAATGTCCCAGATAAGAAAGGACGCGCGCCCCATGCCTCATCTAAGTCTGTCACTATTAACGTGTTTTGCTTTCAAACAAAAATAATTTTATGTCGGGAAAGATTGGAATTAAAAGGGGGCACATAAATGTATCAGCCATGGGGCATATACATAGTTTTATTGGGCTCATCCCCAAATCCCTTTCTTACACACCAATCTTCCCTTCACTTCAATCCCATGCGAATAGACACATTCAAATTACGGCCGTACGTGAAGACGAAATAGAAACATCCCGCTCTGACAAACGGTAAAAAGTCAAATTAGCCCGCCGTCACCTCGTGGTGGAGGTGGGTCTTTGTCGCTGGCCGGGGGTAGGGTCGGGTTTCACGGTGAATCCCGCCAACTCTGGCCGTCGGCGGGCGGGGGGGGGGGGGGGGGGGGGAGGCCGGCATCGGCCGGCCGGGCCCCGGGGGCGGAGGACCCTACCCCGACCGACCAGCCTCCATCTACCCGCCGTCTGATTGCCTCCTGAGGTCAGGTTTCGCCCTCAAAAAGGTTTTTAGTTTCTCTTCAATTTCACGTGTGGCTGCGACGTGGGTCGGGGAGGTGATCAGGGGTGGGGTGGGGACAGGTGGGGATCACGCCTGGAGTGGGTGTATTGGGGTTAAACGTAACAAGGGAGCCAATATCTGCACGACCTTGTGGGGCGGACATTAGGATTTGTGTCGTCGTGTTTAAATTTACCCCTTCTGATCATTATGCCGCATAAGATGGAAAGATAGCAAACAGGAAATATTGAACATGGGGATAAGGTGTTAATTCTTGGTAGATATACTTTTTCTTTTACGTCGTTACAAGATTACGAATATCTGTGCCCTTACAAGTCGGTGATAATTGCATAGCTCAACGCCAGGGCAACAGTGCATCTATATGTAAACACAATAATGACGTTTTTTGCGGCTTCAGCTTCAACATCAATTCTGGTGTATAGTAACAAAAAGGAGGAGCAAAAATCAAACCACCCCACATATCAGCCGCAGGTCCCCTGTCAGGTTTATTTGGTGTAAACAAACCATCCATATAGCACAGTTACCCACCACGGGGGGGCGGTGTAAGCCTCCCCTGCCCCTGACTCGGACCTGTCCGCTCCCGACACACCTGTATACAGGTGGGCGGTAAGGTATCCCCCTGCCGGCCGGGCCCCTGTCCTACGCCGGGGGTCGGGGAGGGGCAGGCCCGGCTAAGTACGTCCTCTCTGGCCGGTAATAGGCCCCGACAGCCCGGCTAATGACCGCACAGTGGAGGTGGCCCCCTACAATCTGATTTACGCGTCACTTGCCGCGGCCGTAACGGTACACGGGGTGGTAACATATGTAAAGAGTGGGGGCCTGCAGTTAGTGTAATATATAAGAGTCGGACCATAATGATAGGAAAATTTCAATATAGGTTTCAAGAAGCCTTGGGATATACAAAAATATTTTCAAGAAGCCTTGACATAGACAAAAATAAAAAGTAACTAAGTGAAAATATGAGGACAGGAAGGAATTAGATTTTACATTTCAAAGGACTAATATATATGTACTAGTTATGACTTCATGAATAGAAAGAAACAATTAATATTTTTGGTGATATAAGAACTATTTTGCTCTATATAATTATAGACCTTTGTAAATAAAGAATGGTGGCAATAGCGTCGCTAAAGTTGCAGACGACATTTGACCGGGCGGTTCACCGGAAGCCCCGCCCGTCGGACCGCATCACTTCACCAGGGGTAAAACGCCGCACTTCAAAGTAAACCCTATGTACTTTCGGTTAGCCCGAGCTTAAAGAGAGCATGTGAAATGCAGAAGGCTTTGAATTATAGCAGAAGAATCTTAACTTTACCCCTGACTAAATACGAACTGAACGCCGTGAAGAAGGCGTGAATGGCTCATCGGCAGCGAAACGGATATACTGATTGTGTATAGAGATAACAATACACCCCGTTATACCTTTAAGTATTGGCAGGTTCATGGTCATGGCCACGTTGAAAACTGTCTGTGTAATTATTTTGTTTGCATGCATGCAGGGTATTTGATCAAGAACAAATAACAAGCTCCATACAACGTGGTGGACCTTAATTGCATTGAACAGCGTAAAAGTTAAAGGGCATAATTGATAAGGCTGTCGCCGATATGTCCTTCATCTGCTATGAGTCTTGGTCCTTCTACTCTGAATTGTATAACCTTAAACTAGGATGGTGCATGTACGTCGCAGACTATAATTATACATATTCAGTACCTGTATACATTATGTATATCCAATACTTCCGGCTTTAGGGTACATGACGATATTGCTTGTTTGAATTAAGTGCTGACGCATTGTTATATGGTATGCCCAGTGAACATGACTAAAATCATGTGATTCTAGAAATATACTTTAAATTTTATTAGTTTAGATATCTATACCCTTCACTTTCTCACGATTCCAACAATTAGCGCACCAATGACTGCAGGGTGTTGACATTGCGAAACACCTATGCAATTACTTATAAACAATTGTTTTTATCCCAAAAACTCTCCCTTTGTTTCTCTCTGGTCCAAACATTATTCACTCTCTAGATCTCTGAAGCAATGAAATCGTAGGCGATCTTGCACTTCGGTATCGGCGGCCGACCGCAGCGCCGCTCACGGAGCCGGCGGGGATCAAACATCGCCCCGCGCCCACCTGCCTTTTGTTCTCGACGGACCGGTTAACACCTTCTCATTAACCAATGATCAAAGAGAGATCAAACGAGCGGCTGGCACGCGGCCAACACTTTCATTGGTGGCGGCCGTGGGACGATGAGGGGCGGGATGAGTGTGTCTCGGGGGGTGGTGTATTGGATCGGGGAATGTTTTTTGGGGACTCATTGTTTTCTCCGAATGGGGGATGGTCTGAGGAACGATCGATGCTGATTATCGACAGGAGGTTCATTACTTCCTGTATGTGTGGCAATTGGGGGGCCCTTGATGGGGGGTACCAATGTTGCATGTCTAATTTAAAAAATAGGCAATGTCACCCTGTCGAATTTAAGAAATTGTAATGTCCCATGTCACTAGTGCTTAAAATGGCCATGTCGCCATGTCGAATTTAGGGGTCTAGGACCATAATTGGACTGGGGTATGCTATAATGATTTCATCCTTATATCAGAATATACGAATACATTCCAAAGTTGCATCTTATGTTATTATGTCGACTAGAGTGAGCATTATCACCATTATTTTTGTCTGTTATGAAACGATTAATTATAGAATATTATATGGTTGATCTCTTTGAGGACAGAGCTGATGAATACGATATATATTATCAACGAAAGCATCTATTCTCAAGTAGTGACACATGCATTCAATGTTTTGAAAAGGGTCACACTATAGTGTATATATTTCGGATAATAACCCGTGCACAGTTTTTGATATATATATACTTTTAGATTTTTCGTGATAACCATCTCTTCTAATGTTTATAAACCTTGCTGTTCCATATGCTATCACTATTTTACAAAATAAGAATGCACTATATTTCTATATATGCATGCAATTAATATTTTTACAAAATAAGAATGCACTATTGAACTATTGTTAATGTTTGATTTAAGACTGCGTAAGATTCGTGTATATCCAAGTCTTCGTAAGTTGCTTTCCAGAATGTCTGAGTGATTCAGACCGCGTTTAAAGTTTGTCCATTCACTTCCCAATAGTTCAAAAGAAATGAACGATGAGGGAGCTTCTTAATATGAAAGGGTTTTTATTCAATAAACATCTCATCCCGAGTCAAAGCCACTATGTATAAGTCTTCATCAGTCCACCTCCCATCTCCTATCAGCAATCAACCACATTTAGAACATGAGTTGCTCCAACGCCTTCTAGACCATTCTAGCATTCAGCTCTAACACAATCCTATGTCCGAGGTAGTGGGTATTGGTAAACTCCAGTCTGTTACATGGAGTCGATGTACTTACTCCAGGTATAACTCCTTGGTTAAACATGTTTATTCTAACCAACTAACTCACTAACTGCTCGCTCCCTACCTTGCAGCGCCTTTTATACTGGTTAACAGGTGGCGCTAGGAGCGTAAGATATTTCTCCTAGAGGTAGACTAGAAGTAGACTTGCTAAGCCTGATCTTTGTTGGATTATATATTATGACAATGTATTAAAAGTACTAAGCCATTAGTACACTATATTGAAAAGTTGATGATTAAATGGTACCAAGAATCACATCAGGATTACTTGAAAATGTTATTGATACTGAAAACGACTGTGATTTTTGTTTCTCTTTTACGCGTACCCTTGAATTATTTGATTAACAAAAGTTATAACTCTATAGATATAGGTTATTGACGTTGGAGTAATTTCCAAAAGATTCACGGGAAACCCGACCGAGTGACTGTAAAAAGTTGACTTCGCAAGCTGACAGTTCGTTTAAACGAAACTTATTCAGAAGTCAAAAAGACTGACGGAAAAATTGCAGGCCCTCGGGAGCTGACTTACCTAGGAACTGGTGCGGGTGTGGGTGCGACAGGCCGGCGGCCGCGGCGTAGGGGAAGTAGGGGTGGGCCGGCCGGGGCTGCAGCAGGGGCGGCCGGGGCGCCAGGATCGAGTCGATGGTGAAGAGGCTGGACGGGCCGTGGCCGAGCAGCGACCCGGAGCTGGGCACACACTGCTGCTTGAAGCTCTCGGCGGCCGCCGCAGCAGCGTAGTAGTAGGACAGGTGCTGCATGTTGGGTCGGTGGATCAGGGTCGTGTGCTCCAGGGTGAAGGGCTTGTACTCCACAGAGCTATAGGATAGATTTACTCAGACAGCGGTGACAGGTTTCTCTATTGGGCGATTGACTATGGGACATGAGTTCCCCTTCTGAGAGACTTAGATTTTCTTCTTCTTGTATGAAAGTCGTCCCTCGTTGGCTTAGTCCGCGTGATCTATCTGCTGGTGAAATGGGATCCAATTTCCAAAAAAGAGTCAGTTTGACATATGGCGACAGTGAATTTTTAGCACAGCTCGAAAGCAATGAAGTTCAATAAGAAGTATCCCAGGAAGTGAAAGTCAGCCGTCAGAGTCCACACGTCCAGGTGAGACGTAAACCACAGGTGTGTTGTAAGGTCCTCCTGGGTCGGACAGGTAACACCAACTGTGGGTAGGTCCGCGTGTTCTCCCGTGTTATTAGTGTTGTTCCTCCAGGTGGGTGGGCGCCGTAGTCAGTAGTAGAGACTAGTGGTGGTGGTGGTGGTGTAAGGGGGTGAACCTCTTCTCTGGGGCGGTTCTCACCTGAGACTGAGCCGTGTGTGGCCGAGACGCGGGGGACCACCAAGGTGTGACATGCCCCCCCCGACGGCCGCTCTCCGCCAATGACAGGCGCCCTCAGCCCCCACCCCCTCTCCCCCATCCCCACCCCACCGCCGTACGCACCCAGCGTTAGTACAGCCCCAAAGTGACGGTAAATATTACCTGTATGCACGCCCTAATACGCCCTCAATGGCCGGTAGGAGCGCGGGCCCCACTCGGTATTGACTCAGGTCGCCCAGCTATAACCCAGCTATTGTTTCTCGCCACCCAACACGGTCCCTTCGATCAACAACCCCTAAAACGACAAACACACTCGACCGGCCATTGCCTTTGAAACGGACCACGGGCTTTCACCGGCTTCGGGCGCGGGCCTAAGTAGTTTATTTAATTGGTATTTAATGTACTAATCTTTGGGGTCGGAACATATTAGTGGGCTGTAATTTTCCTCGGCGTCTTAGCATATATGTTTGTAATGAAGAAAGTGTACGAGTGATACAGCTGTAGGGCTTGGCTATACAGGATATACATAATTGGTCGGACGGTATGTGAATTATAGTAGCCCTCCAAAAGAAGTCACTTCTATGATACTCCATTTCTCTATATTTTTTTTCAATTGTTCATAAGTGTTTATTGATCTGAAGTTACAGTTTCTAAGAGTACCCCGTTCTGATTGACGTGTGGCGACGCTTGGCCCCGCCCCGACATGACGACATTGTGTACCTGACCGCAGGAACTAGCGACCCCCGCGGTGACGGAGCGCAGTGATGAATCTGAGATTTCGAAAAGAGGGGTGGGCAGTGGGGTTGGATGTTGCGCTTTTTGGATAAGATACCTTAAATGTACATTATACACGACTGTAACATTTATAGCATGCAAAGGAGATTACTATATCCTACTTATATCAGATATATGCCAGCATGCGTCCAGAAAGGAGCGTTCAGTAGAAACCAACCATAAAATTCATACAATGCATGCATAGATGCTGCCATTATACATTTTGTCTCTGTTATAAGCGCATGGCACCCTACCCAACTCCCGGACCAAACTCTCCCACTTCTTGGGTATTTTCTGTCCCCAAATTCGCAATTAATTGAGGCCCAAAAAAAACTCGCATTTCAATAAAAATGGAGACTTTTTAGCTGAAAAATCGCTTTAGAGGAGGTTGGATTAATTAATTCCCATCTAGCTGGCTGAGTTGGGGTATTGGGGAATGGCATCTTCTATTTTGGTGGCCATGACACAATTATCATGCAGCAAATATTCGGGTGAACCTCCGCCACTACAAAATTTGATAATGTTTACTTCCTGTACATGCACAGGAACAGTCGCATAGATTTGCTGTTGAACTCTTTAGTTACATGGGTTTACATCTTGAAGGTACAGCTCTCCAAGACAATGTCATAACTGGTGAAGAAGGACTTATGGGAATATATGGATGTGTTTATGAACCAACAAAAAGGACGACACTGCGTGGTCATCAAGATGTAGATCAATTCTTCACGTCACATCCGTTCACATATTAACAACCATTAAGGTTTATGAGGTACTTGGGCTATTTAAAGAATTCTTTCTTCTTTTTTTTAATAGAAAGCATTAAAATATCAATTGCAAGGTTTGGGACTTTCATTGAGTATGTACACACCAAGGGGAAGGGGGGGGGGGGGTAGGATTTATTGAAAATGTGCTTACGTACATTAAATGGGTGGCCCTTCTACTGGTGACAAAGTAACGTGCAACATCAGAGGGACCTACCTTTTTCGAATTGCTATACTCAGAAAATACACTTTCTTTGCAGAAAGTCAAAGTAGCAGGTCAGTGGAGAAGGGGCCGCGGACCTGCCGACCTCTCCCCGTCGGACCCTACAAAGGGGGCACCCACCTCGGGCAGGGACTTACCTGCCCACCGCCGGACAATGGTCAGGGCCCCAGTGTCTTTGGACCCACTTCAAAGCCCCAGCTCATCCTTATTGAAATTAATCTTTTAAGATTCTTTGTGAGTAGACAAAGCAATCTGATTCCCGGGATTTGTGCGTCGTAAAGCTTGTTTATATAAAGAATAACAGCTGCTGTTTCAAGTGTGGGACTCCCGGATAGGGGGGACCTGCGGGGATTGTCTCTTTGGGGGCCGGCCGCCCGGGCTATAACGGGAACTGACCAGCCCGGGATAGGCTTAGGGTCTTACGCCTCAACAGGGCGCTCTGGATAATGCGTTTACAAACTAGCCTTGGTGTAGTGCCGGGGTAAAATGAGGGGATAATAGAGGCTCTATCAGGATTAATCAATCCTGACGGGGAAAGAAGGTACATCAAAGGGGCGCTAAGTATAACTAAGTATAAACAAGACATTGAGAGACAATTAAATCCTGGGAGGTAATTCAAGACGTTTTCTATGGAAGGGCTTCTGGAGGTAGGGGCTACCCGCACCTTGCTACTTGAGACACAGGGGTAAGGATTATCACCTTTAGACTTCCACATTATGAAGCATAATCGAGATTAGCATTTGTTTGTTTTCATTATCCTTTTTATTTTTAACTGTGTTTGTGTAATCGAAGCTGTGCATGCTAAGTTTCTTTGATGCATACAACGGATTATTAGGAAACGCTCCAGGGCGTTAGAACTTCAATTTCTTGGAACATTAGTCCGTGACGGGGGCGTTCTACAATACCAATGTATTATATCAACGGTGCATTGGGGTCATATAACAGTGGATAGTACATGGTAGCATCCAACGTCAGCATACGTATTCCCGTGCTGTTGAATTTGAGGTAATTACATACTAATCCTGGTAGAAGACCGTATACATGTCTGCCGAAACATAAGAAATCCGCGACTAATCAAGCAACAGGAACCTAAAAGTCAGCGTCGTGGTTTTGATGTCCAAACTTTGCGGTGGGTATGTAGGCCCTAGTGCTGAAGGGCTTAGAATTAGAAATGCCAGTATTCAATTTAGTTTTAAAGAGAAAGATCGCGCATTCCTACATTTGAAGTACATATAGTTCAGGTCGAATCCATCATCTTATTCTTTCCTTGCAACATCGGCCCTTCGAAGTACTGGAATTGACTTTTAATTCCCAACTACAGTTTTTAAAAAAACATCACAATTTTAACAATTCGTCTTCTTGATAATCATAATTTCATTTAACTTGTACTGGATTCAAATCTAGCTCAAGTTAAAAACAATCTCGCTCCAAATCGTTCTGCATAATTAGCTGAATCAGGACCTCGCATAGATATGTACGAATGTGTGTCGCGGACGTCCCTCTGTAACCCCTGAATGTTCTTGTTGGTGTCCGTGCACTGAGGATCAATAACAAGAAAGTGCGTTCTCGTATGAGCTAGTGTACAGACGATGTGCACACATGCAGATTTGAGTTTATGCGTTCATTAAGCCTAACATTTCAAAAGTGTGATATCCAGATAGGTCTATTACTTAGTACCCCATGGACGCGACATCATAAATAGCAGTCGTCGTCGACAGAACATGCACGGGACAGTTTTAAAACTCTCCCCAGCGCTGCCGAAAGCGAAGGAGGGGAGTGATAATCACATTTTCATATCACATCATCCGCATGGGGGCTCCCCAAAAGGTGGTCGCGCCGCCGGAATGAAGGGCGCTTTATGTGACGAAAAATCCTCAAATTGTCGGTGGCTGAGGCTGAGGACCACCCGCACGAAGGGGAGGGATTAGGGCCTCCCCTCTGTGGGGGCAGTATATTCTACACTCTATTAATCGGAGCCCGACAACGCCTCGAGAGGCGGGGGTCACCGGTTCACTTAGCGATTTGCCCGGCGCAACAATGCTTAACCAGTCTATTCACACCCTGGGTACAAACGGCCTAAACTGCGCCGCCTGTGTTTGGATAGGTCGATGCTCGACGATAATTCCCTTTTCCCCAGGTCGCTGCGTGTCACCTCCCCCGAAGCCCCTCTCAACGCGCGTCCTTTCACCGGTTTGTATGCCACCGACGCCGTGAAATTCACACGTTCATTAATGGGGAATTTATTGGAGAGATGCCTAAATGGACGCGCTAATCCGCAGTAGCTGCAAGCTGAGGTATTAGAATAAATATCGAACGCACGCCCGACTGCGGCCCACGCACGTGCAGTGGGGCCGGGCGTTGGCAGAGCCCCCTAGCGGAGCGTGGCCGAGTTATTCCACCGGTCAGCACAAAGTGCGAACGGTTCTCTATTTCCGTGTGTCGTGAAACAATGCTCAATATTAGCAGGTGTTAACTACTAAAATAATCACTGATACACGTGGGGCTTTTTATCTCAGAAAGCCTACAATAGCAGGATTAGCCGCAGAATACTAACTGCCCCCACAATGCCAACGCTTTGTGAGTTGGACCTACTGTAACTTACCCTCGACCATTGTGGGGGGTGGACAAACAAGTATGTATCTGTGATCGTTTACCGCCCACCCACACATGAAAGGGAGGCTGGAAATAGAAAAAGCCACGTGCTGTATGGATAGCAGGGAAAACAGAGAACCTATTCCATGAATAAACTTTGTGCTGCAGGGCAAAGTGGTCAAGGCCTAAATAGAAACGGAACACAACGGATCTAATCTTGGAAACCCGAATGTCTAATATGTTTGAAGTGTGGTTTATAATGAATGTAAGAAGCTAATTCTTTCGGATATCTACGGCGAATAAGATCCTAGAATTGAGAGATTCATTAGGACGAGATCAAATTATCCTTTTATCATATAATCTGTATTATTCTGGTGTTGATTGTGAAATCCCGATTTCTCATTTTGCTTGATTTTCTCAAAATGTAATGCCACAACATTGCCCCAAGGTTATCGACGTTGACGTCGGGTTGAAAGTATATGTAGATGCAATTGAGTAAGATATCCACTTCAATTACTAACCAATGTCGATTTGTGGGGTGTAGGACCTTTAGGCTTAGTTATAGTAATATCACCGAAAACCAGGGGCAACCCTGAAGTGAATTACTTAATAAACAATTAAATAAAAAGTATAAAATGAACACCTCAACCTCGTCCCATTGTTATACCTGTACCCAGTTGCAGGTACTGCGGTACATGTTTAGTGCCCCTGAGGCCCTCCTCCCCTGTGGCCGAGGTGGGGCGTCAGGTGTATGGGTCTAGTGGTGGTCTGGGTGCCCCACCCCTCCCGGCCGACCTATACAGGGCTTTGTGAGGGCCCAGTCAACCGGCCACAAGCAGTATCACCTTATGTAGTGCCCGCACCGGGTTAGGAGATAACCGATACATCTGGGGCCTTCCCAGCAGCTCGTGATTCACGTCACCCGACCCTCCTGGCCCTAACCCTGCCTCGTCATAGACCAATAGCCCCCAGCCAGGAGCCGCGCCCACCCTGTATTGGATGACATGATTCCCCGGGCCACATATGTTTACTTTTCTCCTGCCTCAACTGGTTACAATCTTATCACACGGGACCCAGCGGACAATGGCCGCGCCCACGTCACGTCGCGTTTGGTCGCTAGGGTGCGCGCGCAGAAAGGCGTCATTTGGGGACGATTATTCCGACTTGTCTCATAGCCCATGAAGACGCTCGGACAATCGGCGAACATCGCCATGTGAACGATTAAGGTCTCTGGGTACCAAGGTCAGCAGAGGTCAGCCGCCGGGAGTTACAGGTGGGGCCTATTGCCGCGGGATCCCATGTTCAGTGTTTGTTAGAAAAACATATAAAGTTGTCCTTACGGTGAAAATAATCCAATATTAAACAGTTTTGTATATGATTTTATATTTTTACAAATAGCCTTATAGTTATACAAAATCATTTTCCATGATAGTTTATAGCCTAGGATTCAATTTGCATAACGGCAAATGACAATTTGAAATTTGCATCCATACATGGGTCATCCCTCCTTATGATATCCTTGTTGCAATAGATGTCATGGGAAGTTCTCTTAAGTGACTAGCCACAAGGAAGTCGTGTATATATTCATGATTAAAAGTGATGGATCAGACACGTTTGGCGACACCAAGACGACATCAATAAAAAAAGGTGATGATACACTGAACTATTGTTAATGTTAGATTTAAGACTGCGTAATGTTCGTGTATATCCAAGTCTTCATGAGTCGTTTATCCAGAATGCCTGAGTAATTCAGACTGCTTTTAAAGTTTGTCCGTCCACTTCCCAATAGTTCAAAAGAAATGAACGATGAGGGAGCTTCTTAATATGAAAGGGTTTTTATTCAGTAAACATCTCATCCCGAGTCAAAGCCACCATGTATAAGTCTTCATCAGTCCACCTCCCATCTCCTATCAGCAATCAACCACATTTAGAACACGAGTTGTTCCAACACCTTCTAGACCATTCTAGTACTCAGCTCTATCACAATCCTATGTCCGAGGTAGTGGGTATTGGTAAACTCCAGTCTGTTACACGGAGCCGATGTACTTACTCCAGGTATAACTCCTTGGCTAAACTTACTTAGCTGACATTCTCACTAAAACTAACTGCTCCCCACTTTGCAACACCTTTTATACTGGTTAACAGGTGGCGCTAGGAGCGCAAGATATTTCTTTCTAAGAGTAGACTAGAAGTAGACTTGCTAAGCCTGATCCTTGTTGGATTATATAACATGACAATATATTAAAAGTACTAAGCCATTAGTACAACACAAACACAACAGAGACGCGTCATAAATGGTGATATATAGTCCCATGCAACGCATCATTTAACAACTCAGATCAGCTCCTGTGTTGAAATAGTTCTTTTTTTCCCTATAGCTGTCTTCTTGTCGCATTCGAATCAAATGTAGCAAATCAAACCCAGCGAAAGAAAACCACGGGAATTGCGTTCTTCTTTTAAATGCCATAGTATCAGAGATGGCGACGGACGTCACTGTGTATGGTAAGGGGCGAATTAAGGAGGAGGAGTAAGGTGCACCCGATACAGGTGTAATGGTACCCGACCACCACCGACCAGACAAACCAGAGCTGTTTTTGTTGGGTCGAGTTTTCAGGTGTATAAAGGAGCAGACGACAATGCCGCGCCCCGCCTTGCTTGGATGGGCACCTGTTTGGCGGGAAGGGTGAGGGCGTTTTGTGGCCGGCCGGGATAGGGAGCACGATCTGGGGGATCAGTTTTGTTTACTTGGATGGCAATCTGGCGCCGTCTGCCCCCCTGAGCGGTTTTGTCGACAAATGGCGTTTATCGTCTGTGAATTCATCAATTGTCAAGCCATAAACGACTTAATTTTTATGGCATGTGGTTTTGTGGCGGCGAAGAAAGTAGTTCCCAGTCATGCATGATGGTGAAGAACTCGCATTTCTGGTGGCTTACTAATACTTCTAGATCCATTTCAACTGCGACCCGGAATAACTGTCTTATACATACACACTGAAGACATACCAATTTACATGGCATTATGATAGTAACTTTGCTTCTAGGCCAAATGAATTAAAACTTAAACTTTGATTGAATGAATAGGAGTAGTGTGTGCATGTGTGTAGATCTTTATCTCTCAGTTGTAAAGTGCATGACTACATTTGCTATATAAGTAAACCAAAATCATGACGGAAGCTTTTGGCTATAGCTCAACTGCCATTGACTGAATAATAGTGCAAACCATTTTTGATTTATCATATAGCAAAATGGACAATTAAAAAAAGAAGAAAACATGCATATACCAGCATACTATAATAGATAACATATGAACATATCACACTGACATGATAATACGCATGAACATTGGAAACTCTGACGAACAAACCATATATGAAGTTTGCTTGCACCGATTATGTCAGAAATAATTTCAATGAGAAAATTGCGCATTTCTGCCTAATTCAATGCGATTTTTTCCAATTTGATGGGACAAATTTCGAGCTACGCGCCCCTGACTTCATGACTGACTTGGCAGTATTCTGTTGTCCAGAACAACCCACTATATATTATAGGGTTTTTGGATTGACCCTAATGTAAGCCAGTAATCAGCTGTATCTACATTGTGTAAAAGGCGGTGAGCTGTCCGAGAAGGGGGCCGCGTTAGGCACGAGGCCCTGGTTATAGCACCCACGTCAATCAGTCCCGCACTCCGACACTCACTCGTGTTTAGACGCAAATGTCAGAAATCGTATTTGCAGTTACTTAGCGGGGGTAAATGACAAAGACCCTGCAACTGGGGGCATCAGCGTTATGCTTCTTACGTAACCACTCTTAACTCTTACTGCCTAGGATTTTCCATCTTAAATTTGGTTCAGCAAGTCAAAAGCGTATACATATTCAAGCTTTTATTCGATATTTTACACAATTGCCCATGCGTGTATGTATCCGTTACATACGTGTATATCTGTGCGTGGCTTTATCTTGTGGGTTTGCAGTTGAAACCAAAGGATGAAGCACAATATTGGGATAGTAAGATTGGGTGGTGTGATTGTGTAAGTCGTGTGGTGGCGGGTTGAATGGTGCTGGGTGGGTTCATTGATCGCTAAGCGGTCCTACCGCACAGACACTATTGACACCCCGACCTCCCCCCATTGTGAGTCTCACTAACCCCGCTCACGGAAACGGATGTTTTCCTGCCCGCCAAAGCCCGCCCCTAAAAGCAGGCGGACTAAAGGATAAATAGATGACTTTTGCTCTGAGGCATTGGTTTTGTGGAGTCTGGCCGTGTCTTTTGTAGCAGGGCCTGGTGGTGGAGACCCCCAACAAAGCCCCAGCCCGGGGCCGGCCTCCCACTGCTCAGGGTACGCCCGACCTACAGCCCTGATCCTATAAACCTCATCCTACCACAAGTGGCCGCTGGATTTGCTCAAAAGTGGCCAGCCGCGAGAACAATAAAAAGACCTTAATTAGTAAATGGCTGGTCATTTTGGCACGCACCCCCCGCCCCGGGCCCTACTTAACGCCGTATACAGAGGCCCGGGCCCCGCCCCCCGTGGGCCCAGGGTGTTTTCGTAGCGGACGGATTCTGCAAATGGCCTGATGGGTGTAGATGGACCGGGGGACAATGACCAAGGTGCTGTGTTGACTCAGGCTGTGGTAAACTCTATATGTCGGAACAATCGGACTCACTTAGGTGCTGCTACTTCCACTAACGGGTCTCTTCTGGGCCGGTAAGCATTAGCAGGTAATTGATCCCACCTCCGAGTGAGCCCCCTCAGTCGCCCTCTTCTGTCGCCATAGACAGAACCTCATTTCCATATACTACTTACGTGTTGTTAACAGAGAGAGGCCGTGTAAAGTTGATAAGTGCGCGTTCGCATTAGTGAGTTACTCGCGTCACACTCTGAATTAATGTGAATACCATTGGCGCGATAGCCCATAGGTGTGTGTATATGTGTGTGTAGGCCCTATGTGTGTGTGTGCGCCGTGTGTGTGTGGATGAGCCTAAATGAGATACATATAGGCTGAAAGGCCCGGCTCCACTGGCTGAAAGGCGACTTGACTTGGGTTGAATTGTATCCTTAATTGGGTGTGATTTATAATTGAGCCAGTTATCCGAAAACACTTTTGTGTAATCTCAAGTTCTGTGTACGGCAGTTTTGTGAAGTCTCAGAATGATCTTTCTGTCTCCCTTTAAATTCATATTGCCTTCCTGAAAATTGTGTTTCGCATGATAGTCCATTTATCATTTAAGTATATAGTGCCTATTATGTATGAAAATTGAAATACACCGACCAAAACTTGATTCAACAACCCTTGATTCCTCACTGCAGGTTTCATATTTGACACACAAAATTATTGTGTTATAAAACTGCTAAATATGGGTATTATATTCCGTTTTGAATTACATATGCTGATACTCATTTCCCAATCTGCAGAATCTGGTCTTATCTTAGCCTTCAGCTGTTAAGCCTGGCACGGACGTACCAACGTTTCTTGTTTACTTGTGAATAATAAATGTATAGTAAAACAGAAAGACATGGTCTCAGGAAACGAGCAAGGGGATTTTGTGCGGATTACCTCGACACGGGTGGATGAGAGAAGATTAATTCCTCAGACTTATAACGCTTGTGCGGCTAAACCAGGCACAAGACTCATTAATAATTGTGATACCTGCACGGCCGTGTTCATTTACAGACCAACTTAGCCCGGTGTGGTGGAGCGCCCCGGCCGGCCCCTGGACACGTCCCGGCCCCCATCGACCCACCCCCGGCCTGGGGTCACTCAGCCCCCTAAACCACGTGTACACCCAGCCAAAGTGGACCCCTTCGATTTTAGATTAGTCGCAAAGAAGTTCGATTTGTGCTTTGATCTTCTTAGACACGGGCGATCGATGCTGGTTTTGGTAGAAGAAGCTGAGAGGGGAGAATAATGAGCTTAGCCGTGGTCGGCGACACGCGGGACCAAGCGGCGCGGGAACGCAGCTGGTTCGACAAGTCCCCGCCAGGTGGGGCGGTGTGACACGTCGTGCCCCCTAGCGGCCTGGGGGAAAGGGCGCCTTGTTTGCCGTGTCCTCGGCGCGGATTAGGGCCCTCTCCTACAACGAGAAGAACAAATGTGTCCTATCACGTATAGACGACAGATTAGCGGGGATTATCCCGGGTCGGGCAGGTATCGGGGCCCTCTACGTGCCCCACACCCCGCACCGCCACCTAGTGAGAGGGTCTCCGCCAAGGGCGCGCCAGACGCGGGGGTTGAAAAGTCAACTCCGATTTTCTCTAATCGAATTAAGTCGGGATTAAAGTCCTTGATTCGATCAGTCCACAAACAAAGAGGTTATGGTAAAACACAACGACAAACTGCTTGGATAAACTTGGCTGTTGACTGCTTTAAACATGCGGGGCATTTTATGGCGAATAGGTCCCATAGTCATAGACCCTGTGCGGACAGGGTCACGTGACCATTAATTTTGTGGTGATCACCATGACCACATCGTTAGGAATTGAATATTAAGTGAACGATCAATTCAATCCATAATGATACATGGAATTGGAATTGTGAATAAATAAGGTTATTTAAGGTAGATAGGATAGCCTTCACGAGATCTAGATATTCATAAGTAATTAGTAGGCTATTTCATATAGGCCTACAAACCCGTAGCCAGGGCGGGGAGAATTTGGGGTAGGCCTACGTGTCAACCCCCCCCCCCCCTCCCCCAAGCTGGGCCAGGTCCGTTTCCCCTCCTCCCCTCTTACCCTGGCCCTCTGCAGTGCTACCCCTGTTAAAACTCCCTCTTATCCTTTCCGGCTCTCTGATGAGCATGCCAGATTCTTAATGTGACCAATAAAGTTGCCGGATTATGTTCTAACATTGCAAAATATATTACCGGCTACTACAACATCACTAGGCTAAGGGCTGGAGCCCCTAACCTTCAAAACGGATGGATGATACCCTGCATGGGTTTAAGCTATTTTACCTCTAGACAGTCCACTACCTCTAGAAAGTCCACTTTTTAGAAATGGTCACCCCCCATGAAAAGTTCTGGATACGGGCCTGGCCTACATAATCATAGATTGTTCACTTTTATTGCATCTATCATGGCTTATCATCCTCTATCTAATTTTGGAGAGGAGTCATGTGATCTACAAAACCACTCTATATAGGCCTATATACCCGTAACTCACACTTTGTCTTCATCTCAGGGACATCGAATAATTATGACCGTGACCATTTGTGCTCTTACATGCCTAAATGGTATACATTTCATGGTTTCACGCGGTGTTTTTTTAAAAAAATTACTACAGCATTGGATTTCATCTTATTAAAGAGGTCAACCTGAAGCTCCCCCTGGTGGGTCGTTTGGCCAGATATTTTTGATAATGTCCCTGCAGTGATGGATTTCTAGAAAACGATTGGCCCAAAACTTATTATACTATTGGGAAGTAAGTGTTCTTCACTTTACTTTACAACAGGAAGAAGCATATGAATGTATTCGGTAAACAAAGGACCCCCGACAGTAGTAAACCCCAAGGTCGAGTTCAACTCGTGGCGCGAAATGCGCAGGGTTTATCGGCTCTAGCTAGGGCTCATTTATGCGCGCATTTCGCGCCAACGAGTTGAACTCGACCTTGGGGTTTACTACTCACGGCTAAGGAAAAATTATTTTAATCTAGGGCATAGCCTTATTTACTAAATATCATATAAGTTTATTTCAATATCGAAAATAAATTGAAATATACTATATTAATTTATAAATCTTCTAAATCAATAAATTTGTTAACCCTGCTTGTATAGCCTCTCATGTTGACGAGAAAACGTCATCGCTTTTCGTGTAGTCTTAATCTCGTTAAGATTTGCTTGTATTTACTAAATCGTTAAAATTTGCTTGTATTTACTAAATATCTAATCGTTAAGATTTGCTTGTATTTACTAAATATCATATAAGTTTATTTCAATATCGAAATTAAACGTATATTAAAAATGGTGTTTCTATATAATAACAAAAAACATAAATCATAAATTGTGGTTATGTTCATATTTAATTCATTTTTGTACATTCACATCTCCTTGGTTTACATCTCCTTGGATTTTCACAAGTATTGATTTCATAAGTACTTAATTTCATTTTTGTACATTCACATCTCGTTGGATTTTCACAAGTATTGCATCTCCTTGGATTTCATCACAAGTATCACATCTCCATGGATTTCATAAGTACAATACATGTTGTAAGTACAATACATGTTGTAAGTTCTTTTATCACAAGTATCACATCTCCATGGATTTCATAAGTACAATACATGTTGTAAGTACAATACATGTTGTAAGTTCTTTTGTATTACAAACATAACCTTTTTGTTGTAATAACCTTTTTTATTAAAAAGCGCATCTACCTTTAAGTAAATTATAGAAACTTTACAGGTTTATTTATTCAATTTAATTATTTTATAAATGTTATAGGTTTATAAATGTTATAGGTAACTCGGCTTGAATCTACTTACATTCTAACAGTTTTAATATTTCAACATCAATAACAAATCAACATCAGTAACGAACCACTCTTAACAGTTTTAATATTTTAACATCAGTAATCACTCTTAGCAGTTTTTATTTCATCATTTAATATTCCAACATCAGTAACCAAACTTAATGTGACCTTATTTATACTCAGTAGATTTAAATGTACTTAACCAAAGACTATAATGGCATTTGTTTCAAGGCTTCATCCTTCAAACAATTAAGTCCTTATTAGTTCAGTTTAAGTAACCATACATCTGTAGTCGCCAAAACTTGAGCTCAAGGCAATCGCGCTGGAAGGCACTTCTGCTAACCATCGTAATAACCTTTAAGCGAACTTCATTCACGGCGAGCCAAGGTCCAGTCACTTCTCGTAGCAACCCCAGGACCACCAGTCAAGGTTACTTCTTTCATCTACTGGTGAGCCAAGGTCCAGTCACTTCTCATAGCAACCCCAGGACCACCAGTCAAGGTACCACCAGTCAAGGTTACTTCTTTCATCTACTGATCAGTCCAGTTGTAAGCTTATGGCAACCGCGCTGGAAGACTTCTTTCCATCGTGATAACCTTTACATACAACTTCATTAGTCACACAGTTTAGGTTACACTTTAGTCAACTATCACAGGTTGACTACACAAATTTAAAATTATAATACATGTTAAAATTTTAAAAGGTTGAAGACAAACAATTTTTAAATAATATAAAAATTTAAAACTTAAATCAAATAATAATATTAAAAACATTTCTTAAATTCAAGCCGAGCATACTTATAACAAAATTATTATTTTATTATAACAAAATAAATTACTAATACTAATATTAACCTGTAAACTTTCTTTTATTTACATTTGAATATATAAAGCTTGTCTTTAGCAAATTTATATAAATTCTTGTAACCTTAGCTAGTTTTTAAACATAAAAATATTTGCATACATGTTCAAACGGTAGAAATATTTGTATCTAATTTGTTTGACATATATTTCCTTGCAGTCGGTTTATCTAATAGAGGTTGAATAAGTTTTTTATTTTCACACCTTAAAAATAATTTTTCAATTATTTTACCCTTCATTTTTTGTGACAGCATCATACAATCCAAAAATACATATTCAGGTTGCAATATTGGTTTCTTTAACTCTAAACCTATAACAATCAAACTAACTACTAGTGTTAAAGTTAACCCTCCAAAACCAAGCTTTGTTGGAGTAGGTTTTAAATCCATTTTGGATAAAGCTTCCATTTCAATACATATATATATATATATATATAATGCAATAAATCATTAATCTTAATAAAATTTATAACCTTATGTATTGCCTCATAATGAGACTACTATTTTTTTCAACACTTTCTGCATATGTTTAGAACATAAATAACCAGCTTTACATTGATTTTTTCCTTCTACTTTTTTTCTTTGCAGCCTTTTTACAAAACGCTTTACAAGTAAATCATTTTTTAATCTATTATCAGAAAATTTTTTAAGTATTTCTTTTAAAGTTTTTCCCTTACTTTTATGAAAAACATAATATACAGTATATTCACCACAGACCTTAGATAATATAGATTGCAAAGCCTGTGTATTATACCTATACGTTTTATTTATTTGCTTAATAAACATTCTAAAATATCTTTTTAAAGGTTTTAACCCATATGAATCAAAGTATTCTGGTAAGGCTTTGCGTGACTTTAAGAAAAATGCTACCCAATGTTCACCAGCTTTATAATCTTCATCAGTATTAACAATATATGCTGCAGGATATTTGATACCTTTTAAACATGGTAATCGATTTGATGAATACACACCTTTAAAAATACTGGAAGTTACACAATTACTTTTCAAAATATTTTCAATTTCATATCCGTACATTTTTACATTAAAGTAAACTTGAAATTACTTCAGGCTGATTTGCAGGACCTAAAGCAAGCATGCTATCATATTCATTATAAAATATCATAACTATTCCATGAGCAACAGGATTTTTTAATGTTGCAATTACATTAATTGTACCACTTTCAGTCAACTCAAAACTATTTGCATTTGGTGCGGTTTTAGATAAATCAAAACAAAACAAAGTATTACCATTCTTAAATTCATCTGGCGTTATACTCACAGGGTTATTTGAAAATAATCTCCCTGTTGCATACATCATTGCTGTGTATGCTTCATGGAAATTATCTTCATCGAAATCTAATTTTGACATTTCACAAAAAGGTGAAATATCTTTCCCCCTTTGCAAAACAATATCTGTAACCCCAAAATTTTGAAAATTAAATGGATTGTGAGTTAAACTCCCATCCCATGCACGTGAATCAACTAATCCCACAATTATTCTTTTAGGAAGTTCACCATTTGAAATCATTCTATTTTCTTGCAATATCGATCTATTTGGACCTTGAGTTGAATACTTTAACTCAACTCTTCTAAATGGAAATTTCATAAGTTTATTTTTTTCTCGTGCCATATCTAATTCATTTAAAAAAACATCATCTAAAGTAACTCTTTTAACAAATAAAACAGCATCTTCTATTTCTATTTTATATTGCCTTGTAGCGCTTTGTGCCATTAATGCAAAATTTTCCTCATTTCTAATCAATCTTATTTTCATATCTACATCACCTGGAAATTTTTTAGGTTGATTAAAAAGATCATTATGAATTTTGCAAATAAGTTGAAAACTTTTACCATATTGTGTTGTAAGAAATCTTTTCTTTGCACCAGTATTATGAGTATCATCAAAATCTTCAACTTCATTAAAATCTTTATCATCTAAAAAAAAACCAGAAAGTTCTCCAAAAGATTCAAGAACAGAACGTTTATAACCTAAAAGATATTCTATATAAGCCTTGTATGCATAATGAGTATCACTACTAGTTATTAACTTATTACTTATATAAATTTCCACATCTTTAAATAAGGCTCCAGACAAATAATTAACAGGAAATACTTTTGATGGATTTGGAATTTCACCTGCATGAGCTCCTTGTGCTGGAGGTCTTGCAGGTGCAGTTCCATCTGGTTTTAGTATTTTTAAAGTAAGATGTAAAAATGTTTGAGACAAGTCTATAAAATCAGCTTTATTTGATTTAAATGCAAACTCTAAAGGGCCACCTTGACTTACATTACTAATTGAATATAATTTTGAATAAAAACTTGTTCTAGATGTTGCATCTGTTGGTGGAATATTAAAATAATCATAACTTGAATCAACACACAGACAAGAATCTTTATGCATAGCCATTTTTTAAATTATACATTAAATTATCAAACTAGTTTTAGATCTTATCTTAAGAAGATTTAGATCTTATCTTAAGAAGATTTAGCTAAATATATCTTCTTCTTCAGAATCATAAGTTACTCTCCTCTTTTTTCTTTTATTTTCTTTAAAACTAGACTGATTTTTTCTTTTTTGTTTATTTGATATTTTTTCCTTTATTTTGTCAGAAATATAGTCCACAGAATCTTTTGTTAATTCTTCCAACTGTTTCTTTGCCTCTTTTTTCAAAACTTCTTTAGCACTTTGACCCTGAATAATTTTCTTAACAGCAGTCATTCCAGCTTTTTTCCCTCTCTTAATAATTTCACGCTTAGCTGTTTTGGCAACATTCTTTAAAGCTGGCTTTGCCATTCTTAAAGCTGGTTTAATTAATTTAACTGCAGGTTTAGCTAAACGCAAAACTGACTTCGCTATTGCTGAAAAAATACTTCCTATACCATATCCTTTTTGATTCTGAACTCCAATAAATGGAGGAATAAAAGAATATCCTCCATATCCATAACCCTCTTGTAAAAATCGAGAATTATTTTCATCAAAAAAATGCTTATAGTCACAAGCATGATTTTCTCCACAATATTTTTGCATTTTAATTATTATATACTTTTAACTTTATAAACATTAAAAACGCTAACATTTGATTCATTTAAGATTTAAGATTAATCTTAAAGTAATTTACTTTTCAGCTGGTTTCCATGCATCCCATTTTGAAGTATGTTTAATTCTTCTTCCAAACCTTGATCTTTCCTCTGCACTATCTTTTGTTTTCTTACTGCCTGAAAAAATCCTGTCTTGATATGGTTTGTTCATAGATTTCTTTTTCTTTTTCTTTTTTAAAGAATCAAAAATGTCAACCTCTGGTTGATCAAATGTAGGCGAAGGTAACTTTTCTTCTATTTCACCAATATCAATGTTAGCACGGTTTTTTGAAATAGGCGTATAAAAATCATCTTGATCTGGAAGACCAGCAAAATCTAATTTATCCTCTTCATCTTGACTTAAAGATTTATTAATAGTTTCCATAATTTTTTCTCTTTCAGTTTCTTCAAGAGGATATTTAGCAGGAGTAAGAAATTCATCATCTTTATTTTTTCGAAAACTTTCAGGTTTATTTTTAAACCAAGATTTTGGTACTTTTACTGTTTGTAAAAATTCCCAAAGTTGATCAACGCCTCGAGGTTCCTTTTCGAATTGTTTTGTTTTTGAAAAAAATTTCATTATATTTAAAATATTTGAACCTTTAATAACTTTGCCCTGTAAATTTATTTCTCCCTCAGCATTCCATGTTCCATTATTTTCCAAAATTTTATCTAAAATACTTTGTGCATTTGGTCTTTGTGACACTGAAATTCCTTTTAATATTTTAAAAGTACTTGGCTTTAAATTATTTTTATCATCTTCAGTTCTTCTTCCCTCTAAATTTAAATCCTTAGTTAAAGCTGGTTTTACAGGAGGTGGTATATATGTTGTATGAACAGAATAAGGCTTTTTATTAAACATACGCTCCTGCATTAAATCTTTTTGTCTTTTTAAAGTATAAAGTTCATTATGACTAGGTACTTCTTCACTAAAGGTACAGCTTTTAAACATTGCATAAGGAATTATTATACTTTCTTTAAAAGTAGCCATTTTGGTAATTTTAATTTCAAGTTAATTCTTGTTAATCATACAAAAATTAATCAATATTATGCATTACTTATACCTGCTGCAACAGATGCAGCTATAATTGGAAGTAAAAGTGGTAAAAATCCTCCTTTCTGTTTTAAAACTTCTTTACGTTTCTTAAAAGGCATTTTTTGTTTTACCACTTCTCTTAAAACTTTTTTAAATTTCTTTAACTTATGATAATGTGACTTCTTTATAGGTATATTTCCTTTCAAAACATTATAGACACAATCACAAATTGCATAAATATCTTCAGCATCAGCTGAATCAAGAATTCTATTTCTCTTCTTTTTGCTATGTGCCTCACATACTAAAACAAGAAAATGTCTATGCTTATGAGCATAGCTTTCTTTCTTTGTCTTTTTTAACCTACCCATTTTACTTTAAATAATTTAAGTTTATTATGTACATAATCTTAAAGACATTTCTTTAGTGTGTAAAATTAATCGTGACTCAATGTAAACTAATAATAATAATACAAATAAATAAATATTTCAATTTTGTTTTATACCTTTGTCAAACAAACAATAAAATTGCTTTCTTTTTTTGTCTTCTTTCAAGTACATAATCTTAATGGTATTTGTTATTAAACTTCTATTCATCAAGTACATAATCTTAATGGTATTTGTTATTTAACTTCTATTCAAAGTAAAACAATGTTGAACATCTCCAAACATATTTGTACGAAACATAGCATTTTTAGGTGATTGTTGATGGCCATCTATAAATAAATAGCCGTGCGGTCTATCAACAGCATGTGTAAATATATTAACAAAGCAGCGTTGATTCTTAGGCATTAATTTTCTAGCAAGAGAATAAGCTATAGTTTGGTCTAATGGCGAATTGAAAATACATAAATAGGTAGCATTTTTAGTTAAATTTTTTCTTTCCTTACCATCATGAAATAAATTTTGCGAAATAAAAATAACACTTACATTTTCATGATGTGTTCGCTTGGTAAAAAATTCTGAAACTAACTTATTATTTCCACATTCAGCCATTAAATCATCAAAAATTGCTAGTCCTCTTTTATTAGAATCTATTAAACTATTAAAAGACTCCGGTAATCCGTTATAAAATTGAACATTTCTTAATTGTAAATATGGATCACGTGGAAAAGTTTCTCCATAAAACCATAGAATATAATCAAATTCATTATCAACTATCCTTGAATCATTTTTTAACAAATCAATAACAAAAGTAGTTTTTCCACAATTACTTGGTCCAGCTATTATTAATGAAAATGGTGTTTTTAATCTAGCATCAAAAATAGTAAATTGACCTTCAAACGCCATTGTACACGGATTAAATTTTGTAAATATTTCCTTAATCTTACACGAATTAATATTCAACCTTTTACTTTAGACATTTCTTCTTTATATACTCCTCTCCTCCTTGTAATCTTACACGAATTAATATTCAACCTTTTACTTTAGACATTTCTTCTTTATATACTCCTCCTTGTAATAATTCATTATTTCTATCCTGTAAAACATAAGTTACAGGTTTTGTATTTAATATAAAAGCTATTTTAAATATTTCTTTTCTCCAATTTGATAAAAATCCTCTATTAAAAGTCCTTCTATATTTACTTAATCTTACTTTATCTCCAATTTTTAAGTTTAAATCTATTCTTTTAGAATAAAGATGATCTTTATATTGTTTTAACCATAAGTCATGCTGATTATTTTTATTAACTTCAATAGGACTTATACCTAAAGTTCGATGTTTTGTACAATTGTAACTTGAAACAATAGGTTGTAAAGCCTTAAGATATCTTTTAGTTTTATTTGCTTTTAAAAATCTAAATAATTTATTTTTATAAGTTCTTATAAATCTTTCCACTATGGCACATTTGGGATCTTGAAAAGTAGAAAATTGATGTATTTTATTTTGCTTTAAAAAGCGACTAAAAATTCCCTTAAACTCAGAACCTAAATCTGTTTGAACTATTCTAGGTTTCACTTTAGCTCTTTTTAATATTTTTTCAAATGCTAATTTAGTTGTGCTAGAAGTCTTTAATTTCATTGGTTCTACATAAGCAAATCTCGAAAAACAATCTATTGCAACTAATATATAAATGTTTCCATCATTGTATTGTTTCAACTTTGGAAGAACTATTAGATCTAATTGCCATTGATCATTTTTACCTTTTACTATTATTTTTCTTCTTAAAAAATTTTTTATAATTGGTTTAAAAGAAGTATAAGTTCTTGTATTTTGTAAAAAAGTTTTAACATCATTTAAAGTTATATTTTCATTAACACGTTTTGCAGCTTTATATAACTTATTAATAGAAGAAAATGAAGAAGGATGCCTAGAATTAAAATAAATAGATATAAGTACATTTAACTTATCTCTTTGATTCATTGCCATTTTAAATACACATCTACCTTTACATTCTAATCTTATCTTAAGCAAAATTATTTATAATATTACATTGTTTATTTTCAAGCTAAACTAATTTATACTATTCATTAAGCTTAACTAATTTATACTATTCAACTGTCATTTACCCTAAATTACAACGTCTATCTTCTAAGCTGTGCAAAGTCGGGACTCCAAACATATGCACAAGCAATACAATAAACGCCATAAAAAAAGATAAATATTGACATGTATTATACATATTTACACTTTGCTTCGGTTATCCAAGAAGCAAAACACCTCCACAAAAAACGAACATGAAACATTTATTTCATGTGCATTCATTATAATATATAATATAATAATATAATATAACTACTTATTGAATTATATTAAAAAAATTCTTTCCTTTTTTGTCATTTCTTATAACCATTAATGGAATTAATCCATATACCATTGCATCCTTATTTTGTTGATTTTTAGCATTTAAATTTTTTTGCTTCACAAATGTAGTTTCTTCATTCTTCATATTAGAAGCATTTTCAATATTTTTTTTAGCTCTACCTCCTGTAACCTTCTTTTTCTTTGCTACAGTTTCTCCATTTTCATTATTCTTAGCTACAGTTTCCTCATCCTGATTTACCTCATTTTGATTTTGAATTTCCTTTTTCTTATACTTTCTCTTAGCTTTTTTTGAAATGTCTTCAACTTTCTTAGTTATATCTTCTTCACTTTCTTCATCAACCTCATTATTTTGAATTTCCTTCTTCTTAAACTTTCTCTTAGCCTTTTTTGGAATATCTTCATCAACTTTCTTAGTTATATCTTCTTCACTTTCATCAAACTTTGAAAACAGTTGCACTGTTGCATCACTTTCTTGATCACTTTCTTCATTTAAAGACTTCTTTTCACTCTGTTTTATTAAATTTTTTTCCTTTTCCTTTATATATTTCTTTTGGCACGAATTGCATCTATTTAAGTCTAATTGAAAATATCTAGGATGGTCATAAGGCTTATGACATCTTATGCACTCCTTAAAAAGACTATCTTCACAAGAAATACAGTACTTCTTACCCTGAACCAAAGATTCCTCACTACCACAATAAAAACACACCTCCATCTTAAAAATTTCTGTTTAAATATTTATAAAATGTAAACTTACATTAATGCTCACCTTTAGGCTTGCTTAAATCCCAAAAATTTAGCTAATCACAAGCTAGTTTTGCTGCAATACTATTCTATTAAGCTTAATATATATCTACCTAATCATTTAAAAACTTATACTTTGCATATCTTCTTCGCTAGAAACTCCAATTTTTTCCAACTCTGTATTCTGTTTTTTAGCTTGTTTCTTACTTTTCTTCTTTTCCTCTATTTCACTGTCCTCATCAGTTGAAAAATCATTTAATTTTTTCTGTTTCTTCTGCTTTCTTGCCTCATGATCTAATTTCTTTAGTCTTCTAGCTATTTTCCTCTTTAACCCAAACAACTCACCTAACTCGTCCTTAGTTACTGTAAAACTTTTATTATCTTTCAACAAATCACTGAAATGAACATATACTTCTGCTTTAAATATTGTTAAATCTAGTCTTTTCTTTCTTCCAAAAGACAAAACATAACGTGATATTGTTTCCTCCTTTGAAGCCATAATTAATTCTATATTTAATAAACAAACTAATAACTACTATAAAATTACTATTTACCTACTATAAAATCACTAATCACAGGAATATTTCCTATGCTTTCCTTTGAACTTTACATATTGTTTTATCTTCCTCTTCTTTTACTCTTTTTTTAGACCTTAATTTATAATTTCCATATGCTAAAGAGTGCACTCCATCTGAACAAAGCCAACGTTTATCTTCAAAAGGCGATAAAGCCAACTTTGTTTCTTTTAAAGTAAACACATCGTGCTTATAACTGCGTATACAGTGAAAGGTAGCAAAAGATTCAGATGCTTCTTTTAAAACTTGTTTAAATTCTGAATGTAAAAGCTTGTCTACACAACTCCTTCTAATTCCTTTAACTCTTTTTATATTCTTTCCTGAATTTAACAGAAAAGAATACATTTTAGGTCTTAAACCAACAAATTCCTTAATTTCTACTCCAGCTGTTTCATCTTTAAATTTACCTAACACTTTTCTATTTTTTAAAGAATATAATAAATTATTTGTTTCTAAATTTGAAAAATCAAAATAATCCCTAATATCATAAAGTAATCTATAAAAATGTTTATGATCTATATAATATATTAGTGAATCAGTATCAGTATAAAGAAGCTGAACAGATTTTAAACCAAATGTTTTTAAAATGACATTATAATGAAAATTGAACATATGCATTTTCGATAAATCTAATATTGTAAAACCAATATAAATAGGTTTATTCAATTCTACTATATTTTTCTTATACTGTATCCCAACAAAATTTGAATTAAAAATATGTAAAGAATGAAAAAGAGGCTTTTTAATCATAGAGGCACATGACTTTTGATTTGTTGTTAATACCATTTTAATTCTTCTTTTTACATTTTCCATACATTTGCCAAACGTAGAGTTATTCATAAGTTTAAAAAATTCCCTATCAAAATCTGAAGTAGCCTCTTTCCGCTTTTGGTTATTAAAATCAATATATGGTTTCATCCAACATGACTGAGAAAAGGATACTATCCTAAAAATTTTAGAAATTTTTAAACCTAAACTTAAATACAATTTTAAATTCCTATAATGTATAATGTACTTTTCCTTTTGACATAAAGTTGAAATTAATTTCATACAGCTTTTAGTATAGCGTTTACCTAAACCTTCCAAAATATTTTTAGCATATGGTGACAATTGAAAAAAATTCACTGCAAGCTTTTCAGGAGCCAAAGGAAGCATATTATGAAAATCATGTAAATAATCAGGATACTCTAAAGTTACCTCTAAAATATATCCTATAGGAGCATCATCAAGAACTTTAGTTACATCAAAACTATCATATTTACTCGGATCAACCCAAGCAAAATTTTTGTAAGGTAAAGGTTGTACCATAGCAAATCCATATAAATTATTACAATCATAATAAACTATATGCTCAGTTTCTTTTCTCACTTTTGCAAATCTTTGAACTACATTTGTCATACCTCCTCGAATACCATCTTCAAAAAAATTAAACATGTCAATATCATTAATTAAATCAAACTTAACCTTTGTAAACTTCATCATAGCATCATAACTCAAAGATGGAGCTGTTAAATATTTAGCTGGATCTAATCCATAAAAATCTAATGACTTTTCCCTAAATGATTCAAAAACATCAGCTAATAGTAATACATCTATTTTTAAATATTGTCTTAAATAATCTTTTATATTCTTACACTTTAAAATTTTAAACATTTTAATTGCATGATCATAATCTAAAGAAGAAATACTTTGATTAGTTAAACTATTAAAAAATGCCTCACGACAAGGTAATTCCTTCTCATCCAGCCTTTCCCACGAATCTATATAGTCATAGCACATAACTCCCTTTCTTATAACATATGGTAACATCTTTTCCTTAAAATGCTTTTTAGTTTCTTTTAAATCTAATGTATCTTTTTTAACTAATAATTCAGCAAGATTAGATAATGAATTTGGAAGAAACTGAAAAGAATCAATAAAAACAAAATTATCTAAAAACATAGCTAAAAACTTTTCTGATGAACGCGGAATAACTTGAACATTAAGTTGTTTTAAATACTTGTACATATTTTTAACAATAAAATGTAAATCATAGTTCATAGCATTATGCATAACAATAGGAATTTTAAAATTTGTAAATTTCAATGCACTACATACTAAATTACATCTATTACAAGCATAATTAACATCTCTACCTTTTCCTTCCCTACCTAAATGCTCATGATCTACAACTCTTTTAATTCCTAAATTAGCAAAAGAAACTCCGCAAAGATAACAAGCTTTTTGCTTAGCGAGATGTAAAATATCCTGTGAATTTAAAGTTAAAGGTTTTCTATCATTTTCAAAAATACAAGATATCTCTGCACGCACTTGATAAATATATCCAAAAAAGTTTTTAAGAACATTAGGACCAATATAAAGAAAAGGTGGTTTAGAATACTTACTATACTTTGATAAAAATAAAATACCTACTGCATTTAATTCATGTCTTGTTTTCATAATAGACTTACCTTTTAACTTATTTACATTTTTATTTAATGTTTCAAAATCAGCATAAATAATAAAATGATTTTTTATTTGTCGTGAAAGATTTCGAAACATTTCTTTTTCACCTATTAAAGGAAGCTTATAAGTTTGTCCAGTATAAACTTTATTTGTACAATTTGCTTTACTATGAAGTTGTAAACCAACTTTATCTCTAAATGAAATTAAACATTTATTACAAAAATACCTTGTTTTTTTCCAATAAAATGGTGTTATGAATGAATTAATATTTCGAATTAACATATAATGATTTTTGTACAAAAGTAAATTAATATGTTTGCGATGTTTATCATCAAAGCTTGTTGAAATATACATTGGATACGGTAAATATTTATTATTATTTACAAATCCCATTTCATTTTGACTAAATAACCCAAAAACATTTATCGTTAAATTATTATTTTTCTCAAAATTTGGAATCTCACTTATTTTAGTTGGAAAAGAAAGACCCTTTAAATTTAAAGAACTTACTAAACCTAAATAAGATGTAAATCTATTAGGATTTACACACTTTTTAAAAGCAGCTAACACAGAATACAAAAAGCACTTGTCATCAGAACATCGTATATTAAGAATAGAATGTTTATTAGGAATTGGTAATGAAACAGATGCACACCCTCCAAAAGGATTACATTTATAAACTGATAAACGTAAAACATTAATTTGTTTTAAAAACCAACCTGAACCCATCTGAATAAACCCATCAAAAAATGCTAAAAGTATTCTTATAGCTTGTATCATTTTTTCTTTTACAGATAAAAATGTTAAAACTTGAGTCATATTGCTTTGAAACCAAGGTTTAATTTCATAATACCTTGATGTATCCAATTTATATTTACCTAATACAACATTAAGACTAATTTGAAATTTTATGCCACCATGCCTCAATAAACCTTTCTTAATTTTTTCTAGTAAAACTTTAAACTTGCGTTGAAAAAATAATTCTATATCTATAGCACGCTGAAAAGGAACTATATCATAACTTCTTAACAGTTTACCAAAAGCTTTTCTTTTCTTTATTTCATTCATTTTATTTTTTTATCTATTTAATCTTCTAAAACGCAAAATTAACTCAGCAATTCCATATTCAAATTTAACAAGCTGTCCATCATCAGTTTTAATTTGTATTTCTATATCCTGCAACCTATCATAAGCTAATTTCTTATACAATGGATGGGAATAAGTGTGCTTAATATGTTCACCAAATACTCCACTAGCCCTAACAGTTCTAAGTAATTTTGTTTGAATGTTACCTACATACTCATAATCAACAATATTAGAATAAATGTATATATTTGAAGTGTCTGTTGGAAAAACTGGAACTCCATTTCCTACATAATCTTTTCCATATTGTGGTTGAAAAAGCTCATTATATGGTCCCTTCCTATTAAGAGATATTACATCATTAAAACCTTTTATTAAAATTTCTTCATCCCTTATTGGATTTCCTTCAGAATCTAATTCATTTTCAGTAGAAGGTGGCTTTTTCAATAAAGGTGGTCCTCTAAACTCAATAAAATTTGTAAATGTTTTCTCACCATTAACAGTAACTCTTGAAGTATACTTTTTAATTCCTTCACAATTATTTAAGCGTAAAACCGTAGCAATATATTCAGACAAAATAACTACATCTCCTGTACCTACATATAAAGTACAAATTAAATTTTGATTATCAATATAAAGTTTAGTATATCTTTTATAATTTTTATAAGTAGGTTGAGCTTCATTTACTTCCATTTTTAATTTAGCAAATTTTTCATTCATTTCACTTATCATATCCTTAATTTCATAATTTCCAAACTTTAAAGCAAATACCTTATTTACTTTTTTTATAGAATTAGGAACAACTTCATCTAATGAATTAATTTGTTCTACTGTTTGGTCTTTTAAATCAAAAATATCTCGCACAATTACATAAGTTCTAGATTGCTCTGGATGCTCTGGTACATTATACCACGATTTCAAAAAATCAATCTCCAATAAGGCTACTTCCCAGTAACCTTTACATTCACGTGTAGCTGGTATTTCAGTATAAAAATGACTTGTCTTATTTTCTCTTACTGAATGTGGTACATTTGAAACTACTGTATAATTGAATGATTCTAGTTCTTCGTTCTGCAACATTTTAAATATTTATTAAAACAAATCTATAAAATCTAATATCAATCCTAATCACATCACAATTTAATCACTTTGCCTCATCAGTCTTCCTTTTGAACTTTCACATTTCGCATTAATTTTGAAGAAGAATATGTTCTTATGTGTTTAGGATAATCTCTCATATGCATAAGAAAATCTTCTAAACACCTTTTCCTCGAAGCTGTTTCTATTTGGGGTAATGCATTTCGCCAAGGAGTTCTACAGCAGGGACAATAAACCTGCAAATCAAAACTAGAAGAAATAAAATGTTCATAACATCTTGAAATATGAATAGGTCTTTTACAACACTTTAAAAAAACTGTATTATCTGAACCTTTATAATTAAAAATAATTCGTGAATGGCATTGAGCACAAGGTAATGTAAAAAAAGAAAAAAGTAACCTACGACACCGCCTAGTATCTCTTAACTTTTTAGCTAACAACCTCATTGAACAATTAGGACTACTATTATTATTAATTTCCCATAAATGTCCTAAATCAATCACATCATCTACTGACATATACAAATACGATGCTACTGAATCCAAAACTACCTTTGTGAAACAATCTTTTAAACCATAAAAATAAATTGACTTTCTTAAAACTTCAATTATTTTTTTATCATTTTCCCACATGGATAAATAAATAAAATCTAAAACAATATCACATTGAAAATACGATGAAAAAAATAAAAGACTCGCGCAAGAAAAATATTTCAACTTTAAAAAACATGCATCATCTGTAAGTTCTTCACTTAATATTTCTATTAATTGTAAACACTCATCTTCAGATAAAAATTCTTGGCTAGGAATTTCAATTAACAAAGGTAAATTTAACTTACCAAAATAAAATGACACTAAAGCACAAAAATACAAGCTCCTTTTCATCAAGCGAGCAAAACTTTTTGAACAAGCAGTATCCATTTCAAATACTTACTTTTATCAACTTGAAATTCCTAAATAAATATATAATAAATTTAATCAGGATGATACTTTTTTAATATTACTAAAGAAGATCTCAAAGGAACTGGTGTAAATATATGATTCTTAGGATCATAATTAGAATGCTTAACCAAAATATGTAAACGCAATAAACTTAAAGATATAAACTCTTTCTTACAATATGAACATTCTAATTTTTTTTTTTTGGTCCTCGCTTATCTTTTGTAGCCTTAACTAAAGCTTGAGCACAATGAACAGGACAACACAAGCAATTCTCAATATTTCCTGGCAGTAAGTTATTTTGAAGAACTAAGGCGTGTTTTTTCAACCTTTCAGTTATTTCTACAAACTTATCTATATTACATTCTATCTTATTAAAATTATCAGAATACAAATCAGAATATGGTGAAAAATCCTGTAAATGTTTTCCTGTTTCTGAAACATTTACCATAACATCTTTTTTCTGAGATTTCTTATGAAATTTCATATCATTATTAGATTGCTGTAATTTGTTTAGTTCGCCCATAAAATCATCTCTTTTTTCAAGCTCTAATTCTGATTCCAATTTCTTAGCTTTATCATCATAATCGTCATTTTCACTTTCTGATAGTGACAAATCTCGAGCCAAAGATGAATCACTATCATTAACCTTTTCTTTAGTTACAGCTTTCTCAAAATTTTCAACTCTTGCTTTTTTCTTAGTATGAAAACCTAAAGATTTCGTACAAGTACTTTTTTGACCATGTATTTGTTTTTTACAATCTGAATCTGAATCTGAAGTAGAAGATAAAAACTCAGCACTTTTATATTCATGCTTACGCTTTTTGCTTTTCACTTTATGTTTTGGAAACTCAATTAATGAATTATATTTTGACATATGATAATCTAAAGCTACTTCTATAAAAGCATTTTCTACTTTACTCCATTGAATAACAAAAGGTGAACCTATACGAAACAATTCTGTACAACATGTAAAATTAAATGATCGAGAATCACTTCGATAAACAGTTATATTTATTCTAAGAATATCAACAAGACACTGAATAATTGAACTTTGTGAAGAACGCAAGTCCAGCTTAATAGTTTCATCTTCACTAGATAAAATTCTAAAGGCTAAATTTCTCGTTATATCTTGATTTCTTAAAGCAGACAAAAGTTCAACCTTTAATTCTTCTTTAAGAATATTTATTTTTTTCCTTTCATTCTCACATTCTGTTAAAAGTTGAAAACAAAAACTAAAAAAATGTGAATTATCTGTCCGAACTTTATTCCAAAATAATTTATTTTCTTCATTATGTCTTAAAAGAAATTCTATAATTAACAAAAGTAACCTATCTAACACTCCGGCGGCCATAAATGTAAATTATTTAAATAACACAATCTCAAACTATCACAAACTCTTTTAAAATCTAAAACATTATCAGTTAAACAACTTCCTTTATAAGAATATAAAAACGTGAAAATACATTTACTTTTACCTTTAATTTTGATACGTAAACTTGAAAAATATGAACTATTATTTACATAAGGTAACCATATAGATTCACTAGAATTAGATTCTTTAATTTCAAATTCATATTCTTTTTCAAAACAATCTGCAATTTTTATACAAAAAACCTTAAAATCCGGTGTTGTTTTAAATACAAGTTGAAAGGTAATTTGAATGTTCTTTGGAGTTATATTTACACTAACTATTTCCTGTTCACAAAAGTCCCTAATATACTCATAAACTTCTAAAGCTATTATCTTAATATTTGGTAATAAACTTGAAAAATTTCTTCTTAAATAAATTGAACAAAATCCATTACGTGTAATCTTCAAAGTATACAATTTATTTTTACAAGTTAATGATCCTCTATATAAAAAACTATTCTTTATACTTTTATAAATATACGGAATATCAAAATGAATATTTGGAGTAAAATTTAAACCAAAAATAACCAAGTTTACACTATAATCTACTTGCATTAATATATACTATCGATACTTGTAACCCAATCTAAAGGAGGCGTGTTTCATTACAATAAGATAAATCTGAGCTATATTTATTAAAAATTCTGAATAACCCAATAAAAAATCAGAAGACATTGTTAAATAAAAATCTGGTTTAGCTTTGCAATACTCGCAAATTTTAGCACTTAAATTATGAATTTCATGTCTTGTAATAATTTGATTTAAATTAAAAAACAGTTTATATGCTTTCTTGTATCGAAAATTAACCAATATTAACTGACAATCTATACATGAACAAACTAATTTACAAAATTTCTTATTAATTGTATCGTACCTATATCTATAAAAATAAAACACACGTCTCATACCTACCAATGTATATAAGTTCAAAAATCAAAAATTTCTAATACTTGTTCTATTTTAACACGAAAACCAACATGATGCCGAATCAACAAAACAAACGTTGTTGTATTTGCAACTTCATCAAATTGCCTAGATTCCTCTTCCTCAAAATTAGTAATATCTTTTTTCAAAATACCAGGAATCTCTAACTGATCTACATCTTCTGGTGTTAATTTAGGAAATTTATTCAAAATAAATGTCAAAACTAATCTTTTTAAACTTAATTTAAAAAGAAATCTATTCAATTCCTGTACTAATTCTGTGATTTGTTCTATTTTAGAAAAATCTATTAATGTACCATTAGGACATGCAGCAATAAGCTTACCTATATTTTCACCTTCCTTTAATACTTTATTTATAACTAAACAAAAGTAACAAGAACAATAAGGCTCATAAACACTTTTCTCAAAATGTATAACAATCATTTGTAAACTAACCTTAAGCCTTAAAAACAATCTTTAATCCTCTGTACACCTACCTCCTAAGCAAAAGCAAACACCAAATATAACAATCATAAGCTTATTTAAGCACAAAGCTTCATGCATATTCAAATAAACTTACCTTAAACGCCTTATATATCTTAAAAATAAACATTAACACAAATATATAAATTTAACCCATATCATAACTTAACCACAATATACTACTTGAACATATCTATGACACATTTTGCCAAGGCTGTTTCTCTAAAGTACCAGAATTATCACAGTGCAATTGATGCACAATGCTCCATCACCACAACACTGTAGCTATGCTGAGATAAGGTAATTTTGCGCAACTTGCCCTTTTTAGAAGCATTGCTTGACTAAGCGGCAAAATCTCTTCTTTCCGATCCTGTCATTAAAATCCACCGATAAACAGCGCCGCTGCGCCACCTAACGTATTGCCTATAAAAACGTAGGTGGCGACGCCTGCGGTCACATATATGAAGTGCGTAAGCGGTCAGAAAACAAATAACGCTATACGACAATACCTAAGTTATCTAAGCGTCTAAACATCAATCCACCAGAGGGCATTAGCTACCTATTGTAATAAGACATGAACAGTGTTGTCATTCACTGGGGAACCCTCACTACATTACCCAAACTAAGCCTAAAGGCCTAACGTCACACTGTTCATCTCTACTACAGGTGTTAACAGCGTCTTTAGACATCTGTCTAAACTTAGGCAAAAAACCAATATAATCTAAATTGGTTAACACCAAACACAGGCGAGAAGGTACTTAATAAAAAATCTATAAATTCAAGCATAAAAAAGACCCCACCCTAGTATGTCTCAAATCTAGTCAAAACATTAATCAAATAACGCCCAGCGTAAAGCTAATCAGCGTAAAAGCTAAGTCTCTATTCTGTCTACAGTTAATGCTTAGCCACCAGAGGGAACCTTCCAGCACATGTCTATAGTTGATGCCTAGCCACCAGAGGGAACCTCTCAACACAAATTATTTAGTACCAAGTGAACCTCAGACAAGTTTATCTACTCCAAGCCAAGCCTACATAAAAATACTTGATAAGTGTGGACTAAGTTACAGCCCGTAATCAATGGAAACTATTTCTTACATTAATGCCCTTAAACTTATTGATAAATCTAAATCTAGAACACGCCGACCAACACTCACTTCATCTCTAAAGTAAATCAAATGCGCAGAACCATCATGTCGACCAAACTAGTATTCCTGCTTCTCTTCCTAACCATTTTGACGAAAACTCTAGGTTGTTCTGTCAGAAACGACTGCTCCTTAACCGACAACTTGGACACGCTTATCTGCTACTGTTTACCGACAACTTTCACACACATAACGCTAAGAACTACGCAAATCTTTCTAATTTCCCCCGCCACATCACAGCAACAATTCATCAAATACGACATAGATGTCTTCCCATTCCTTGCAGTTATCAAAACAAGTGGAATTACATTTCAATGCGAAGCAGGAAAATGCATGTAAGTATAGGCTTAACTCACTTAATATTAACAGTATAAAATTATTCAAATATAATACCTTCTAAGTTTCTTAAATTTTAGCTTAACAAGTTTCTTAAATTCTGAACATTATATAAATACCTTTCATATCCAAAGTTTTCTAATCTTTTGAATTTAAGAATAAATTCTAAACATTAATTTTTATTCAGATTAAAAGCAACAGAAAAACCAACTTCTATGAAACCAACATCTTCATTTCCAAATACCATGTAAGTTATTAGTCTTAAGTGCACTCTAAACCTAAAAATAAAACAGCATGCTTCCTCCTAACATTCCTATATGACAAACTAAGTTAAACATCATAGTTACGTAAAAGTCACTCATGCTAACTGTAAAAGCAGTAACGTCGTCTAACTTCTACCTTAAACAATATTCACTTTACACCAACCTAACCATATTAACCTAACTAATCGTAATTTTTATTTAGCTCAGCAATTGAACCAACTGATGCCTTGAAGACAACTTTTGCCCTATTTGATTTAACTACAACTGACGCATTGACGACTCAAACTAATGATTTAAGTTCAACCACTACATCTATGAAACCAGCATCTTCATTTCCAAATACCATGTAAGTTATTAGTCTTAAATGCACTCTAAACCTAAAAAAAATAAACTGCATGCTTCCTCCTAACATTCCTATATGACAAACGTAAGTTAAACCTCCTTTTAATATTAAACATCTTAGTCTTCGTGAAAGTCACATGCTAACTGCAAAAGCAGTGGCGACATCTAACTTCTACCTTAAACAATATTCACTTTGCACCGTCCTAACTATATTAACCAAACTAATCGTAATTTTTTTATTTAGCTCAGCAATTGAAACAACTGATGCCTTGAAGACAACTAATGCCCTATTTGATTTAACTGAAACAAAAACAACTCACGATTTCACTGACGCATTAAAGACTCAAACTAATGATTTAAGTACAACCACTACATCTATGAAACCAGCATCTTCATTTCCAAATACCATGTAAGTTATTGGTCTTAAAATGCACTCTAAACCTAAAAATAAAACAGCATGCTTCCTCCTAACATTCCTATATGGTAAACTAAGTTGAACCTTTTAATATTAAACAAAGCAACAAACATCATAGTTACGTAAAAGTCACTCATGCTAACTGCTTAAGTTTCATTTAAAACTACTAATATCTTTAACAACAAATCTAGCATTATATCCATCCTAACTTCTAACAAAAATATTAATCTATATGTAATTTATTATTTAAAAAATACTTTATACTTTCAGCTCACCCAAAACTTCAACAAGTCTGTCACAAGCCTCTACACCTATTACTTCAAGCCAGCCACGTACTTCAAGTTGGTCCATGTAAATATATAATTTATAATCCCTATTCAGCCTATCATAATTTAAAACTACTAATATCTTTAACAACAAATCTAGCAACATATGTTTTAATAGCTTTATCTAAACTAATATTTATAATCCCTATTCAGCCTATCACAATTTAATACCAGTCACCAATCTATTAGTCTGGTAATCTCAATACAATATCTACAAACTGAGAAATTTTCTAAGTCCAAATCTCACAATTGCTCTGAAACTATTCAACTATCAAACTTATTCATCTAAAGAACATTTCTACAACACAAGTAACTAAAACAAACTCTAAGTCCACTAATCTTAAGAGATTTAATTCCACCGTGGATGGTTAAACCTTTTCATATTTTCTGTAGTAAAATTCTAGAGCCCTTCTCACAAGAAAATAAGTCAAAGATACTAGAAAGGAATTCTGTGAAAAGTCACCCAACTCAGAAACTTTACCAGTCACCAATCTATAAGTCTGGTAATCTCAATGCAATATCTATAAACTAAGAAATTTTCTAAGTCCTCTAAGTCTCATGAATGCTCTGAAACTAGTCAACTATTAGACTTATTCATCTGAAGAACATTTCTACAACACAAGTAACTCAAACAAACTCTAAGTCCACTAATTTCAAGAGATTTATAAAACTACTAATATCTTTAACAACAAATCTAGCATCATATCCAACCTAACTTCTAACAAAAGTTTTATAAAATATTAATCTGTATGTAATTTATTATTTGCAAAATACTTTATACTTTCAGCTCACCCAAAACTTCAAGTCTATCGCAAGCCTCCACACCTATTACTTCAAATCGGCTACAAACTTCTACTACCTCCACACCTATCAGTACTTCAAGTCTACCGCAAACCTCTACTACCTCCACACCTATCAGTACTTTAAGTCTGTCGCAAACCTCTATCAGTACTTCAAGCCAACCGCATCCTACAAGTCTAGCGCAAACCTCTACATTTATCAGTTCAAGCCAACCACAAGTCACTATACCTATAAATACAACATTTTCAAATGAACCAAAAACACCTAACGCATCTTTCGCATCTACACCTAAACCTATTGACAAATCAACTCCAAAAAATATCGTACCAGTAGCTGATATTATAGCAGGAATCTTATCTTTCTTAGTTCTTTTTGGTATTATATTAACATCTTTTATTCTTTATAAACTTTTCAGAAAAACTTGGCAAAACAAATTTGAACAATATAGAATTCGATCTATTCAGCGAACCACACTTCATATGAGATCTCGATTTAATATTAATGTTAATGTTAATGAAGCACAAGCACCTTCTGAATACACTAGCAGTTTCAATTCTCTAAACTCTGAAAGCTTTGAATCTATTAGCGTAGTACAAGAAGAAATTGAAATGACTACTTTTAAAACTTTTTCTTCTCCCTCACCTTCTCCTCCCTCACCTTCTCCTACTCCCTCACCTCCTATTAACTTGTAAAATAAAACCCTTAGCACTTTAACAATATCCACTAGAACCAAACCCCTTACAACCACGATCAGTTTTGCTTAACTCTTGTACTTCATAAACACTGGCATTTGAATAACGCTCTAAAATAATTTGAGCAATCCTATCACCAGCCTTAATAAGAAAATCTAAATTTCCAAAGTTATACAAAATAATACTAACATTTCCTCTATAATCTTCATCAATAACTCCTGCTCCAACTTCAATAGAATAATATTTAGAAAGACTAGATCTAGATGCTATTCTTCCATAACATTTTTCAGGAAACTCAAACTGTAAATCTGTTTTAATTTCAAGTTTTTTTCCTGCTGGTAAAATATAATCATAAGCACTATACAAATCTAATCCTGCTGAAAATAATGAACTTCTCTTTGGAAGATTAGCCTTTTCAGAAAGCCTAACAACATAAACCTTATCATGCGACATCTTAATTATGCTCCTTTAACACCACAGACTTATTCAAACTATTCTGAAAAATACATATACAAACTCGAATAGGTTTCAAATTATTATCCCTTTCTATACTTTGCACCTGAAAATACTTAGACCTGACAAAAAAATCATAATAAGCTAAATATTGAGAATTAACTGAAACATTTTTAAAATTTGAACTTTCAGAAACATTTTTAAAATTTGAACTTTCAGAACATATTATATCACAATACACGTATTGTTTCATATTTCTAAAAATACACTTACCTGTTCGGTACCACACTAAATACAATACAATTCAATATTTCTCACAAATAAATAAATAAGTACACTTACCTGTTTATAATGTGCCTGTGATGAATGACGCCAAGCTTGATCTTGAAGCTCTAAGTCGCAAAACTATAAAGCTGAAATTTCAACAAAAGCAAAAGCAACAACCAACAATCACCTAACTAAAATTATCTTAAGTAAAACAGACCAAAAATAATTTCAACTAGCGCTTAACGCTAGCTAAAATCAAAACGTCAATCTCCACAAACCAAGAAAGCAATTTCCAGCCACCTCTAAAAACGTCAATCTCCAAACCAAGAAAGCAATTTCCAACCACCTCTAGAAACGTCAATCTCCACAACCACCTCCGAAAATATCAATCTCCACAAACTTGCACTTACGCCTAACAAAGCACGCACTTGCGCCCAACGCGGGCCCAACGGCGCTCTTTACCACACTACAATTAACCACACCAAAGAAATGCGCGCAAAAGATCAACACAAAGCTTTTATACCCTCTTTATTAGTCTCAGCCAATCACAAGACAATAACATTATGTTATGATTGTGAAAGTATTTAAGGTGCTTATAGGTTTTCATTTTTAATAATAAACCAAAATAGTATACGTTTATATTATAAAACGCGCGCATTAACTTAAACTATCTTTTCTCACTACATTTATATAAACAAAACGAAAATATATAAAATTGAATATCTAATAATTTGCTAATTTATAAAGTCGTTTCAAACTTTTATCCCTTCAGTACCTCCTCGTACAAAGTAAAAATACCCACATGGAAACGAGACACAACATCCAGAACCTTCCATGTAAGGTACTGAAAGGGAATACATAAACTTTCTCTCACTCTTAATTTAATATAATCATTTAAACTTTAAACATTGAAGCATATTTATTATAAAACAAACTTTCATTTTAAAATATTTCAAAAATGTCTTAGCAAACTCTTAAAAATCAATAAACATACATACATATATATCTCAAAACCCCTCCTCGTACCTCTACCAAGAAGGTATGTTACCACACAAGAAGAAATAATTAACTATCATATTTAGACTTACCATTAGACCTCAACAGCTTATCAGCTACCCAAATTTATATATATATCCAAGCTACAATTTTAGTATGTTCACAGCTTATCAGCTACCCAAATTTATATATCCAAGCTACAATTTTAGTATATTCGCATCACTTTGTTTAGTTCAATGTATTTACAATATTCAGCTAACCAATTTATATAAAAGCTACAATTTTAATGTGTTCACAACACTTTATTGTTTAAGCAAAATGTATTTACATTTATTCAAGTTTGCTGTTTATTTACCTTTAAAAATGAACCTTAATGTACATGTACTAACCATTCTTAATATGTTTATACAATTCTTAGCCAAATGCTTTCAATTATTAATGCATTATAAAGTGGTTGTTTTCACTAAAGTCAAATATAATAACTGACAAGTGCTATAGCCCAAATTAAACCTTGTCAATTATTACACTTGCGCTTTAATATGCTACAAAACTGTATATATATATCTTAACGCTTTCTTATCTTCTCTGCAAATAAACCAATATAATCAAGCAAGTCGATTATGTTTATTCTTCCAAGCTATACGTACGCCCCAACTGCGTCACCAATATTATATAAATTACTCTAACCAATACACATACTGACACAAAAAAGATTACCTGGATCTGTGCCCAAACCATAAATATCAATTTCCTAGACCAACATACTGATTTCATAAGACTTGTGAAAGAACACTATTACTAGATTTATTACTAGATTTACAGCTTGATTTCATAAAACTTGTGAAAGAACACTATTACTAGATTTACAGCTATATCACACTAATCAAAAGTAAAATAAGCTAAAGCTATAATAAACACTGAAACAAATACTTTAATGTAACTTAAAAAAATTATTTCATATTCATAAACGCACAAAGCTACATTAACACTAGAATCACCTAGGTTAATGTACGTCTCAACCCTCGCGTCACTCCGCACAAAACTACATTAACACTAGCCTGGTAGCCAGCCCACTCGCGGGAGAGCGAGTATTGTTAGACCAGGCACAGAGGTCTAGATTCCTCGCAGACAGCGCGGCGTTATCTACCGGAGCGCCCTGCGTCGCTGTAAATCAAGTAAGCCGGTACAAAGTGTGTCCGCTCGGCGTTCTCTACCAGAGCGTCCTACGTACATAGACAAAATGTCCAAATTAGTGTGCTGTTGCATACGCACACACCGTTACAACGCGAAAAGGGTCTGCTCTGAAGTGCGCGTTTACTCCATACCGAGGCTTTTAACCGGGGTACATTAACACTAGAATCACCTAAAACCACGTCATGACCGCTAAGCTAATCTCAAAAACTATGTTCATTCTCCAAAAGTCGAAAAATTTCAAGATTAGCTCAACGACCACTCTGCAACACAACACTCTTACAACAAACTTGCAAAAAGACAGCATTCTGCATGTAGATACGCACAACCGGTTTTCATACCACGATATCGTACCAAATTAAATAATTGTAAAATGCAAAATTCTTAACCTGTGTTTATTTCATAATTAGGCGTCAAGCAATAGCCTCGTAAAGTATCTAAGAAATAGGAGTTGTAAATATCAAGACTAAAAATGTAAACAAACTTTCAAAAGTTACGACAATCCAATATGGAGGTCATGTACCATGTCTGCAAACACTATAAATCATCAAGGTTCAATTCGTTCCCACTAGAGAGAGACACAATATACAATAACTTCCCACCAGAGGGAAACCAAATGTAACAAATAAGTTAATGCCTAATATGTCTAGTAATAAATTCAATCACATCTAATCTCCTCATTTGCCTCAAAACTTTAAATAATTTATCTAAATTTAAATAACCATATTGTAATTGAAAAACCTTTAAAACTTCATAAGCACGATGAACTTTTGGTTCATATAAACCATAAAAAATATTATCTATTTCAGTTAAAGAAATAGACAAATAAATTCCTAAATTTCTCCAATCCATCACTAAACGCTCAGCCAACTGTAAAAATAAAACTTGAATAATATTATCAGATATATTTTTATCATTTTTGGGTATAAAACTTAAAACAATTTCAATCAAATCATAACGATACAAACTTGATAAAGCTGTAATTAACTCGTTCAAATAATCATTTTTATCCACTCGATCCCACCATAAATTTAACATTTGTAATATATTAGACTGTAACACAGTACTTTTATCTTTACCTCGAATTCTATGCAAATCTTTGCTCTCTAATTCTAAATATATTGCCAAACTTTCCCAATCACAATAAAGCAAATCTGCAATAGACTGCAATACTTCATCAGCAATAACCAATTTTTCAGCTGACATTTTCTTAAGCTTATTATCAATAATAACATATAAAAATATTTTCAACATTAATCACAAGAATATTTCTATTTCCAGTTCTAAAATTTGCAATTTGCAATTGTTTGACGTGAACTATCCCCCTAAAAATTATCGATGACGTGAACTCCCTCACTAAAAATGGTCGATGACGTGAACTCCCTCAAAACCTATACTACTCCCGACACCCTTATGCATGCATATACATTTAGGCTCATGAATGCACGTTCATGCTTTCAGATGAACACATACCCCAAGGCCAAAATATGAGCCCCGCAGGACGTCGCGGCTCCTTTCCAATGTCTTGATTACGATGACAGAATCAGCGAAAGTGATATACTCTCGCCTGGAGTCACACGCCATACGACACACTGTGACACACACACACACACACACACACACACACACACACACACACACACACACACACACACCATACGTACACCTACTATATATTCATGTAGGCCTATATGTCACATTATAAGGTCTCCGAAAACCTCTGGAAATACTGATTTACTTAATAAACAATAACAAAGAAAAACAACTGATGAGTAAAACGTTTTAAACACCTAAAAAAAACGACGACACACTTAAGATCTACACACGAGTTTCAAAATGTCTTTACATTTTGATATATTATTAATGTATTGTGAGAAAATACGCTCATCTATTATGTACCTGTCCAAAGTTTGATTTCGTGTGACATCTATCGTCTTCCGGTAAAATGTCACGCTCATTGCCCTCTGGAGGTTAGCTGTTCTGCTAATGCCTGTCCCCATTGTCTGAGATGTGTGCACGACTTTTTGGTGACGTAACAAAACTGACGCCGACATGTCATAGCGTCGACGCTTTAGGCCTATCTGCGCCTAAACTGCCTAAGACCCAGGCCTAAAGGGTCGGATATTGTGGGTGTTATTTACACCCCATATATGCAGACGTGAACCCTTATCCGCCCATGAAAGAAGTAACAGTTTTCTTCGGGGAAAACAGTTTACACAAACCGAGAAAATAAGGCCTGGCTTATAGAGGGAAAATTACTTTCAATACGACTTTCAAGAAAGTGTGACGTGATGGCGCAGTTAAACGAACCCTTGGTACCATATATGCCAGACTAAGCGGGTTCTGGCAAGTTTTTATGTATGTTTTAAACCTTTTAATCCTCAGTTTTTTTTTGTTTTTTTTGTTTTTGTTTTTTTTAAATCTCGGGGGGATTCACAACCTACACATAGTTTAGCTTATAAACAATGAAATTCCTCTCCTTCTGATTGGCTGAATTGGAATTCTCGGAGGTTCAGAAACAGTATAACACATGTATAACACATGTATGCGGTTATTATTGGCTAAAGGAACATTTGTTATGTGACATTTCCTCCACTTTTCATCTCTTTTGTGGCTAAATATTGGCGCGGCAAAAGCAGGTGCCTCAAATGCGATATCATTTCAAAAGTTTTTTACCCTAGGTATGCTTCAGTTCTGAAAAGAAGATTGACCCAACCGCAGGTCATATGTAAACATATATAGTCGTAACACACGTGGTTAGTTAGCATAATAAGCCAGTAGAAGACATGTAGAAGTTAATGCCAGTCGTAATAGTTGGATTACTGCGGTTCTGGTGATAGATCAGAGTTCCAGGCAATGTCTGATAGGGAGATAGTTATAGAGCTGCTACTTACAGTGCAGGCTGACTTGCCATATATATGTGATGAGAAGCTATAATGAGTGAGAAAGGGGACTGTGACATGTGTACTTCAGTCCTCCATGGACTTGAACAACCTCGTGCTGACACAGGATAGAACCGACGCTATCTTACAATATTAATGAGCTAACTTTCTGAGTCCCCCCATTTAGTACGTACGCACATTTCCTCAGACCCCCACCCACCCTTGGGCAAAAATGCGCATATGATATGTATACAATGTACGCACATAATGCATTTTCAAAAATCTCAGACCCCCCCCCCCATTGATGCGTACATATTTAATGGAAGGCCCCATATATATATAGTATATACCACGGTAGACGGGGAGAACAATAGAAGTAGGCCGTGAATATAACGCATATTCCGCCAGTGGAGCGGAACGCCTCCACATAATCTCACGGCGCCACAGTGGTGCCGTGAAGTCTGGGACAGTCTGGGTGGGGGAGGGGAAGGGGTGACCAGGTGATTTGGCCTGTCGCGGACTCAGACCATCGATTAGGCCCCAACGACGCTTCCGCACTAGGTGCTGTGATAGCGGCCAGAAAAATTTCCCGGGGGGGGGGGGGGGAACCCCCACCACCCTTAGCCCTTAGCGCCGTGAACGTAGGGGACGAATCAACGGTCCTAGTCACCTGACTGAGGTGCCCCCTCTAAATCTGTCCTTGTACCATATACTTACATTTCATATTTGACAAATACATCTGGTGTATTACTCTATATATATACGAGGGATGTAGAAAATATGACAGTAATATTCTTCAAAGTAAGTCCATGTATCTAATATAATTCCGAGGAAATATAACAAAAATGCCTTACCTTTTTATGTTCCTCTCATACTGACTGCCCAGTGGTTAATGATAAAAACCACTGTTGCAGTGGATCTTTTATAGGCCAAGGGTGAAATATACAAGATCACATGACCGGGTCCCAGACAAACACCAATTAAAACTCCCCAGACCCGTGGTATATGTCAGATATAGCCCTCGTCAGTGGCTATACTTGATACATAGTCTCGGCTGCCGCCTCGACTATATATCACGTATACCCACTGACTCGTGCTATATCTACCACATATAAAACATCATATATATATATATATAGTTGCCTGGCATGGTATCTCTGTGGCGTTTGAGAGGACAATGAAAATGTGAAATACATTTTATATGTTAAAAAATAATCGGTCTTGTTCCGTTGGGGCGTCCTCCCACCTGCCCCAAGCCCCGACCCACATACCTGAGGCCGGGCTCCGTGTTCTAGCTACCGACACCCCGTGGGGTCAGTCCGCCCTGTTTGACCACCTCCTTAATAGTCTTAATGCCCTAACTACACATTAAGGCCACGCTTAGGCCCAGCTAAAACTACACAGGTGCACCCAACTTGTTCGCCTTTACAAAGCCCTCCCCAGCCAGAACACAGACGTGGTCGCCCCGAGGTCCACATCCAGTGGCTTAGGACCACACGTTGAACCTGGGACGGCATGTCCGATATATCCAAACCATGTAAAAATCGTTCATGGTTTTCCTGATCATTAATCCAGTGATTCCCCCTCCCCATTGCCACATTGTTACATAAACTGACGTTAACCCATTAATGTCGCCGTAAGCGCCAGGCCTGAGAGCGTTGTTCTTACACTTAATCTGTGAGAGGTTTACCTGTAATTAGCCGCGCTGAGATCAAAGAGTGGGCACATTACGGGCCAAGGGTCGTTAAAAAGACATCAGAGTGTTGGTCGCCCTCATAACCGGGCCATATTTGAGATGGGATTAATGGGATTTAACCGGATGAGCCCACTTCTATCTTCCGGTGCGGGGATATAGACGTAGGGGTCGACAGGTATAAGGACGTGGAGTGGTTAAGGTGTAGAGGCCTTGTACTACAGTGCAGAAAACACGAGGGTATGCTTACTTCACACATTACTCTTACATATGATCATTTAACTATAAGGGCCTTTCATTTTGTTGGTTTATCAATTGTTGAGTAAGCGCAACGTGTCCATGTTGGAGTGTATCAAGAGATTAAAGGCGTATATCAAAGTCCTCTAAACATAGTCTATATAGGTACACATGTATACATGTCTATATTGGTCAAGCTTGAAACGGTTATAAGATGGAGAACGTATACATCAATGTAGTTCACTTTGAAACTGAGTATTCATCTAATATTGCAACTCGAAATATATGTGCAATCATATGCGACAGATTCCAAATTACTATGTAACCTAAAAAATTGTCAAAATTTGGTGAGGCATCTTACTTTTTCCAAATCTATTCATGGTGAAGTAATCATATTTCAAGCACTCATTTCCTCCCGGGCATCTCCTACTTAACTTTCAAACTTGGACGCGACGCTATTCAAGTTCGACTCGGTATTTGTTATAGAGAAAATCAAATTGATATGATTTGACAATAGAATAGGACTGTGTACGCGCATGGAATAGATTGGCATTAAAGCACTTGTAAATGTTTAAGATGCAGACGTAAAGGATGGTGTCATACATGTGACGGTTAATAACTTACAAAGTGACGCGACTTTCTCCTGGCTTTCTCACGGCAGCTGGGGGCAGTACAGCACTGATTGGCTCAATTTATGATAAACACTCAATTACCAATTATACTTAAATGGAATTATGTGATGGATGAAAACAGATCGTTGTTTCCTGATATGAAAGCACACCTGTTGAGGGGCTCGCCAATCCAGGTAAACTCTGCCTGAACCAAAAGGTGTGTGTTTATACCTGCGTGAGGCCTAGGCCCATTGAGTGGAGTTTTTCAGACTCCTACACCCTTCAGTCGGCGGGTGGGCCGACAAAATGACTCCTTGATGGATATCACTTTCTCCAATGTTCATTTGGGTGCCGAACGTGGCAATTATCGTGTTAAAGCTGGTTAAACATATCAAAACAGGCCGGCGTGACATAAAGCCCGGGCGAGCCGGACTCGTGGGGGGACGTGGCCGAGGGCCGGGCCACCCAGTGGGTGCGACGACAACACGGGTACGGCTGGGTGGGCCCGGAGAAAGGCCGGCGTCACCGCCCGGCCGCCCCGGGCGACGGGCGGGGGGCGGCCGGGGGAGACCGGGGGGAGACGGCCCAGCTGGGGCTCTAACCACCGCTCAACATGCATGGTCCGTCTCCACATAACATGTCGGCGACACCCCACATGCCTGCTCCCTATGTGTGTGAGGGTGAGTTTATGGAATAAGGCGCCTCCCCTATACAATCTGTGTATGGCGGGCAGGTTTGAAGTCGCCAGATGCTATCGGCCGCTCACCCCCCTGCGCCTTAGCAGATCGGCCAAATGTAAACAGCGATAAGAGCATTCCGCAGGGGCACCACTTCTCAGATTTGAATGAAAATAGTTGGCAGAAAATGAGCATAATGTGTTTATGCTCCGATGGAATTCCGGACGGAAATGTAAAATTATGGACAATTTAGCGATGGCTTGTTGAGATATTAGGTGTAGCGACGTCTCGCTCTCATTCCGCGCCGATGCCCAGTCCTTTTCATATGAAAAGAAACTTTGGTCGCCATGAATAGAATAAAGGAACAGCCTCGACAAAACCACGGAGAAATCAGAAAAGTTTATGAACTTAAATTCAGCGGATTCAGGTCTAATGCCTATGGAGCGACCATAAAGGGGCCATGTGGCCAGGTAAAACAGTCACGTCAGTGGGCGGCAGGTGGCGGCCCGGTCAGGTAAGGCGTGACTCGGACACACTCACACCATTATCTTCACTCTGCACTACCCGCTTTAGGGATAATATATAAACATATGGTGTAGTCGTTCGGTTGTGGAAACGGCTGTGAATTCATATTGCTTTCTATTTTGTATGATGCACGTATGCACAATATGACAGTGGTATGGAAATATGGGACAATGCTAAACTTAACACAAAAAAAGCTGTCAAAGTGGTAAGTTCAATGAAAGTTTGGCATTGTTATCAAAAAGAGTTTTTGACAACCACATCATCCGAAAGTTGTCATAGATTTTTCATTAAGGAAATCTAGTACTGATAATTAGATATAAGGGGCACGGCACTGCAATTAAGAAGGAAACATTTAATCACATTACATAATTTTATCATTTTAGCACAATAGATATAGAATATTATGAAAAAAATATTGAAGAAGGTATTCATTTCTTTGCAATATTATGCCAGATCAAATTTTAAGTGTAATTTTAAGAGTATTCTGATTGGACTATGGGTTGTTCTTTTATAAACACCTCTTTTAAAGTAGAATTTTAATGCACATTGAAATTAGAAACACTTTAGTATAACCGTGCACATGTCTCTTTAGGCATAAATACTATATAGGGGCCTATGTGAGATATGAAAATATGCACTCTCTGAATGCATCAACTTATAGTTTTATCAAGACGTGAACATAAATAAGATGGCGGACCCCGCCTGGTCGGTATACCCCTTACTTCCAGCCCCCCCCCCCCCCCCCCCCCCCCGCCCCCCCTGGTCGGTATACCCCTTACTTCCGCCGCCCCCCCCCCCCCCCCCCCCCCCCCCTGGTCGGTATACCCCTTACTTCCAGCCCGCTCCCCCTGGTCGGTATACCCCTTACTTCCGGCCCACCCCCCTGGTCGGTATACCCCTTACTTCCGGCCCGTCCCCCCTGGCGGAGGCGGGGGGCGTAGGCCGGGAGCGCGGGGTCTGGCGGGGATTAGTCGGCGTTTAGAAGACGATCAATGTATTAACCCCGCTTTTCGGCACCATTAGATTTAATCAAAATAGAGCACACACTTCCCCCCTGCGCCGCGGCCCTGAGTGAGACATTTGCACAAGCTCTCGGCGGGCCGGGCGTTACTCAACGTGGTGCAAGTCGATTAGTGTGATGTGTGTGCGTTTGTGACTAGAGAGGGTCGGAGGTCAGGTGTAGGGAAGTTACGTCAGCTGGGTCGACAAATCAGGGCAGGGTGTGGGGACGTCACGTTCATACCTACATGGCAGGGCTGATTGTTCTCTTTACGAAACAACTATAGCTTAACTCCTTAATACATTGAACTAAATAGCAGTATAAGGTATTGGTGAAGCTTTTTCGAATGTGATGTCTGACTACACTGAAATTCGTACCTTAATTGCTAACAAAGATTTCATCAATATTTTGATTTCTTGTTTCAATGCTGTTGTTTTTTGTGTTCTTTTTGCATTAGGCCTATACAATTTGAAATAGGTATGCGTTGGGTTGATGCATTCCTTTTTGCGAGAAATCGGCCTTAAACAAATGCTCATTTCCATAAACTACTTACACATTTCCAGTTTCTGAATCCATGTAAAATCTCATTTGTCTTGCCTTTCCAAATGCTGCAATGAATGCGGAAATTAAGTTACCGATTCAATGCTCTGCATTACGCTGCTTAAAAGGAATACTACTAGTTAAGGAACATTGTATTTAGTCTGCTATAACAATATACGTAGAACTCGTCTGTATACATAAAGTATTTTCTGTTTGAAAAATCGTTGCTTTGAGAAACGCCGTGATGATTTGGCTTTTCCTCTACATTCAGAAGCGGGATCAAAAGACAACACGGGCATGAACACCCCCTGAGTGACATTGATGCAGCGCAGCACTTTGATAGGAGCCGTTAATTAACGTAATTAATACACATCTTACGGCCATCTCAATTATCCCAGTGGTGGGGCGGTGACGGGCCGGGCTTAGTGTTCACCGCCGGATTAACACCGTCTTCGGGGGATAAGCTGACAAATTAGGCAGGCACATTAACTGATGATGCGGCGTCTCAGGCGTATAAGTGTCGGCTAATTCCCGGCCCGACCTGACGTCTGTCGGCGCGGGGAGCTGCTCAGCGGTGGCTCCCCCTGCTGGGGCTCGGCTGAGCTGCTCGCGGGGGGTGAGTTAATGTAATGGGTCCGTAGCCACCTAGCGGACGGCCAGACAGATTGAGGGCTCAGCCGTCGGGGGGTCGCGGCCGGGAAATAATTAAATGGCTTTTTCCTACTCGCCGGGGGATTTGAACGTGTAGTTTTCCCTTCGTCGTTACTGTTTTATTCGAAAAAGCCACAGGAAAAGTTTTACGTGTATATGTGGCGACTTGGTGTCGTTCAACCGTCTTAATGTTCTTATACACTGTCTACGAGATTACATATAGGCCCCTTTAATTTGTTTACGGTATTCTCGCTTGGGAATGATGATGTAAAGTAAATGATTAAGAGATATCAGAGTGGGCATTTTAATGAAAGATTCAATTAAAACTTCGAAAGGCCATATTGACCTGATATAGGCTAATCAGAATGATGTACTGATGAAGAGAGCTATGACATAGCCTATACATGGTTAAGTGAATTCCATTTTCGGTTATCAAAATGATAATATAATAATTATGATAACTTAGCAGCTACTTTATCAATGCCATTTTGCTGAAATACTCATAATATAATATACCTTTATCAAATCTATTGAAATAAAATTAAATAGAATGCAAGAACGACTGTGCGGGTGTGTTATGATTCGCCGTCATGCAAAGGCGGTTCCAAAAATAAGGGTGAACTATAAGGAGGTAATTATCCATTTAATGCTAGTGCGTGTAAGTGGTATTTAATTCTATAGATAATAGCTTGCTCCATTCGCAGTCTCCTCCTCGTCGACTGCAGTCGTCCAATACATAATTATAGTTCCCGCATCATGTAAGACATGAACACTCGTGTGAAAGGATTTGTTTGTTTATTATCCAATGTATAGTCATTCCGTGACAAGAACTCGATTGACCATGATCAGTCCCAAGGTAAGAGTCCCCTCAAACACATTCAGTCAACGCTCTGCGCTCTAACACAATTTCTATGCCTCACTCCAGAACCTAGACTGCAGGTTAAAGGTCCAACCTTCACTAGATGTTTTCTCACACAGTGCTTGCAGCTACTGTGGCTAGCTAAGAGCGGAACACATTATTATATGGTGGTACGTCACACCGTGACTCCTCCCTCATTTCACTACTTTCAAAGTGAAACATTGGCTTTATGCTGCCCAAACATGGACTGGCCACCCGCGTCAGTACAAGGGGGTATTTAGAATGCTAGGCAATCTTTCCCAGACCTACCCACCCTCAAGTAAAATACAGGGTAAAATGGTTATTACATGTAATTTTGATTATGATAAATGGGTAAAAGGGGGAAAGAAGAGGGAAAAAATGGCAAACAGGATTACATGGATACAGTGGAATAGAACTGACACTTCATACCTGATTCTCATGGATCAAAGTATTACACAAATTTATTCAGGAAAACATGCAGCATGGATAATAGATCAGCTAATATTTCACTGATAATAATGACTTTTGTATATATACTCCAACACATTTTTTAGGGAAAATTTAGAAAAATATTGTGTTTTTTTCCAAAGTTTATGCTATCCCATATAAACAGACATTTCTGTTTTTCCAAGTTTGGAATATTTGAAATTACAGAAATGTTCTTTTCAATAAATATCACATAAACCAAACGACATTTCAGGGACAAACCTATAAAATTTCATGAATGTGCAGACATTTTAGAATTTTAGAATTTGTAGATCAACACGATAATGTATAAAGCCTAAATTCACGTAGCCTAAGTCTAATTTCACGCACCTTTAAGCCTATAATAATGTATTATAGTGCGTGAAATTAGACCTAAAAAAAACGAAATGAATAATTCCTTCATGTAGTTTTAATCTTGAATTATTTCTAGACATTTTCATATAAAGTTTAATGCTTGAATATGTGATGAATGTCCATTCATCAATGTCAGAATTAGGTGTTGAGAAAAAATAGAATGTCATGAATTAAAGTGTATTTTGTCAGGGCCTGAAAGCCCGAAAACCCAAAACCCAAAACCCAAAATCCAAAAACCAAAAACATTGTAAACTGGATGTGACGTCAGAAAGATCACGCAACCTCAGATGGCCAATCAGAGCAGAGTATTAGGGTATAAAAAGGGGCAGTGAGGCCCGGAATAAACAGTTCCCTCTTAGTACTCCTTGTGTTCACATGTGTCTTCTTCCAATAGAACAGCCCTCGAAGGGCTTAAAGACAATGCGAAGTAATTAAGGTAAACTTCATAGATAATTAGGGGAAAAAAGGAGAACGGGGTACGAGAACCCGAACGACCGAGATATGGTACGACTGCCCGAAACGACCCCAGATGCGACCTGGAATAGGAAAACCAGACAAGTAAGGAAGCCTGAAATAGTCAGCAGCTGCCCCGTGACCGTGGGTACAAAGGCGCGACCGGCTCGGCCCCACGCTACCACCTACTAGGCGAGTGTCGGCCTGACGCCCCACGGAAGATCGGAGTGTACCCCCATCCCTCAAACGACCAAAAGAGAAATGTGAAACAAAAAATATAGGGAAGCTGAGGTATATTCCCACAGAATGTACTGTGAAAATGTTGTAAGAATCCTTTAAGTCATTATTTAATAAGGAACATGCGCAATATTTTCTATGTTGCCCATAGAAATACATAGTGCGTGAATACAACAGCTGCGTGAAATTAGACTAATTGCATGTCCTAATTTCACGCACATACATATAGATAGCTAAAATTCCAAAGGTATTACATTGGGTATGACCCAACTGAACAAGAAATACAATAAAATTAATGAATAATCGACTTAAAAAGCTGTATTCTTTACCTTATAATTGTTTTGAGCATGTACCATACCTATACCCACCTTCATTATCTATTTTCATCATTTGCTCATGAAAACACCTTGTTAAAGTAATTGCTGACGTATACCTACTAGTCTAATTTCAGGCAATAGGTGCGTGAAATTAGCCTAATTCCCCCTGTAGGCCTACATTGTTTTCATCAATAACAGTTAAAATGACACTCAATAATGGGTTTAGAGCAATTTCGCGAATATTCCTCAAGTTTTCCATAATTATATCCCGTGACTGGTTATAGACTAATGTCTGAGGATGTCTAGGCTATAGGGTCTAGGCCTAGGCCTATGCCTATGGCAGGATTTTAGGATGCCGTGGGAGTGAAAAAAAAGTTTTTGAAATACATTGACCTGTTCTACTTCGGTCATTATCATCTTTTGTCTACAAAATAAGTCCAAATTCACCTGCAGGTTCGGCTATCCGTGGTAGGGAGAATCATCCTCACAGTCACTCCTTCTATAGCCTAGTCAATATTGAAACTGATTCACCAAAGGAGCGGCAAGTGCCTCACAATGGTGCTGCCACCGTGTGGCAAACTGTAAAACTATATTGAATTTTGCTGCCACCTGGTGTCAAACTTCTCAAACAGAATCCAGCATGGCCGCGATCATGCAACATGCATTTTCGCCCACCTTGTTGTCACTTACATTATCCGTTTGTAGACCATGTTTAAGGAGACAACTGTCAAGAAAGGCGCCATGTGTTCGCAGGTTGCACGTCCGATATTGTCACAGCAATCCTTGGACGAGTACAAGTGCAGAACACGAAGTCAGCATCCCAGTCGGAGACCGGTAAGCCAGCAAACGTCCACACCAAAGGCAAACCCAATGCAAAGGGTCGTCCACTGAGGCTGAGTCTGAACCTCTCAGTCACTCAATCAGATCTCATTTTTTAGGCCTAGTTATTATTCTTCATCTGGGTCACTACTTTGAAATGTGTGCAGTTATCTTTCTGTACTAATACGGCAATAAAAAAACGTAATATAGAAAAGATAATTGCACTAAAAGGTAATTAATTTTACCATGAGGCTAATAGATCAATCAGGGTGCCATTAGATATAAGTATTGTGACCTCAGAAAACCTAAAATTTCCTTCTAATCAAGTTATTGTGAAGCATCACAATCCCCTGTCCCTCAGTCAAATGGAAAAAAGTTGATCTGACCATAGACATACATAAAACGTATGTATCTCTTTGATCTGACCCATTAGATTGATGAATATTTGACCTTAGAATGAGATGTGACCTATGCTGACAATATAGACTATGGTGTATTTTTATGATAGTAAAGCTATTAGATATATATTTATAATTCTTTTAAGGCCACCAAGAGCTTCTGATATATCTTTCAAAAGATTTGCCTTTAAACATGTTTCCATTCAGTTTTTTTTTTTAAATTAGATATAATTATATGTGATTTTACAAGTGAAATCCTGGTAACAACTTTTTAACTGGAAAAAAAGGGACCACTTTTGATGGAAAAACTAGCAGAGTGTAACATTTCCACGTTATTTGAAAAAGGAATAGGCCTACTAGAAGTGCCCATGGCTATGGACCTATCAGTATCATATTAATTAGGCCTTGATATAGAGTAGAGGTGCCAGTTTCCGCGCATCACTAGTTTTCGCGCATTTTACGCATTTTTATGAACGCATTTTTTTCAAAGACACCTGAACCCTAATTTTTTCATCTGAAATTCATCAGGACGTTTTGATTGAATGAATTTGAAGTTTTCTAATGATGAACTGGAAATATTTATTTATTCTAAGAGGGAAAATACATGTTGATATCGCGTTTTTATGGAAAACTGGCAGGATGCTTATAAAATCATATTTTCTGAAATAACAACAGAAACTGTGATCTCTTAAACAAAAAAACAAATCTAATGGCTCAATATATTACAGATATTAGTTTGAGGTGATGTGTCGTCATATAGGTATAAGAAATGGATTTTTTCGAATGTATCTTAGAAAATGAGCACCTGCGTGAAAACTAATGACAAAAAATTAGGCAGGTGCTAGTTTTCGCGCATTTTTCACCTATTTTTCCGAATTTTCCGAATTTTGAGCACTTTTTTTCACCCCCAACAAAAGTTTTTCTTTAAAATGAAGCTGTTGCGTATTTCCAAGACCTTTCCCTAAAATAATATCAAGGAAAGAGTCTATGCATACATCTTTTTCTTCCACTTAGGCGAATTAATGCTTTCATTTGTCATTTAGTGAAAATCCACAAATATGCATATTTCTCATTTTTCTATCATATATTTATTGTTTAGATTTTCCCAGACAACATAGCATTTATAATTTGCATATCAAGAAGTATGACTAGGTCAACAACCATTTTACATAACATATATCAAAAAATAATTGTTTTCTGATACTTTATAGATTGAATTTCCTATCTATAAGGTATTTTACTAATTTTACACCCTAAATATGGTTAAATGCGCGAAAACTAACACAAAAATGCGCGAAAATAGGCACCAAGTGCGCGAAAACTGAAGAAATGACATGGGAATATCATTTGATGACCTCTTCAATGAAAAAATAATTTTTTACATTTTTTTTTTAGTTAATTACGATGAGCCATTCTCATATGCTCAAAAACAAAAAAAAACATGGTAGCAACCTTATTTTCTTCAGATGTATCCCAAATATCCCGTTTTTTGGCTCTTAGTGCGCGAAAACCGGCTCCTCTACTCTAGATCTAGATGGATATAGATCTGTGGCTATTCGCTAAATGAATTTTTCTTTTGTTTTGTAATTCATGGTTGCATATTTCATTTTAACTTGGATCATTTCCACCATTTTCAGGCAAATGAAAATAAAAACAGGACATCTTGCCAGATTTGCAGATGGCTGTGCAGTTGCACAGGTAAGTATGCTAAGTGTAACCAACGATTCTACAAAGGATGTAACTTGATTCTGCAGTAGATATGGGAGGTGCCCATGTATTAAGAAAACAACATGATTTATAAGACATTTTAATCTCTCTTTGGGTGGACTTTCTCAAGGCCAAGGGTCTGGGAGTAACGAAACTGGTCGTAGGGTGGGATTCAATGTTGTGAGGCTTTTCTCAGATTCGATCATCTAAGGGCAGTAGATCTAAGGCAGAATCCTGAACAACTTTGTCCTTGTAATGTCATAAACACAGTGAGACTGGTATAATTATAATCCATCAATTATTCAAATAAATCAAATTTATATATTAGACCTCAACACTCTCTACAAGATTAATGAATGTGGTTCCTAAAATGCTACAAAGAAATCTCTGAAATGATATTGATATTGGACTCTCGGCTCTGTCGATAGAATGAGATTTACGTGTATGTATACGATTAGATGCATTAATAACATATGAATTTGACAACAATCCCTGACCAGGTTGGGGACGTTTCCGTCATGGTAACGGCCGTCAGCAGAGACCAAGCATCCACTCTCTCATTCCTGCCATTAACGGTAAGAGTTTAAGTATTGATACTGATCTAATAATTATATTAGTCGTAATTTATCTTGGCCCCCTAGCTAGAATCTAAGACGTCCCTCATGTTGAGTTCTTCTTTATCTCCAACATTATAACATAAATCATATAGATACCCCTTACAATAAGTTACATTTCTACCTAAATCTGGGGTGATTACCAATTTTAGGATGCGGTTCATGTACTTTTTTCTTTGAGAAAAAAAGTTGGTGGATTTTGTTTGGATCCTTTTCCAATCTGGAATCGCGTTCATTTGTGTTAACGTTTCTATAAAATCCCCTTCTCTCTGTCGCCAGGTTGACTATAGACAAAAAGCTGCGGCGGCCGGACGGATACCAACCAACTACCTCCGACGGGAGATGGGAGCCAGTGACAAAGAAATACTTACAAGTCGTATGATAGGTATGGATTCTCTTTAGAATAATACCAGTTCATCTGTTCTTCGGATCTATATAAATGACATTACACAATTGATTCCATTGCCCAATTGATCACTATTCAGTTTCTTAGCTATGCGTTTTAAGTAAACAATTCTCAAGCTCCTGACAGAGGAGTTCACAATTACACTGCTATTTATTATGTGTTCTTCTAATTACTTTCGTTTCGTCTTATAGACCGTTCAATCCGACCACTTTTCCCAGAGGGATTCAATTCGGAAACACAGGTAAACCTCCTTTGATTTGTTCGATGGTTAACGTAATAAATAGAAAACCGTTATGTGTTTCGACCTAACATATATATTTCATTCTTCTTGAGCATTTCGCCCACCAACTGACCCATGTCATTGGTGACCTATTGCACTCAGATACAGGGAGATAAGTGACCCTGTTTACTCTGTTCACTTTTAGCATAGCAAAACAATTGACCCCTTTCTATAATTTGCTTCCAGTTGGTCTGTAACCTACTGGCCGTGGATGGAGTAAACGATCCTGAGGTGACCAGTATCAACGCCGGTAAGTGAACCATTGCTATACGACATTTATTTAACAGAGGAATGTTGTCCCCTGAATAAGAACGATTGTAATTTTTGTCGACGTTTAGATACAAAGAATTTGCTTCAGGTAAAAAATCTGATAACTCAAATCTTTCATTATTCTTCATAATGATATCAATAGGTTTTATGTCAATCATGAAGAAAATGTTTAACCCAATTTGTTTTCTTCAATTGACATAGTCTCCATTTCATCCACAGCTTCTGCAGCCCTTGTTCTGTCAGACATCCCGTGGAATGGACCTGTTGGTAAGGATCTACCTCTATTCTCCCAATTGAAAATAAAGAATAGTGATAATCTAGGGTAAATTGTACGGGGAAATGGGCAATCCATTCTAATAAAGATATCTGTTTCTATTTCACACTACATAAAAACGTATGCCATATTAGTACGATTTTTACTTGTGGGGTTTTAACTTCGCAAGTGTGAGTTCATTTTCACATTTTCTTTAAAAGTGTATACGAGGACATTTTATGTGTTTTTTTAATACAAGTGTATTATTTGATTACCTATACCTCTATGATATTTTGTCCAGGTGCGGTGAGGGTGGGTCTGGTGGACGGGGACGTGGTCATTAACCCGACCAGACGGCAGCTGACCGTCAGTGACCTCAACCTGGTCGTCACCGCCACGGCCGACAACAAAGTCGGTGAGTACAGGGGCGGAAGGTGCTTACATATGAAAATAATCTATGTTCTGTTAAAAAAAATTGAATACCAACAGGGAATGCTATTCTTGTAGTAGTAAATAGAAATTCTAATAAAGAATTCGAAAAGTTTGGAAACATTCTATAGAAAACTTATATACCAGTAAATAAAGTTATATTTTGCATTTTGCAAGCCTACTTAAAGAGTAACTGATACATTCTGTAACCAATCGTCCCCATGACGATCCATGAAAACTGACTCTGCTTTGTACGCCTTAAATACAAACTGGCATTATACGATTACTACGCACTGTTGGTCAAAAGTAGTCCAGTGGTTTTCGCTGGTGCAGTCTGGGCAGCCGGGGACTGACCAGGTGGCGGCTACAGCAAGTAACTCTTCATGATAATTCTATCTCTGTCTTTACTAAGTAATGCTGGAGGCAGAAGGTGAGTGCGTGTCACAACCCAACTTTCTGAAGGCCATAAAGACAGGAGTGAAGCAGGCACAGAACATTGTGTCGGCCCTCAAAGACCTGCAGACCGCCCGGGGTCGGCCGAAGAGGGCGCTGCCGGAGAAGACCGAAACCGACAGCTCAATCACAGAGGCTATCGCAAGGTTAGCTACTTGTAAATAATATAGTTGTTGCTTGTGTATCATATTAAGCAATATACAATGACGGAATAAAATTAATACCGAATTACCTATCAAGTGGAAGATCTTGATGTGTATTTGATGGAGGAGTTTGCCATTAAGTCTTTTGAAAAAGAGTTTTACTTACAGAGTTACAATAATATTGGATATATCAAAATCTGATTTGAATCAGGATTGTGATCGCAAATTATTGAGTATGAAGAAATTATTCTTTGCTTAAAATGTGCGTAAGTGCATTCGGCAACGTTCCTAGCTATGTAGTATTCAACCTGTTTTGATCTCCGTGTAGGCTAGAGTATTTAAAGGGATAACATACTGTTCACACCTATGCCCCCTAGTGGCAAAATTTTAAAATCCTCATATCTTAAAATTGTATATTATAAATTGATGACAGTTGACTTGGAATTAAATATTTGAAAAAAAATTATTATTTGGATGGAATTTGAAATGGTTATTAATGTAAGCTGAATCAGACACACATGCACCCCCTAGTGACAAAAATGAATTGCCTCAAAATTCAGAAATCTCTTATAAGACATAAGCAGGGGTTGAATCTGAATTAAAATATGTAAATATTAATTGTTTCAACAGCAAATTTAGGGAAATAGATAAGATAGATTTATAAAGGATTATACAGAAATAATCACCTTTTAAGGTTTTATCAACCTCCAGCAGTTAAATTACATCGGTGACCCCTACTTATTTTGGCTTTAAAAATGTGCTACAGAACTAAGGTACATATTCCTAAGATTTGGTGAGGCTGTAATGGGTTTTAAATGTTCTAGGGACAGTTAAATATGACTAAGTTTATTTTCCCCATAGACTTCTATAGTTAAGGACTTTATCTTTTGTAACCTCTCACTCAGAAATAAGCATGGTGACATATACATTTTTTTGTTTTAATGGGATCTTCTAGCATAGGTCCAACATAAAATTTTGGTTTTGAGATGCTGTAATGGATTTTGAATTATGGTTAAACAGTCCGTTATCCCTTTAACCCTTTGCTCCCCCAGCCCGTCTATATACGGGCCTAGCACACCCTCTGTTGTCCCCCAGGCCGTCTATATGCGGGCCTAAAAGTACATAGGTGCTCAAGAAGGCATGGTAGAAATAGTTAGATTTTTTCCAAAAATATATTGGCCTTAAAGTACATTTTCCTACAATGTCAGACATGGGAGTCTTATGTACATAACCATTATTTTTAATGAAGAAATGTGTGTTTTAAGTAGAGTATATTCACATAACTCCCTGAGGGAGCCCCTCAGAGGGTAGGCTGAAAACAATAGTCCTACACCAACAAGTGGGCAATGAGGCTCTGACACCTGCCCAGTGGACCAGACAATAGAGGTGCGAGGTGAGCTGTTATGGGGAGGTGTTATGGTAAGTGTGAGTGGAGGAAAGATGTGGGCTTACCTTGTAGGTATTGCATCTATGTATACATTATAATGCCCTTAAACATCACAAATGATAACTCCCTCATTAGTTCCCAATTAATTGATACTACATTTAATTGAATGCCCCTCAGTATACACACTGACCCACCCTACCTCAGGGGCCCCCTAAGGGAGCTGGGGCTGGGCCAGGCCTTGGGGAGCACCCAGAGAAACTATCTCGGGGAGCAAAGGGTTAATACCTATCAAGTTATATTGAATCTGATGTATGTCTTTTCAGCTTAGCCAACACTCGAATACGGGATGTCTTCACTGACTTCACACACCACAAGGTATTCTGGCGCTATAGAGCCTGTATTCTCTTTGGTATTTTTTCAACCGGTAAATTAATTAATGCCTTGCCAAAAGTGATACACTTACGTATCCATATATAATGCTCCTATCACTCCCTGAGCTGAATCGTTGCGATTAGGTAATCGCTGGTAAAAATATATAATTATGTAAATGAAATTTTGCCCAAGAAATATTTTCATGCGGTTGCTGTGATCACAAACACTTTGCCACGTACTACAAGAAATAGTTTCAGGTGGGAAAGAAGTAAAATGAGAGAGAACGACATGCTTTGTTATATCGTATGAAAGCATTTACGCTTATTTCAGGTTTCTCGGGATAAAGCAATGTTTGCCGTCAGAGATGAGGTCCTTCAGAATCTTAGAGGTTAGTGACACGCCTTGGAAATTCATAAATAAAATACGTTCTGACCTCAAAACTTGATTTGAAATAGTTAGCTTATTTCTGATCTCTAAACCCATTTTGAAATATTTAGCATATTGTAACTTGCATCTGTGGAATACGTTAGATCGAAATGAGACCCAATTAAATTGTTTACTTTGATTTACAAGAATAACATAACCAATCACATGAATCAACCAGATGCTTATTCTCCGTTATCATCCAGTGGATAACTTCGATAGTCCGATAAGTTGGAGTCATAGGTCGTCCCAAAAAGCTGATACCAGCGTAAATGTGTATGGAGAATGACCAGCAGTCGCTGGGTACCAGCAGAGGGGGGGACACTGTGCTATTTCTGATATTGTGAATCTGGTCGGAGAGTGATGGTTTCCTCATAGGAAATGCCTTGAGAGTGTAGAAATTAACATAAAAAAGGCGTTACCTGGAGATTGACGAGATGATGTCATTATGAAAATTCTATAAATAGATTTGGGATATCCCTTTTCCCTACTGGGGGTGGCCATATTGAATAAATTTGCATATGACCAATACAATCTCCTCACACAAATGAGCTCAGACTCTTCATCCATGGTGTATGGGGGTGAAGAGGGTAAAGGGGTAATGGGGATGTCATGGGGAGGTCACGGGGAGGTCATGGCGATGTCATGGCGATGTCATGGCGCTGTCATGGCGCTGTCACGGCGATGTCACGGCGATGTCATGGCGATGTCATGGCATCGCCCCTCCCTCATCTCTCTCCGTTTCAGCTATTTAACAAGGTGGATAAGACGGAGCTTTTGGGTTCTTTAGAACCCAGCATACTTGATCTTGTCAACACAGTAATGATAGCGCCTTCCCCACATCCCACACTGTATCATTTTGTATGTGTTTGAAATAAAATAGATATAAACAATTATATGTTTTTCTTAGAAAGTTTCCCCGAGGTAAAGGACGAGATTCTCAATCAGGAGCTGAACGCCTTCATAAAACAAATTTTCCGTGACCTCATTATGAACGAAGGCATCAGGCAAGTACTAACGCACTTTCTCATGATTCCGCCCCATATTAAAAAGGAATATCAGGAGATGTTAACATTTAGTTTTCTCCGAATTGCAAAAGACCCGAAATCCTAATGACAGATATCTTTAAGAAGTATCATACAATTTGTCTTTTGAGTTGGCTAACTATCAGAACGAGTAGAGACTGGAGAACCATACTAGATGCGAAAAGAGACCTAAGTGTATATTAAACGCAGTAATACCGACAATTTTATACCAAAAGGAGAATGTTCCACTCACTCTGAGTATCCCCTACAGATCACCTTGTACCAAAAGTAGAGTGTTATACATATACTGATTACCGACCATTGTTTAATGGAATGCGCGTGTTATATGTACGCTAATTCCCCCCGTGTATTGCTGTAGGTGTGACGGTCGCGGGCTGGCCGACCTGCGCCCCATCAGCTGCCAGGTGGACTTGTACGCCCCTCTCCACGGGTCGGCCATGTTCCAGAGGGGACAGACACAGGTACAGTCTACTCAGAACTATCGGGTCGTAGTTTACAGTAGAGAACCAGAAGAACATATCAGACGGGATAGCTAGCTCTAGATTTTAGTAAACACACTTCAAATAAACTTGACACACTGCGAATGAACTTTGGATTTTATGAGATCAAAATTTCGTGTATGCACCGGCAAATAAAGGGATGAAGAGATCATTTCTGTAGAAAGTTTTTTAATTTTGAATACTTGGTCTGTTATCACTAAAGTGCGAGGCAAATTTGATATGTATGTAATTTTGTTAGGGAAATACTTATTTGTTGATGTTTTATGACCATGTTTGCGGTACTGGTTACGTTTTAGGTGATGAGCACGGTGACGTTCGATTCGCCAGATTCTGCAGCCAAAGTGGACACAATATCGGCCATAACCGGGTAAGTAAGAATAAAGGTATTAATTAAACAATATGTATATTATTTGCCAGGTCGACTGTTTAGTGTACATTTATTTGCACACAAAGAATACAATCATGTTCCGCTGAAATCCCATGTTTAAGTGTACATTTAAATTGTTTTCTGAGAAATCGTTTTAGAATTGTTATTTCATTTAGACTAAGTTTATGTTCTTTCTTTCAGTGGAATCAAAGAGAAGAACTTCTTCTTACACTATGAGGTATGTGCTTAAACTTCAACGAACTATTATTACCACTGACTCCTTTTGTAGATATAAAACGAAGGAAGATTTAATTAATATAATTTTACGAAAACGTTTGTAAGCAACAACGAATAAAAGTACATAAATTAAAATCAGATTTTAACTTTTTAAAAGAAAAATTCCTAGGACTGTATAAACTTGAGGTATCTTTTGTGTTGTATCTTATTTTTCCAATTTTTTAAAAGTTACATTTTAATTTAAAAGTTCTCATGTTGCTACAGTAACGACGTTCATCCTTTCCAGTTCCCTCCCTACGCCACCAATGAGACGGGGCGACATTCAATAGGGCGGCGAGAACTCGGGCATGGTATGCTCCATCTTATACTTACATCTTTCATTTCATTAAAAGATTCATCCTATACAATCTTATACATAAAACTTTTCTAAATTGCAAAGCTGAATATATAGCGTAACAGGATGTTTTTTTTGGGTATTAATTTCTATTCCTCGTTGTTGCTTTACTTGTATTGTTGTGAGGAAGATGCTTGGCCTACCATACAGCAAGATTACAAAGATGGTAAATGAGTTGCTTTTCATCCCTCTAGGTGCTCTAGCTGAAAAGGGTCTACGGAGTGTCGTCCCCTCCAATTTCCCCTTCACGATACGCTTGACAGCTGAGGTTTTAGAATCAAATGGTAAGCGATAATATATGTCAATTAATCTAGTAATTAAAATTCTCTTTTTTTTATTCGTGCCTACATAGTTTTCCGAATGATACTTTCTATTGATGTTGTTGGGGTACTCTGCTACACTCAAATATCTTCCTCAATAGCTTTTAGATTTAAGGTACAAGTCATGTAAATATCGGATGGTCTCAATTTCAATTATACCAAAAAGACATAGCAATCCATTAATATTGATTACTTCTTGACCGGGAACTTGTTGTACATTTTGATTACTTTGATCATAATCCGTCGTCTTTGCCACGTAAGGGTCTTCCTCCATGGCGTCAGTGTGCAGCGGGAGTTTAGCATTGATGGATGCAGGTAAACCCTCCGAATTACAATCGAACTTAGCACAAACAAGCCTTAGTTCTTAAATTATAGTGTATCTAATCAACCTAATTTTCTGTAATCTTTAGAGTCTAATTGATTTCTTGTGTTCAGAAAAATCAGTATGTACTAAGCTTATTACGTGAGCCATACTTAAGAATATTTGTGTACAGTATACGTTTTATATTTAGTATCATTGGCATAAGTTATTTAAAGTTGATATACACTAACCGTGTTTATTTCCCCTCCCAGGTGTGCCGGTGAATGAGGCGGCAGCTGGGGTGGCCATCGGCCTCATCACCCGCACCGACCCGGCCAGCGGGGAGGTCACCGACCACAGGGTCATCACCGACCTGCTCGTGAGTAGTACAAGCAGTCTTTACATTACCTGGATGGGTTTTTAAATACCTTGACAATAATGAAACCTTTATCTAGGTCATTAGTGAAACCTTTGATTATGTACGTACAGCTAGAAACGGGTAGTGAAGAGCCTTAAATAAGCGTACATTATGTGTATGTGTTTTGATTAATCAGGTGAAAATTATTGGACGGGGGAGATTCGGTCGACACATTTTTATTGAGTTGTGTGCCATAAGTAGCTGGATGGAAACATAAGAAAATATACTGCCAATTTACCCACGTTTCCCACTTCTTACTTGCCGCCTATATTTAAAAAGATGACGTCTCATTATGAGTAACATAAATCAAGTGCTGTTTTGGAAAAAAAAAAAGAGGAGAGATATTTCAGTTTTGTTTAAACCATTCCATAAATGATATCTGACCTTTTTCCAGGGAATCGAGGACTACCTCGGAGACATGGACTTTAAGATGGCGGGCACCAGGTCGGGAATCACCGCTCTGCAGGCAGACATCAAACTCCCGGGGATCCCTCTAGGGGTCGTCATGGAGGCCGTACAGCATGCTACTGGTAAGTCAGGGGTCAGTGGCTGATTAAGAGGTTTGAGTTGGGGGGAGGGGGGGTCCTCCTTTTTTCTGGGGAAAAATGCGTTTTCTTTCAACTGTTTCGGCCCGAAATGTCGGAGAAAATTTTCCTAAAGCACTAAACGTGCCCCCAGATGTGTATGAATTGATTAAACCAAACATTTATAGTATCACATGAATAGCAAAGGTTCCCTACTTTCTTGGGATTCCTACTTTTAAGTCATTTCTATTTACACAAAGGATTTCTTTGAATCCATTACTTTTTAGTACGGAGTTCTTAGAACTAAATTAAAACATTTGATGTATTGATGAAATAAAGAAATTATTCAAGGAATCCTTTTTCAGTCCAAAAATTCGTTCCATTAGGTGTTGGATAATCGAGGTTTACATGAAAGTTGGTCAGCTGCTTGCAATTGGTTTCATCAGATTTTTTAGTTTAGTTTCTGGTTGAGAAAACTTTAATAAATTGTGAATTGGTTGTATCTGGCACATTGCCTTCAAGTTCAGGGACATCATTCTCCCCATTTTCTTCTTTTGACGTCTCTTGCTCATTTTGACTTCCATTTTCTTGCTTTTATTTATTCATGTACCACTTGCAGACAGTTTTGAAATGTCCACTTTTAAGACAAGAAGAGTAGCAATCAGTCACCTTTTCGTAATGGGACAAATTTGATCCTACCCCATGGTTCTTGTACGTTGTACTCAACCAGTGGAATAGAAAAAAATCTGTCACCTTTTCCCCAAATTGTATACTACGAAGAAGCAATTTTTATCTACGAGGTGGTTATGCTCAAGGTCCAGCCTACATTTTGCAGGAGGGGTATTATATTTTGCATGGCCGGTTCTTTCTATCATTCATCTTAAAGTGAAGGGTCGTCATTCTTACCATTTGTTTTGTAATTTGTAAGATAAGGATTGTTGATAACACAATTGATAAGTATTCTCTATTATTCTAGTGGCAAAGTCCAAGATCCTGGGCATCATGAACCAGACGCAGTGCTTGCCGCGGGAGGGCACCAAGGACAACTGGCCGGTGCTGGAGAAGCTGGAGGTGCCCGTCGAGAAGCGGGCCCGCTTTCTGGGGGCGGGCGGGCACAACCTACGCAAACTCAAAGCTAACACAGGTAAAGTCAAGACTCTGAAAGACAGTATACTGATTTCCTTATATGATATATTGTTGTGAGATCTTTCTGTGTGCTTCTGATACACTATTCGAATCGAAAGGTTCTGTGGATTTTTAGACGTACGAAAAACATAGCTTTCTTAAACATGTTCAAACGTAAACTGACCTCTTGGTTTTTCTATTGGACCTCATCACCTGTCCTGCTCATAAAAATGAGTTTATTTGCAGTTGCTCACTAAGACTAAGAGTGATTAATACAAATATCCGATAATTTGAACATGCTAAATATTTGAAATGATAGAGGAAAAACCATGTTAGATCCACAATACTCGTTACACCCTACTTGATTATTGAATATGACCATTTGATTATTCAGGAGTGTCCATCAGTCCTGTGGACGATACGACTTATGAAATCTTCGCACCTAATCAAGCTGCCATGGACGAGGCATGGGAGAAGATCGAGGAGCTTTTAGCAGAGGAGGTGCGTTAGATAACATTAACATTAATATCATAATGTCAGAAAGATAGGTCTCACGTTAAGTTACAAAAATCAAAAGTTTACCTATGACAAACAGAAGAAAACATTAAATGTGAAAAAGTAAACACTTCGATATACATACTATTCGTCTGCGAGGTTATTTATTGGTATTCATTTTATCAATTGACATTCCTTTACAGAAGGAGCCGGTTTTGGAGTTCGGAGGTATCTACAAGGCAAAAATAGTTGAAATAAGGTAAGATAAAATTTGATGTTTATAGATGAAAATAGTTTGTTTAAATCTATAAAGGACTACATTGTTCCTCTTGTAGAGTTAGAGGAAAATAATGATGTACGAAAAACTTCTCTTTTTAAAATTCATACGGACAAGATATTAGAGTCATTTCATTGCACATGGTAGTGTTTAGAATTTAAAAGCGAATTTACCCCCGCCGCCGACATCGTGTGCATGATTTAAATATTACTGAAAAATATACGTGAACAAACATGTGAATGTGATGGCTTGATATTACAGAGAATACGGGGTGATGGTTCAACTGTTTCCTACCATGAATCCGACACTCATACATAACTCCCAGCTCGACCAACGCAAGGTTCGTTTCTATATGTTTTAAAGAATGACCATATTGTTATACAAACCAAAGGAATGAGAAAATTTGTTTTTAAGAATGCATCATTGGGGTTATTTTTTCGCGCTTAGGATATCTCTTCATAATATTCCTTCAAATGTAAAAATCTCATGGATTGTCCTGTCTTCAGGTCATTGTAGCTTTTCGAGTTTTATCTCAACAAAATGTCTTGACTATAATCACTATTGAAAGCTTGGCAGATGCGTAGAGAACAAATTTGGAGCTTTGCTTCAATTCCTGAGGTTTAAATTATTAACTTGGAACTATCTGTTATTAAGTAAATATCACACTTTAGATGGAAAACGAAAATAGTTTTATATTCTATGTAAAAATACAAAACTTCTACATTTCCTCCGTACTATATTGTACGGGACTGCAACCCTAGATGATATATCATTTTCTTATAATTCCCATTCTCCAGGTGAGCCACCCGAGCGCTCTGGGCATGTCGGTTGGCCAGGAGCTGACCGTCAAGTACTTCGGCCGGGACCCCAGTGACGGTCGAATACGCCTGTCGCGGAAGGTGCTCCAGTCGCCCGCCTCCTCTGTCATCCGCAGCTTTAACAGTAAACCCGGCACTGAATCCACGTGATGCCTCCACCAGATTAGAGATTATTGAATGTATTTACGTGTTTAAAAGATTATAATGTGGAAAATAGGCAATTTCCGAATATAATGATTATTTATATGAAAAATAGTATTAACCGTTATTATGTGGTAAATATACATGTGCTATGTATAGAAATTGCAATAAATCTTTGATGTTTTCTAAAGAATGGTCTCTGTAGATTATCGTTATCAAATCATTTGACCCACGGCAATAGAGTGAACTTGTCATCTTCACAATGTTACTGAGATGAAGTGGTTCTGTAAGTACTTGAAGTATCCACCAGACGGCGACAGGTGCGTGTTTTAGTCTTTTTTCTTTTTTGCCTCTGCTCAACATTTGTGGAACAGATCAGAATGGCTAGGTGTTTTCTTCCTATATTTTAGAGATAATCCTATAGTTTCTGTTTATATGTATGGTATTGCCTGAAGCGTTCCGAGAAATCTATTTCATATATACCTGTATTGTTATTATGCTTGCGACAATTAGAATTTTTGTGGACCTAATTACTGATCGGATATTACTAGTAAATATTTAAGATACTTGTCATTTAGTTTCACAGTTTATAATTTGAAATTGTCAAATGTACCCATTACAGGTCTATGAATTTAGAAGGTGCAGTATGGGAAGGGTAAGCCCTGATATAGAAATATCAAAAAGTCAGAGAGAACGAAAACAGTTAACTAACTAAAGCCAGGGATTTAAGTTTTCATATTCTTGTTCTTTTTTCTCTTCGGCAACCCCCAAAATCAGTTTTAGAATTTGAGATTTAGAACAAGTTTTACATTTCAATATACATTTAGATTTCCTTAATGCTATTTCCGACTTTTTCACTGTCCCCAACTTACAGCCCTGTAAAGCCTAGCACATGGTCTTGTCCGACAGTATAATACACAGTATAATATACTAATACTCTTCTTTAGAAGACCTGCTTAATCACTAGATTTATTGGACAATTCTGGAAAAAACTGGAATGTGAGCTTGACAGAAAGAAGCATGAGTTTCTGTGTAAATCACTTTTTATTCCCAGATGAAACATTTCGGTACAAAGAAAGGTGGTCGTAGGCACCTATCAGTTTCTACTGTGGCACAGCTACTCGTGTGCAGTTTTCTCGAGAGAGAGGGCATTAATACTCCTCGTGAAAAACATCAAAACCGTCTCTTTTTTTCCGAACAATATTTCAAATCCGCAAAACTGGTATTCGATAAACAAATACATGATACAGAATGTAGGGTCAGTTTTATTGTATAACCCAACCCTCGGGCGTTCATTCTTTCCTTTCCATCAGCGGGGCCTACCAACCTGTCGAGCTGTCACAATATAAATCATACAATATTACCACGAGTAAACTGAATTCAGGCTCTCTGGTCCTACAACCTAAGAACCTGGTAGTCACAATCTATACAACTCTATACATTTTTATCCCCCAAAAACAAAAGACAAAATTATCAGAAAAACATAATTTTTCTTTCCATTATTGTTTTTTTTTTGTTCAAAAGTATACATCCTGAATTAACTACTCCTAAGTTCTACAGTTTTCTGCGGTAACCATCGTATTTAGAAATTATGAAGTGGAGAATTTTTGCTTTCGTTATCTAGAGGTAAAGACCTCTATGCTCGGCCCAGGACCCGACGTTCCCTTCGCTGTAGCCTCTTGGTTTTAGACTTCGGCTTGGGACAGGGCTGCCATCGAAGTAGCCCCTCACCGTCCCAGTCACAGGTCAGGCACCTGCTGTTGTCACTTCGTGAATGTAAAAGCATCCCTTCCCGAAATACCTTATAGCACTGCGTTCACAAGTATCTCGTACTTATCGAACGGGAGGAAAACAAGTCGGTTGGCAATGGTCTGGACAGAAACTGACTCTGGAGAGAACATGTACGCCATTGAAACTAGGACTACACAGAGAACAGACTTCTACTGAGCAACGGAGTCCGCAGTTCACAGCGTCACAGCCTGTGGTCCACTCATGTACCAAACCTTCCCCGAGGAAGAAGACAGAAAATACCGTAAACTCACTGTTTTACGTAAGGTCAGACAAAATTAATCCACAATACGCTTGCTACTGACAAAGGGTGCACCGAGTTATACTCGATGCATTTTTATCCTGTCTCTCATTTTTTCCCGTTAGATTAATGCGATGTTTATCTTTCCACCCTTGCCACTTATCCCATAATATATCATGGTATATTCTTTTAATCCCTTGCACAACTGGCTAGATATACCTCATAGCGGTAAAGCTGCTGCACTCCCAATTGTACGGTGGTTAACATACTAGTATTTGAACCCGTGTCCTTTGTCATTATCATTAGACAGGTCCGTATCCATATACAGAACGTGAGAGATGTATTCGCTGCTCAGTTTCTGTAGTTTGACCATGTTTTAATTTCAGTAGCTTGAAATCAAAGATACAAATAAATGCAAACATGGACATCATCTGCAAATTACTGTTTGTCGAACTAAGGGTTTTCGTTCCCCTTTTCTCATCCGACACACATTAACATTCGTAAAATAAATCAACGTCAATGTACATGTGCACGAATAACGTACACATGAAAAGGTAAAATGGCTCTTGCCAACATCACAATCAAATTCATCACATATTGTTTTTTAGTTAATTTTTCTCGCATTACAATGTAAATATTTCGCTGAACCAGGTCATTGTGAAGTGCCAAAATGTCATGTAATCCAAAAGTTGTTAAGCAGGACAATTTAGACCAATAGAAATCAAATGCTTCCGATAGGATATTTTAGAAAATCAGTTTTTTTTGTAACATACATCGATCTATAACCGTCACATTTTCTTCAGAGAATTTAACCGACTGCAAACCAAATATTTAAAACATAATCAGGGATGGATAAACAATATCACCTGATGTATTCATTTCAGTCAGCAATTGACAACAATGTAGACATATCTATTACCATATTGATGATGGTCATGCACTACATACATGTACTACGTGTGCGCTTTTACCTTGATGCAAACTCGAATGAATACAACAGATATCAAAATTTAATCATGTTAATAAATTGATCTAGCCACAAAGAACATCCCTATCCCTTTCAATTTAAGCGTTTTTTCAACCATCGTCATAGCAAGACGTTGATTATGTTGTCACGGTTGTTGCTTATCCACATTAGTACGGCAATAATGAACAAACTTGGTCTTAGTCGGTTTATACTCTTGACCATCACTGTGGCGTACAGTATCAAATACCACCCCTCTCAATCCGCCTACTTTTTTCCGCTTTTTTTTTTTAATCAATTAATATTTTGAGCTTTTTTTGTCTTTTCAGTTTAAAATAAGTCTACAACAAACGCAAAGAAAAACACAGCAAGGACAAAAAACATGAAATGCTCTTGTCTCGCTTGCATGTACTTAGGGCAGTACATGTTATCACACTAGGAATCCTCTGTAGCAACTACCTATCATGGCACCCCCAGACCCTTCTAACATGACCCTCCTACAACCTGGAGAAATGCAATACGCTCCGCACTGTGTGCTGACAACACTGTAGTGACGTGTGCTAATCGACTAACACAAGGAGACAGGAGAAAAAGAGGTTGGTGGGTTGGACCCAGCTGTCGATGTGGCGGTTTGAGGTGCAGCAGGACGGAGTCCGGGCTTGGCTTTACTCGGCCACTGCACCCGCCTACCATTGCTGCTCAGTTAGTCGTCGTCCAGGTCGAACATCATGTCGTTGGTGAATTTGAAGGCACACTTGGTGACGTCAGACTCACAGATGGGCGCGTCTTCCCAACTGAGCGCCGAATCGGGGTTGTGCTTGGGCTCAGTAGTCCTCTTTGGGGCCGATTCTGACTCGCCGGGTTCGGCATCATCAGAGTCGCAGTCCTCACTTTCCCCGTTCACTTTAGTCCTTTCCCCGTCCTCAGGGTTAGCTACACACTCCACACCACTCTCGCCCTCCTCGCTGGTCACACTCTCACTCTTAGTCTCTGGTGGTGTGTGCGAGGCCGCATTGACGTTTTCACTAAATCCCTCCTTGCTGGCTGTAGCTGCTGCCTTCTTACCCTTGCTGCCTTTCTTCTTGGACTTCTTGTTTTTCTTGGCGGGCTGCTTGGCCTGTGCGGGGGCGGCCACCACTGATGCCGCGGTCTCCTCCTCTTCATCGTCCGGCACAGTGCGGGGTCCCTCCGGGAGCTGGTGGTCGACGATGACGTCATCGTCGTCGTCCTCATCCCCGGCTGTATCGGCCCCACCTTCACTGGTCTCGATCTGGCTGCTCTGGTCCTCACTGCTGTGTTCGCACTCCGACCCACTGCTTCGCCGACGGCGCCGCTCAATCTTGGCCTCCTTCTTGCGGCAGCGCTTGTTCTTTTTCTTCAGAGACGCATGCAGTGTGCTCACGGAGGCGTTTGACTTGTACGTCGTTCGGTCTACAAACTCACTGAAGGAGACGGACTTCTTGCGGGATGGTGTGTTGGAGTCGCCCTCTGACTCGGAGTACAGCCCCTCGCTGGCGGACCCTGTGCTCAGTATGCTTGAGACACTGTCCTCACGGCGGTAGGCACCTCGTACACCGAACACTTCGTCACTCGACTCAGACACAGTCCGGGCTCGGTCCTTCAGGATGCCATGCAGACTCGGGGCCTCACCGGAGTGCACCACTTCGATGTCGTCACTCGACTCTGAGTGCTTCTTGATGCGCTGAATCTTTTCCTGATTTGCAGCATTCTGAAATGTAGAAAATTTAGTTTTGAGTAATTTGACTTCAGCCAAAATATTCTCTTCTGAACTATTCCCCATCAAAATAGGTATTCAAAATCATTTACTTGGTTTCATAATTGGGGAATGCCATTAAAGCTGGCGTTTAACATTTCTAAGGTATCTTAAAGTAAATTCTGTGGATAAAAACAATTTAAAAAATCTTGAAAAACTACTAAAAGAAAGTACCCTCCAAAATGTAGGGGGAAAAAGCTGATTTTGGGCGGGGGCAGTACAAAAGCGGAACTGCAGAAAGCAATTTTCGAAAATCCACATGGTCATGAAAAATTCGAAAAGTTATTTTAGATATCAATTATCTATTGGAGTCTACATTTGCACAGACTGAACGACATATTCTCTTTCTGTGGCCGAAAAATCCCATTAATTCAATTCCGGGCGATGATCCATAATCATCAGCCCAGAATTCCTTGCAAAAAATATGATGAAACCCCTATTTCCCACATTTACCCAACAATTATTTTATTCGTGGCGGCTTACCGAGAGCTGTATGGTGAGCTGGTCGTCGCTCATGTCCGTCACCTCCAGGTCTGGCATCTTGTCGTTGTTGTTGAGCGGCATGGTGTTAGCATCCAGCTGGTCCAGCGCCGAGCTCAGCGTCTTCTCAGTCACAAAAAGAGCCTCCTGTAATGATAAAGGGAAAACATGAGTATACTGCCAGGCTGATAAACGTACTCGTCTGCGTGTTTGTTACATACTGTGCCATATCCCTATGACTGAGAGGGTTGCAACATCACCGGTAGTCTTTTTAAAAGACTTCCATTCAGAACGTACACACACTTTCAAAACTCAGAACCCCCACCACCCCCTTGGGCAAAATTCTACATTGGATTTGTACTAAACGTAGGCACATTTTCAAGAATTACAGCCCCCCCCCCCCCACGTGCATACATACTTAATGGAAGGCTCCTTACCATTATAAATGTTGCACTTAGAAGATGCCTTGAAGGGCAAATTCCCAACGCTTTATGTTTCCCTATAACATTTTTAAATGACCAAATGGAAGGACCTTATTTTTTAATTCATATTTTTCTATTAATAAAAAAATCCTATATATATATATATATATATATATATATATATATATATTTAAAACAAAAAATTATTGCAACAGATAAGTTAAAGTTTGAGCATCTAGTATTCTCACATATCATGGTTACCACCGTGAGTCCAAGGAATTAGTTGCTAGTTTGTCGATGCATTGAAAAATAAGTTATTTCTGGAAACCTTTCAAAGTATTTTTTTCATTGATTTATACTACCCTTTAACTACTGATGAAAAGTTTAAGACATATCTAAAGCAAAATTGTGATCTTTAAGTTAATACGGATTAGAAAGAAACCATTGTTCCCATCTACTTTAATATTATACTATATTGTAATACAGAATAAACAAGTCGATCGTACATAGTAAGGTCCAAGTATACACAGTCTCTGGATAACAGCCAACTCTGTGGTAATTATCAGGAAGGCTGCCTAGTCTTCTACTGTTATATAGACGCAATAATATGTAAGTTATAGACGGCCACAGGACCTGGATCACCGGCACCCTGGCCAGCATGAAAGGATACCTATAATGGCTCAGTTGGGAATTAACGTAAGTCTACTAACGTATTTATTGTGTGGCTGGTATAAATATATACTACCCAACAATATCAATCACTAAGAATGATATATTGTTTATATTTTAGTTCTTCTTGGTCTGTCATTTTGATAAACATGTATTTTCAGTATAACTTTCATTTTCACCTGTATCTATGGGAAAGATCATGATATATGCATGTTTTTGTACATATAAAAGTGTCACTTTATATAAGTGGATGGAACTAATAACAGCTCTATTTTGTATGAACGTCCTTGGCTCATTCATTCTGTCATTGGAATATCTGTTTAAATATGCATGGCCTTTTGTAGGACGGGAACTACATCGGTGGTTCCGCCTTCGGGAAACTTCTAACCTGGAGACAGTCATGCATGAAGGCACATGAATAATTGACAAAAACACCTCGGCAACAAGCAGGTCCAACTTCCTGGAATAAATGGCGTCGCATGACAACCAGAGGTCTTGGACTGACCCTATAGCTATAAGTACGTGTTCTATTACACCAGACCTGCAGAATTTTCCCTCCCACTATAGATATCATGAGGGCGAGTGTTTTATGTGGGCTAAGCATACAGGTACTGCTGGCCTAGATTGTTAGCATTTTGTAAACAAGCCAAGAACCGTCAAAACCAGCCAAAAACATACCATGGCAGATATGAACTAAGGTTCACTGCCATCCAACAATTCTATACCCTGGGTTAACTTAAAAAGCCACAGTTTTGATTGGATAAATCAGAAAATGTGTGTTTTTTTCCCTCTAGGGTAACTCTTTTAGGCAGGCTAGGTAGGAGGCACCGGGGGTGTTTAGACTGGCGCTGACCCAGTTGTGGGGGTAGCGCACCCCTCTGGTGGTATCCGGGCACGGCCAGATGGGGTGTAGGGAGGGGGGATGCTGAGGGGTACGTGCCAGGTGCACCTTTTTACCTTCTTACCATACTACTTCTACTAATTCAGTAGCAGAGATACTAACGTCTTTTAGGGGGACGGTCCACTAGCCCTACAATTCTATAGAACTTCCTGGTGCTAGTGACCGGAGCTAAGGCACTCACCAGAGGCATGACAATGTATCTCCAGAGGGACAACTTGAAGAGCTCCATGGTGGCTTTGATGAGGCGGTGCAGGGAGAGGGCCACGCTCCCCCCGCTGGGGGCCGTCCTCGTCGTCTCCTGCTCCATCCTCTCTAACCCAGCCTCCTGCTCCTCCTCCTTAGACTTCTCCACTCTCTCTCTGAGGCCGTACCACTGTCCTCGGCCGTCAGACCCTCCCTGAGGACGTCGTCGTCGCTCCTCGCCCGGCCATGCCTTGGCGGCCTACTGACGCCGTGCGCGGGGTGTTTTTCTCAGGCGGCGGCGGTGAGTGGGGGAAGTTCTCCCTGCGGCGGCTGAGGCGGTGGGGAGCGGTGGCGTGTTGTTGTCATGCAGAGGGCGGCTATATACAGAGTACCGCCTACTCCTCCTCCTGCTCTTCTCCCCTGATACACCTTCTACCTGAGTGGTGTAGTGTTGGACACAGAGTGAGGCGCGGGAGGACTGCTGCTAGTCCTACCTCCTGGGTGTGTATACACTGTACTGAGGTAGGCCTTGCTGACAGCTCCTCCAGAGCACCAGTCACAGGCAGTGACAGCCCCCCCACACTGGGCGCTGGGGCCCACCTCCCCGACCACTGCCGCGCTCACAGCATGCACGTCCAGGATCAGGGGCTCGTCCAGGTGTAAGTCCCGATCCCCGCCGAGATCTGAGAGGTCTGAGCGTCTTTCTACGACGTGTCTCGCCCGTCCTGGCCTGCCTTCTCCGCTCTGGGAGTGGCCTCTGGAGCCTCGGCCCTGCCAACCATCGACACAACGGCCGCTGATCAATGCTGGCAATCGATGCTCAGGATGCAACCTTCTCTGGTTTGTGGCAGCGGCAGGGGGAGGCAGGCGGAGGGCGGGTACCTCGCTGCAGCAGGCCGTCAGCTGATCTGATGACGTCCTTGTTGCTGGCGCCCCTGCTGCTGCCTACTGCCTCCTGTTAGCTGCTGCTGCTGCTGCTGGCTCATTCCGTCCTACCCAGAACCCAGCAGCCAGCAGTGAGTGTAGTCAACCCACCACTCCCCCCTCCTCCCGTCTCCATCTGCGGCGGCGCCAATCACCTGACTGCACGACCAACCTTATACAGTCGCCATAGCAACCCGAGGCTTTTGTTTCAGGTGTGAGCAGAACAGGAGAAGGTGTCGAGTTGGGCTGGGGGTCTGTCATACGACCCTGGTGTCCTCCCTGTGGGGGCGGGGGGGGGGGGGGTGCCCCCACGGCCTCGATTGTGACACTGGTTTGGGGAATAATGCTTCCACACAAACGGTCATCTGCTAGATGTACATTTACACATGTTACGTGCATTCCATATACTACTAGGGTATTATTCTTTGTACGTTATAAACTAGAAGGCTCCAAACAGTAGTACATTATGCGAAATAAACTTTTTGGTAGTGATTTATAGACTGATAAACTACAAATCTGGTACTGCACGTTCGCGCATATCAAACCATAAAACGGTAGATGTGTCTGTTATAATGTACAGAACAGCTGAATGGCTATTCCCTTGAATACAGCTGTACGTCTAACATTTAATAACATTACTCTTACTACATGTGAACCGAATTAGATCTCTTTCTATGGGAATCAATTTTAACTTTCTGCTGTGGTATTTTTCTTATGGTAAACCTCTTGGTCATTAACATTAATTTACATCAAACTTCTCAGGGCTCACGGAATTTCAAAATGACTGTGTGTCCTGCGCATAATCTTGGGGGTCTGATTGCTTCGACTTTGATATCGAGCTGTCATTTCTAGTATGTCTACAGGACGCCCTGGGGGTACTTTCACTATGTCAGGGTGTCATGGGGGTCTTAATGTGGGTGGACGGGACACCGAGAACGCTGGATTTGGAGAGGCCCACTTCTAAGTTATTTATATTAATGTGCCTGCACTCAATGGACCTTTTTTTAAGCAATCTTAAGCAATATTAAAATTCGTACATCAGCAACTTGCTTATATACCGTAGCTATGTTAGAAGTAATGAAGAGACGGCAGATGCCTCGTCTTCCCGGAGTATAGGAAAGATATTTTTTTGGGCATGAAGTGAAGGAAACGTTTCTCTCTCGCTTTCCGAGATTGCTGAATCAAAATTAATTTCGACATAATTTGCATTTATTTTACGCATCCTTCAGATGTAAATTTAGTATTTTTTTCATCTGATGTCATCACAAAGAGACCAACAATTACGTTAACCTTGTGGTGGAAATTTATGATTTCACCAACAATTACGTTAATCTTGAGGTGGAAATGTATCATTTCCTCATGATCTGATTAAGGAGGCGATTAAGGAGTGGCAGTAGACCAATCTAGAATGCAGGGTCTAGAATATTCTACAGCAGAACAGGACCTTCGCTGATGCAACGTACAGTGCGCCAGGTTTGCTATACCTGTTACCTGTGAGTACAGGTAGTGCACATACACACAGGTCCAGTAACCAGTCTGTAGTAACTAAACCCATTACGACACTCTAGTAAGGATCCAAAGCCTGTGATCATTAGTGCACACACCGCCCGCCACTGCTGCTGGTGTCGCCACCGGGCCGTAGTCTTAACCATTAACATATTCACATGGAGGGAGGCGCAGGGGGCTGGAGCATGACGTCATGGTGACAGCACCCTGGAGCAGACCACGTGGTCGGCTTGTTGGTAAACAGGGGCCGGCAGGGGCCACGCTGGGCTTACGTCACGCCGGCTGGTTCCCAGCCTCACCGGGTGGGTTAGGACCGACGTAGAGGTCACCGCTGGCCCTTTGGCCTAGGGGTCGTCACACACTTTACTAGTATATTTGGGGCTCAGGTGGTTGTTTTAGAACCAAATATATGTATCTAGGTGTCGATACCTTATCTTGGAGGAGAGTATTATGTTCTACAAAAGCGACATTAAGATAAGCGAACACAATAGTCTTGAATCAGACAAGATGTGAATATCAGTAATAATGTTACAAGTTGGGTCCCTTCATAGATCAGTATTTTTGAAACAAATATATGTATCAAGGTAAAATCAAAAAACAAATATATGTATCTAGGTGAAGTTCGATATGATATCTGCTAGTGTGCTATGTTTAAAGCACCATACCCACTAGGCGATTTTACCATCGGCGGCTAAGTAAGTGAACACAATTGTCTCGTATCACAACAGAGGGAAATATCAGTTATAATGTTGCAATAAATTAGATAGATCCCTTCTTATGACCTCCTTGCAATCCTGCCTTTACAAACAAAAACTCCCTCCGGGTGGTTACTAATGAAAACGGGATAGTTTTGGGACATGAGGCAAGGCATAAGGATATGGCCGACTTCACAACTGTAACAGGACCTAACATGTTGTGGCGTTGGTTCGGCCTCTGGGGAAACCACCACTGAGGTAGTTTTTTGCCAATCATATCCTCTCTTGTCTTTCGTATTATAAATGAGAATAATGTCTCATTTATCTGTTGTTCTCTTTTTTAAGCTGAAGTGAATCAAGATTGATACTTTGAAACATCCCTCATTTCAGCCATCGTTCTAACCCACTCTAGTGATAAACTATTGATCGGGAAACTCGCGAGCATAGCACATGGAAAATGCACGCTCGACATCTGGTGTATTGCTGTAATTTGTAAAGACACTGACCTACTAACTGTAAGAGTAGCATTGAAAGGATTAAAAAGTTTGTGTTCGAAAATGTAACATTCATACAGTGACCATCGGCCGGTTGTCACAACGTTCTACATACAGAATGCATATGATAAAGTATTCTAACATTTACAGTATGGACTTTCTGAACTGCATTGTTTTATAGCGTACATAAAACCATCGAACTATGGCGTCATCTAAACTGAATTTGTTTCAATGCTTGCCATAAACTATTTAAACTTTTACCGGCCTTATCCTAGTATTAGGCAACCAAACTATGACAACCAATGTGAGTTTAGCATGGTTAATCTATTGAACAGGAGACTGCTGAAAGTATCGATTCTTTAAATAAATTTAACGTCATCTGCTCAAATCAAAGGATACACGCAAGTCTCAACAGATCAATCTAATCCAGTTGTTGGCTGAGTTTACCATAACAATTAGACCTGGTCAATAACAATTGTAGTAGCAACCAAACAGAATTTAGCAAAACTATTATGGTCGTTTAACAGCAAAAGAACTGTTAACTAGTATGATTGATTTATTTTAACTCTACCAACTGGAATACCTCCTTCATTTCAGTAAATTCAACTGATACTCATGGTTTCTCTGATAGAAACTTAATTTTTAACTCGTGCAGTTTTCTATTTAGATGGTGTTGAACACCTGAATATCATTGAATACAGTGATTTATTTATGGTGAAGTACACTTCAAATATCTTGATAACAACACTTTCTGAAACGGCATGTGATAAAGACTTAACATTAAGATATCACTGAACCAGTAAAGTTATACATGTAGTTACAAAAATGTCATTTTATATAGCCAAAGTATAAAAGTTTCATCACATTGAATGGCCAACGTCTATGGGTAAACCGTGAGACATGGATGGAAAAATGTCAGACATGGATGGATATCTGGCGTTTTTGGCACACCTATATATTATGCTAACAGTAAATACACTGTCAGTGTCACATGTTTCTCTGTGACAAATGTTTAACTTTAAGATGATTTTCTTTACATAGAAATAGTCTAAAGTAAAACCCGAGTAGTCCTTACAAACCAGGGGCCACCATGACCTGAACGGACCACTCCCATGTCATTTTAAGCCGGAGTACATGTGTGAGTTGGTACAACATGGCGCAAGAGGCAGTCAAAAACTCCTTCTATTTTTATACCGACGTGGTGGGGAAGTGTCCAGGGTTGGGACGACCACACAGTAGCTAGTTAGGTGGGCTGGTCGTTGTACAGCCGCCACCTCCAGCCGCCGCACCACCACCACAAACCAGCAGCAGCAGCAGCCACCACTGACCTGTTTGATGACATTGACACCCATGTGGCCGTCACCGCCCCCCTTCTCCCACCCCCTGCCCGCCCTCCACCTACCTGGGCCCTGTCAGGCGGTCAGCCCCTGCAGCCCGGGGTGGCCAACCTCCCCCGTCATCGGCGCGTGGTCGTCGTCGACCCCCGGCTATCTGTGTCCGGCCGCCTTGACCCAAACCCCCCTTGTCGCCGCATGTAATCAGGCTTCAGACCGGGAGGAGCGGTCTATGAAGGCAGTATGGCCGAACGTAAACAGGGCAGTGGCGGCACCACGCGGCCCACAGGGGAACCAGGGCCACGTGGATTCTGCTGCAGTGCAGACTCAATAAAGGTCATGTGGCCCATTTGGAAATAGGGAAATAGGGCAATCAGCTAGGGGCCTGTGGGTAGCGCCGGCTGGTCTCCGACCTTGCCACCCAATAAGAGTGATAACTCTTCAATATGTATGAGACTAATAATAGTAATATGCAGTAATAAACCTGAGGATCAAGTTCTGTTTACAGTTTACATGATATACAATGACATGAATAATGTCACAATGCTACGGAAGACACATCTCACAGTGTTGCCAACTTTTTGAAAGGGTGAAATAAGATTCTTATTAATCATGTCACTTTTGTCATCATGCATACCGTTTTAAAGCCAGACATAAATTTGATATCTACTAACAAAGAACTTGGGTCTTTGTTAACACAGTAATGCTGCCGAATATTACAGTTGGTACTGTTTTAAGTTGTTATCATCCAACCACATTAAATAGGGGGTGCTCTCCACCTTTCCCAATTACACGTATATTTCATTTGCGGCCCTTGCCCCAGGACCATATTTGCACTGAGAGTCTAATGAAGTCACGTGTTCAAACCAAGACGGAATCAACCCTTGTACATAATACATATCATTGTACCCAACAGCCGTATCCATTTTCGTGGTCTAATGGTAATGCCTACATGATACAATGTTTTGAGAGGCCACTATGTTTAAGCATGTCAAGATCATTAAATGTAAATCGTATTGTCAGTTGCGACATCTGACATATTTATTTGTGAAGCTGTTGACATTCAGTAACGGCGTCGTACTGTCTAACGGTGGAGACTAAACACTGTGCCACAATGAACTAACAGTTAGCAGTAACTGTCCCAATAAATGTTCATAGACCGTATTATTACAGTCTCCTAGTTCTATGGTTATGTGGTATCCTAAATGTAAATTACTAAGCTTGGTAGTTTCACTCAACCATCAATTTTCTGTACGTTTTCCTATGATGACCTTGTGACCTATTTTCAGTGACCCCTGGGTCGAACGGCTGAAAACATGTCTGGTTTGGTTAGTACGGAAATCGACGTCGACCAAGCTCATGCTTACAGTTACAATTTATATAAGTAAATACCTAATGTGAAAAAAAGCTAAGAAAGCTAAAGTGACAGCACTCCATGTCATCTATTTAACCTCCTTTATAAAAGGGGACGGATAAAAGATACGGAAGCACTGATAAAATGGAGGCCATTTCCTGTTGGAAAAAGAAATCAGAGCTGGGGTCTGTTAGTTTTACTGGTGGTGCAGACAATATGCAACAGCATTAAGAATGGGATTCAGGACCAACAAACAATCGGACGCTCCTTTGGTATAACACTGATAGTGAGCCCAAGGGGAGGATAGCCGAGATTGGTGGGGGGGGGGGGGGGTAAATAATTTGGTTTGGGTACCAACTACAATATGTACTTCCAAAAAAGGGTCTGGGCAAAGAGTTGGGGTGTAATTTCTCTGTGATATTCATTAAAATGATAATGGATGTCTGGGGAACCTAATACAACTAAGACAAGAATATTTAGAATGGGACCGTGAGTCATATAGGTGAACTGTTTCATAATTTCCAGTGCCACTCCCATCACAGACAAGTTAAGTAGTAGAGTAAAGCACATGCTGGTTTTCGTCAAGCATGGCTGCCCACAGGGGCTGGGTCATTCAGTTCTCCTTCCGCGGAACGGCTTTACCAACAGCACAAATACAGGTCGCAGAATTACATGTATAATCTTAAACACACAGGTTGACGGAGACAGCTCAATAGAACACATATATTTCCTTGTTCATTCTACTTGACAACATCTGTAACTGTAATCATAGATTTGGCCGCATCTAAATTGATTAAGCTATTGAAGCATGAAATTATTGATTTACAAATGCGATTAACTGCAACGACCGAGCAGAAAATCAATGGCTGCAGGTGTGGGAGTTTGACTTAGTATATATGATAATTCCAACTGGTAATATACAGGATTTGTATAGGTGTACGCGAGACTCAAAATGCACATTGAATATACCACGGCCCAATCCAACTGAGCTTTCGTCAAGAGGGCATCGCGTGACGTAGTGTTATCAGCAAGTGGCAAATCTGGGCCAAGCTATCAAGAGATCTAGATTAGACGTAATCGTCATCCACATTATCACACATAGTGTACTAATAGCTTAGTACTTTTAATATATTCTCGTGTTATATAATCTATCAAGGATCAGGCTTAGCAAGTCTACTTCTAGTCTACTTCTAGGAGAAATATCTTACGCTCCTAGCGCCACCTGTTAACCAGTATAAAAGGCGCTGCAAGGTAGGGAGCGAGCAGTTAGTTAGTTGGTTAAAAGTTAGTAGTCACTTAGTTTAGTGAGAACATCAGCTAAATATGTTTAGCCAAGGAGTTATACCTGGAGTAAGTACATCGGCTCCGTGTAACAGACTGGAGTTTACCAATACCCACTACCTCGGACATAGGATTGTGTTAGAGCTGAATACTAGAATGGTCTAGAAGGTGTTGGAGCAACTCGTGTTCTAAATGTGGTTGATTGCTGATAGGAGATGGGAGGTGGACTGATGAAGACTTATACATGGTGGCTTTGACTCGGGATGAGATGTTTACTGAATAAAAACCCTTTCATATTAAGAAGCTCCCTCATCGTTCATTTCTTTTGAACTATTGGGAAGTGAATGGACAAACTTTAAACGCAGTCTGAATTACTCAGGCATTCTGGAAAAGCAACTCATGAAGACTTGGATATACACGAATCTTACGCAGTCTTAAATCAAACATCAACAATAGTTCATTTGGTGGAGATTACCCGAAACATGACTTGTGCCGTTTTGCTCATCCTTGATGTCAGCCACCGGTGACTTTGAGGCTTCCTCTAACCCCAAGCCTCAATCTTTGCGGCCCGCAGGACACGATGTGTCAACATCATATACAGGGAATGTGGAAAACCGCCACCTGGTAGGTAATCCCTTAGACGGGGAGGCACAGAGACAGGAGGTCGCAGCCAGACCCAAGCAGCTCTGCCCCGAAGGTGCACAAAATTACCAAACCCGTGGCAAAGGTAAACCATTTCCCTGGCACCTAGGGTCCAAAGATAGGCCGGTTCTTGACGAAGGACTTGAAACCCTAACACACTCGGGACGAGTTGAAGGGGAGAACCATCTCAAAGAATATCAGCAATATTGGAACCCAGGGTACGTACCACCTACGGACCACGAAACTGGTACTAGCTCTCGCTCCACCTGTGAATCTGATGTGAACAATCCGTGGTGTAACCAAAGTGTTCCTTATCGTTTACGACCCGCAGCGGGAGGTGAAAGCGAACAGGAAGTTTCCAATAAAGATAACCTATTTTCTTCAGGAAACCTAAAACAACGACAAAACACCGCGGATAACTCCAGCCCATCAGGGGGAAAACGCCCCGAAAATCCGGTAATCCTACCTGATGGGAGCTCTCTCACCTATCCATTACCCCAACGACTTGAGTTTATCAGTCACCCACTGGTAACACCAACTCACCCCAACCCGGGGGCGTCCATTCCTTATTCCACTGTAGCTAAAGGAAAAACAGTGGGAGGGGATAGGGGAGTGGGAAGGGAAGCAGAGGGAAACAGCGAGAAAGTAGGCAATTTACAACCCTATCGATTAACTTACGGTGTAGAAACGAACTTAGACCAAGCTGGTAAAAGAGCGGAAGCTCGGGCCTTTGATCCAGCCGAAATATTAAAGCAGTGGGCAGACTCAAGCCCCGAAAAGCACATAGATTTAGAGAGGCTAAGCGATCAGGATAGTGAAGAAAATGTAACGCTTAAAGCACAAGATTTTAACACTCTAACTCATGAATTGTATGAAGAATACGAGGACGAGTACGAGGAAGAAAATAGCGAGACAGAACAAGCAGCCGCAGATGTCAGAGGGGGTAGTCCTGATAGAAAATTAGCTAGAGAAGATAAATCAACCTCGTCTTCATACGAACTTATTACCGAGGATGTTTTAGACACAGGTAAGAAAGCTAAACTAGAGAGTGAGGACGAAATTAGTGTAGAGGAAATACCTGTGAAAGAACAGTGGGACGATCACGATATACAAAACCTCCACGAAAATAATATGGCGGAAGGAGGCGTTCCTTTGATGGATCTAGTAGAAGAAAGAGAGGATAGAGATCAACGCCAGCAACCCGGTGAAGGGGGAGCTGGGGGTGTAGATCTGGGGGCATGGCATCCTGACCGTGGGATGGACCCTGGGGGACCTCAACAAAACAATGGGAATGGCCAGATCCTAATCCAGCAGCCGGGCCGAGGCGTGCCGGCAGGAGGCCAAGGTAATCAGGCCAATCCTCCCCTTAATCAACAAGTTCAAGGGGGCCAGAACGATCAGGCCAACCCTCAAGGACTTATTCCTCCTCTTAATCAGCAGGTCCAGGGAGGCCAAGATAATCAGGCCAACCCACAAGGGCCTAACCCTCCTCAAAACCTTCTCAACAACCCTCCTCAAAACCTTCTCAACAACCCTCCTCAAAACCTTCTCAACAACCCTCCCCAAAACCTTATTAATAATCCCCCTCCGAATCAGCCCAATCTGGGGATAAACCCTGGGGGACTCCAGCAACCCGGTGAAGGGGGAAATGGTGGTGCGAATCCGGGAATACAGCAGCCTAATCCTGGGGTAAACCTTGGGGGACTGCAACAAAATGATGGGGGAGGCCAACCAGGCCAACAGCCCGGCCGGGCCGTGCCAGCAGGAGGTGGGGTCGATCAAAACCTGCTCCCTCACCTATTGCAGGCGATGGCACTCGCAGCCAATCTTAACGCAGGCCGAGGAAGAGCGGATAACCAGCAGGGTCAGCAAGCCCCAGCAGGCCAGAATAATCAAGCGAATCCACCAGGACCCAATAACCCTCCCCCAAACCAGAACAACAATCCATTCCTTAACCAATATAATAACCCTCCAAACCCGCCAGGTCCGCCGGGCCCACCAGGTCAGAACAACCCCCCAAACCCACCGAATCCTCCACCACCGGGACCGCCGGGACCGCCAGGTCCGCCGGGCCCACCCGGTCAGAACAACCCTCCAAACCCGCCGAATCAACCAAATATTTGGGAAATTCTACCGCAGTTGGGTCTGGCACTGGGGCAAACACCAGCGCCAGTGCGTGAAACGACTCACAGTGGTCACCAAAGGGGACCAAACATTAGGTTACCGTGGTTTAGTGGAAAAGAAGACGAGCAAATAGAAAAGTATTTCAGGGAATTAAAACGACTGAAAGCTATCTATGACTGGTCGGACGCCCACCTCCTGAATATGGCGCTGTTAGGCCTAAAGGGAAGGGCCGACGACTGGGCAGGAGCGTTAGCTGAAAGTGAGAAAGACTCATTTGAGAAGCTAGAAGCCCAAATGACCAAGATCTTCGGTGATCGAAGAGCTAAGTGGCAGAAACACGCAGAGTTCTGTGCCCTTAAACAAGGAAAAGACCAGAGCGTGATCGAATTTGCAGGTGTTCTGAAACAAAAACAAGTTAAGGCAGAGGCGAGTGAAAGCATGATGTTAGCTGTGTTTTTAGAAGGATTAAAACAGGGCGTAGCCAGGCAAGTAGCTATACTGGACCCTAAGTCGTTCACCGAAGCGGTGGATTGTGCAACGAGACTAGAATCGTTGGACAAAGGCAAAGGGGGAACTAAAATATCTAATGCAGTGAGCGAACTGGCTGGAAGCCAAGAATCAGAGGAGACCGCGGCCCTAAACTCCATCTCCGAACGGTTTGGAGTGGTGCTGGCCCGACTGGAGGCCGCTCCATGGTTTCAGAAACCAAAACCAGGGCAAAGCGGAGCTCCCCAGAGCAGTGGTAACTTTAAACAGCAAGGTTATGAGAGAAAAGATAGGTACGAAAACCAGAAAGGTGAAAGAAATTCAGATCAGAAGCCTAAATCCAATATCGCCCCGAACAGAGAGGCAGATAAGGGAAAGAATCTGCCAACTCAACAGAAAGTAGAGAGACCCAGGTTGCCTTTTGATGAAAGTAAGTTTTGTATCATTCACCAACAGCATGGTCACTCTACAGAAGCGTGCTTGTGGTTGAAGAATAGGTTGAGGGAAAAACCCCCGCGGATCTACAAAGATAGCAAAGCCAGTGGTACCGAACAAAAGAATCAGGGAAACTAGAGGAAGGGTCCGTTCATTCCACGATAGAATTAGGCGCAGTGGACGGACCGGCTAGGAGAGAGATAGGAGACGAAGCATTTTTCTTAACGTTAAGATTTGATGATCAGAAGGAGGTTAGATCTTTAGTAGACACAGGAGCGAGCGATTGCTTCATGTCCACCCATTGTAAACGGCAGATCCCTAAACAATGCATTTTAGATGAATGGAAGGTATCGAAAGGAAACATCAGTCTAGCAGACAACTCGTCTCAAGTAATACTAGAACAAATTAGATGTAAGTTTTCAATCCAGGGATCGGTGGTTTGCTACGACTTTAACATAGTGGACAACTTATGTCACTCTATAGTAATCGGTAGAAACCTGTTAACAGTGCTTCGTTCAGATTTGTCTTTACCAGGCGCAAAGATAGAAGTGTTTTGTGGGAACCCCATAGTTAGCAAAGAAACGGTGAAAATTCCGCCGGGAAATGAATGCATCATACCGGTTACCACCCGAGAGCCGATGGGGTTAGACTCACCCGTGGCTTACTGCGCACCGGCAGTAACCGCACCTGTCCTAGTGGAGGGGTGCGTGAATACGGTGGGAAGTCAGTGGTGGATCAAAGTCATGAATCCGCTAGATGAAATGCAAGAAATCACTCCCCAGGAAATATTAGCTTTTGCGGAAGAATGCGCAGTGCCTGAGGTAAACCAAAGTCAGATAGAGGAGTTCCTAGACTTGTGTTATCTAACTAAAACAGAGACCCCAATGTCCATCTGTAGGATTTCTGTAGAAGTAATGAAAGACGCAGTGCAAATGGAAAGCCAAACCTCTGAGGAGAAATCCCGAGGTAAAATGGATGAAAATGTAAGTAAAATAGATCTAACCGAGTCGTGCTTAAACGAAGAACAACAGGTAAGGTTTAGACAAATGCTTAATAACAACAGAAATGCACTAGCGTTCTCAATGGAAGAGTTAGGTCACTGTGAAATAGCGCCGATGAGAATCATTGTGGATGAGTCGCAGGGAGTCATAAGTTCTAGACCATACCGATACTCTCCACAGAAAATGGATATCATCGATGAACAGGTTAGGCAACTCATAGATATAGGTGTCATAGAGCCCAGCGAATCGGCGTGGCGAAGCCCGCTGGTGGTAGTGCAGAAGAAAGATGGCAAACCTAGGCTCTGTACAGACTTTCGCATGCTTAATCAAGTCACTTTTAAAGATAAATTCCCCATGCCCACGGCTCGCTCGCTTTTCCTATATATGGCTTACAAGAAACCCACTATGTGGACAGCTTTAGATCTGTTGAGCGGCTATCATCAGTGTGTAATCGAAGAAGACAGTAGAAAATATACCGCTTTTGAAACCCCGATGGGTGTGTATCAGTATAAGCGTGTACCATTTGGCTTAGTTGGCGCGCCTTGGCAGTTTACCAAAGTGATGGCCATTGCGCTAAAAGGGTTGATTCCAAGAACATGCTTAGCATATTTAGACGATGTAATCGTCTACGACACCACTTTTGACGAACACCTGGCGAGCGTTGAGGTGGTCCTCCAAGCTTTAGCGAGAGCCAACCTCAAATTGAAACCGTCTAAGTGTGAGTGGTGCCGCAGTGAAATTAATTTCCTCGGTCATGTAGTGAATGCCGAAGGGGTGGCTACACAAAAGGTCACCACAGAAAAGATCACAGCCTTTAACCGCCCGCATAATGTAAAGACCATCAAGTCCTTTCTGGGGCTATGTAACTACTACCGACCGTTTGTCCCTAATTTCGCCGATCTAGCAAAGCCTTTAAACCGGCTGCTAAAGAAAGAAGTCTATTTTGAGTGGACGGAGGCTTGCGAGGAAGCGTTTCAACAGTTAAAGAAACTGCTCACCTCGCCACCCTTACTAATCCATCCGGATATAGGAGGGCATTTCTATCTACTAACAGATGCATCAGACGCCGCGTGCGGTGCAGCGGTTTGTCACAAACTAGATGAAATCTACCGTCCGGTTGCTTTCTGGGGATGTACTCTCCGGGACGCCGAATTAAATTATTCGGTAACAGAAAAGGAGGCTCTGGCAGTAATTAAAGGCATTAAGAACTATGAGGACATGTTGCAGGGAGCTAAAATCACAATAGTGACTGATCACAAACCGTTGATTCCCCTGCTACAGAGTGCCTACAAAGCCCCGTCAGCCCGGCTGAGACGGTGGGCTTTAGCGTTATCAGATTTTGATTTTGAAATCATATATGAGCCAGGAGCGACTCATTTTCTACCGGACTATTTGTCTAGAGTCTATCATGAGCATGTCCCAGGTGAAGAATATGAGCCCGCTGTGGGATGTGAGTTATTTGAGGCCGAAGTTCAGGATGAAGAGCTTTCTGTAGCTACGGTAATAAACGCGCAACTCCAAGATGCAGAGTGCGCGCAATTGATAGACTACCTGCAGGACGGAGACCTACCGACAGATCCCATTGAAGCTAAGCGAATAATGGACCAAGCCGATTTTGTGGGAATGGTGGCACCAGGAGTACTCTGTAGGTTCAACGTCAAAAGGTATAACAAACACCAAGACCAATTGGTAAGGCTAAAACCACGAATTACCGAGAGGGATGAGCTCCTCGAAGGGTAGTTCGTAACAGGCGGCAGTGGGCTCGCGAGAGTCCGGGGACACGTTAAACTGGTTTTATAGTGCAGGGGAGAGAAGTACTGAAGGCCCCCGTGTCTAGCGAAGGATGAATCAACATCCTACTGTGGTACCGTCTAGTCGGCGCACATATCGGGCTGCCGGTGGTTTCGTCTTCGGCCACCTGTAAGTGGTACGTGCGTGGTACGGGGTCGACAGACCTCACCTAGCTCCTGACAGTAGTTCCATCACTCAGGAGTGAACAGGCAAGGCCAGTGAAAACGGTCAAAGTTCAGTGTGGGTTTGCACGATTCACCTGGATCAGACCGTCGGTGACCACCCAGGGTGACTTGGGACCGGTAATCGCTATCGACTGGGTCACTGGCCGGTCGTCTCTGTCGGACTGGTAGAGTTGTTGCAACCTATCGGCGTCGGAGAGGGCTCAATGTACAGTCAGGCCATGGTAAAGCTAAACATGCCTATTCAAGACCTCATTTCTTGGATTAGCGTAGGTTATGGTTGAGCCATGCTCTCTGTGATCAGAAAACATCAGGTTTGAAAAGAACATTCTGGGAAGCAGAGAGAGCCTTATGGCTGGAAAGGGTCCCAGCTCAGGTTGCAATCCACTATGTCTGATGACATAAGGGAAAACCGAAGGGATCAAGCGGATAGTTCCGGGAAGGTTAATTCCCAAAGTCCTGAGACTGTTACATAATGACATATTAGCTGGGGGACATGTAGGGATCAGTAACCTCACTACCAAAATCTCTGATAAATTCTACTGGCGGAACATGAACGCCGATATAGTAGACTATGTGAAAGCTTGTGAGACCTGCTCTCTGAGGAGACGGGCTCCGCATTTCAAGGCCTTAGCTAAGTCTTGGGAGAGACCAACCCGACCCTTTGAGGTGGTACAGTGTGATTTCATCGGGCCACTAAAGAGGGCTAGGGATGGGTCAAAATATATCATGACCTTCATAGACCTACTAACAGGTTGGCCGGAGGCTTTCACCACGAAAGACTCCACTGCGCAAACCGCGGCCAACTGTTTCCTAACCGGGATAGTGTGTCGGTATGGGCGGGTAAACCGTCTGCACACAGACCGAGGGGCGGCCTTCCTCTCAGGGCTATTCAGGGAAATCACCACACGACTAGCGTGCAAACAAACGTTCACTACCGGGCGAATGCCGACTGGCAACGCTCGAGTAGAAAGACTACATAAAACCATTGAAAACCTGATTGCTTATTATATCCCTGACGACCACTGTAACTGGATCGATCTACTTCCCATTGCATTATGGACAGTTAGATCCACAATCAGTGTACGGTCGGGATACAGCCCGCACACCCTGCTGTTTGGCAGAGATCCAATCAGTATGGGAATGCCTGAGCAGGGAACAATTCCTGAAACGCTGAACGACTGCGAGTTTTTCATGCAAACCAAGGATAATATTGCTATGTTTAGGAATATGGCTGAAAGGGTAGTTCAAAACTACGAAAAAGATCTGAGGCTGCGAATTGATGAGCGGGCGCGGCCCACTCAGATGTACGAAGGTGATATGGTATACATGTACGACCCTTTAGCTAGTGAAAATAAAGCGTCTAAGTTCTCAAACAGGTATACTGGGCCATTCAGGGTAATTGAAACAAAAGGAGACCACCTTGTTAGACTAGTGTCTTTAAAAACTGGAAAACAGGTCCCACATCTAGTAAACATTTCAAAACTCAAACCTGCACATGGGCCTTGGTCTCCCGCCGTCCCTCATAACATTCCCAAACTGGTGAGAGAAGCGAAAATCACTAACTCAAAAGGGGCAGATCCTGACCGAAACCCTGAATTGCATCACACTCCGACGGGTGAAATCGCTGAGGAAAATGGCGAAATAAGGGGTGCTGAGACTGAAAACTCAACGGGAACGACCGGTCCCCGTGAGCATGATGCAGTTCCTATGACCAGGAAGGTACCTACACAAAAACCTGGTCCAAGTCCCACTGATTTAGCAGAAACAGATGGGCAAATCACTGATGGTCAGGGCACCAGTACGGACACCGCGCTGTCCACAAACTTATCCTTTGTTCCTAATAAAGCCGCCTGTGAACGGGGAACAGCTGGCGCTAATGGACAGAGGAAACGCAAACGAGCTAAACGAAGGGGCAAAAGCCAGCCGTTGGAGGGGAGATCCCCTCCAGGCAACAACAAGCCCATAAAACTACCCTGCGGTGATGTACCGACCTTGGATACATCGGAACAGAGCCCAGAAAAAACAGTAAAGGACTATGTCCCGACGAAAGGTGGCTATAACCTACGTCGGAACCGCCGTCCTAACTACGTCGCTCTGTCCAACGGCGGGGAAAGCGACGACATGGATGATTAATGCAGGAAATCTAGCCGCCCTGTGAAAATAAAGGTTCGGCGGAGCGGCACCGTTAGCATCAGCGCTAATGGAACAGGTGGTCTACCTCACGGCCACCTCGCCGCGCCCAGGGGCGTGGCAGAAAGGGAGGGTGCGCACACCAAGAGAGATGCCAGTGGTTTGGCGTCATCTCTTGGGACCGGATGCAAGCGTTCCCCCCCCACCTGAAACAAGATACAGCTCCAAATATGGAGACGGCATGGACAAGCGGATCGGTTATAATTTCGTGGGATCCGCGCCGATCCCCCAGTCGATTCGCAACTCTGCTCCTAGACGGTCACCTCTGCTGCAGGTGATTGTACGCACAACCCAGCCCGGGAGGAAACGGAGATAGATATTGATTCTGTCTCTGAACAGAAGTTGGAGATAGAAATTGTTCAACTTCCGACTTCTCCTGGAAGGAGCAGAAAGAGAACTTAGCTGGGACACTGATCCACCGACTCATGGGGAACTGTCTAGCCCTCCGGCCACATAGCAATCCAAAGGGAACCACTACTTTCCCTGCGGACACGGAGGGAAGGATCATCGTCCCCCTGAGAAGGAAACGGATTAGCCGCCCCCACCAGAGGGCGCTGCCTACCAAGGGAAGGTTCGTTGGGCCATTCTTTTAGGATTTTACCAAATGAAAGAAAAGGCAGTCGAGAAGGAGAGTACTAAGAAACGACCGGCTCAGACCCTTAGGCGGTGGAGTTGGCCGGGCCGGGGCGGTGTCCGTCCGGACTCAACCGACGCCGGGATTGCCCGGAAGAAACCAAGGACACCAGCCCGGCGGCCCACCAGAACGACAGCAGGCGGAGCCAAGAAGTCCGCTAAATCGGCTCCCGCCAAAAAGAAGACAGCAGATAAAGACTTCTACAATTTATCTGAGGTGAGTGACTCGGAGCCCGAGCCAAGGCTAACGGCGTTGGCCAAGCCGGTTCAGAAGGAGGAAGCGGCCAACCAACCGGTGCAGATTCAGGCCGGCTGGTTCTGGGACCTTACGCAACCACTGTTCCAACTATTTGAGACTGTTGACGAAATTAGAAGGACAGTAGGACTGGATGTGCCAAAATCAAACAAACAGTTAGCTGAGATTAAAACTCAGGTAGCTCCTTTCATTCAAAGGACCACACAAAACTCTAAATGCGTCAAGGAAAGTACCAGCCTACAAACAACACGAGGCGGCCAACCTCTGCCCACTCTGGAAAGGCGATCGGGAGGGGAACAGCTAACCGTCGCCGCTCCAGGACTAAAAGTGGAGGTAGCACCCGTTCAACACGCGCCAACCCCACCGGTGGGGAACGGGCCAGCGGGAGCTCCCCTCCTCCACCACTTACAGCCTGCGGACCCCGCTTGTTTAGACTTGAGCAGCTTGACAACGAGCTGCAACGCCAATCCATCACCACTGCTATGGAACCAGCAGCAGTGGACGCCAACCAGCCAGCCGGGGGGCCCACTGTGGCCGAGCCCACTCCCAGCGACAAACCCACCGCAGGTACCGAACCCATACCCCTCGAGCCAACCGTCGTACGATCCAACGGGGGCCGTTTCGGACTGGAACCTACTAGGCCAAGACCCCTCAGAGCAATGCGCCCCTCGTCCTGCGAACGTATGAGAGGCTTGAGGATCACGGTCACCAAGGACGAGAGCGGGATCATCAGGCGAGTGGTAAATGACAACGGGCAAAACCTCTACGAGCATGTCCCAAACTAAACAGACCAGAGGACCCGGGAGGAGAGCATATTTCGGCGCATGGATGATAGTAGTGCGCAGGAAAATAAGGTAACTTTGCTGTGAACATGTTTTAGATAAACTGGAAAATTAACTTTCTCAAACTATCGCTAAGGCCAAAACAAAGACAATGAAGTGGCTAGTGCTGTTCGTATTAGCTATAATAGGGGGCATTAGGGGAGTACATAACGACTCCAGCCCACCTGAAGGGCCAGCCCCTAACGCTGAAGTGATAGCTTTAGAACAATATGGAGTAGTGTTAAAACCAGGGAAGTTAATGTCCACCGCGGATATAACACACGTCCGACAAGGCTTCCTAATCACTATTCCAAGGAGGCGCTCCTTCAACAAAGCTACCTTTGGCCAGGTCTGTCACCGATATCTACAGGGAGGAGACGCCCTCGATCGGGCCTGCTACCACATCAGGTCGCTGGTCAATTGGATGGATCAGACGTCGCAGGCGCTTAAGGGTCGGTACCGAGAAGTTCTTAATGAAACCTTAAGTTCCCTAATAAAGAACACTCAACAAGACCTTCAAAATCAAGAGTCGGAATTAAATCCAGGTGGAAGGGTCAAGAGAATGAAGAAGTTGCCCACAATGCTGGACGATCCAGGGTGGCCGACCTTTCCTCTTCCAACCTCTTGGAATCAAGGGCTAGCAGCTGATGTCAAATATAACAGAGAATTGATTAAAGTATTGCAAGAGTCTTCGAACCAAATGATCGAAGACTTGGCTCTGATGAATGAAAAACATGACGAGGCTGTCGAAAGGGTTAACCATGTCGTGATAGGCCTACTGGACAATCTAAGATCACTAAATAAGGCACACAACACGACTCGCCGGAGGATGAAACTCGTGCAACATAAGGTGGATTGGATGGAACTGTACCTGAATATGATACCGGTCGCTCTGGAAGACAAGTTAGGAGAGATGGTGTATCTTCAACTAATGGTAGAGCAAACTCGCGTGTTCAGGAAAGGTGTACAGCGCCTGACGCGGGGCCAGCTGACTATGGACTTGGTACCCCGCCAATATATGGTCGGAGCGGTCCAGGAAGTGAACAGATATCTGAAGGGGATCCACCCCAGGTTCCATGTCGCGTTCACAGATCCTTCCTTCTATTACGAGAACAGTCAACCCTCGTTCAAATTCAATGAAACCACTCAGGAATTAATAGTGTATGTAAGGGTGCCTGTGGTGGCTGACGAACATTTGTTCAGGGTCTACGAAGTACTAACTTTTCCGGTGCCAGTGACGGTTAGGGGGCGACTTAAGAAAGACGCTCTCCAAATTGTTAATCTACCCAAAAGTGTCGCCATGTCCATGTCCCGCCAGTATTACGTACCATTGGCTAGTGGCAGTTGGTCAGGTTGTTATGGACAAACCATCACGCTCTGTAAGGATCTACCCTATATGAAAAAGATTACAGACAACACCTGCACTGCTGCACTACTGAGGCGCGACGACCTAGCGATCCAAGAAAAATGTGAGCTGGACTATCTACTGGAAGCAGACTTTGGAGAGATGGCAGTGTACCTAGACGACGGAGATATGCTAGTGGTCAGCGCCGACACCAGGGGCCAAATGATTTGCAGAAACCAGCCTGCGGTCGGAGTGAACATAGAAAATTACGCAAGGGTTCAGGTGGAATGCGACTGTGCATTCCAAACACAAGGAGCGTGGATACCGTATAGCTTGCGAAATTGTGACCGGCACACCAGGATCACCACGGTTGTGTACCCACATAATGACCTGTTGGAAGCAGCAAGTCGTGTGAAGGGGTGGGACATGAATTTCACAACGTCCAAAAACGAACCCACTATGTTAGAGTCAGACCCTATCCCTGAAACAATTAGGAAAGACCTGCTGGAAATCGAGGAAAGCCTGAAAGTCAAAATACCTGTGACCTCCTTGGCCAAACGAATACAAAAACACCGTAAAGACTTGGCCAAGGGCATCAAGAAAGCGACTGACCGGTACGAGGTAGAGAAACACGCCCCGTGGTTCTCTATAGGTAACTTCGGAGGCGGTTTTGGTCTCCTCACCATCTTCTGCATAGTGGTTGCTGTAACAGTTATTGGATGTGTCCTCTGGAAATGCTGGCGGAACCATCAAGGTAAGGCTGCCCTAACCGGACTAACCATGACCTTACCTCGGGCCATGGCCTTGGAGACGGCGGACCCGGAGAAACTGTTGCACCATGAAAAGGCACTAACTGGGTGTCCAGACGCGACCGCCAACCCCACTGCAGTGGCAGTGCTGGCTATATTATTAGCAGTACTAGTCATCGCTATAGTGGTCCTCGTGTGGCGAAAGTGGAGAAATATTAGAAGAAAGACTGTGGATGGGTTGTACGTACAATTTGCCAATCCACATATGATAGAAACAATCTTCCTAGGCGAACTGGCTATGCCTTCAGACCACACTTATACGGAGGGCTATGTGCTCATTAGGGATCTACTGGTGACCCAGCTGTGTCTGAAGTATACTCTGACAGTAACCTGGGGGGCGCAGCTGATGGGAGCAGCGACTAGACCTGGACAACACCCATCTAAGGTGCCACTACCCGACACCCTGAGAGTGTCTAAAAAACTAGCCCGTCTGATGATGAGTAACTTAAAATACAATACCAGGGCCAGACTACTGAGATATTCCTCGGGGCTAGCCACTCCTGTACCCATGGGAGTACCTCGCCTCATCGACGCAGGCTGGTCCGATGTCGGAGCGGACTGGCCTCAACCGGTGTTGGGACATGGAACAATGCCTAACGCTCCTCCTAGATCGACCACGCCCACCTCAACAGCGACCGGAACAGGATCTGCCCGAAAGACAATAAGGCCAGGAACATCCGAAATAGATCCAGGAACGGTTTATGAAGTTATCATATGACAATGTAACGAGTGTTAAAACCTGACCTAGAGCTGTACAGGTAAAATTGGTGAATTAATAACACAAAGGTACAAATACTAAAACTAAAATGTTACAGGAAGTTCGCTGGGCAATACCTGTTTGGGTAGGTAGGGTTCTGTTGACTAACCTGATCTATGAACGTACTCACCAGTCAGGGAAACCTGGGTCGGGTAGGCTGGTCCAACCGTCTTTCTATGGACCCATGGGTTATCTAAATTTCTCTCGAGTCGAGTGTCCCATGCCCGGTAGCCTAGCTCAACACTCTCATTGTTAACGATTTGGCAACGCTTTTAAAGTAGGGAACCATTTGGAACCGATCCTAGTGTCGCGAAATTTTAGCATTTAAAAAGAAACTCAAAATTCTGTATAAAACCTAAGAGCGCTCAACGGGACCAATGCTCCCAACGAGCGAAGTGAACTTCCTCAAGCAAGTACCATCTACACCTGACCCCTGTGCTGTTGTTACCGCTAGGATCGGGCTGCAGTACAGGAGTCACTTGGGGAACGCCACTGTCTATTCTTTAGCATGCTTACATATATAATCTTCTCAAAGATGAGGGGGTTGCACAAGCAGCAGGAGCCTACCCACAGGCCTGGTGTCAGTGGTGCCTGACAGGAGGCAGGACGTTGGGGTTACGTGTCACTGACGCTGCGAAGGGCACTGGGGTGGACGCCCGACCATGGCAGTCACTATGCCCCGGGTGGATTGGCTCCTGACAAGCGGTCTCCTCATCACAAAAAAATCGACGAGTAGAAAGAAATTTACCTAAAAACTGAATAGATAAAGCAACCCAATACTCATTTAACTAAGAGCCCTTCCTCAGGGAATTCTGGGCAAGTTGTGATAAGAACATATGAACGCAGAACAGCTAGTAACATTCTCGGGGGGAACGCTCTGTGACAGCACACGAGAGTACCTTAGACGTGGCTCGTTTGCTCCTAGTATAGACACGCTGCAGCGGCAAGGATATGTGCAAATCCTGACAAGGCGTGCTATATTTGGGAGCTATAGCGGAGGTCACAAGGAAATGTAGTTACGGGACAACGGCGAATTGGTGACATTCACAGGGTGCTCGGCTCTCTCTCACCATATTGCGACTCCATCAAACTGGACAAGCCATCCCTGGGGGGGGGAGAAGCTGTAGCGAAAACTCACAAGGCGGTGGAGCGAGGTGCTGTCCTTATTAATAGCCCCGTCGTCTTGGTTATGTGTAAATGACCACCGGATCACCGTATGTCTTAGGTCAAAGGATCCTGACTTTAACATAAAAAGTCAGGATCCAACGACAACTAGTATCAAGAAGAAAGAAAATAATGAACAACTGCCCATAATTCAAGACTAAGTTATTTAGACCACTTTTAGACCAGTTTTAATCGGGACAGAGACAAAACGGCAAGAAGTCAAGTTTCGACCCGGGTAAAAAATTAGAAATAATTAAAATTAATAAAGAAAATGAGCGGCTTCAGAGCTGACCGCCGTCGAGGAAAAGAAAATAAATGAATGAAAATTAGTCTTGACCGCCGTCGTGGCGCTAAAAGTATCCAGGTCTCCGCTCAACAGTTGAGCTGAAGAGGGGGGACATGGACTACTGATTCCCTGATGAAAAAGCTACAATAAACTTGGTTGACACCCAGAGCTAATAAGTTTACCCGATCTATTAGAAAGGAGATAAAAGTTCTAACTCTGTCTTTAACACTACCTATCCCTGCCCTGCATGCGCATAGTTAGGATAAGCTGGGGGCGGAGTCTTTTCAGGAGTAGTCTTGACTCTCCACAAGAAAAACGGGCATAGACCTGAACAAGAAAACGGGTTTAACCTTGTACTGTACTTCGGTAAAGGCCCGACTTACTAGGTGCTGTCTGGAAGTGAGTGATCTAAGGAGATGCATTTACACATCTCTATAATTTAAAGGGGGTGTAGGCTGCATATTAAAAAAAAAAATATATATGCAGTCTGCTCCCAATTATAACAATGGGAAACTCGGTGCTGCCCATTCTGGTCCTATGAGTGGGAAGGTACCGACAAACCACGTGTAACTAATGAGGACCGGGAATCAGATCAGAAGTGAACCTGAATCTGAGACCCGATCCTCTAGTGATAACTAATGAGGAACGAATAATCTCAACCTCCTTTGTACAGTTAGTACTTAATGTCCTTTAATGACATTTATACCTCACGGAATGAAAACGCTACCCCCACCGCTTGTCATGTTGGTTTTTCCCATGTGATGTAGAGTATAGGGTAGACAGTGAGATGTTACTGTTAACATAGGTATAATATCTATTCAGTGAACCGTTTGGAGTTGGTGGCGCACCCGTTTGCATTATCAGAAGGGCGCCACTACCCAATATAAAGTGGAACTCGGTCTTCAAACCCCAGGCTGAATGTAGGGGGTGAACGCCGAGCTACCACCTGTAACTAGCAAAGAGAGAAGGGATTTTGTCGTAACATAATCATTCAATAAGAACAAACTGTGGTTTTAAAGCGGATGCTTCACAAAATGGAGTCAAATATGTTAGAACAGTTGTCACCCTTGAAGGGGGTGTTAACTTGTTTACGTACAAATCCTTGAAGTGTATTGGGTAATTATTCTAACACGCTGTACAGAAAGAGTGTTATCAAGAGTATTGACTCTTGTAAAAAAAAAAAAAAATGACCTCTTAAGGTAAACCACCAGGGATCCAATTCCTATCATTATTCTTATCTCCCCAGGAGGTCGGTTAGGGAATCTGAGCGGGACAGTTTTGCATCACATCTCGGGCACTCATGAAGCCTTTGCAGATGGATGTTCTTGTGACGGCTCAGTCCCGACCTGTGGGCATAGGCTTCCACACATTCATCGCAAAGATATCACTGTCTGAGATGTTTGGCAATCTCGGGCACTGATAAGCGTGGCTTCTGCGTTCAATGGAACGGCGCCTACTAAGGCCTGATCTATGAACGTACGAACTCCCGCAGTGTTCACACATGTATCTCTGCTTGGGACGCTTGATAATCTTTGTGGTGTTGGTGCCTTTCTAGCTCTTAATAAGGATACCATTCCTTCTTTCACAAGGACACATACAGAATCTTCATCTGGGAATTCATTCAGTGTCTTAGAGATTTCATTACGGTCTCCTCACAGTAGTATTTTTTCCTCTTCGAGACGACTCTGTACAATAATACTCACTCTAAAACTTATTCTAACACAATGGCACTGACGCAGTCTTGCTGTTAGACTAAAACATGGAATGGGTATCTGTGGCCTTCGCCACTACATCTCAAACTTACCATGGGAGTCGCCAACAACTCGTTGAACGGCTCCACCTATGGTGTCGCCTCACGTGGCCGACACGTCAATATTTCCTGTAACCTGTAAGGGGGAACTACTCATCAAAGAATTCTGTCACAGCCAATCTAATGCTAGGAAGTCTGGACCGAAATACTTGGTCACCTACTGTCACCTAAACTTACCAGGGTGAACACCCTAGGAAACGCTTGTTACCTGGGGCACCCCATGTGAATTGTTTCCAATGTAGACATTTACATTAATGTCCTGCACGGGAACGATAAGACTAAGAATTCTGTTCTGACAAAGATAGCACTGTACGAATATAGACCAGAATGTCCGGTCATCTCTATAAATCTATTGGGGCAGTGCCATCAAATTAACAAGTAATCGTAATACAATAACATTTAAAGCCAACACGGCACAAACTACCCACACACACTGAGAGCCTGCTTGAATCGGTAATGTCAACAAACCACTAGTTAGGAAAACCTCCTATTATCGCCCAACCACGCGCGAAGTAAAATGTTTGATCATGTTCGCCTAAGCTATCCCTCCCACTAAAATAGTAAGCCGAACGTTGTTCAGTGTCCAGCCGTGTCACCTCATTTCATTTGCGTCGCCCTAACATACCACAGGACCTGGAAAAGATAATAAGTTTAGTACGCAAGGCCCTGACTCTCGGCCCGCGTCCACCATCTTGGAACCAAAAGTAAACACTAGGTGGCCACCCACGCTACCCGTTACTAAAATCACCAGCGAAACACAGTTTCTAGTTCCGGGAGTGACATCAGCTTCCAGAATACAACCACGTGAAGGCGAGCCGAGAACCACCAAGAAGAATTTGGCCAACAATCTCCTTAAACCCTACGGGTTAGTAGCCTGCCTAACATGCTAAGAACAATAGAAAGAAGGCTGTACTCACCAAGTCTCGGAGCGGTCTGGACGAGGGGCCGTCTCTACGAGGAGGGCGGTGTCCGACGACAAGCCAGCAGGGCGGTGAAAGTGTCTGTGTCATCCCATAAGAACAGTCTGGAGCTCCATCAAAAGTGTGATCTGCTCCTCTTGGATATATGAACTTAAGTGTACCAATCACTGGCCGGGAATTGGACCGGCAGAATTACTTGGCGGAACCAACCCGGAAAATTAAGTGTCCTAATCACAGGCCGGGAATTGGACTAAAAAATTACTTGATGGGAATCACCCCGGAATTAAAATATATACACGGGGGGGGGGATTGAGTGCCGGCGGTCTAATGAATAACGGGCAACCGGACAAAGACCCGGCCCAGGGCCCGGGCCCAACGGCGTAACACCCGGGTGGACGGCATATACCCGTCTTCCAGTTCGCGGAAGTCATTGACGGTCATAACACCGTCAGCCACTACCTTGGAGAGGTGGAGGGCATGACCGGTGTTGACCGTCGGCACGTTGAACCAGTCGTTCGTCCTTTTGACTTCGCGGCTAATCCTGGGAATGATGCGGTTAAGCCACCGTTGCAAAGATCCGTCGCTGTCCGTGCGCGCCCAACTGCGGGCATCAAAGCCCGAGGGGGTCGCGAGGATGAGGGTCGCTGGAGCAGGGTGGGCTTGTAGATTCATAAAGGCACGAGTAAAAAGTTCAGCGTAAAAGTTGACAACTGCGTCCGGGTTAATGAACAAAGGAAGATATAATCGTAGGTCCGTGTCCCAGGTTAGAATGTCAAGTAAATTCGTAATCACTATTAACACGTCGTCAGGATACATCAGGTGGTGAGCAAACGCGAAGCCCGCCAGCTCCGCCGTCGTGGCCTCTTCGCTTGGAAAAACCACGTAGATGTGTTCCGTGTGGTTTTGTATCAGATCAGGGTAGTCCTGGACGCCCGCCTCACGTTCGGTGCAAAAGATGGCAACGCGAACCATACTGGGTGATGTTGCGAAGAAATAAGAGGTAACACTGAAGACTAAAGAAAAAACACGTCTTGACGCGTTAAAAATACCGCCGGCACTGATTAAAATGACGTCAAAACGAGGCTAATTTGGGAAACCCCTTTTTGATCCAAAAGATCCAAATTCTGAAATCGGCTAGCATGATCAAACCATCGTATAATTTCTTACAAAATCTGTGCTAAACTAAAGTTTAGGTCCCCAACCAACATAATCAAGCGACAGAATTAATTCATATCGGCCCAAAATATCAGGTCGAACCATCAAACTTGCAAGTTTGTTCGAAACAGAAATTTGCCATCCGGGCGCTTCGCGCCTGGAGGATCCAAATCGAGGTCAAACCTTGGAAGGGAACTCTAGTCAAGCGTCCCGCTAAGTACACATGTACTAAGCATAACTGGTGGGCGCGCGACGCGAATGGTAATATTTACTAGACCAAACTGCATAATGTTGCTAGATCAGATGCAGGGACCTTGTATTTATTGTAAATAATGTTGTTATGGTTGAAGTTTGATTGAAATTTGACATGCATTGTATAATGAAATTCGTTCGTTCAAAATGTCCGAATCATCTGTATTGACTTATGTTGTGTTAACTTGTTCTGAAATTAGACTTGATGTGTACTTGTTACTCTTAAAAGGTTAAGACAACTTTACACTGTATATATGTTGAGTTCTGTTGACTTGCGTTACAAATCATAAATATCAGAAACTGTACAGGCATGTACTAAGTCAAAACTCACTTTGTCACCTTATGCACGGGTGTCGCAATCTTTGAATCTTAAAATAAGCTAACGATGCTGAGAACTTACTTTAATGTACAAGGCACGTACTAAGTGAATACCTAAGATGACGAATACTTCATCCTCTAAAGTTGACTTTGTCATTTTGTAACCATGATTATGTCATCATTTACGTTGTTATCCAAATAATCATGTTATCAATTTTTAACACTTACCTTGTCATTTTATGAACGGGTTCTGCTAACCTTGAGCTTCAAGATGTGGAAATCAACTCAATGAATAATTTCACTGTGAATTTGTGTTGAAACCGGATCTACAAATCTATTGATACTGTGTTGAATGTACCACGAGAGTCAAGGCCACCCACCATGGTTTAACAAATATATCCAATCATCAAAATTGGGAGTTCATTATATTCATTTGGTTTGAGCTATGTCGTCCACCTCCTTAAACTCAAACACCTGACCGCCGTCGAATGTACTAATAGCTTAGTACTTTTAATATATTCTCGTGTTATATAATCTATCAAGGATCAGGCTTAGCAAGTCTACTTCTAGTCTACTTCTAGGAGAAATATCTTACGCTCCTAGCGCCACCTGTTAACCAGTATAAAAGGCGCTGCAAGGTAGGGAGCGAGCAGTTAGTTAGTTGGTTAAAAGTTAGTAGTCACTTAGTTTAGTGAGAACATCAGCTAAATATGTTTAGCCAAGGAGTTATACCTGGAGTAAGTACATCGGCTCCGTGTAACAGACTGGAGTTTACCAATACCCACTACCTCGGACATAGGATTGTGTTAGAGCTGAATACTAGAATGGTCTAGAAGGTGTTGGAGCAACTCGTGTTCTAAATGTGGTTGATTGCTGATAGGAGATGGGAGGTGGACTGATGAAGACTTATACATGGTGGCTTTGACTCGGGATGAGATGTTTACTGAATAAAAACCCTTTCATATTAAGAAGCTCCCTCATCGTTCATTTCTTTTGAACTATTGGGAAGTGAATGGACAAACTTTAAACGCAGTCTGAATTACTCAGGCATTCTGGAAAAGCAACTCATGAAGACTTGGATATACACGAATCTTACGCAGTCTTAAATCAAACATCAACAATAGTTCAATAGTATGTGTATAATGATGTGTACATGTATGCGAAAACAAGGTGGGGGGGGGGGATACCATTGGTAACCTATAGATAAGAGGCCAAATATTTTGGTAAAGTTCAAGTCGTTTGCATAATTTCATAAATCATAGATTTACTTAATGAATTAAGAAAATGCTGCAACTCACCTCCAAATGATCAGCATCTGTTCCCACCATGAACTTGTCCCAAATCCCAGCTGCCTCGGAGGTCTTGCCTAGGATCATCACAACGTTATCGTCTGACATGCTGATGTCACAGGCGGTGGTGTCGATGAGAGAGTCGTCCTCAAACTTGACTGTGAAGCTGTAGTGCATCGGGTAGCCACCCGATCCCACAGAAACGAAACGAAGTTGAACACTATTGTCGCCAAAGGTTTTGCTCAGTGAATCACGCTGGACCTTTTTGACAGTGAGAATGAAAGTCGTTGTTTCTTGATCCTGGTTGGCAACATAATCTGGCAGCTTGTAGTTGATTGTTGGCGTTGTGTACTTTGAATCAAAGTCTTCTTCAGTCCAAATATCTGTTCCATTAGGCATTGGATCATCGTGGTTGACATGACCGTTGGTCAGTGGTTTTTGATTGATTTCATCAGACTTTTGGGTTTCGTTTGTCGTTGACGACAAAACTTGAATCAATGGTGAACCATTTGTTTCTGGGACATCGTCTTCAAGTTCGGGAACATCTTGAAGTTCAGGGACATCATCTTCTCCATTTTCTTCTTTTGATGTTTCTTGCTCATTTTGACTTCCATTTTCTTTGCTTTTAGTTATTCCTGTGCCATTTACAGACAGTTCTGAAATGTCTGGTTTTAGCACAGGGAGAGTTACAGTCAGTCTCCTTTTGCTCTTATCAAATTTGGCAGAACCACCATTTTCGTCGACAGGATATGGAAGATCAAGGTCCAGCTTGTATTTGGCAGGGGTGGTACTTTCTAGAAGGACTCTCTTCTCAAAAATGTCAAGGTTTGCAGATGAGGCTGATTTCAACAGAGGGAGTTCGATCTGGATGACTATTTCTTTTGGCCTTGTGGATGCTCTTGCATCAGGAGCATCGCGATAATCTTGGAAATCAACCTCTTGTCGATGGACAATAGAATATTTTGGAATTTCAGCATCAGGAGCTTCTTTTTCCTTCTTCTGATCCCCCCTTTTCTTTGCATTTTCTTCATTTTCTTTCGCCTTTTCTGCACCTGTCTTGTTGTCATATGGATAGGGTATTTTACTCAAGATATCGTCAACCTTATCACTATCAGCTGGATCTCCCTTTGCCTTTTCATCATCCTCTTTTTTCGTTCTGATAACAGTGGCTTGAGGAGTACCTTTAAACTTAATTTTTGGAAACTTGACGTTCGTCTTATCTAGTTTGACTGAAAACTGACGTTCTATGGTTTCAAGAGCAGTGTCATTCAACATTTTACGGAAGCGGTTGTTACTTTCTCCCATGCGATATGCATCGGGGTGGAAAACTACATCGAACACCCGGCACTTCTCGCCCCCCTTGTCAGTGTCATCCCTGGGGGGAGCCAGGGTGTGAGGTACGCTCCAGTTAGGGGCTAACCTCCCAGTTTGAGGGTGTATAGCTTTTGACATTTCGGGCTTACCAACATGTTCATTCTTGCAGATGTTTATAAACGCCTTCGTGCTGCCGTCCACGATTGTTTTCATCACGTAACCAGGTTCTGGGTGAACGAACTTGACATCCATGCCCTTTTCCCCCTCCAACATGGCCAGTTCCTCTTCGTAACGCTTCCTGTTTTCTGGATCTTGCAATTCCTCGGCATATTCGATAAACATTTTTCGAAACTCCTCATTTTGGAAAGCATCACAGAGGCGTTTAGCCTCATCATTGCTAATGTCTAAATCTTCCCACTTCTTCGTGGAAGCCATGCTGACAACAAACTCGGACTGACATGCGCAGACGTGTGCCTTCCCGAGGTGCACCGCGCCGCCCGGCCGGGCACCTGGTTATCCGGTCGTTCCCGCCTCGAGCCTTCTCAGGGCTTCTGGAACTTCGAAATTCTGTCTGTTGAAATCAAGACTTGACATCGATTGCAGGCCCGTATAAGGTTTTTCTTCATAGTGGGGTTGGGGGTGAGAGATGTGTGACGGTTCGCTTAGTGGAATGTTTGCTTCTGCCAGTCCTCGTAATTTTGAATAAATTTCTTTCAATTCTTTTTCATTGGGCCTACAATATACTCCTTTCTCGCGTCAGATTCCTCCGTTAACGGTTATTATTTGACAAAAGTTTTTTTTGTACAAGTTTTTTTCAAACCTCCAATCTTTTTACTATAGGTAAGTATGCCTTTTCGTAACCATATAAATATTATGGAACATCCAAGGAGATAACCCCTAAAGCCCCATACCCACTAAGCGATTTGGGCCTCGCCGCTGTCATTATCATATGGTACATTGAAATGTACATGTTTGATCTGAGTCGCCGGGAGAATCGCCCGACGATTAGAGCCAACAGGGATGTCGATGGGTCGTCAGTGATACCAAAGGGCAGGCAGAGGTTTCAGCAGACAGGCCCGGAAGATGCTAAGGGCTTGCGGAAGTGTGGAGGAAAACTAAATAAGAAACTTCCTATTCACTTGGGTGTAGGAGAGGGACACTCGGGGAAGCAGAGGGTGGCAGGTTTAGTAGAAGCCAGAAGGGGTAGTAGACGGTTTTATCATAGGTAGCAGAGGGCCATCAGGCCAAACAAAGATCCTTTAAACAGTCTTAGAGACACAGAGTGCCACCGTGGGTTTTCAAAACACAAACATGCAATTATATTTTCTCTTTTACCCTCCCTTTCTGTGTTATACCATTCTGAATCTCTCTCCCCTTTTCTTTTTAGTTACACTACATTGACCAGAAATATCTTTCGGACGCTTATAACAACCAGATATTCTTTACCGATTATATAATCCTCCTAAGTTTTAGACACCATGGGTTATAACGTTTACAACCATCATGTCCATGGAATACCGGCTGAGGCCTTAGCCTATAGGCTACATGCATATATAGTGGTGGTCACCGTCTGAAAATGTGTTCTCTATCATATCCAAAGCAGAAATCAGAAAGAAATATATTCAAAGAAAGGGTCCATGCATGGGTATTAAAGGGTAGCCCCATAGGCGTGTACGTTTTGGAGCCCAGAATCAATCTTCCCTTTCAAACTTTACTCTTGTCTGCCACCTGGTGATTTACATCAGAACCAGTCTCGCGGCTAGGTATAAATGGTATCCTGAATTGTAAAGGGGATGATCCATGATGCGATTTTTTGCCCATTTTGAACTGATTTTGAAAATCGATTCATTATAATTATTTTGCTTATTAAACATACATTTTTTTAAAGAGTTTTGAATAACTTTTATACGAAAAATTGTCTTTTCACAGGGAAAAATCATTCCAAGTATGTGAAAAAAGCATGAGAAGAAAATCGGTTGGCATTTTGTCGCATCGTTTGGATCATGGTCGTAATGCTTTTTTTTCAACGGTGCGACGCTCATATAACGGATAGACCTGAACCAATTGATTGGGATATATATTATATATGGGTTCCTATCTATAGGACCAGCCTTAAACATTTCGGAGCAATGCCCATAGGCTTTGACATCATTTCCTCTGGTAAATAGACTTTTACATTATTTTGTTGAAGATTTAGGAACCTAATTTATGATTTTTTTTGCAAAAGAATATTGATTCAGTTTTTTAAGAAGCATAACTTTATTCATGAATAAACTAGTTATAATCAATTTTGATGAGTGGAAGGAAGGGTTGATTATATTTTGTCCTCTACTCTACATGGTTTGAGCTCTGTGTTTTTCCGAAAAAAAGGCCTGACGTTTCAAGAATAAAGTCAACGGAAAATGGAGAACGGCGATGGTAATACATTGATCTATGTTAAATTTGTAAATGAGCGGGCTATGCAACCACAGAATGCTGATTTATAGTGCTTTAAGCACCTACATGCTAATTTTGACCGATTCTGTCGACAAAACCCCTGGAAAAACTATAGAAAATTTATGGAAAACTGTGATAAATCCACCTTTAATGAATTGATTTTCGAACAAATTGGAAAATATTTAATGTATATGGATATACATTTTTAAAAAAATTATCTTTAGTTATTCTGAATGTTAAACTATAAATAATGACATGAATTATGAAAATTCAGATGCTAGAACTGTGTGAGATGTCAACATATTACACAGGATGCATCCTGATTTAGGCTAACCTGCAGGAAAGTGGCTATCCGCGGATGGGTGAACACGGGGCTCATGCATTGTCAAGATAGACAGCCCTGGATGGCATTATTTAAGAGTTTATGCCCTCGGGCCAACCAACCGTGACTGCTACTCTATACCATCCTAAAACCTACTGCCCGCATACCGTGGGCGTACTTCGATGCTCTATATATATTTGTGCTTAGTGTGCGGCATTCTACAGCATTCATATAGTTACTGGAGCATTGTTGGGAGAAACATTTAATTCACGCCGTGAAACTACGCTCGACTTTAGACCCCCCCCCCACACACACACACACGATACTCACAATCACTCAAGGTATATCTAGAGACATAAAAATGTGATCTGATTGCAGCTGTATATATATATATATATATATATATATATATATATATATATATATATATGTATATATATATATATATTTGGGGGGGATTTTAATTTTAAGTGCCAGTCTGGTGAACGGTCAAATCGACAAATCAATTGCCTCAGCGTAATGGTTTAGGGTAAATCTATTGTATCCAGTAATTATGTTTAATAGGGTTTCATAAGGCAATTACTAGTTTATTCATCATGACCGGCACAAGGTCAGATTTCAATCACTGCCCGTCTGCCCTAGATAGGGGCGTCCCCTATCTGCTCCAACCTGCTGGTAGTTCTGGTTAGTCACACCTGTGCATGCAAGGATCCCTATACAGTGTGTGTCAACGCCTGGCCTAAACATTTACGTATCAGTATATTTTAAATGTTTATCTCAATCTTACAATGTTGATTGTACTTTCCCCTTAAATCCTAGATCCATATCACCTTTCTATCAGATTCAGGCCACCAATCTTAATATGAAAGCAGTAGGTCCAAAATTGACAGGACCCTTTAGAAAAGAACATACATGTATATAATTTGTATACAGGTGGGGAGTGACTAATTATGGCTTGGACAACCATTAATGCATGTCATAGCATGAGTAACAGGGTTACAACTGAAACGATAGTAACCCAAAACAAAAAGCCCTTGACAATAGGGAATACATTAAATGTATTTGTCAAAGTATTGTCTACTGGTAACGCTGTATTTTTACTAACATGCCTATTACATGCATATCCTTTTCACTTACAGTCCAAGCAAGTAAAATCACTTCTCAAATAACAACAACTCAATATTTCAACAGATCCAACTTGGAGAACGTTTATTCAAAGACGCATTTCCAGCTTTCTAGGCACTTATTGTTACCAGACATCATTTGCTTGTCTTTTAATTCGATTATCTTAGATCCCCTGATCAAATACTGTATTCTTTTTGACCTTTTATAAAACAAAAAGTTTAATTCGTCCGTTTAATTTTTGTATTAATGTATGATACAATTTAAATGGATGGTTAGTTCGTACTCAAACCAAATAAAACCAAATCTTTACAATGAGACGTGCAGGTATCGTCAACAGCCATCAGCGCATTTATCGAGGTTCAGACTTTCTATACATAACACACCGGTATATGTCAATCTCTTTGCCATATCGCGAAATTTCCAGAAACAAAGGATCCCAATTGTACCAAACAAAACCGTTTGGTTCGCTCAAAATACTGCCACGAAGCATTCAACTATATGTATATACAAAGACCAAATCAACGTACTCAACTTAACATAAAATGCCCATAATAGCGCTTCAAATGGGTACATGCAATCAATCATAAGAAACTGTCGGAATGTTAGCTAGCAACTTTGAAGCGAAAACTATTCTACTGGAAACAAGCTTCCCAAGGAAAACTACACTTTTGAAATGTTCAGTATTTCAATGCTAGCGTAAATTGAAATGGCATATAAAACAAGAAAATTCAGTGAAAAGATTAAACATCAGATCTGCATATAACCATCTGCTTTTCGCATACTAACTTCCGTTGAACAAGCACTGCTTTGGGCTTTTGGATATTTCTAAGCGTTGGCTGAATAAGGACCAACATTTTGGAAATGATTTGTTCGAATTTTAGCTGACTCAAAAATCGGTGGGAAAAGAGAAAAAAAAGTTACAAGTTATAGTCCTAGATACATAACATAAAACAATACGTTGCTAGGCAAACCATGTTCCGACACCATGTATTAACGAATGGAAACATTATTTTTTGAGGATGATTAGGAGTAAATTGATTTAACAATAATCCCACATTAGGGAGACGCGTTGCTCCAGATTAGTTTAAACGTTTAAAGATCCCGCCATTGGAGGGACATTTCAGCTACCAATTTTACCTACAATGATAATCAAATTGTGCAGTTTATTCTTGAAAACGTGGTCCGTCGTTTCAATAATATCATTATAACCTTGTCAGCGTAGCAGGCAGCTGTTTTAAAAATCTCAAGTTTTGCTTCAAGAAAAATAGGGTTCTTCTTTTACATGGACTAATATACAACAAATCAATGACTAGTCTCAGGTTAAGTGTATAGTTCTGAAACACATGCTCGAAACCAACAAATAATTTGGATAGTATTTGTTCTGCAAATAAGAGTAAATATCGACAGTACTAACCAAACTGTACTTCTCAAGCCAGGGACTAGGTGACGTCAATTCATTACATGGACTAGGGGACGTTTGTATTCCCTATTGATATTCTATTTTTTCCCCATCTAACAAAACTTTATTGCGTAAATCGTTAAATGTAAACAGGACTTTGCCGATTGTCTTTTGGCCAACAGTACTTGGATTTCGTAATGACACTTATTACCACCTTACTCAATTTGTGAACGAAATTCCTTTGTTTTGTGCAGTTCGGGTTTAGGAATATACCACTGGACAAATCTAAACTTGAAAATTCTTTTTCGAGTAACTTCTTTTTTACGTAATGAAAGTATTGATACACATCTCGATGTGATCTTACAGTAGGTATCAACAGTATGCGAGGCAAAGAATTACATGTTTGATATTTTCGACACAATTATGGGAAATTACTTAATACTTCAATATGAGGTCATGTAGTAGAAGATTCATAAAACAAAATTGATCACATTAAATCATCAAATTAATAAAACTAGTTTTGGCAAAAAGGAAGATGCCTGTTGGAGATTGAGCTGCAGAGGGCATTTAACTTGATACCAGTACATTTTCACTTGACGTAAGGCACAGCATAAATATAAACGCGTAGAGTAAAGAAGTAAGACATTCGTACAAAAAAACAAGAAACACGTACATGACCAGAATGCATAAAATCGCTTGGATCAATATCATTGACAAAGAAAGCGAGACTGCCCAAATCAGGGCGACTAACTTCTTGGAGATAAACAAACGAGTATCTTTATGTATTCCGTTTAGGACAACCATAATATCTATATGAACGCCAATATAATAGCACGCTACTCAATATTTCCCTGAGGGAAGCTTTGGGCTGAGTTTTATACTGACTACATTTTCGCACAAGTAAATATTAGGGTATCAAAGTTCGCTCAATGTATAATTGAATTCCCTTCAGAATTCGATGCGGTCTACATCCCGGACAAAGCTGGGAAAGCACGAGCATGGAAGCAACAACGAACTGCTTAATGTCATACTTGTAGAAGTCCTTCCAAATTTGGCGGGGGAACTCGAATATACACATCTCTTATACAACTGCTACCGTAGTTTACTTTCACAGACTCTACAGCCTACGTTACATACATATGGTAAAGAGCACGGGGAAAGGAGAGCTCAATCAAATTCATTCATTTTTAACATTTGCACTTTAAACATGACGCATTTTGCGAGCTCACATTTCTTGGGATGCAATTCAAGTAAATGTCAGTTTCTTTTTCATTACAAGGACGGCGTTAGCATGTGTGTTGTTTTCAAACACATAAAAAAATATTTACTGTATCCATATCTAAAACTCAAGAGGTCACACCACTAATGGCATTTGGTATTTGTGGGTCACTTGATCTAATCCTCTTAGTCTTCCTTCTCGCCGGGGAAGGGGATCCTCTTCCTCTTGACGCGGGCGTATGGGCCGATCTCAGGGTCAACAATGAAGTCGTAAAGAACTTTTATCCATGATGTGTGGCAGGGAAGGTTATCATAGTATTCTGGCACCATCGCTTTCAGCTGGAAAATACAACATTCGTGATTAATTCTTAGTCCTTGTTTGATTGAAATTACCGTTTCACATTTAAAAGGTATCGTTCGGTAAACTAGGCCGATGGGAAAGAATCATCTCTAAACCTAATGGCCTTTTAACTTTGCCCTTTGACCTTGCTTACTATCTAAACAATGAGGATATTTATATCTACATGGACTTTTTACTTCGTGAAGGCGGATAACAGGTACAATTTAATTCATAATCAATAACAGATTACGATCTCATAAAATCTGCCCCCCCCCCCCCTTCAATACATATCCAACAAGTCAATCACTTAATGTGATAAAACATGAAAATATTGACAAATTTTTCTCAGTAACATTGGCCGTTCTTCCAAGAAATTTGGTTCACAAATACGTTTGGGGAATATTAAGACGAACCTTGAAATGTGATACCAAAGTGCATTGTAGACAACGATAGCATTCAGGTGTCAATTATCAACCCCACCAGTGACACACGTCCACACCAGTAACCTTACCTGAGGTAGCCTGCAGCCAGGGATGTTGGGGAAGTCGTGGTGCTCGTTGTGGTAGCCCACGTTGAAAGTGAGAGCGTTGAGGGGGCCGTAATAGGAGTACGTCTCGTAGCCCTTCTTGAACATGTAGTGCTCGGAGATGAAGTGGCCGGCCACTGGGTGGAGGCCGAGGGCCAGGAAGGTGCCCGAGGCCAGGTAGAACAGGGACCGCGGGCCCATCGTGTACAGGATGACCAGGTCAAAGGTCATCTGCACCACGAAGTTGACAACGTCCATGAAGTTGATAGCCTTGGGCCGGAGGAAGAGGGGCCTGATGGCGTAGAAAACGGGCTGCAGCAGCACCCAGAGGAGTTTGGTAAAACTGTTTGTGAACAGGCGGCACTCGATCCGACTGGGGATGTCCACGTCTAACTCGTCGTCACCCTGGTACTTGTGGTGCTCTATGTGGTACTTCTTGAAGGTGATGGAGTAGGGGATCGCCAGCGGCAGGTTTCCGAATATCCCCAGCATCTTGTTGGCGAGTGGCCGGCTGTGGCCAAAGGCCAGGTTGTGCGAGATCTCGTGAATGGCGAGAGTCATGGCGTGGTTGAGGACCCCGCCGAAGCAGTAGCCGGCGAGCAGGATGAACCCGATGGAGGCTTCGCGGAGAAACCAGGCGGCGAGCAACTGCACGATGACCATCCCTAAAACGGCCCATTTCATGTTAGGGTCGCTCCCCATCAACTTCTTCACCTCAGGATATTTTTCTGTAAAGAAGATCAAGATACAAAATATGTAAAGCTATATCACTCGTTTATTACACTCCATTTTTAATGAACACTTATGAAAATAAAAAGGCTTGTTAAAACAAGTTCAGAGGGCCACACGACACGCTAGTTACACATTTATACATGAAGAAACAAGTGGGTAGGATCGTGTCAGATAAAATATGTATGCCCTTGGCACCGGACCAAGGTGATACCAAGACGAACTCAAAGCTACATACACAAGGGTTGTGCCGTATTGGGTACAAAATCATAGTGTATACCAACGAATGTATACTTGTACTGTTATTTTCAACATATATTTCTGGAGTTAGTGTTATTTCTCTTATGCTTAGCATGTTAACAAGTCTCATTTGCATCCAACCCAATCTGTCATCGGTACCATAGACATACAGGAGTCATATATATCAAAGCACCTTAGCTATCTTTCAAATTAAAACTTTATCGTAGGCATTAGAAAAGCTCATTGAATGTTTTTCTTTGACTTTAAAAAAAAGTTGTCTTTACACCACCTTCCTTTTGGCTCCCTTTAAAGGTACTCACTACCATTTAGGGTGCCACCTGGGAGGTGTATTAGGAATTTTAAAAAATAATCTTTTTTTCAAAACAATTCTAATGCTTTCCTAAGCATTTGGACACTTAAGAGCATACAATGAACAGTTTTAATTCGAATTGAGAAATATTGCCTAAAATCATCCTAACAAATAGTTCTTAAATGCTCACATTTTTCGTAATTGTCTTTACATGTTATAATATTATACTGACTTTGGTGTGAAAAGCTCCGGTAGTTTTTTTTTTTTTTTTTTTTTTGGTAATCTCACATAAACTCATTTTTTAAATAGAAACCAATAGTAAAGGATGATTTTCTTTTTCAGGCTGTAAGTTTTTTTTCCACAAAATTAATGGTAACAGATTGAAATTTCAGTCCCTATGTACTATTATAGATATAAGCTTTGAGAAAAAAATCATCCAAGACATTTGGCTGGTCAATAAAAATCATGCTGAATACACCTAATTAAGGTAATAATGCCAATAAGAATTCTGAATATTATCACTTCTTTTTGCTTAAACAGCGTCCGAAATTAAGGTTTAAATATAAGCACATGCACCCGGGAGCATTTCATGTGCACCCTCGGTGATATTAGGCTATTAGTTTTTTTGAAAGGTGTGGGCACATTCCGGGTGCACTCTGCTGCAAAAACATGCACCTTGGGTGCAGGGTGCATCCTTAATTTCGGACACTGTTAAAAGTATTTTGAGACGAAGAAGAGAAGCTAAGTGCGTGTTTCAGAACCATTAGTCAAGCGTCGACCCTGCTGTATTAGACCTGACTTGGCCGTCTCACGCCACGCACGCCAAGCTCTCCCCTCAAGCAGAGGAATGTCTGCACATGCTTTTTTTTAAAAGTACAGACAGACATTTAGTTCTGACAGCGTGCTTACATGGAGGTACCGCCTCGCGTAAAGCTGGAACCACTGCTGCAATGTCATACCTTGAACGTAAAGCGGAGACTGAATGTATGAACTATTTCTCGGTTGCTCATTGGGTTTTAAACCCCCCGCAATTTACAGGCATGTAAGTCATGGAAAGTCATTTCCGCGGAAAATTAATAAAATTGCTCAGAAACAGATATAAACCTCATTTTTGAGGAGGGAAATCAAGGTATAACATATTTACTTAGGCAAGATACCATAATAATTATCTAAAAAGCAGAAAACATACTTATATTTTTCTACATTTTTTGCAAACAAGTATTGAGGTACCCCCACTCCCTATAGAAAAAAATATTTTCTCCTCGGATTTGGACGAATCTCAAAAATGATCAAAATAATTCAAAAACTGCGGAATTCCGCATTTCCGCGGAAATCTTACATGCCTGAATGAAACATTTTTCGGACAGAATGCAATTTCGTTAAACCTGCTAAACCAGTGTCCAAGTTATTTTGTGCACTGAGCGGGTGCACGGGTTGAACTATGCACGCTTGGATATTTATTTGTGTTCTTGGCTACAAGAACCTATATGAAGGGGTGACCCTTAATTTCGGACAGTGAGAGGTTATGAATCACAATAACACATTACAGAATTACTGATAGTGATTGTATAGGCAATATTCACATTTCGCTTCTAAATTTTACATTGAACAATACGTACCCTAACTTTAATCTCACATTTTCATCTTATACCTTATTTTTTTCAACGATTGTAGCTATGTTTTTGACGGTTCTTTTCTAGATAGATTTGACACAGTTTACTTTCAGAAGTGTCACGTGCCACTATCATGACAGGTACCAGTCAGTGAATCCCACCTGTTATCTATCACGATATAGGAAGTCCAAAATCCTCTCCGTCTTATCTTTATTAGCGGCAATCTCCCTGGACTTGAGTACATATCAAATGGAACTGAATTCATGTTCAATACGTTATCGTGGTTAAAGTTTTCGTTATCTGCCACAGAGTTTATTATAAAACACACTTTGGACCCTAAAAAAGTGAACGAACCTGTCAATTGTACATGAGATAAGCTTTTCCGTGCATTTGAACGGAGTAAAGTCATCTATTTCTAAAGAAAGACTGACAGTTACAATAAGTCCAATACTTAAATAATATTTCGGCTATTATGTTTTCAGAATATTATTGAATATTCTGAAAACATAATCGCCGAAATGGGTGCCTCTGGTGAATTTTAGTTTCAGACACACATATAGACTTAGTTAAAAGCAATAGCTCAATGGCCTGTTGTGTAGCATGCAATTAACTTTTGTTATTCACTTTTTCTATTCCTTTTAGGTGTAAAACATAAAGCAATAATATATACATGGGCCGGGATCTTTGCGTTTAACTTTAGTATGTATTATGAAACTCTCGATCAGGCTTCAGAAGCGGAAACGTTTTAACCTGGGCATCTTAAATGGCCCGATGTTTTTTTACCGGCCATACTTTAAAAAAATGAACCAATTGTCATTTATAAAACCCAGAGCTTTACAATAAAGACACGGATAGTTTTCCTTTTTCAAATGGTCATTTTAAGCGCCGCACTATAATTGTCTAAAATAATATTGTATTTTTTACCCGGAGATACGTCTCAGTAAATGTAGGTTGATCGCTAGGAACGTCTGTGTACACAATCATAATGGAGCTAACACTGTATATATGCATTAGTTATGTGAACAACGGACTAGGTCAACATGGTGGGCTCATGGCACACAATGCTTGAGGTTGTGAACTGTGAGATACATGCTATGTAACAACAGCATCATACAATATGGCTTTGTAGCAAGCCCGGGGCTGGTTAACCGTATTTGGGGCAGCTAGTAAAATCATAGGGTCTAAAGCCCTTAACTGGAATATATATATGTGCTATAATGCCCTACCATATAACCTGTCATATCATCAGCTTTGCAATAAAGAAGTAAGTCATATAGAGAATAATTTTATGAAGGCTAGATATTAGGCTAAATTTCATTTGTAATACTCCGTAATAAACTATTAAATCCAATCGTTTTAAAAAAAAACGCTTGAATGTCAAAAATTACGAATGCAATGTAATTGGTTGATTTCAATGTCTGAGTTCAAACTTTGAAGCACTGCTACTTATTGTTGTTGTTGTGTACGAAGGGATTATAGTACACGCCCTATCTGCCTTTATTTGCGTTTAGTACTGACGTGGAGAATATACTTTTTCAGGCAGATTGTATGACATAGTAAACACGGCTAGAATTTACATTGCAAAAACATGCACAAACATAAGTCTGTGACCTTGAACTTAGTTGAAGAGGTCCCAAGCCCACTCATGTAAAGACAAATCTGCTTTCACACCTTGGGGGAACTGGGTGGGTGTTGGGGGCGGACACGTGATGCTTAACGTAAGGTTTGAAAGCTATAACCATTTAGTTACATGGATATCGTTTCTCTTGCGTAACAAAACAACCTAAATTCAGCATGGTTTCTAAGTTATATACCCGGCTGGTAATCAGCTCACGGGCCTAGCAACGTCCGATCGGATATTGACTCAACCAAGAGGTATAAGGCAAAAAGAAAAGTTGTGTTCAGATAACATATGTCGAAAAAGACTATGTAAGGCAGGTCCAATTTTTATATATATATTTTTTTTACTTTTTTAATAAAAACTAACAAGGAGACCAGGGCAGTGTTGAAAAAATAAGAATTCCAAATATCATCTAAAATACATGCCCTGAGCATCGATGTGCTGTGTAATGCCAATAAAGGGTTCCCTTGCTTTTTAGGTCAATTCTTTTGGGTTTGAACAAAAAAAATGTCATAGAAAAAATATTGTCAGGGTAGGGCCAAAGATTTTGTGTAGGCTAGGTGACCTGAACAAAACAATTTTCTTTTTGGCCTAACACCTCAGCCTTCTCGGCCGCACTACATCGTGATTGGTAGATCTCTAGGGGATCCTTGAGCGCCTGCTCACTCCATGATTAAAGTTCAACTGGCCATGCAGGAGTTCAGCCTGGTACGATTAAACATATGGGACCTCAGATTACTTACTTACGTACCAACAGGTCGGAAGGAGGGTCGGGGTTTAATCAGAATATCAGGAAGTTATGTAAATGCCTCAATAACATTTAAAGCAGGTTAGGGTCTCGAATTCATGGCAAAAACTGTAAATATTATAAAATTTTAGACTTGTGGACGGTCCTCGAGAATTCAGCCGCATTTATGGACCTATGTGATAAAATCATACAGTGCCACTCTTACTTGAAATAGCTAAACCAACTGCATATAAGAGAAGTATAGAAAAAAATCAGTGTATATACGCCTATAATTCTGATGATAGTCCACGCTTTCCCATTATAATCATAGGATACATAAGATCATATATATTATATATGTCTATGTTATAATATAGTTGAGATCGGACCTTTAATATGAAACATGGGTCCACTGTATGCGCCCAAGCATGCACCATTGCATGCGTATGTGGCTGTTGTGCCAACCTGGATTGTTTTGAGCTGCAGCAAGGTGAGGGAGTCATGCACTGAAACCTTGTGTAATGGATTAGTTGTATAATGAGTTACATGTACTCTGGAAAGGAAACTCTCATAAAATATAGGTCTTAAGGGGAAGGGATAACATGTAAGACGGTGGAGAAATGCATATCTCTGTCTCATGTGTAACGCAACATCCCATGTACATGTATATTGCATTGAGTAGTTTGTTCCAGACTAAGTGATTTTAGACCTAGGGTTCTCGGAAACGTAATTAGTTAACGTTCAGATAGATTTGAACCAGTTTATGAATACTGCTTTGACTTTGGTGTATTTATAGACCTCTGGGCCCAACGGCTCGTAGCGCCGCTAATCACGTCGAACGTACGTAATTAAATCAGGCAGGATAATCATAATTACGGACGTTCAACGTTTCTCCTAATCGTGATAATCATAATAAGTTAATCACGATTAGGAGAAACGGCTCGTAACTCACCCTACAGCATATGACACAAGCAATTTCATTGGTCTAACCTTAATCACATCCCCCTTAATTATGATTAACAGCCAAATATTTAATCTAACTAGGGAGGTAGATTAAGTTGATGATTTAGGGCGAGTTGGTAATCATGAGAATCAGCCTGCAGAGCTACGAGCCGTCGGGCCCTGATTAGTATGATCACCCAACCACGGATAGCCAGTTTCTTGAGTTTTACCTGCAGGCTAACCTTCAGTAGCATGCATGCTGTGTAATATGTCGACAAATTACAAGGCTCTAGCATAGGAATTTTCATTAATCATATCACTATTCAAGGGTGGACATAACTGGGGACCCGAGGCCCTTTATAAAATAGGTCGGGGGCCCTAGGCCCGACTCTAGAATTTCTGGTCTAGGGGCCCGACAGGCCCCTAGAATTAAGAAATCCTAAAAATTCTAGAATAGAAAATCTGTCAAGTAGTTGATAACATTTTTTTTTTTTTTTGGGGGGGGGGGGGGGGGGGGGGGAAAGCTAGGGGCCCATCTAGAGATCATTATTAATAATATTTCTTAAATGTGTATCCATGCACATGCATTTCACACTCCATTAGAATCTATAGTCCATAATTATGTTTCTGATAGTTACTTGATTTAGGCCTATTACAAATTGTTATGTGATATGTCAAACCAAATTAAATGTATTGAATCTTCCTTCTTAAATGAAGCAAAGGTATTTAATCATTTGAGCGCACACAAAAAGGAAAAGGCGATAAGAAACCTTACCACAATTTATCTCTAATCATTAAGAATTAGTGTAATACGACCTGGCCACCTAGCCTAATCGGCTAGCCTAAGGCTAATGCCAATGGCAATGCTGGCAATGGAATCAATGCATGCATGCTCATGAAGATAATACACACAGAATCCACCATATAACTGCAGCATGACGTGCCCTGTCAATTAAGAGATATATAGCTAAATTAACGGGATGTTGTGCGGGCCCGTATCATATGGAATTTCTCAAAGTTTGTATCAAAATGCGGGTGTCAGTGGGGTAGGCTGGGGAGGTTGAAGGTCCCCGCCCCCACTGACTCAGTGACTGGTATCCAACCTGGTCGACCTGTTGACAAGTGTTGACACATCCAGAGTAGTTTCATAACATACTAACAGGATCCTCGGAAACCCATGCCTCTTTTACTGATAACAGTACGATCGTATATTTGAAACATGGCACAGATTATCAGTTCTCATTTATAGGGCCCTGGAATAAGATACGATAGAGGAATGCAAAAAAAAAGAGGCGGACTCTGTCTGGGGCAGTCACATAACGAACTTGTCTCATCCGATCCTGTCACCGTTGGTCACGGATGAAATTGAATGACTCAAACTCACCTATAATTTGTTTCCGCCTCGTTTTGTGAGGCTCTTCTGTGTAACTCCATTCAAAGTCGTTTCTAGAAACGGTGGCCCCCATCTTGTAGGTCTGGTAAAGTGTGCCAGTCTGTAAATCGGCCGGCTATCTGGGGAAACTCTCTCCTGTCGACTCACCTCGGGCCGGTTCCCGTCTCATGTGCGGTGACGTAAGTGTCGTACGATATCAAAAGACGGATTCCGTACCGAGTAAACGGATTAGACCGAGCTTGGCGCGGCATCAGCTGATCGCGGACACGTGCGACATGGACGTGAGCAAACATAGCCTAATCTACTCTATAATGGACTGAGGCTGTGATAAACGGGTTCTACTCTCCAGAAAAAAACATTGAGCACTGTTGAAGCCAATGCAACGTTGTTTGTTTATTTATCTACTCATTCATTTGATTATATTTGTCCTTTCTTTTCTGGCAGTGGGAGTAGTTGTATCTCCAAACACCCTCCACAATAAATTGATAATAACTGCAATTCAAAATTCATTATCCCGCCTTCATGTGATTTTTGTTAAATGTTGATATTTTTTAGACAAACTTCTTACTTTTTACTTAAAACTTTTGAGAAAAATCTTTTTAGAAAAATCACAAAAATTTGTTTATGCATAATTAATGTTTACACGCCAGTAACGCTGTGCAATTTTGAACATTATTACAGTTCTATGATTATAATAAGGTCAAACGATAAAGAGAAATGGAAAGATTGGCCTAGGTCGAGGGTAGATTTTGGTAGGGGGCATACCGTTGAACAGAAATTATTTCAATGCCTGAGGGCAAACATGTTAGAGTACCATCCGAGTACCATGTCCCTGACTCCTTTCTAAAATTCTTTGTTCTAGTTCTGTAGGTAATAACGATAAATCGACATAATCCATCTCATTTCTCCGCTTTCCAATAATTGTAAGAAGTTCGCTATCCGTTTCGTAAGTAGTATAAAGAATTCTACTTTTGTACGTACCCCTCTTATGAATATTCATGCCCCGCCCGCCCACCTGAGCCTGAACCATCCTCCCCGCCATTCCACCGTGAACCAAGATGGCGTCCAATGTGGGCTGTGAGATCGAAATACAAGACTTAGGAGATGTCCAAATTCAAGAAGTTGAGGTTGATACAATTCCTGTGGACATGCCAATAGAGACAGTGGAAACGACAGAAGAAACAGTGGAAGAGGTTCAGCCCATGATAGCGTTACAACCCTTGCCAGAGCCAGAACACGAGGAAATTGTGTTACAAACTTCCGAAGAAGTTGTCGGAGACAGTCTTGTCGTTTACGGTGAAATCCCAGTGCCACAGCCTGAAATTGAAATACAAACTGAGGAGATATCCCCGTCCACCAGTAGACGTGGCAAAGGTGGCAAAAAACGAGGAAATAAAGGCAAACATGTGTTGGACTTTATCGATGCAGGCGATAGCGATGTTTCGTTTGACACAAGTGGAGGTACGCGGCGATGGGAACAAAAGCAAGTTCAAATCAAGACTCTGGAAGGAGAATTTTCCGTAACAATGTGGGCATCAGGTAGGTGACAGTTAGAGTGGATATTCTGAACGGTTATAACATAGGTTTTGGTGTAAAATTTGGTGCAAACTCCCTAGATTTACGTCGTTGAGGTAAACTATAAACAGTGCTTCCGCTCACGTCAGTCGCCCAAAATTCCGCTTCCAAGGAGAAACGGAGGTCAAACGGGGATGATGTTGCAACTCTGCTTGAAGCGCTCTTTTCGCATGATTCACCGAAGGTGTTGCCAACCCCGTATTTTCAAAATTTGACTTTTAAACTCGAAAAAAGACCAATTCTTTGCTGTTGTTTTGGTTTGTTGTCGGCCATCATGAAGGCTCATGGGCGCCGCCATATTCTGAAATGGCGGAGGGAAAATGGCGGAGAAAATCATGATGGCCGCCGTCCGCCATTTTCTTGCAGACACGAACCTCCCGCGAACGAATTTATGTACGGTTTTTGTTATTTTTGGACGGTCTGTATTTGTCAAGTATACATAATTTGCTCAAGTAAAGTTTGTGCAACTAAATGGCTAAGGGATGTAGGTCATGAAAGCACAGGAAAAGACTTATTTTACGTTGTATCTTGCCCGTTCGTAGCCAAGCGGGCCGCCGCCTGGTCGGGGCCATATTTGGCGGGGGGCCGGTTGTTGACGGGGGGAAGCAATGGACAGACATTGCGTGGACTCAAGAGCGAAAATACTGAATTGTTCATTTATTAGCGGGGGGCTGAGGGTTTATTAGACGGACAATTTTAGGTACAATCAGTAACAGTACTTGTGTGGTTGATGAGCAGGGATATTTTTTGAATTACTGCCTCTTATTTAGGCCTAGGCTACTCTTCCCAAATGGCAAATGATTTGATTTCAGAGTGAAATAGATGTTTTTAGGATATTACAATTTTGTTTTAAAATATTACAATTTCTGTCATTGTGACAGTGTCAAGTTTAGTTCTGATGTATTTTAGACGGGGTAAATATCAACATAAATCGGAATGCTTGGAACCCTAAATCTTTTTTAGGATTTTTATTTCATTTTTTTTTTAAATCTAAAATAATTGACCAGAAAAGCGAGGAACAGCATGGGACAGGGTATGTATTTTAGACACTAAAAAAATTGTTTAAGAGGATGTTAAGAGTTCATTTCAAATTTCCAATACTGCCTGGGTCCATTTTATTAAGTTAAAAAAAGGCAAAGAACAAAAAAAAAGAAAAAAAAAAAGACTTACCTAACCCAATTTTTCCGACCTATGTTACCTGAACACAACAATTTAAAATAGAAAAATTGCCTTAGTCATAGATAAGTATATTTGAAAGTACAAAAGGCATTAAATTATGAAAAGGAGAAACTTTTTTTTTTTTATAGAAAATAGTTAAGAGACTGAAATATGAGGCTATAACTAGGAAATTCGCCATGACCGGAAGCAGAATGACGTTGCGTTGGTTACAAGAATTGCACTTAATCCTTAGGCCAAACAACCAAAAATATTTGTGTTTAAGTTTCCTGATCGACCCTATTTTTTAGCCCCGACCCTTAAGGTTTTAAAAGAAAATATGGGTGAGGTTTATTAAATTAAAAAGGGGTGGTGCAGACCTACTGATTCTATTTTTTGGGGGGCAATAAACCTGAACGCAACAATATATTTCTTTTTGCATCATTTGACACAATAGTGACAAGTTGGATCTTCCAGCTGCTTTATAAAAATTATGGTTTAGCTATTATTACGTCTAATGGGCCATCCGACAGAACTAACCCAATCATATTTCTGCAATGAGTGTTAACCAATAAGAATAATCATATTTCTACACCTTATGAAATCTTATGATCTTACAAAATATTATACAACACCAGAGCTACCAGTGATTGTTTTATTTATTGTGAAGTGTCTTAATATTTAGGCCTTACTCAGCTTGCAGTCTGATAGAAATGCAAGCAACATGGATATTTCACGTTTAAACGGCAAGTCCTGAGCTTATTTGGCATATTTTCATAACAATTAATACTGAGCGTTAAATTTCTAAAGCTTGAACTTAAACTACAAATTAGCCTCAATTTAGAGACTGAACCTCAAATTGTCAAAAAGTCTCGGAAGGTTCACGTAAACAAAACACCAGGGACTTTTCACTGAAATTATTATAGTCCGTCTATAGTAGAGTTTAGCGAAGTGCCAGGGAATGGCTAATCATCTTTGTTGAGAAGAAGGACAAGTTTTGTCATAGTTTGTGCATTAGGCCGACCTTAAAAACATATGTTCCCGGTCCAAGCGCAAAGTGGGATGGGTTTACTGTAAACAACAGCATATAAGCCGCAACCTGTAGGCCTACACATCATGGAAGAAGACCAGTGACATGAGAACTGTTTTTTAAAAAAAACTTCTTCAACAGAGCTCAAAGCATGACCTTTAAAAACTTAAAACTGTTTTGCTTTTTACTTCTTTGATTTTTAAAAACCTTTATTTTGCTCTGAGCGCTCTTTAACCTTGTCACTGAGCCCGTCCATAGATGGGAATAAATAGGAGTTCACTGAATCAGGGAAGGAAGACGTTTTTTTTTTATTGCAAGCACATCATGACTATAAAGATTATTTTTCTACAATACAGGCATGCCAGACTTCCGCGGATTTCCGCGGTTTTTGAAATATTTTGGATCATTTTTTTCAGATCTGTCCGAATCTGAAGAGAAAATATATGTTATATAGGGGGGGGCACCCTTACAGATTTTGCTGACAATAATGAAAAATGTGATGAATTTTAGGAGTGATTTCATGCTCTGTTTAGTTTGGATAGTACAGTTGCTGGGGTCCTCCTATTAACAAATCAAGTGTATTTCTTCCCCAAAAATGCGTTTTAAATGTGTTTTTAATGAATTTTATGATTTTCCGCGGAAATGACGTTATGTGACTGGCATGCCTGACAATCAAGTTTATGGGATTCTTCGTCTATGCCAATAAATCTATGATAAATAAAGTGATGTGTATCTAAAAGTAATAGGACGACATCATACATTTTTTAGGGACCCCCTCAAGGCTTAGCTGAAACAATAGTACTGTTCCAGCAGGTCGACTAGTAGGCTGTACTGCCCAGTCAGCTCCAGGAAATAGAGGTGCGAACTGAGCTATACTTTGGAGGTTTTGTGGGAAATATGAGTTGAAGTTAACTGTGGCCAACATGCACATTCGCCGTGTTACGTTTCGTGGTCACAGGCGTAAAGCAGAGCCGGGTACAATCAGGCTCCTGTGTTAAGGATAGACACCAGTGGTGGGGGCGTGAATAGTGCTGCTCCCTTTCATCACAACCATAAGATTTGTTTCTTATATCATTACTTTATAGAAGATATCACTAGATAGCTATTAAATAACCATAGATATTGATATAAGTTATATAGAAATAGCTGCAACATCAGCTGTGTAGGTGAGTCACAAATCTAAAAATCTTAATATTCAAATATATTTTTTGAACATCAATATCTCATTTGATATTCAACCTAAAGGTCTGAAATTTCTGGTGTACATTCTTGAGATATTAATGCAGGGAAGCGTGTCTCAGATTTTTTATATAGGTCCTAGTTGTGTTTTTATGGAATGTAGAAAATGAGATTTTACAAAAATCTAAAAAAGTTTCCCGTTTTTGGCCGTTTTTGGTCATAAAATAAAATCTAGGACCTAAATAAAAAATCTGAGACGCTTCCCTGCATATGATTGTCCTAAAGGTGTATGTGAAATTTTATTCATGTAGATTAAGTATTAACCGAGATATCAATGTTCAAAAAATAAAAGTAAGAAAATTCGTTTAAAATTCATTAAATCTCAGTTTTTAATTCCTTTATAATTCCGTTGGTATAAATAGGTATAGAAAAATATGAGCTTTTAAATGATGTATAATATATTAAAATCAGGGAATTATTAACGAAATTATTGATGATTAAGTGAATTGGCCGTTGACCACTGGTGTCTATCCTTAAGTTAAAAACAAAGAAGAAAAAAAGTGTGAGAATATCTTCGAGAATCGTGACTTGAATATTCAAATTTTTCCTGATATGTCTGAGTCAATCTGTCTCGCCATATTTATAAACCATTTATACGGGTTGCAGTGTTCGAAATTAAGGATTTATTTTATGAACACACAGGGTGCATAGGGGTTCGAAATCATGCACCCGACAATCTATTTATGTGCACACCTCTGTATAAAGGTATTTATACTGTTCAAAATTCATGCACTCACCGGGTGCATGCCTACCGAAAAGTATGCACCCTGCAGTCAAATTGTGCACACCGGGTGCAGGGTGCGCCCTTAATTTCGAACACTGGGGTTGATATTAAGGGATTTTAGATAATTCTCATAAAAAAAAGGCACGTCAACACCCCGAAGAACCAGGCGCTATTTCAGCCACCACTGATACTAGACCCAGGGACTGGACGATCAGGAATTACTTGGTTGTTGTATGTAATCGTGAGGATTAAAAACTTGCACCTTATCTAGGTCAATACAAATAGACGACAACTACTTTAAATCCCGTTCTGGTTGATAAGCCACAAATTATACGTCTTGGTAGTGTGTGAAGCTTATTCGCGGCTTATGTACAGTTGAATACGTATAGAGGGCGGCTGCCACAGGACCCTTTCATTCCTTGCACATATATGTTGAGATCATCGGACGTGTGTACTCCATCGTCTTTAAACTATCCGATATTTTCGATCCATGAAGATAAAAAATGATTCAATAGACCAAATTGAGGGTGGATCTTTTTGAAACACCCTTTTGAAAGGTTAATTACTGCTCACTTGTGTTACATTCAAGAACTTTTATCTAGACAGGTTTTGGAAGTAATATTTCACTGCCTAGAACATAAGCCATATCAGCATAATCATTAATGATGACACGTCTTTAAGAAGTACTAATTCTTAACATTTGTTATCTCAGGCACAGAAGAAGAAGTAACAACGAGTATAGCTCAAACTGCCGACGCAGACTACACGGAGTACATGACTGGCAAAAAAGTAGCACAAGGAATTCCTGGTGTCGACTTGAGTGATCCCAAGCAACTAGCAGAATTCGCAAAGTAAGAAGATCCATCACTGAAAAAGTCATTTGTAGCTTAACTGATGTTTGAATCTGTATGTAGTCATTCACATTCGTAATACATGTCTTATCCCCATTGTCGTATTTCTATTGTTATCATTTTCCCATAACTTTAGCAGAAACAACTCAAGATAGCAGAGGATTGTAAGTTTACAGTAGAACAAATCTTTGACTAAGCAAACAAGTCAGTGATAATGTTTAAAACACTGGGATGCGATAATGGCGCACGCTTCATTAATAGAAATCAGACTTTTTTTTTTCACAGAAATGCGCCATAATATCTCAAATCCTTATTGTTCCATGGGCGCATTGATTTATCAATTAATGCGCCATTTTAAGTTATAATGCGGCCAGGGCGCATGGCGCGGCCCAAACATTTTCACTCCAAGTTATGATTTCGATATAAAAGTTGTAAAAATTCGAGTACCATTTCGCCAGATGAAACCACTATAATAAGTGTGAATATAATATAATATGTTTTTATTTTTTAGTTCCCGACCACGGAAATCAAGTGATGACGTACCGAGAACAGTTCCCTGTCCGCACAAGGTAGCTTTAAAAATAAGAATTTACAAATAAAAAATATATTTTAACTCCTATAATTGTAATCACAACTGAGATGATCAGGGTGGTATGGTCAAACCCCTTGTTATTTTCTCAAGAAGGAACAAAACTTGTTTTTTTTTTCTTGCCACGTCCGAGTGTGTTTACACGCTCCTCGCAATAAATTTATTTTAAGATAGAAGAATTTGTAATACCACTTTAGGAAAGATAATATTTCGTGTTTTGTTTATTCTTAAAGAGAGGAGCCAGTCAAATTTCAATTTTGGTTCTTTTACACTTTATATGTTAGACTGAATGTTTGCTTAGACCTATGCGAAATTTCTATGCCAATAATTAAATCCTTCATGTAATAACTGTGATTTTAATTTCAGGAATATATAAGTCATCTGATCCTCAGTAAAACACAAATCTGTGTGTGACGTCACACAAAACGTCACACAAAACTGTTATTTTCAAATTTTGAATTAAAATATTCTTTAAGAGACATTGCAGTTGCAATTTTTTGGTATAATTTATTTTATTTTATGATTCAAAATGACTAAGGATTGAAAAAAAAAAATATGACTATCAGAATGTGTTATTTCTGCATTTCTAAAATTTTGTGTGATCCATGTGTGACGTCACACACAGAAATATGCTCTGTGCAAGGTGCATGAGCTGCACACAGGAACATGTCAGTAGAGTTTATGAAAACATGAATAAAAAAGGAAATATTACAGATACAGATGTAAAAATTGGTATAACAACTCCCTGGACGTTAAGGATCAAAACAATATATTATTTTATATTCACTGGCCCCTCCCTTTAATAATTGATCTCATGATAGTACTTTTTTCCGCATGCTAAGTCTAATTCCTGTTGGGCCATTTTAGGAAATAGAAGACAACGTATCTTTTTCCTTGTAGTTTAAGTTAATTCATTGTACCTGTTTTGTCCACAGGGTTGTACAAAAATGTTCCGGGACAACTCAGCCATGCGGAAACATTTGCACACTCACGGTCCCCGAGTGCATGTCTGTGCAGAGTGTGGGAAAGCCTTCGTTGAGAGCTCAAAATTGAAACGTCACCAACTTGTCCACACGGGAGAGAAACCATTCCAGGTAATCTTGAAACATCAGGGAAGATTGAATTAATTAAAAGATGAAGATTGAATTTCCTAAATATGAAAATGTCTAGTTCAGAAGTATCTTGAGTTTATTCCTTGTAGTTTGATATTTTAACGCATGGGAGTAAAATGAGAGGAATACTTTGATGGATAGATTATCAGTTGCAGTCCTTTTTCATGATACAAGAGTTAATATAATAAAGTATAAGATTCCATTAAAATATGTTTGAGGCGTAGTAGTATCCTCTAAATTGAGTTTCACCAGTCGACACTAATATTTGGTTCTGTTTGTAGTGCACGTTTGAGGGCTGTGGAAAGCGGTTTTCCCTTGATTTTAACCTGCGGACCCACGTTCGGATCCACACTGGAGACCGACCCTACGTCTGCCCGTTCGACGGCTGTAACAAGAAGTTTGCCCAGTCTACAAATCTCAAGTCACACATACTGACGCACGCCAAAGCCAAGTAATTATCTAAATCAAATTATAAATCACTGTTTATGTCAATATGATTAATCTATTGCCCTATCAAAATAGATTTTCTTCCAATTTGTGAGAAACTCAAGTATAAAAGTGCAAATATAAAAGAAGAGGTCATTGTCATATATATTTTTTCACCAAACACATTGTAATATTCAGTGATAAACGAGCATTACTTCTCTCTCGTACTTAGCATGTACAACTCGTTTTAATATTAAAAATTCTAATACATTCACCCTTATGTTTTGAGTTGAATTACCTTGTTGAATCGGATTGGTATGTTTAGTTTTAAGTCACCTTAAAGCAGTATGCATGGCATTGTTGTAAAACAGCATCTTTTATTTTTCTTTTCCCTTTTCTTGGTCTAGGAATCAGCCTACGTATCAATTGCAGCAGATTCAGACGTAAGTACTCGCGTTATTTCCGCACGCATGACTGGGCAGCTTGTAAATGTAAAACCCCACACCCACTGGGTAATTTTGGCCAAGTCGGCTGACTAATCGGTGCTAAAGTGGGCTGATTCTATCAGAATAATCGGCCGATTTCAGCACCAATCCATATAAAACATAACATAACAATATTCTGCACTGGTTGGTGATCATAATCGGCGCAAAAATGAATCGATTCCAAGTAATCGGCCGATTTGTGCCAATTCAGTCTAGTGGGAATGGGGCTTAAGTGTTAAGACTAAGGCGCCCTGCATTAATAACGTACATCTCTTGATCGTTGACCAAATCAAATTTTTGTATCAAAATATTCTAAATATTCATCAAAAGATTTACCAGACCCAATACACTCCAACCCCCTCGAAACCCCCATATGTACATGATTAGCGGAATGGCTTAATACTGATCATTCCAAAAGATCCCTTAGCTTTAACACCCGTTGCTTAACTTCCATAGACCTTTGAGAAGAACATGTGGTTTGACTTCCTAAGAACCAAACGTGAATTGACCCGAAATAGCTTACTGGTATACATTGATTCCATGTTTGGCTTCCTGTTAAGTGTGTGATGACAGAACATCTAACTAACCTGTGGTTGTCTCTGCTTTTGGATTTTGCAGCACTGTCTACCAACCTGAAGGCTTCGACTGTTGAGCATGTAAGTGTAGCAGTTGTCATCTTACCTTCTGAGTCCTTGCCTGTGCCAATATCATATATTTAAGCTTTATTATTACATGTGTGGTACATGTACTAGAAAGACGTACCTAATGGTTTGTTTCTAAAAATATATCTATTCTATAAGACTATTGGCAAATGGTCATGTACTTTGCTAATACTGAGCGTGATGTGTTTGAATCTAATCCAGCTTTTAAGTTCTGAATTCCTGTAATATAAACGAAATATTTTACTTCATAAAAAATATTTGCTTCAAGTTCATATGCGTCTCATTACGATTTTAATACAATTTCTATGAGATAATACGTTCAAGCAATTTTTTTAATGCAAAGTATTTGATACCCCTAAACATCACTGTACATGGCCTTACTTTATCGATTATCATTCTGATTCTTTTTTAATGTTGATTTCGCCCCTTTCAGGTAAGTCCGGCCGTGTGAGACTTCTCCTTGCCTGCCGGTCCTCTTCCATTCCTCTGAACTACAGTCGCCGGACGGCCCCTGCCCTTACCCACGGCCGTCTGGGGGTGATGGAGCCCTCCCATGGTAAACGACCTACACTTTCTACCACAAGTCGACCCGCACCCTACTGGCACCCCGTCACCTCGTTGGACCCCCCTCATCTCCTGCAAACACGCCATGCTTGTTTCGCCGACTGTAGGACAAAAAGACAACCCTTATTTCAAAGACCGACTGTGGTCCAGAGAAGTGGAACAGAATGCGGAGAACTCGTGTTATTTTTTGACATGTCTCCCGCTCTTGTCAACCCTGTAGGGCTAGATGGACTGCCTTTGGAACGAGATTGATCAAGTCTGAATGTTACTCCTAAGGAAAGTAACGAATTTCTTTTTTTTCCCAGTGGGAATTTACAGTTCAGCATTTGCTGAATAGACTCTTCAAGGTACATGGTTTATTTGATAAAATAAAGTATTTTTCTATTACGATAATGCTTCTGCAGCCACGTGTATATGAATTTGATATTAAGATTTGGTAGAAATCAAGGAAGTGAGTAGTTGGGAGAAGCAGGAGCGCAGTAAAAGTAAACCTGTCCGTGTTAATGCGATAAGAATCCCTTCATGTTACTAGCAAGAAGCCCGATTGTAATACTATCATGTACATTATATTCACATGTAGATTGTAAATAGGAAGATTGTAGGGAATTATCAAGTGAATTTCACTGGGAAGAAGTACTCGTGTATTTTACTCTACATTTTATTGTGTTTGAAACTCCCTATAACGCACGAATCACATGGGCTTGTGTTCCATTGCGACACATGTTAAAATGAAATTCAACGTGATATCTATAGAAAAAGATAACAAACTTGGCTCATTCATGTAAGCATACTGTTCACAAGTTATTTATGCAGTAAAGTTGCGAGCGTCGCAATAAAAAAAGAAACAAAGCCCTTTATGTTACTTACAAAAATGCCTTGATATGATGGTAGCGCACCGCATGGTGGTTGTTTCTCAAGGAGAAACACTACTACAAAATCTTAATTCTATAAGTTGATTACCCAATGCAGCTTAACGTTCTGGAGTACAAAAATAAACACTCAACATTTAAAAGTCTGTGTCGAGATCTATCATTTCTACAATATTCCAGTTACCGAATGACAGCGATCCAATCAGGTCTTTTTTTTCCGGTTTTCCCAATTAAAATGAGTTTTAGAGGTATATAGAATATGAGAAAATGGCCAAATAGATATTTGGCCAATGAATCAAGTCAATCCAATAAGATAATATTATATGCTTTCTCTTTAGTATAGTTTTCCTAAAAACAAAGAAATAGGATTTATTACTTGTCATTTTCCTCACAAATCACTGATGATTGGTTGGTTTTTAAAGCATTTTTGAACAAAAAACTTGGTATTTGTATTTGGAATTGACGTCAATAACTTACAAAACCTGGACTTCTTAGCTTAGCGAAAAGACGTGAATTGGCTTTGATTTATATTAGGTGCAAAACTACAAGTCTTAAAGATTCGGGGCAAACTTAATTCTACGTTTACAATCAACAATCGTGTACGGCCACGGTCCAAATGATGTGCTGCCACCTCGTGCTTTATACCCTCACCAATGGTATCGGTGCGAAAATGATAGTCCATCAAGTGAACCAATCTCGTTCCACAGGATAGCACTTTGGCGCCTAGCGTGTGGTGTCAGTACTACGGACTACGAAAATGAATGCCAATAACTGCAGACATGTGGCTCCGCAATTTAAATGTGCGTTTAGTCAAATGATTTGGTCTGTTTCTACCATCAGAGAAATTGGATTCTGTATAATATATCCCATAACAAGACCTTACTACAACAAATACACTTCACACATATCTGATATCACAGTCCTTTGAAAACAATTCACTCTATAACAGCAATAAATACTTATTGGAAACATCAGTCCTCATTCCGCCGTACCCGTTGTAAGATGACCATCGTCACTGTCAGGGTGGCCGCGTTAGTTGGGAAAGCCCTCAATAAGGCCACACTCAGTCCTTGGAAAAAGATCTTCCTACCTCCTTCTTTATACGTTTCCATAAAACAGTGCTTTATACTTTTGTATTGGTGCTTCGGATCGTCCTGGAAACGTGTTTTAAGCACATCGAAGGGGTAGGTGGAGAGCCAGGTGAGCATGCCCGATACCCCCCCGGCGAGAAGCATGGTGCCCACACCATACTCCTCCCTCTCTGGGGTAAAGTGGCGACAGATGGCATGGAACGTGGGGAAGTACACCCCGAAACTTGGTCCCTCCCTCAGCACAGTAAAAGTGAGCCCCCGGAACACGCCGTTCCTGAGCCCCTCCGTCTTGTAGATCTTCCACAGGCAGTCGAGAGGTCCTTTGTAGTAGGGCGCGTTCTTGGCGCGGATCTGGCGATAGCTCTGGCCCTCGCCCTGGTTCTGCATGCGGATCTTGGCGAGCTCAGTTGGCGAGCAGATGAGGCTCTGCGCCACCCCGGCGACGGCCCCGGCCACCCCGTGGGACAGGAGGCTGTCCGGGTCCGGCAGGCGGCGCTGCAGGTTGCCCTGGACCCCGAACACGATGGCGTTCATGAAGGCGAGGCCGTAGAGCGGAGAGAGCAGGCCCTTGTACAGGCCCAGCATCTGCGGAGGAATGGATATAATAAGAACTTGGCTTAGAGTGGATTTTAAAAAGGGGGGTAGGGAGGGGCGCTATTGGAAAAATCTTCCTTAATTACTTTTTGGCCACATTTTACATTAAAAAAGTCTAAATTTGGTCAAAAAAAGGGCGGGGGGCACGCCCCCCTCTAAATCCGCCAATGGGTTATATAGGAGCATAAGGTAAGTGTTAAGAGAATATCGGAACAATTATATGTGAAGGCCCAATTGCCCATATGTGTCTGTGTAATTACATGTACGATAAAACGTTAGGCATAATTTAAAGCTAATCTGCTGAAAATTCAGGTCGACAAATATAAATTTAAAATGGTTGGTGTTCCATACTTACAAATCACGTATAGGTAAAGATGAATAACGATTTTTTTTGGTAATAATCTGAGTCATTTTAAAATATTTCTCATCTAAATGGTGATTTAGTATAATCATTTATTACTTTCAAAATCTCTCATAATGTAACTTACATATGTCCGCGGAATTAAATGATTGTTTTATACATTTACATTTATCATACATGTATTAGTTGCATGCGCTAAGGCAGTATTCAAAATGTTTTCGAATGCTTGACAAGACATTTTCTTGGTTCTGACATTTACATTCTAATTGTATGATTTTTAACGGTTTATGAATAATTCCTGATGATTGGCACCATTCTCAGCAGCGTTGTTCACTTACCGTCTCTTTTGTGATGATCATGCGGGTACATTGTAGAGGTCCTGTGTATTTCGAAGGCGACTTTTGCATGCGCACCTGGCAAGATAACACATAATAGGAAAGAGTAACTTGCGGCGCATATTTTCGCGTTATGAAATATTCTCTAACATAATTATGTAAGACAGAAAATCGAAGCCGTTTCCATTATTATTTATGACATAAATATTTATTAATCAAAAGGCGTAAATTAATCCACTCGATTAAGTCTCTTGTGTCGCGAACATTTATACAAGTGAAAATATCTAGGCAGACAGGGATCAGAATTCCACTTTGAGGGAACAAACAACAGGCTTCTATATGTTAATTCAAATGGAATATAGGCCAATCGTCTGTCGTTTCTGCTCAATGAAAGTAACTAAAATTGCTTACCTTTACGGTATCGAAAGGGTGGCCAACGAGGACACCCGCCCCACCTGCAGGAGTATTAAAACATTAAACATGTAGGCGTGTCAAACAAGTATTAAAGCACTGTAAGACCTACGGCTATAGAATGATAATTAAACGTGCGTAAGTTATACCACAAAGACTTTTTTGTAAACTATATTACACGGCATTTTTATTTTTGATTTACAAGAAGCTTGTCCTTCTTTTAAAGTTAAGTTTCTTGAATACACTATAATAGACCTGTCCACTTTTGGATGAATTGCTGGCATGATACAGAGGTCAGACATAATTGCAGTTTTTGCAAAGTCAGGCACTGACACAAATCTGAATGAATGACTTAGTACTTGTGTTTTCTAAGTCAAAAAGTTGTTGATATATGAGGATGAATTATTATTTTCTCTCAATTAGTTAATTACCTCCATTTTAGGTGAACCAAAATAAGATTATGTTTTTGTGACTTTAGGGTTGGACATTGTGAGCAAAGCTGAAGGGCTCTAGCACTGTTCCCTATGGGAAAAATGCAATTTTTGCTTTCCAGTCCTACAGCTACATGTTTAACATCATATTGAAAGTAAAAGCTTATAAAGTTTAGTTTTTGGTAATAGTTCTAGGAAAACTACTGTGAATCAAGTATGATGAACATTTTTCTAAAAAGTTGATATCATATAAATAAGGGGTGGGCTAGCTGGCAAAGTGGACAGGTTTAATAAACCTAAATTATAAGGATATCAACCCGGGATATCATTGAGAGCGAGACGATGGGACGGAGACGATGGGACGGATTTGATTTTTTGTGTGTGTTTCTTAATTATGCTTAATCTTGCTTAATTCCCAATGACGTGTAGCATTCACTTCAAAATTCAATGTAAGCTATTATTAATGCCACGATCCATTGAAATGAAAGGAAACAAGAACAGTTTACCTTCTTGTTAGAAAAAAACTGTTTAATCATTGCTTGTAAATAAAGTGTAAAAACTATGAAAAGTAATTAAGATATGTTTACACACGACATGAAAATTGTTATCGAGGCACAATTGTAAACGACATGCCTCCCTCAAGTAAAGAGTTTGATGTCTATTGACAGAAGTTTAAATGCTAAATCAGTGTTTCAGAAAATACAAGTAAAAAGATGTGTTTTGTTTCTTTTGTCAAACGAGTAATTCTCATAATGGCTCAGAATTAGATACTTGAGTGGTCCCCCTGGAAGTCAGATTCCAGTAGCTGTTCAGGGCCATTACCCAGGGTTGGCCGTGGGGTGGTAATGAGTTTTATAAAGTGGAACTCTTCTATCTTTCTAGTTAAGTAATATTGGGAAAATACTGTACAAGTCTCCACATAAAACTGTATAGTGCAAAATGGGGGCAGAGCATGTCACCTGCAATATTTCTATTTGGATATGAAAATGGTGGGGCAAACCCATGGTGATTTTCTTATAAGGAATGGATTATTGTCAATTGAGTCATTTGGGAAATTAGTTCAGCTTTTCTGTGGTGTATAGAACGAATAGAACTGAAAAAAATGTCTTTGTTGGTTACTACCTAGAATGTTCTATTTAGAAGAATGAAGGGAAGAATTGAAATTTCTGCTATTTTTCTGGGTGGCATGCAATTTAGGGGCAGATTGGGGGTGTAAGAGTTAATAAAAGCAGGTATACAGTAAATTATGCATGAACTCCCCTCATCTATAAATATGGTTATGAAGGTAAATCTCTTCCAAATAGGATGGGACAGAATCAATACTTGATGGAACCTTTAGGATTCCTAATAAAAAAAGGGTGATGACATTTTGTTCTGACATTTTCCTTCTCCCCCCTCACCTTCAGAACATGTTTGAAAGCCTGACTGTTGAATTGAACAGATACTATATGATAAGACCATATTTCAAAGCTTTTTGAAAAGGAAAACAACAGTAGGATAACTGTTTCTGTGGATCTTCCCTCTAATTTTTGACTATAAGGAATTTGGAAGAAGGAGAATATCTCTACTAGGGTGGAACTAATTTTGAGTGATGGATACAGGCCTGGACTCTTTGTCTGGGCCATTATGTGTGGGGTCCAGAGCGTGGGCAGGATAAGGCACAAGTTCCTTGACAAATTGGATTACACTAAGAAGAGTGATTGCACTTTTTTTGCAATGTGAGATGTATTTCTTGGCAATGTGATAGCTGTGGTGGTTAACCCCTTCAATCCGAAAGGGCCATATTTGGCCTCACCACTGGTGTAGCCCATGAATATGGGTCAATATTCATGGTTTACTTGTTGATTAAAAAACAGATATTTGACCTACAGTTTGAAGCGAAATACCCTAGCATTCCATGGATTTTTTTACCATTGGTTTCATCACATTATCCAAATTAGTTCCTTTAGAATCTAATGGCTAATACAGGCCACTATGGCAAATTTTGGGCAGATTTAGCCATATCTTAAAAAACAGCTCCATAATTCTATTATTTATGAAATCATTGTGAAAAACAACATTTTTATGCTGTTTTATGAAAAAACTTTACTTTGATAGAATTTTTCAGAGAATTTAGTGCTTACCTGACAAACAAAAATTATTTTAATGATTATTGCATTATGGGAAATTTGCAATGGAATGATTTTTCAGGCAGAATCTTAGTATTTGGAAGGCTGCTAGGTTACCATAGTTACAGATAAAAGAATATAGATATTGAAAATAATAAGTTTCATGATTTCTTTAGATACTGAAGAAGTTACTAAAATTAACAAATCTATATGAAGTTATTGCATTTTCAACATTTCTATTGATTAAAAAACTGAATTTCTTGTTGAGTAAGGTTCAGTTCAAGCTGCAAATAAATTGGGTTATTGAAGATATATAGAATAAAGGGTTTCCTAGTATGGTATGAAGTATGCCGCTGCAAAGAATTTTTTTTTTATAGCAAGTCCATCCTTCCAGTGGTGACTCAGATAATAGTCTTGAACAGTTCCTACAATTAATTTTTCATTTTATGTTTATTAGAAGTATTTATTAGGTGTATATAAAAATAATTCCTTCCTGGTTTCATATAATATGACGTTTTCTCTCCTTATAGTGTGAGCACTGCCATAATATACCAATATCATTATTGTTGTAATAAGAAATTATCAATATGCAAGAAGAGTTTGATAGGTAATAAAGTGGACATGTACATTTGGATATTTTCTGAAAACATTACTAAATCATATTATGTGGAATGGGGCTATGCTCCTTGTAATTAATGAGAATAAGTTAACAGAAGGATATACTCTTAGCCTCGCTAGCCAGCAACTAAAGCAGAAGACTGTATATGGCTTCCATGAGGCTTATTGGGTCTCAGCCAAATGCTGTGCGCCTGCCCAAAATCTATGTAGCATCGGCCATGACATTTCCCCAATAGAACAGAGTGCTATTAATTTGATATTAACTCACCTTGCCTGGCACTTTTAAAACATCTCATTGTGACTAACTTTACAACTAGAAGATGTATGGTATGCATGCTATTCAATTCAGAGGTGCAAAAAGTACTAATTCATATAGGCCCTATATATCTTAAAACGTGTTTATGCATCATATTTGTACAAAGGGTAATAACCGTCTAAATTAGGAGGAAACATACCGAGATAGGCCCTATAGCATAAGGAAGTATTGCTTTGTAAAGGACCACCTGTAATCCTCAAACCGCCTGCTACGGTGGCATTCGGTTGTGTAATAGTATAGGGACTTAGACGGGGGTCCGCATGTCGCATATTGGGTGCAAGAAATGGCTATGTCGCATATCCTTATGTTTTCATATTAATGTCAATTTAAGAAGAAAAAAAGTCGAATATCGAATTTAAGGAATGACCTATGTCATATCGTTTATTTTTTTCGTCATGTCACTAAGCTCCATGTCGGATTTCAAATTTAAGAAAAGTCCATGTCGTCATGTCAATTGTAGGGGTCTAAACCCATAATAGTGTAGAGCAAACCCACTGCAGCCACGTAGACCGTCCAGAGCTTAATTCTAAAAGGCTTAACATAAAAGTATGGTATAGGTTCGTAGGAGGTCTACACGCTAAGGCTTTGACAATTATACAGCGAGACCTTGCATGACCTGACCCTATAAATTTCAATCCAACGTCGAAAATCTTCCTAAATCTTACAAGAAAACATATCAGATGTACATTGAAATTAGAAATGATAATTAGTTCCTTGGACGTCAATGTCCGGCGTCAATGCCATTCATGGTTTTATAATGTAGGCCTGTATTTGTCAATGGTAAACAGGTTTTGCCGGCGGGGGGAAGTAAAGTTAAAGATTTGAGGTAAACCTTTGACCTTCTCAGTTAACTTTTTAATTGAACTGCCGTCGGAAATGGCCATACAATCTATAGGCCTATTGTATTATCATTTGTGGATTCCTTTATGATTAGAAATATGAAAACAAACGTTTCCAGATTTTCCTCCTTAGTTTACTAGATGACTGTTGCTGATTTACAAAAGTTCTATCTGTAATAATACAAATTAATGTTGAAATTCAACCTACCTCCAATACATCCAGCCACAAAGTCTTCCATGAAAAACCTCTATTCATTGAGTTTAAGTACAATTGACCGAACTGCCTTAAGTTCAAAGCGCGCGATTTCTATGTTGCAGTTCAATATATATGTACACGTGTGCCCTGGGAAGGAATGAAGGTGAGTGTTCTTGGAGGTGTTTAGGGTCAAAGGTCAAGGAAAGGTTTTAAAGAAAGAAACCCTAATGAAACCACACAGAGAAAAGCCGTTTCTGTATAAATCCTTTATTGCTATCAAAGAAATATGCATATTGCAAGTCGAAATGATCAAGGATGTTTCTAAACATTCTTACCAGGGATAAGCAGAAATACTCTGAACAGTCAAATTGTGGGTGTGTGCGTTGCCTCATGTTTCCCGCCAGCCGATTGGTCGATGCCACAGCGCTGCTGCACCAATGGCTGTTCACATTGTAGCTGCACATGTCGATAGTGTTGACAGTGTCTGCCATGCCTGGGATGCCGGCCAGACAATGCAGACACATACCCTCATCATGCTTTATACACTGTACATAAGATATTGTATATGATGGACACATTGAACTATATAGGGACGTTACACAATATTATAGGTGAATTCACCAGGCTGAGGATGGTAGAACGGCCGAATACACATCACTAGGAATAGACGTCCATTCTCATGATTCTGCCGATGGCAATACACACAGCACATCAACTCCCTTCAACAGGATGGATGCACTGTATTTAGGTAGGTATGCATGCTCTAAACATACGGCTTTTTTCTACATTAGTTCATTAGCACATTGTATATAAGAGATGCCGGGTGTGTGGCCGCCTTGGGTGCCACTTAATGTGGGGTATACCAGTCAGCGGGGGGAGGTTTACCGTTAGATACCGAGTGGGAGGGGAGGGGAGGGGCGGACTTCCGTCGGCAGCTGCAGCAGCAGCAGCAGCCTGGCCGAATCGATAGGGGGCGGCGTGGAGCTGCACGTGACGTTCTGCACGTGATGGGTCCACGTGCAGGTTACTGACTAAATCCTTTATGATTCTGATCAGTAGGGGATGAGTATCTCAATAGGAACATATCTTATACGTGTATAGAGTGGCAATTGCATTTTGCTTTGCTTGGACACTATCAAAGGTTTAAAGTAAACCAACAGGCTGAAATCTAAACAGCTTTTCAATATTGTATTTGTGATGGTGAATACTTTATAGTAGAAATGGCTTATCTAATGAACTACCGTGTAAATCCCTCCTTCATCTAAACTAAATCATGTTATTTCACATGTCTTCAATTCACATTACGCAATTCCCTTTATCTATCATTCATAATATAGTGGAAACCTAAAAAACTTTTCCAATCACTTAACGAATTTCATAGTAACTAGTAAAACATAGACCAAATATAATTATGATAATGAAATTAGGTCTATGATCTGAATATTACATTATGATGTTGAGCTTCGTTGATATATCATTTACCACTAACTATTACCTAATCTCAATTTAAATAGAAAGTATTTTGGAGTAGCTGTGGTGCTAGACAAATCCAATTGTCAGGTCAGCTCAACACCTAACAAAAGGAATATTCACTCCAAGAAGTAGTTTGCTAGTTTTATTAACCAAATCCACGTATTCATGACATTAGTCAAAATATCTAATATTTTGTTTTAGGGATAGTCATTTTGCCTATAACTTAGTCAAAAAAGGTTTATAAGTTTGGACAAATAGGCACCCTCAAATTTGCTAAGGTTTTTGCAAAAACTTCGAACATTTGTAACCCATGTTTATTCTGTTTAGGGTTCTCATGTCTTGTGACTGACCAGCACGTGCTTTACTTGTAATAAGTGTAACACATCCTAATTTCCTGCATTATACAATATGGCACAGTATTTAACAAAGCATAATTCAACGTAATATCATATGACCATAATTATTCAATATACTCCATAAATTGAACATCAGTCAGCACATTATGTTCATTATACATCATTATATTAAATTAGTTACATATAACATTATATAACATAGTCTTCTATCTGAAATGCTTTCACAACAGTTGTATTTGCAAGACTAGCTTCTTTTGACAGCAAAAAGCAATGTTAATTCACTGTAAACTTTGGCTTTTTGCAGGGTATAGTTATAGTCCTGGTTGTCTAACTTGTAGGCATGGATGACGCCATTCATTTATTAAACGGGTAAACTGAATGATTGCTCTAATTAGACTCTCCTTAAGATATGCTGTTATTGGTATAGGCCTGTATATACTTTGATTATATTCAGACCTGTTTGTAGTTATTATATAGTTGTAGTTAATATTTTATATAGTTGTAGTTAATATTTTCATTGTTTCCCCCCCCAGAATTTCTTCTTGTGTCTCCCATTGTTGTAAGTTAGGATTCCTATCCTAGTTTTACTGATTTTCAGCTTATCACAAAGTTCACTGTCGCTGTCAATAGTGACTGTCCTGGAACCCTGTTCATTCGGACATTGTGCACAACCCCGCACTTTTCTTTCACTTCTTTTGCCACCTCACCATCAAACCATACCGCTTATCATTAATTTAATATTCAAATTTTCTTGGGATATTAATCTATTTCAATTTCTGAATTGATCTTCAGGAGGAACCCCCCACAAATCCATTTTAATGGCACATATGTCATATTATTAGGATGCTATTCCATAGTCGCTCTATGATTTGGTTAGGGGACCAATAAAAGAGTCACCTACAGTCATCAAGAACGAGTGCTGACAACTGTTCATAGGTTTATAAACGGTTTGATTTAATTTCTATAGTTTTCATAAAGTCTCTAGGTTTGGATGTAAAGACAAGATCTATCATGTTCTGACAGTTCTTTGTATTTCTTTTCTCATCCAATGTTCTGCTTGATACCTTGATTCTAGGTCTCTCAGTCTATATATTCTTGTTTAAGTCCTTCACTTTGGAATAACCAATATCTTATGCCTGTATTCCACATGCTGATTTTGCTGCCGACTTAAAAAATCAGCAGTGGGAATAAAGTTCAAATATAAAACTGTCATACATCATGAGAAAGATCTTACAATTTTATTTCAAATGATATATAGGATGTATGGTTTTACGCCGTATTCTCAGACAAAAATTTGAATTATAGTAGGTTAATTATCCGTTAATGTTAGGTTTACTTTTGATAGTTGATTCATCTATGGATAATAGCTAGCTCCTATCGGAGTCTCCTCCTCGTTCGACTGCTGTCATCCAATACATAATAATAGTTCCTGTATTATGTAAGACATAACACTCATGTGAAAGGATGTTCTTGATTTATTCCTGTGTTATTGTCTCAGCTTCTAGAACTCAACCTTTCCAGGATCTTTTACTCACAACAACATCCAGCTTACTCTGACTGAATGCCAGCTATGAAAGCCCTTATGTATGATGATACAATACACGTCATGACCTAGACTCCTCCTTACTCCTAGACTTTTGACAAGGAGATATAGCTATATAAGGCGTGCGCTGATGTAAACACTACGCTATGCTTACACAGCATGGACTGACCATCCGCGTCAGTACAAATTATCCAAATGCAAAATCGGCAGTATTAAAATCGGTATATAGAATACAGCCCTTAGTCTCCAGTTAGAAGTGAGTTTATCTTTACCCTTCGCATTTCCATTATCTGCTATTAGATTTAATAACATATATCACATTTCCAGAAGTTATTCTATATCATACCAATTTAGATCCCAGTTTTGCTGCACGCTTAGCTGCCATTATCACATTTACTATATTCACTGAGAACCTCAATGTATGGTTGATATTCAGTTTGATATTGTCATGGTGCAACACCTCCACATTTTAAATTATCCTATATACATCGGAAGTTAGCAAACGATCCAATACAATGTGTCATATTTAGTCATCCAGGTTTCCTTGAGACAGATAGCGTCGAAACCTTTCAATTTTATATAAAGCATTACTTCATCTACGTGCCTCAGTATGCGCATTAGACGTTTGCAATTAATCTTTCACACCATTATAGTTTATAATAATACAGTATAATAGGTATGACGTTGTGAAATGAACAAAATATGAAATGGGTATGGAATACAATATTATGTCAGGAACTAGATAGTTGATTTCATATATATACTTCCATGTTCAAAGGCAGGTGACGCAACGAGAACTGATTTTCCTGCAACTGGGCTAATCCCAATTGTTTTGGGTGAATACAATTATTTTGGCACTTATAGAGAGAAAAACAAACAGCCAATACACAGAGTATCAGATAACTCTGTTTCCATGCATATATATGACCTATAAATGCTATTTCCCAGTTACCTTGAAAAGTTAGAATAAACATATCTATAAATGACCTCCAATTTGCCTGAATATTGATTGAATTCAAAAGTGAAAGCTACAGTATAACAATACCATAGGCCAGAGGGCGCCACGAACCTGGTGCTAATAGCAAACAGAACGTGTTCAAGTGCTGTCCACAGGGTCAAATTTACATCTATAGATATAAAACCAGTATACAGGTGGTGAAAACACTCCTCCGCTAATCTTAGCACCCGTATCCATACTCAGCCGGACCGACCCATACGTGAACCCACGCGTGGTTTGAGGGGACACGGTAAGTTATACCCTTATATACATACAGTTATATACTGTCATTTGCAACGTGTTCCGACAGGACTACCCTTTCAATGAACGCATGGGTTAGCGGGTCAAGAGCCGATCTTGGGAGCAAAGATACCCTATAAAGGAAGGTTAAACTTCTCCGTCGAATATAGATGCTTTATATGCACAACATGTACTCAGCTGTAAATGTCGGCCTTTAACTTAGTTATACTTTAAGATTGTTTCATATAGATTGAAATTAATGTTAAACAGCAGTTTAAGCGTGGAATCGCTGCGATTCCCATGTCTAATGCCGGGGTGTAATGTTCTTATTTTTGACCCAGCTCAGTCACAATCCAATCTAAATTTACCCCCTACCCCACGTTCAGGTGGTAGGTAGGCTGTAATGCCCCGGCCACACTGCCCAACTCTACTCTACTCGACTCAAACTTCGAATTGAGTTAAGTTGTACCCAATTTGTTGTATGGCATAGGACTACAACTACCTTCTCAGTGTTTCTCAAGACAGCTTAGTCGGGTCCTTGAATTTGAAGAGTAGAAAATGTAAGAATGGTCTCAGAGGGACCAATAGTATGTGTGGCAAGCTTTAGCACCCAATTCAACCCGATTTAGTAGTTGAGCTGATAATCAATGCAATTTTGTCCTCACTTTATTCTAAAATAACGAGAATTCAGTTTTGACCTACGAGGCCGTAATGTGATCCCATGGGGCCAGAAGAAGCTACGACAGTCAATTTGCGTTGATCATGAGTAGGGCAGTCTGGCCGGCCTTTGAGCGTCAAAGGTATCCCATGCATGGTCTTTGCCCTACATTTGAAATGATCCTTGACTGAGGATCGAAATCTGAACTGAAACGGAATTTGGCCAATCGCAAAATAAATTCACCTCCTCCTTAGGCAGACACACTTTGATTCATACAGAAGTTTAGATTTTAACGTCCATTTAACATCGAATGATTGAAGATTACGGGCATGAGAGTATACCAACCTGAAGGTGGCAGACCAAGTTTTGTACGAAGTATATGACTCCTGTCAGTCAATTAGATTAATAATGTAATGTATATGAATTGCTTTGAAGCATAATTTTCATAATAATATTATACATTTGTATACGTTTCAAATGCGGGACATGTCAATCGTTCTATAACCGCAATTATAATACATACTGCATAATTGACACGGGATACTTGGTTATAAGATAAAACATGATAACAAATGGATTCAGACAGACAGTGTAACCACAAAACATAATGCAGAGCGCCTTTCAATGATTATGCACTATTGTAACCACATGACATGGCTTTATCGCTATGTAGATAAACACAACACATTTCTATATTAACGTGCTACATTTCTACCCTGACTGCCGATAGTTGCTGATTGGACCACCAGATAGGTTTCTTTTTAGAACTAGTGTTATCTGTCCGCAGGCAGCAGTGCAGTCGCGATGGTTGATTCTCACAGCAGCTAATCGCCTGGGGAGTTCTTACATAACGGACACGTCTCACATGTTGGATTCAGGAAGAACCAGCCTCAATGGTCGACAACACCTGAGGGTAAGTGCTGCATGTATTCTGTGTCCTCAATTAGAAGTCTGAGAACATGGGAGTTATGCAGAATAACTGTAACTAATAACCATAGAGGTACGCGACCTGCGAATACGAATACGAATATTATTCATTGACTAATAGAGCATAATAATTATACACTTATGTCATGACAGTATTTTCTGCACGATCTGATCTCAGTTTTCTTTATATTAATGTACTTACAGATGCACTATATAGTCTGACATTTTGGTTTGTTTTCCACCGTATGGTCCTAGGTGGAGGATAGTTTTTATTTTTTTTACCTCTAACAATGCCTTCAAATTTGTCACACACTGCGTCACTGGGAATTGTACCTTCAAACTGGGTTCTGCGTTTGGGCACACGTTTACATTTCCCCTTGTCTCAGTCGTTACAATTGGGCCATTCACCTTTTTGTTCAATAGCTCTTGTATCTGCTGTCTAGAGTGCAGTTATAGTGCATCCTTAGTCTGGTAACATAGCTTCTGATAATTAGTGATCAGATGCGGTTGAGGGAAGATTGTTGTTCATATGTAGTTGAGTGGAATAGGTTTAAAATTCCACAACAGTCGTGATAGTTGTCGTGCGACTGATAGGAGTCAAGTGTTTGTAGGTAGATGTTTTCCAGTCTTGGAAGGAGAGATTTAAAATAGGGCTTGGCGAACGGCTCCCGTCATCGCCAGACAGTTTCTAGGCCACAGGACCACAAAACAACAGAATATATTGAGTGTTTTAAGTGTCGGCAGTGAGATCAACAACACATAGCCACGTCCTATAAAGCTATATTGAGTATTTTGAAGCTGTTGATGATTTTCATTGTACATATCTTCTTAAGGGCCTTATTAAATGAAATACTTTCTCACCATGCTCCATTCTTAACCGGTATAGCACCTGTACTAATTAGGTCAAAATAGGTGTGCAATAACTAAAAGGTATTGAAATGTATTCCATATGGCACTGCTTCTTTGCGTCCATGCGTCATCATAATTATGTAGTCATAATTTGAGCTATAATAATTCATCCCCCCGGTTCTCTATTTATCTATATTGTGTCTAAAGGTAGTTTTTACAATAAAGGATTTCTATAGCGATAACCTAAATCTATGACACATTTATACCCAGCCCATGATCATAACATTGGAAGCAGACTGTGGTTAGAATTGGCGGTAAATACACTATCTTAAGTCCTAAAGAAAACTCAATGAAACCCCTGTTTAGTTGCAATTTATAGTTTTCATGAAATATGAATCTGTTCTTTGAATTTGATATCATATTTCCATCGGTCATCCTGTCATAAACTATATAGACAAACATTCCATTCTAAAATAACCATTATACCCATTAGTTTATCAGATTAATGATTTTCATCAATGGTTTTACAGTTTACAGAATCTCTCATAAGCTAGCATAATCTTTTAACGAAACTGAATGTTACGCTTTTTGTGTATACATTTCATAACATATGGGCAAACAGGTTATCAAAAAATAATCATATGATTACAATTTGATGTAAAACTCTTCTAAACCCGTTATTTTATCAAAATTTAATGATGTCACCTATTAGGGAAAATTAAGAGGTAGCTCTCTGACCAGCCCTTAGCTTAGGAACTTACTTCAGAGGCGATCATCTGATTGCCTCTTTTTGGCCATCACCTCAAGTTAGTAATTACATAACACCTTCATCTGTTGATTCCCGGTGTATTCTTACAGCCTTCAATGGGTTTATACGGTGGCCTGTTATCAGGCTGGATACTAGCCAAATTTATTGAATTTTCCTGATTTTGTGATAATTTTTGTGTGTGTTAACCATATCTTTAGCCAAAAATAAAGTTACATGATAACCCTATACATGTTATTTCAATATAATAATATTTCAATTGTTATGATGTGTTTTAGTGAAAGTTTACCACCCTCTTTCTCCCAATCTTTGTGTGTGAAGATGAGGGATTTTCTGTCCACTTCTATAACCTGATACCTGAGCCACCTGTCATCAGTTGATTAGAGGCAGGGGAGGGGGAGTCACCAGGCCATCATCAAGTGGTGGTTGGTTAAACACTCAACAACTGGCACTCATTTCCAGGACTGGTTCTCATAACCAGGCCAGCTGTGGGGCTCATGGTCAGGTTGCAGGAGGGGGAGAGGGGTGTCACTTTAGTTCACAAGACTCACACTCGGAAAGATTTTCAGCGGTACAGCTCCTTTGAGAAGACAGATTTTATTCATAAGACATGGAAATGAGAACTGTTTTATCTATGACTTTGAACTATGAACATATGATGGCATCATATTATCATAAACGATATTTTGGTGAATTCCTGACAAGCATTTAACATATCGATTATCTTCCAGGTACATCGTCTGGTGCAGAAGGTAGTTGTGTGCAGAACTACTGCCTAAATATAACGACAGTCATGGGCGCTGCCAGTAACAGTGTCATCAACGATTATATAGCTGGCGCCCTCTCCGGTGAGTGCAAACCATTTCTCATTCACAGCTGTTTCCGCATTGGCAAAATGATATGCGGTAAATGCTGATATTGCAATGCTTGCACAATCTAAAACAACCAGGAACATACGTGTATATTTTGGCCGTGCAACTAAATAGTAACAGTAACATTTTGGTAAAATAAGTAATAGCTCACTTCAAACGATATTATTAAACAGTATGTGCAATACTCATAAACATATCACTGATATACCCAATAGTACCGCTATAGTATCATTCATGTCATGACATTTCATTTCAAGGCGCTGCTGGACTAATTGTCGGACATCCTTTTGACACGACCAAAGTAAGCTTTTTACTGTTATCGTTTAACACACTAAAGGATCGATAGATTGACAATTGACTATGGGCCTATCACTGTTTTAGAGTACGATAACCCCTGTCTAGACATCTTTAACAAGGACATTTGTTCTTAACATTTCTTTGAAATGTCTCAAATAGAGATATAGGTTTGTTAGCCATTCAGATTATAGAAATTTGTAGCTTTAAGAAATATAGGGACCATGTGAATGTGAATATGTCAGCTTCATAATGTGATACATTCCTTACAGGTTCAGTTACAAACACAACAAGGCGCCAGTCATTACAAAGGAACGTGGGATGCGATAAAGAACATCAACACTCACGGATGGGTAAGTTTTAGAAAGTAAGATTATCCAACTCCTGGAACAAATACAGGTTTTACTATATATTTTGTCTCATTAAATTACACACACAGGACTTGTAATTCGGTAACTTTCTGGCTGTTATTCGTTTGTACCACACTAGAAATCATTAATTCATCTAATCCTGTCCTCATCTAATCCTAGTATCCCAGTCATCTAATCCTAGTATTAGAGGATGGTCTGATACCTGTAATAATATTACTTTTCAGTCAGTTGCCTTTCACTTAGCCTAGGAAGATCAGAATAATTTTGGATTTATACCTAAATGGCTAACTCATCCATATTCCACAATTTGTGATATCGAGGAAACTTAATAAATATATATCCCTCTCTTCTGATAGGTCTCTCGGATTCAATACCTAAATGGCTAACTCGTCCCTATTCCAGAGGTAGTATTGAGGTGAAAACTAAATATAAACCCCTCTCTTCTGATAGGTCTTTAGGATTCATACATAAATGGCTAACTCGTCCCTATTCCACAGTTTGTAATGGGGAGGAAAATGGGGAGGGGTCCTGTATCCTCCTGTGCTAATGGTTTGGCAACTGGATCCCAATGTAATCATTAAACAAACATTGCCGCCCAGGGAAGGGGGGCTGCTGGCCTAACGTAAACAACGGAGGATTAGCTGTGGTCCAGTCGAGAACATGCCAACTGTCTAGGTGCAGGCGTGTTTTTACTAATTGATGACTTGGACTGCAACAGAATGCTGCCATTATCGGTCACCATAATTATCAGAACTAAATTACGACAGATTTAAGTCTGTATGCCACATGTACCGATTATGATTCTGGAGATTTTGTGTTGGTTTGATTTGCCCCGAAAATATGTAAAGAAACAATACATCCAGATATTATTAAAATGAAAATGTATAACCTCGCTATAGTAATATGATTATAACATGTGCATATTCAACGGTAATACTAGCCTGCCACGTATCCCCTCCCCCACTCCTCCACCTCCGCCTGCAGGGAGGCTGGAATGGCAATATAATACAGAGACGAATACTTTGTCTGCCGTATTACCAAAGTGCCTTCCATTTAGTACGTCCACACATTTTCAAAAATCCCAGACTCCCCTCCACCCCCTTGGTGCGTACATACTTAATGGAAGGCCCCCAACTGCCGATCTTTATAAATCACCCTACCACGGATAGCTTATTAATTGAAGATGACCTGCAGACTAGCCTAAATCAAGCTGCATGCTGGGAAAAATGTAGACAACTCACAAGGCTTAAGTATAAGAATTTTCAAAAATCATGGCATAAATTGTGCTTCAATATAATGGGAAACTAACAATAACTATTTTTCCATTTTGTATCTATAATATATAATATTTTTCAAGTTGGTTTGAAAATGTATTCATTTCAGAAAGATATATAGCAAATATTTGTAAATTTTCTATAGTTTTTCAGAGTTTTTGTATACAAAACCAGATGAAATTAGTCTGCAGGTGCCTAAAATAGCTATCCGTGGTAGGGAGAATTGGCAGCAAAATCGGCATGTGGAATATAAGCTTTACATCAATCACACTTTGAAATATTCCTATACATTGTGTGTTTCAGTCCAAAGGGTTTTTCCGCGGGCTGGGCTTCCCGCTGGTGTCCTACGGCGTGGTCAACTCGGTGTTCTTCGGCGTGTACGGCAACACCCTGTCCTACCTGGGCGGGAGCCGCCACTCGCCGTCCAACTTCCACATCTTCGTGTCCGGGTGCGTGGCCGGCGCCGTGCAGCTCGTGGTGGCCTGCCCCGTGGACGTCGTCAAGGTCGTCCTCCAGTCCCAAATCTCTCACCGAGGCGCAGGTAGGCTAGGGAGTTCCCTTACTATATAGGCCTAAAGGTGCCTTTCCATATAGCTGTGTTGTGGATGCGGATTTTGCATAGCCCTTCCCAATATTTCATTTAGGATTTAAAAAGTGCCGATCTACTATAGCTAATAGTCTCAAAGTAATAGTCTGCCACTCATATGTCACACTTGCTCTATCTGGACCAAAATTAAGGTTTCTGTGATAAAACAATTCATTTACCACATTTGTTTTGTTAAGTATACAATATTTTGGATGATTTTACCTTCTTGAAATAATTTCTGTTATATTTAGCTTTAACACTATTATGAGATAATTATGAGCATCTGTATGGCGTGTTTATACTGGTGATGTATCAATCCATCTGGCGTATAATTGTGGTGATGCCTCAAAGCATCTGGCAGGTAGAAAGGGATAGTGGAATGCGGAGGTTATCTGGAATTCCATAAATGGAAGTCTGCATACCCTCTGCCTGCTGTATATGGAAACTCCCCATCCCCAATAAACGTGTGGAAAAGCACCAATAGAAAACATCACTATTATGGAGTATGACAATCTCTATCATGTACACACTCCTGAAATCGAATCAGATGGGCGTATTATAATAATTATTGACCGAGAAAGACACAGAAGGGTCTTTTGTAATTTGAATAACGCTTAAATGAACAAATTAAACTTCATGCTTTCAGAGGTGTGTATGTTATACAGGCTTTAAACCGTACTCGCACCTCCAGCGTATCTTTGCAATACAAAAACGATGCCTTTGAAGAGTTCCATTCGACTACGATATAAAGTAATCACAAAAGCACTCAAACAAAAATCGTTAACTAAAAGTTTGTAATAGTAGTATGTAAGTTATCAGGAAAAGTGTGGGTACGCAATTATGGGTTTCTATTGGAAATATCTCACTTTTCTTAGAAAATAATACGTAATTAAATGATTCAGTGATCTTTTTTATGGACTTGGCAATTGGGTTTAGGAATCATCTTTATATCTTTATTTTGAGGCAAAATCAAAACAATTCACCGTTTGAAATTAACCTTTCAAATTGCCTTAATTCCTATAGAAATGAGTAACAATGCAGGCATTTTGAGGACAAAACAGCACATACAATCTCTCACCACAATATACAATCTGACAGCAACTTGATTGGGGACAAGACGATTCTACCACTTTTGGACTATGCAGGCATAAAGATAGAGAGTTCTACTGTCAGCGTTTACAATATAGATGAGAGAAATTGCAGGAGAGGGTGATGTCCTACATCATTTATCAATCATCGATTATTTATGAAAAATGTTGAAAATACATTTGAAAGTATATATATATATATATACATACATGTATACATGTACATTACAGTCCTAATCGGTGCATATTATTCATTGATAACCTGGCCTGAAGTCAGGTGAGGTCGTGTTTATCATACTGCCTTCTATACTTCAAATTTTATCTTTAAGTAGCTGCTGAGAGTGTTATGCAAAACTACTAGGGTCACCTTCACAGCTAGGACATGGCCTCGTGTTTTAGATGATCAGCATCTCTGAAATCGTGTATAAGGTCGTGTGAGGCAACATCCCATCTCCTCCCTATTTTGCGTGTGGTCTCTTTACCAGAAAACGTTTTTCCCTTCTCACTGCATGTCTTTAATACGATAAAATGGGGTGGTGAAATATATGATGGTTATGACATTATAACCATAATCACTATCATCATGGGTATATCGCTCACATCTGATCATACTAGACGTTGATTATAACATGACTGCCATTACAATATCTACCATTAACTATATGTAATAGACACAATACCAAACTAGACTATGTAAAACTAGACCCCTCCAACTGAAGGACATTTTCCTTCATATCGTAATAAAGATGCGTAGGAAATAGTTTGTGGCAGTTCAATTTGCCACGATCCCAGGAAGAAACAGGACAACTCAACCGGATACATACAACGTAAGTGTAGGACGTACTCTCCATGTTGCAATGCATTTTCTCTAACCTCATAGCCATAGATAGTATTTCTTTGTTTCCTTAATTATTTTCCTCACCTATGCTCTGTAGTGCAATCGTACTAAATTCCGTTTAATTGGTGTAATTGGTGTTAGGGGATCTGGGTCATCAACCAAAATTGGCCGCGGGACAAACCTGCCAGAATTATGGCATTTTCACAAAACGTAATATCTAGCAACCCCTAAGCATTACACGATATATATCTAACCCAACGCTTAACTCAGACATTGAATGCTTCACAATTAGTTTACGATTTTGTTGCTATGATACAGATAAACATTTTTGACATGTCGTGAACATCCGGTCAGTCACTGGGAACAAAACTTGAACTTATTTCCAAATGTCTGGATATCCGCTGAACTTTCTGACAGGCGTTCAGGAAATTACAAAGCGTGTTCATTAATAATGCTTCAGCAAGACTATATGTATCCATCATGATATGATTTTAGAACATTACAATGATTAAGAAAAACGATAAGTTAACTTTACGTTGTACGATGCGTCGGGATTGCTAAGGTTCCTATCTGACTCTCATATCTCCCCGCTTCCTAGTAACCGCCCCCCTCCATCGCCTTATGTTATAGATCTAGTACCATTAGTCCCTATATTGTCTTTTTAATGATCCTCCTAACAGTCCGGTAGTACTACCCTACAATATGTTGTGGTTAATGTGGAACTAACTTGTAGAAATAATATTATATTGTTACTGCTACTTGATTTGGTGATGATGCATATTGCACGTGTTGTGTTTGGAGTGAAAAACATGTCGCATGGATATAATACTCACACATTCTTACATATTATTATCGCGCCCACAAACAAAAAACAAATGCTTCGCACTACAGATTTCGTCAATGCATGTTTTGAAATGGTCGACCAGGCCCGTAGCCAACTTTTCTAGGAGTGGGGTTCATTATTTTTGGGTGGGGAGGAGTTTCAAAGGCAACATCTAAATACTAAATAAACATGAGTAAAACATCAAAAGTACGTCAATGTTGTCACTTTACCTGTATTGATGTCAATGTTCTCCAATTGCCATTTAAGTTGGGAGGGTTCGGATCCTCAAAAGGAGGTACGGGGTTAGCCTTGGAGAGAGTTTTCGAACCCACTCTCTCCTCATCCCCCCCTTCCTTCCCCTATGGTTACGGGCCGAATTTTAACCAAATACGAATGAATAGCGCTTACTAACGCTTCAGTTCCTTGTGGATATACCATGTCTTTTTTCTTAATGATCTTTGAAATGTCCATATTTAAACCTAATGGATTTTGTTGTGGTGACCTTTTTTTTATGAAGAGCAGGGCCACCAAAGTTTAACTGTCGGAGGGTGTGCATTGAATGAAATTAAATAAGCATGGAATTAGTGACTGTTCACTGTAGATACCTATGCCTACTTCACAGCCGTTTGGGGCCTTCCATTAAATCCGTATGCATCAAGGGGGGATATTGATATTCATATTAATTCACATTTTCACCAATTATTATTCTGCCTAAACTAAGCAAGGCAACAATATATATTGTTTATATTTAATGTATTTCATTATCATCGGCGTCGGAAGAACTTTATATGTATGAAGAGATGCTAATAAACGAAAAAAAAAAATGTTTGAATAACTAAATAATTATGTAATTTTAATATATCATAATCAAAATATACATTGGACAGTTAAATAGATGTAAATCAAAACAGGACCTAATTCCAGTTTCCTTTCGCAGGTGTCTCCACTGTACCCCTGAGAGGTGGGGTCTTCTACTCAGGTCCCATGCAGTGTCTGCGGGAGCTGCTCCGCCATGCCGGTCTACGCGCCTGTTACACGGGTCTGGGTATACAGGCAGCCCGCGACCTGCCCGCCTCCGCCGCCTACTTCCTCATCTACGTCCGCCTCTCGGAGCAGCTGAGGGCAATGCCCTTCTCCGCCTACGACCCCCACGGGGTGGTGGCCGACCTGGCGGCGGGGGGCACGGCGGGCGTCCTCTCCTGGGCCCTCATCATGCCCTTAGACGTCGTCAAGAGCAAGGTGCAGGCCGAGTTCGGGAAGGGCCTGCGGGTGTTGGACTGTTTCCGGCGGACGTACGCCGAGGGTGGGCTGAGGGCCTTTTACGCTGGGCTGGGGGTCAATTCGATAAGGGCATTTTGCACCAACGCCGTCATCTTCGCTGTGTATTCGCAGTGCATGAAGATGATCAGTGCGGTGCAAGGGGGAGGGGCTTTGGTGGAGGGCGTTTCTATATGATCCTCTGAGGCCCAGACCACTGAGTCTGAGTGCATGGAGGGAAGGCATTCTTCTGGAGAAACTCAAAAATGAAATAAATAGGCCTTTACCATCTAGAACACCAACATGAAATAATTATATTAGGAGGAATCCTGAAGGGTATTGTGAAATAGATTAAAATTATAGAAATTGGATGCATAATATTAAGTTCTCTTAGGTAGGCAGTGTGCCATGGTTGATGTTATGGATAGGCCCTATTGCCAGAGGCCAATAGGCCGGTGGCTATATCATCGAAGGTAAATGAAAGCCCTTGAGTGTGATATATGCGCCTACCTAATATAATTTCATATTCCTGCTATGCCAGTTCACTTCATAAAATCATAGCATTATTATTCTTTTTTGTCAAAAAAAAAGAAAGAAATAGATTTCACCAAAATGATAGTCAAACGATCACCAAAACAGCGACCAGTTCCTTTCTAAGCTATTATGCTGTAGTGTATGGATCCAACGTATATAGAATCTGATACTCCTGGGCCCTCATCATTGGGCGGAAAATTCTAGCTGGTACCTGCATGTATAGCAGTAACAACTGGCATGCATTGACCATCAGGCCAAGGTATACCACATGTTTCAAGCCCACCTTATATTGTGTCAACTATAATGACAGGCCTATTCTCCAGAGGCGGAATGAACAAAAGTAATTGAAAGACCAACATGTGGGGGAAGATCCAGCAGGCTCAAGAATCTGTGTAATTTCCAGTTAATAGGGGCCTCTAAGCCTAGTTGGTAATGAAATCCCTTTGGATATCATCTGGAAATGAACTATCTAGAAGAAATACTACTAGTGTTTCTCATTACGTTACAGAATAGGTGGAAATAAGTGTATCATGTTGAGCAATGGATTGCATTCACTTGAAACCCCAAATCGCAAGGGTTAAAAAACTGTGACCACTGCCCATAATGGACTGGTCACCATATTGCTTATCACTTTAAAATCATTATTATTAACTATTCTCAAGTATTTACAATACATTTTTGTGCTTTTTCTAACTGAAGCGTTCATGCTAGATAAAACTAAACTGCTTTTATCATGTAAAAATTCATAAATATTAATTTATTGCATAGCCACATGTTCTTGATCACTGTGTGGTAATGACAAAAATGAGATCATGTGTCCACATCTGCACAAGTCTATACATTATGATGGATATGTTTTTTTTCTAAAGTTAATTAAAAGAGACCGAAGTTTCTTTGTATGATGTATAATTATCTTTTAAGAACAAAACGGTGCCATTTAATTATCAATTATCTTAGCGTAGAAAGAAACGATTTTGCTGGTCTTTATAGATGTGATGATATACACAAACGTGAAAATGTAGGCCGACATCAAAAGCTAAGTACATTGTATTACGTATTTGCCCTTGGATCAGTGGTATATGCCTAATTATTTTGGAAGTCCTGACGTGGAAAACTAGTTACTCATAGAAACATCAGGGGGCGCAACAGAGACAGTCATGCATTTCTAGCGAATGAAAGGTTTTGAAAGGACAGGAAAGACTGAAGTCGCTTTTGATATCACACTTCTAATCTTGTTGATTAAAGGCCTGTCCTAGACCGAACGCCCTAGCTCTTTAACTTTTGTGATGATAGTTATCGTGAATGTCGGCGTTCAGAAATGAAACAATGTGAACAGTTGTCTTCAGTTCTAAGAAAACATTATAGGTTAAGTTGTTAAAGAAGCAACCGTAACTGAATTAGGCTATTTACAATGAAACACACATGACAAAGGTTAAGAATTCCAAGAAGGAGTTGACAGTTAACAGACTGAGGGCGAGTTTCACACTATGACTTTTGTAACCGCGTTTCTCATATCTCCAAATTTAAGATAAGATGTTTTAAAAGTCGGTAGTCTTAACTCTATGGTTAGCAATAGGAATATACGATCTTAAGTCAGAAATACAACTTTGAAAAAGTCCAAATATCTTAAGTGAAAACACTTTCTTAGAATTATGACCAGTGTGAAATGCCCCCTGATTGTCTGTAAAAGGGGAGAGGGGAGCACCTGAAGCATCAAGGGACGTCAACGAAAGTATTTTTATCTAAGATATTATCAATTGCAGCATAGAAATGCACAACAACTATAATATCATATGTGTTCAATTTAAGATATTTGGTACATATGATCTTGCTTGTAGATGCTTAAGCTCTCTAATGTCGACCTAGCCGCCCGCATCCAGAGCTTGGAGCCAGGGGCATTTCAATGCTGTTATAGATTATAACTGCTGCAATTGAGTAAATGGAGCACCAGACATGTATTCAGCGGATGTGCTGGTACTGGTTTTGTGAAATCGTGGTGGGTCTAACTTATACATGTAAATATACCTGGAGTTAAGAATAGGTGTAATAAGGCCCAGGCTCCAAGAAAGGGCTAAGCTTATGGTCATTTGTAAAGCATTTAAAACAATTGTGATGAACGGCTATTCAGCCAAAATACATAGAGGTTAAAATAATAGAAATAAGGTAATAATAGAAATAGATGTAAAGAACGAATATGTAAAGAACGAATATGTAAAGAACGAAGAACGAAATAGATGTAAAGAACGAATATGTAAAGAACGAATAACGAAAACGTAATGGAACGAAACCCGGAAATATGTAAACCGGAAGTGAAATGTAAACCGGAAACGGAATATATAAACCGGAAGTGACGTCAGTTGTAGGTCACGTGACCGAAGGCAGCCAATCAGGGCTGACCTCTCTAGTATATAAAGGGGCGGTGAGGCCCGAATAAACAGAGTTCTTTAACAGTTCTCCTGGTGTCCAGACGTGTCCTCTTTCCTGAAACAACCGCTAAAGATGAGCCGAACAGAGTAATTAAGCCGAAGTTAGGACAAAACAGTCGAAGTTCGAGATAGGTAGTAGAAACATAGGGTAAGGGGCCCGATGGCCCGAAGAACGAGGAACGAGGGAACGGAGTAGGGCACGAAGGCCCGAAGTAGTACCGGAAACCGAGGCGTAGTATGGTACGAAGACATGGGGAGCGGAACGAGGGAGCGAAGTCCGTGGGGACGAGGGCGCGGCATGCTCGGCCCCACGCTACCAAACAATAGGCGACCGTCGGCCCGTCGCCCCCGCGGACCGGAACTCAGGGGTGGACCGCCCCCCGGCCGACCCGTACCCCTACCATAATTTCCCTCCCCCGCAGTCCTCCGTCGACATCGAGTGCCGATTCCCGATCGATTCGCTCAGCCCCCCCCCTCGTGCGCGAGGCACGACTCTAGAAACACATCTCGGTTCTTGGCCCGGATTCCCCGTCCGCCCCGAGACCCGAACAACCCCCACGTTCCTCTGTTGTAAGAATCGGCAACCCCGACTTACCAGAGAACGTCACACTGGTGGCAGCGGTGGTGCTGAAATAGGCACATACGGACTTGTGGATCTTGGGTGTTTCATCGGTATTGGATACTCATGGCGACTGCGGCAGTCTTCGAGCAGATGGATTCTGACGTCGCCTTCAAGGAAGGTGGGGAGGAGAAAGGAGGTGCGAAAACCGAGACCAAAGGGGAGGACACGACCATCATGGGTAGGCAGTTTAATTTTATGGGAACGTCCACCCCGACGGATGAGCAGAATGTGCGGGCTCAACAACAACAGACCGGTCAGGAAGGAGCGAGTTTGAAGAAGTTCAGTTTACGACCAGAGAAGTATGACGGTAAACCGGATTTCGAGGGATGGATCAACCAGTTTGAGGAGTACGCAACATTGGGACGCTGGACGGCCGAGGAAAAAGCGGCGATGCTTTTTCTCTCGCTGACGGGAACGGCACGAATGTACTTTGTCGGACTCCCGGACAGGGAACGACTCCGTTACTCAGCGAGGGTGGATGCATTGCGCCGGAGGTTCGGTCAGGAGAAGGACACGTGTAATGCTCTGCAAGAGTTGGCGGGCTTGAAACGTGTAAAGAACCAGACAGCGAAGGAGTTGGCTGATAATGCCCGGCGACTGGCATCGAGAGCCTACTTCTCCAACGACTACGCTAGCCAGGAAAAAGCAGCATTACATGCGTTCCAGGCTGCAGTTGGGGAAGACCTTCAGCTGAAGTGTGCAGAGAAAGGATGCAAGACACTAGAGGAGGCGGTAGAGGTGGTAGAAATACAGGAACGATACTCACGCCGCCTCCTGCGGGCAGTGAAGCCCGAGGAGGACGCCAATACACAGATCATGGCCTTGAACGGTAAGTTGGAGGAGATGATGAAAGAATTGGCAGAAGAACGGGAAGCTAGAAGACAAGCAACGGCCCGGAGGGAGGCGTTTAAGAAGCGAAAAGAAGATTTAGAGTGTCATCAATGTCACCAGAAGGGCCATTTCGCAAGAGAGTGTTCTCAGCGTCAGGGAAACGGACAGTCGCCGTCGCAGTAAGCGCGGGGCCCCCTTCGGGCGCGGCGAGAGAAGTAGTAGGCATGGGAGAATGTGGACTTTATGTGGCCGGGACGGTGGGAGAGAGTGTCGTCCGTTTTTTGGTTGATACCGGATCTATGATCAGTCTGCTGTCGGAACGCCTCTGGAGAGAGTGGGGACGAAAAAGGGAAGAACTGGATGGATATGAAGGACGTCTCTGCTCGGTGGATGGTAGTCCGTTGCGGTGCTACGGATGCACGAACTTGCCAGTAAAATTGGGAACACGCGTGTTGAAGTGGACGTTCATGGTGGCAGACATCGGTAGAGATGAAGGGATCCTGGGAAACGACTTCGCGGTGAAATACCGGCTGACAGTTAAGCCCCACGCGAGTGCCATCTTCCTGCCCGCCGAGGGGGAGGGAGAGGGGGAACGAATCCCGGGAGTAGAACAGAGAACGGATGGGATTCGGGCAGTTACCGTCGGAGGACAGGTCGTGCGAATCGAGAAAACGACGGAAATACCCCCACTCCAAGTGACCCGAGTAACAGTAGTAGCGAGAATGGACATAAGACAGGGTGGACAGCTGGCTGTCATCACCGGCGCTGGATTACCTATGGGACTGGAGGTGATCCCAGGAACGGTGACATTGGGAGAAGAAAATGAAGTTTGGGTGGCCAACCGAGGGACCGAGAGCGCGAAATTGGAAACCGGCGGGGTACTCGGAGAAGCCACCTTCGTACAAGAGGTACGAGGAATAGGAAGTGAAGCAAAGGAACCCCCAGGAGCGCTCGTTGAAATGATAGGGGAGGCTAAGAAAGACCTGACCACGAAGGAGGGCGAAGAGCTGGAGAAAGCCATCATGGCCCGGGAACAAATGTTTGCGACCTCGAAACATGAGTTAGGACGGACAGATTTAGTACAACATCGAATTAAAACGGGGGATCAGATGCCGATCAAGCAGAGGGTCAGACGGTATCCGGCCACCAGGAGAGAGGAAGAACGAGCACTGGTGGAGGATATGTTAAATTTAGGGATTATCCAGGAGAGCGGGAGTGCGTGGAGTAGCCCGACCGTTCTAGTCAAAAAGAAGGACGGAGGAACGAGGTTCTGTATTGACTACCGAAAACTGAACCAGGCTACGAAAGTGGACGCCTATCCGCTCCCGCGGATAGAGGACAGCCTCAACACTTTGGGAGGAAGCCTATTCTTCTGCAGTCTGGATCTCGCAAGCGGATATTGGCAGGTGGAGATGGCACCGGAGGACCAAGAAAAGACGGCCTTCGTGACTCAAGGAGGATTGTATGAGTTTAAAGTGATGCCATTCGGGCTAGTGAACGCCCCAGCCACCTTCGAGAGACTAATGGAAAGAATCCTCAGAGGAATCGTGTGGGAGGAGTGTCTGGTATACTTGGATGACATACTGGTCTTTGGACCAACGTTTAAAGTGACTCTGGAAAGATTGGTACGGGTTCTGGACCGATTGAACGCTGCAGGACTGAAGTTAAAGGCGCGAAAATGTAAGCTGTTCCAGAAGAAGATTCCGTTCTTGGGGCACGTTGTCTCATTCAACGGGATCGAACCCGACCCCGAAAAGTGTCGGCAAGTAACCGAGTGGCCGGTCCCGCGGGATCTCCACGAGGTACGAGCCTTCGTGGGATTATGTTCGTACTACAGAAGGCATATAAACGGCTTCACGGAGTTGGCTGCCCCCTTGTATGAATTGGCAACGAAGGAGGAACCATTCGTGTGGAGCGCGAGACGACAAGAGGCATTTGATGCGATGAAGAAGGCGCTAACGGAGGCCCCGGTGTTGGGATTCCCGGAGGAAGATGGACAATGGTGGCTTGACACAGACGCCAGTGACGTGGGAACGGGAGCCGTGCTATCACAGGAGCAGAGAGGGGAGGAACGGGTGATAGCTTACACGAGCAAAACCCTGGAGTCAAACGAACGAAAGTATTGCACCACGCGGAAAGAACTGTTGGCGGTGGTGCGAGCTTTGAAGCATTTTCGGTGCTACATCTATGGTCAACGCGTGATAGTCCGGACGGATAACAGCGCGGTCAGTTGGCTGCAGAGAAGTAAGGAACCGATGGGGCAGGCTGCTCGGTGGATTGAGATTATCGACTCGCATGATGTGTCGTTCCAACACCGACCGGGCAGGAAGCATGGGAACGCTGACGCGTTGTCCCGGTATCCGTGCAAACAATGTGGAGAGGAGCACGAGAATACCGAAAAAGTGAGAGTAGTGACGCGGGCCCGGGGGTACGAGCCCGGATGGTCCCCGCAGGAGATGAGAGCAGCGCAGAGGAGGGATCGAGATATAGGGCCGATTGTCGCACGGATGGAAAAAGATGCGGACCGGCCAGGTTGGGAGGCCATATCTCCGGAATCCCGGGAAACAAAGATCCTATGGAGGCAATGGGAACGATTAAGCCTCAGGGATGGCGTGCTGCATCGGAAGTACTGGGAACTAGAAGGGCATGGTTGGAGGAACCAGTTGGTCGTTCCCCGAGGGGAACGGGCCAAGTTGGTAAGGGAATACCATGGAGGCGCGGCAGGAGCGCATTTAGGAGTCGCCAGGACGACGGCCCTGTTGGAACAAGGGTTTTACTGGCCGGGACTCCGGGAAGACGTGCGGAAGGAATGTCGAGAATGTGATTGCGCGTTGCTGAAAAAGGGAAGAGGAAGACGGGAGCCGCTACATCAGTACATAGTGGGGGAGCCGATGGAACGGCTGGCCATGGATGTTTCGGGCCCGTACCCAGTCACCAAACGAGGAAATAAGTATTGCCTGATGGTGGGATGCTATTTCACCAAATGGTTGGAGTGTTTCCCGATCCCGGATCAAAAGGCAACGACAGTGGCGAACAAACTGGTTGAAGAAGTAGTAGCACGGTACGGCGCGTTTCGGGAACTACACTCGGATCAAGGCACGAATTTCGAATCCGAGGTGGTGGCTCAGGTCTGTGCACTATTCGGGATACACAAAACAAGAACGACGCCGTACCACCCCAGGAGTGACGGGTACATAGAACGAAGTTTCCGTACTTTGGGGTGTTGTTTGAAAGCCAGCTGCCGAGCGACGGGTCGGGAATGGGACGAGATGGTCCCGCTCGTGATGATGAGTTATAGAGCAACGCCGCAAGCCAGCACGGGAGTGACACCGAATATGATGATGCTGGGCCGACAGACCATGATGCCGCGACAGGCGATTTATGGGAGACCTCTAGGACCAGAGGAGGAACCCCGACGGGTAGGCGACTACGTGGAAAGCCTGGAGGAAGGGCTAGTCGCGGCCTATCGGGAGGCCCGGACGGGGCTGAAACGAGCCGCCATCCATCAGAAACACGAGTACGATGGGAAGGTGACTCGGCGGGAATACCACGCCGGAGAACTGGTCTGGGTGCACGATACGGTAGTGGATAGGGACAAAGGAACGAAGTTGCGATTTCCATGGATGGGCCCTGCACTGATCGTCAAGGTGCTTGACCGAGGACGGGTGGTAGTACGGAAGAAACGAGGGAAACCGGGGGGGGTGGTCCATGTGGACCGCCTGGAACCCTACCGAGGACACGCTGCGCCAGCTTGGATGGTAGCTGACCAGCAAGGATACGAGGCTGCACAGTAAATGCTTGGGGTGGGGCGCGCTAGGGCACGTAAGGAAACGGGGCACCCCTTTTTGTGATGAAGTCGTTTTCGTGTCTCGATTCCGCAGGTGGAAGAGGACCAAGGGAACGACCAAATCGGCGCTACACAAAAAGGCTTTGGCCAAAAAGGACTGATCAACCTGGGGCCATTGAGTCGGGGCGGTGCGTTGACCACTACAGTAGGAGTGCAGGTCGTTAGGCTGTAGAGATTTGCTACCTAGCTGAAGATTGGTTCTCTTGCGGATGTAATATAGGTGGGAAATGCGGGGTTGGAACGAAAAACGGCGTTCGGGAGCCACGACGGCCCGAATGTCTAAAGTAGTCCCACGGAGCCGCTTTCCGGTCAGTTCGGAGGAACCACAGCGTGGAAAAGATGGTTGGATTACAACAGAAGACAGACCCGGTGGCAAGCTGGTGAAGACTTCTGAAGTAATGCCGACTTGGTAATACCGCTTTACAGCGTCCAGGAGACCAGAGGAGAGTAGATGCGGCACTCTCGGGAACGCCGGAGGAATGAACGGACGGCTGTAAAAGGCGAGGCCTGAAACGAGGACGGGCTTTAAAGTAGGTCGTAAAAGGAGTAAAAGAGGACAAAGAGAACGGGGCGGCGGCGAGGAGATGATAGCGCCGAGCCCCTGTGTTCTCCGGGAAGTGTGCGGAAGCACTGTGAGGGCCAAGATGAAAAAGGCAAGAGAAGGCGACGAGGGATGAAAGGACCGAGGGCGTCCGGTGGAGCAATAAAAGGCCTAGGAAAAACGCGTGGACGGGCGAAGGGCCGCGAGGTAAAAAGCAGGCAAGGCGGTGACCAGCGGCGGGCCCCGGGGACCGGAAAATAGTAGGGGGCGCCACCGTAGAAGTGGATGGTGAGTCTGACGCTAGGGGTCGCTAGTGCAGGCCACGCCCACTTCCGCCTGCGGCGGCTATAAAAGGCAGAGCGCTCGCCGGAGCAGGTCATTCTGGTCAGCCGATCAGGATTCATCGAATCGCAGACGAGCAGACTGAGCTAAGGAGAAGAAAACAAGAGGAAAAGCAGAGAAGCGAGACGAGCAGCATCACCACGAGACAAAAACGGAAACGGCTGACGGGACGAGCTTCAGGATTGGAACGAGCCCCGAAAGCCCGGAAAACAGACACGATGAGCGGACAGTGCTGGGAAGGACATTGTCACGGAAAGGAGTTTAAGCACTTGGTCAAGCATATTAAAGGCCAGCACGATGGATTACGGAAGCAGTACTACATGTGCCCGGTGTGTTCGAGTCGAGCCTATTCGACACACCAGGACTGGAGGAAGCACATGACGGACTCACACGAAGGGAACCTGCAGAGGGGGATGCCGAAGCAAGACCCCCTTCTGAGGCTGGAGTATGCTGCGGCGTTCGCCTTGGACCCGAAAGGACGACCGCCGTACACCAGTTTCGCTACTGGGGATGAAACGGCGGCCCGGGTAGCCAACATGGAACGGGACTACGCGGTGCGCCATCCGGAGGGGTTTCAACCCCCTGAGAGGGCGGTGGATAAGGAGGCACCGGAGAGGCCGCGACGGCATATCCGCATACCTTACTACCCGAGGGCGTCGAGAGGATCCGAGGACAGCGACGCCGAGCAGCTGGAGCAGGTAGCAACCGAAGAAGGATCAGAGGCCGACGAGGCCGGCGAGGGAGCCCAAGCAGCCAAAGCAGCAGGGAAGGGACCCCTGGCCGAGGTGGCGGAACGATCGACACCCACGCGTCGTTCCCCTCGGAGGGCCGCGAAAGGAGTACGGAAGGAAGACACCGAGTCGCCGCGAAGCGCGAGCCGGGCCGTGGTCAACCCGAAGCCACTCCTGACACCAGACCAAATATCAGGGTTAGTACAGAGCCGAATTAAGAAGTTAAACGCCCAGGGAGAACCACGGGAACTGAGAGGACGAGGACTCCCAGGCAGAGGAAAAGGACGGACATCCACACCCACCCCGAAGCCGGGTTGCTCAGGAATACCACCGGGGGCTGAGGTGGTGGAATTAGTGAGTTCGTCCGACGACCAACGACCGAAAGTCAAAGAGGAAGAGGAGCCGCTCGCTTTCAAGAGGCCCCCGACGCAGGGATGCCCGGCGGAGGAGCCGTCGCGAAAGAAGAAGTGGAAAAAGGTCAAGAAAGTCCCGAGAGAATTGGAGGAGGGAACGAGTTCGGACCAGTCGGAGTCAGGCAGGAGTATGTCGGCCCGAAGCGATCGGTCTTTGATTATCGCTGAGTCTAGTAGCACGGGAGAGCTGGGACCATCGCAGCCTGAGACCTCGACAGGAGTCAGACGGACCACGGGACTAGAACCACCTTGTAGCGACGCACAATTTACTATGATGACAGTTCATAAGAAATCAGTGATATACGAATCACGACACCCGAGGTACCCCGGGTATTTAAAAGGAACAATGAACCGGGAGGGATCGTTCAGGGGTTACCACGAGGCGAGATCCGACCGGGAGCTGGAGGACAGCATTCGGGAAGCACAGGGAGGCCGGCTGGTGGAAAGAGAAGCATTGTACCTAGGGAGGTTTCTACGCGAGATGGCAGAAAGGCAGGGACTCAAACCGTCGGGGCGAGTGGAGAAAGTAAAGTATGTTCGGCATGCGGCCAGGCCGGAGGACACGGCGTCGACGGCCTCGACACAGCCGCTGTTCTCTACCCCTACCCCGACGAAAGCAGATTCACCCCTGGAGAAGATGGTATGTAAGCAGCCGATAGTGCCGCCCCCAGGATTGAAACGAATGAGAGACATTACGGTAGCACCAGACACGCCAGAGACACGGGCGGCGGTTGACAACCTGACTCGAGCCAGTTTGGGGAGCTCGTTTTTCGGGTCGCAAGGATCGGAGGAGACCCCGGGACCACCGTCGCCCGAACGTATGGGATCGCCGCCAGGACCGGATACCCCACTCAAGGACGAGGATAAACACGGGCGGGCGCTACAACCGCGGGTTGTGATACACAGATTACAAATACCGGCTGCCCAGTCCATGGACGCGGAGGTGGAAGACTCAGAGGACATGGAGTTGGGGCAGGCCGAGACCAGAGGATACGAGCCGGAGAAACAAGAATTGGACGAGTCGGGAGCGGATTCAGTGTTCGGGTCTATAGGTACGGAGATACCGACGGCAGGACCATTTAGGGAAACACCGAGACTCAAGTTATTACGGACACAGGCCATTCACCAGGTCTTACAGGGACACTTTCCGGTGACGGCGCGAGCGGTACGAGACTGGGACGCGGAAAAGGCCATTCGGGTGCAACTGACGTGGCCCCCGAGGGAGGTGCAAGGAATGACGGCCAAGACAAGAGCAATGGCTTCGGCGTCTATGGCGTTCCTGATGGCACTAGAAACGGGCCGCAAGCCAGAGACATTTGAAGAAGCGATGGCGCAGTTCCCGACGGCGGCACTGGGGCCGTTGACCAGGGAGTTCCCGGGGGTCGACCAGCTAGTTAACGAACACAACCGGACCGTCCAATTGGCTCAGACCCTAGTGATGCACAAAAACGAGGATCAACTGGATGACTTGTTGAAGGCGACAAGAGAGGCGGAAAAACAGAGCGGAATGGTGGATCAGCTTCTCGAGCTCCCCGCTAGGGAGGAGAGACTGTTGCTGCCGATCCGGCGCCAAGAAGAAGGGTGAAGTAGATGCTGCTCGAGGTCTTGCACGGAAGAAAAACAGCGCGACGGAACCAGAGGCGGAAGATGGCGCGTCGCGAGTCGGGTGGGGAGGGATTACGGGGCGTTGGCTCCTCACCCATAGTGTCAAACCCCCAGGGAGAGAACCGGGCCGAGGCGGAGGTACCTGAGCCGCACAGGAGGCCGAAGCCTGGATAAAAGACTCTCCTGGAGACCGCTGGACGGGCCCGAAAACTTTACTTAAACTCATCGGGAACGGACTGGCGGGCTCGAACATTCTTATCTTAATTTATTCTTATTAGTTTCTTTATGGGAATCTTCTTGCGGAAGTGAACGAAACCACATGTGTTAGGAGGTGTTGAGTGTAATCAGCGAGCTGGAGGGTCCATGACTGGAATGAACTTACCAAGCCTGCGGGGCGAATACGGGACGGAAGGAGGCGCTAGGAGGAAAAACAAGTTTGTAGCTGTTCCTCTTCTTCCCTGGAGCCCGCTGCGTTGGTTGGGACCGAGCAGGTGGAACGGGATCGTCCGGTCGCGGAAATGGATAGCGGGCCGGGCGGCCCGGGAGCGAGAGTGAAAGTTGGGAGGCGGAATCGAAGAAAGGAAATCAGAATGGACGGATAGTGTTGTCATTGTAGTCTTTGAGTCGACGGTCGTGCCGGGGTAAATAAGGTACCGGTGGGCCGGCGACTCGCCGCTGGAGGAAAGGCTGGCGCGGGCCAAGACTGAAAACCCTTCTCCCGCGCTGCCTTGAGCGATCTGGAGGCGAGGAAGAGACGACCTCTGTCCTCTAGCGGCACTTCTACTTCCTGCAACTTTGTCTTCTTGATTTTGGATGGATCGATCAGAATGTGGATGAACCCGGATTCATGTACCATCATCTTCTGAGTTTCCTTGTCTTCAGCCTCTTACCGCATACGAAGAGCGGCAAAATGGAATTTTTCGACCTGAATGCTGGTTTTATCGTGCCAGAGTGATGCAGCGAGTCGTGAAGGGATTGCGGCGAGTCGTAGATGTCTCCCGGAGGACCAAGGCACGAGCAGGGACGATAACTTAGGGGCCCTGGCTCGTGACCGACCGTAATATATAGTAAAAGCAATACATGAACGAGAAACAAAAATTAATAGACTTACTAAAACTTATATTAATCTCTTACCTGCAGTAACGACAGAGACTCCTTCCATGTCGTATTTCCTGATGTCTTCTTCTCGAGGAACGAAACAAAATAGTCTTTGAAACATATAGGGAAGTAATCTTTGCAATATACAGGGAGGTGGTGCTTGGAACGTCGGCCGCGGATGCCTCGATAGACACATCAAGAGGTCTGCAGAGAGCGACGAGGAGCGACCCTTCTTGGAGTTCGACATCGGATGAGTTCTCTATATATGCTATTTTATTGAGAATGGGCCCGTTCCGGATCTCAGAGGTTGACGTTGGGTGCAGGTCCCAGTTGATGTCGTCCATCTTCACTTTCTACGGCTTCTTCTTCTCCTTCTCACTAATATCTTCAACTTACCAACTTCGAACCGTCGTACCTAGGAGCAGCCCGGAACGGCTCGGAGCTGTTGCATCGGCGTTCGTCATAGGCATAGTGGCTCCATGCAATGTGACATGGCACCGTGGACGACTGTGGCCTTACTCCAAAATCAAACCAGACCGGATCTTAAACTTACTTCTATTAACGAACTATTTGTTGGTATTACAGTCTCACGAAAATCGTCTAAAAGCACGGTCCTCCGGGAGGACGAAGAGAAAAACTTAGTAAACAGAGCGAGGCCCGAGAGCCTAGGAAACGAACGAGGGCCCGAGTGCCCGAAACAGGAATCCTCTTCTTAGGAAAATCATCTCATCAGTAGAACGAAGGAGCCTCCCTCTCGCCCCAAAGAGGACTGTCTTCCTGCCGTTGCTTACGGAGGGGGGGAGGGATGAGAGGCACCGGCTCCTGTCATCAAAAAGAAACTTCATCAAAATTATCTTCTTAATCAGGTCTCCGTTCCGGTTGTTGTCATGCCACTTGGGCCCGGAACGGTGACGGAAATACTTTACTATGGTGGACTCTCTCCGACATCTCTTTCTGAAATCCTGAAATCTTCAAATGTGTCGACGTGGTCGAGGACGGAACATCTTGATGCTGGGTTAACCACGAGGACATGTGTCGTAAAAGTCAAACTTCAGTTCCTGTACGGAAAACGGACACTTCATCGATAATTAATGATTCTAATCTTCTCAGTCTCACCTTCACCCGGACTCCATCTCAAAGCTTCACCGTGACAAGTAGCACGAAACCCGCGACGTCGTCTGCTGAAGCTTCCACTCTAAGCTTTAATGCATGAAGTTAAGTTCCTTTCCACATACAACGCCATCTTCTTCTTTGGGTACCTTGGCCTTTGGCTCGAACATGTTGTCCTTGCCAAACGTGAAAAAGTCACTGGAGGGCTCTGAATGCCGAGGCGACCGAGGGTGCGAAGTCCAAAAAGAACATTCTATCCACAAAAACTTCAGTCTTTCTTCTTCAACTCATCCTTAAACTCATCATCATCACCTAAGAGAACGCAGAGAAGAGTAATAGTTACGGAAGAACGAGGGGTCACGACCGACCGGGTAGGAGAATCACGACCGATTCTCTACCCAAAAACAACGGAGAACGTCTGAACGACGGTAGAACGGATCGAGGGTCGAGAGGACTAAGGGTCACGACCGGCCCTGGCCTCTGGGTGGGAGAGTCGCGACCGATTCTCCACCCGAACTAGGGGAGAACGTCTGGACGACGGAAAACGAAGGGAACGGGGGCACTGCGGGTCACGACCGACCCATGGCCCCGGGCAGGAGGACCACGACCGGTCCCTCTGTCCTAATGAGGGTAAAAAAGGCGAGGAAAAACGCACCGAGGGGCTAAGTAAATAGAGCCCAGAGGAGAGGAGCGGGGGCGACGGGGTCACGACCGATCCCCAGTCCCGGGTGGGAGAGCCACGACCGGCTCGCTCATCCTAAAGACGGAAAAAAAAAGAGGAGGTCCTAATAGATCCAGGATAGAGAACTCTGACGAAGATAAAAAGAGACTAAGATATATAAAAACGAATTATATGAACTTTCATTAAGAAGAGAGAAAAACGAAGAGAGAAAAACGAAGAAAGAAGAGAAATAATAATTAGCCGGATAGGCCCCGGGGGCCCTCCGAAGTAGACCGGGGAGGACAGAGGGTGACACCTCCTCCTCTACCGATAAGGAGCGTAGGATTGAAATGTTTCTGGTTCTAGAGTATGTTCTGTTGTCGTTGCTGTATGAACTGTGTTGAAATTTTGTATAACGTGTTTTCCCACCTTTCAAGAAGGTGCGGGAGGGTGTGATGAACGGCTATTCAGCCAAAATACATAGAGGTTAAAATAATAGAAATAAGGTAATAATAGAAATAGATGTAAAGAACGAATATGTAAAGAACGAAGAACGAAATAGATGTAAAGAACGAATATGTAAAGAACGAATAACGAAAACGTAATGGAACGAAACCCGGAAATATGTAAACCGGAAGTGAAATGTAAACCGGAAACGGAATATATAAACCGGAAGTGACGTCAGTTGTAGGTCACGTGACCGAAGGCAGCCAATCAGGGCTGACCTCTCTAGTATATAAAGGGGCGGTGAGGCCCGAATAAACAGAGTTCTTTAACAGTTCTCCTGGTGTCCAGACGTGTCCTCTTTCCTGAAACAACCGCTAAAGATGAGCCGAACAGAGTAATTAAGCCGAAGTTAGGACAAAACAGTCGAAGTTCGAGATAGGTAGTAGAAACATAGGGTAAGGGGCCCGATGGCCCGAAGAACGAGGAACGAGGGAACGGAGTAGGGCACGAAGGCCCGAAGTAGTACCGGAAACCGAGGCGTAGTATGGTACGAAGACATGGGGAGCGGAACGAGGGAGCGAAGTCCGCGGGGACGAGGGCGCGGCATGCTCGGCCCCACGCTACCAAACAATAGGCGACCGTCGGCCCGTCGCCCCCGCGGACCGGAACTCAGGGTGGACCGCCCCCCGGCCGACCCGTACCCCTACCATAATTTCCCTCCCCCGCAGTCCTCCGTCGACATCGAGTGCCGATTCCCGATCGATTCGCTCAGCCCCCCCCCTCGTGCGCGAGGCACGACTCTAGAAACACATCTCGGTTCTTGGCCCGGATTCCCCGTCCGCCCCGAGACCCGAACAACCCCCACGTTCCTCTGTTGTAAGAATCGGCAACCCCGACTTACCAGAGAACGTCACACAATCTAGACGTATCCTAGATTCAGTAATCAATTCCTTATTGCCATAGAATTCATCATGTTGGTTCTTTAGAGTTGACAATTTTGGCAAATGATTTAGGATGTGATGCTAAATCCTACACAGAACACAATATTGTAAGATTCACATCAGAATGATGTTGCAAAATATTGATAGGGAATCTGTGGAAAACACTGATTTTAGCTTTGTTTTCCACTTGTGAGTTCTTAAACCTTTAACTGTAAAATTATAACCTCACAGGATGGATTTCTAGCCTACTGTATGCCATTGTAATTTTAAAGTAAGGACTTTTACTCTCACAAAATTTGTATCCTATTCATTCTATAGGGCCTTTAGTCACACAGTACCACTTTATCATAAAGGTTATTTCCTCTTTTTGAATCCATAGATCTTTATTCTATTATATTGTTTAAGGAACAATCTTTTCTACATCGGTCATTTTATTCTAAGTTCTATGGTTTACTTGTCTAGCATACTAACGTACTGTACCGTATTAACCTTCAGAGTTATGTGTATTTGAAAACGGAAAAAGGGTTTTTGCTACAACTTTTACAGTTATCCTTTCTCAGTGCATGGGGCTACCTGAAAAAAAATCATATTTCTACTTTATTCTTTTAACAGTATATGATTTGATGTCTTGTATATGTATTCTTTCTTCATATTTAGTTGGCAGTAGATTGTCTATGTAATATTTGTATATACAGACATATTGAATATCGTAAGGCGTTTTAAATCAACAGGCAAAAACTGTGACAAACCCATACCTCATTATGGTATTGAGTTTGATTTACAAGAAGCTGTACTTGTTTATCTAAAACTTGTCTATGTAATAAAGCCAATGGTCTAATTTTACGTTTAACGTTTTTTCTTGAATTTTTTTCGAATGGTAAACACAGGTAGCTATTAGCAAAATCAGTGTTTTTAATTCCCTTGGCCAAGGACAAAGGCAATGATTATAAACACTAAGCTCGTCAAATCGGAAATATGATATGACATAACGTCTCGTACGCAATGTCATATTTTCTAGCCGCATCGTTAAGAAACTTGGCCAAACTGTCAAGAATGTAGAGCATTACAAACATGCAGTCCGCCTCACCCATCCCCTCCACAGTCTGACGATGAACACATAATTTATTATGTGCTTGAATATGGACAGTGACGCAAGTCCACGGGGGAGAGGTTATTTACAAAATTACGTGACATAAAAACAACTTCCAGCCCAGGGAATAACGTTATTAGTTCAGCGTTCATTAAAATTTAAACGAATCATCCAGTTCATCTGTTTTCCCAACACTCTGACGATAATTACACAATCAGTGTCAAAGCACCATCATGAACCAACCTTGGTGCTTCTCCCTTATCTCACTCTGATAGAAACAAGTACAATGTATGTACTACCATTGGTATATTCTCTATATTAATCTCTTGTCTGAAGGAACGCCGGCGGCCAACATTTTGCTCCATTTACGGCAATGCGAAGGGACCTTCTGATGTACATTTAGTTCCTTTCAGACACAGCACCGGAAGTGCACTAATTCTCTGCAATGGCTCTTTGAAGCGCTTTCTCAGAGGGAGTATTATTGCTTCTGTATGACAAAATTATTATCATAATGGCATAAAAGTTATCTGTGAACACTGTCTGCTTGTCTGCAGGGACGCAGCGCCAGACAACCTTGTTGCTTCTCTATGTGAAACAAGTATTATCATGATAATAGATCCCCCTTCTGTTTGTCTGCAGGGACGCCAGAGACCAACCTTGTTGCTTCTCTATGCGAAACAAGTATATTATTATGATGACAGATATACCCTCTGTTTGTTTGCAGGGACGCCAGAGACCAACCTTGTTGCTTCTCTCTATATATATATATGTGAAACAAGTATTATCATGATAATAGATACATCTTCTATTTTTCTGCAGGGACGCCAGACACCAAACTTGTTGCTTCTTTCTGCGAAACAAGTATATTATTATTATGATAGATATACCTTCTGTTTGTCTGCAGGGACGCCAGAGACCAACCTTGTCACTTCTATATATAAGTGAAACAAGTATATTATCATGGTAATAGATACACCTCCTGCCTGTCTGCAGGGATGCTGGAGACCAACCTTGTTGCTTCTTTATGTGAAACAAGTACATTATCATGATGATAGATATACCCTCTGTTTGTCTGCAGAGACGCTGGAAACCAACCTTGTCACTTCTATATACAATACATGTATGTGAAACAAGTACTATCATGATAATAGACACACCTTCTGTTTATTTGCAGGGACGTCAGGGGCCTCCCCCGGCACACCTTACCACAAAGGTCCCATGCAGTGTGTGAAGAACATCCTCCAGACCCAGGGACCTCGCGGGCTCTACAAGGGCCTCACCTCCATGGCCTGCCGGGACGTCTACAGCTTCGGCTTCTACATGCTCGTCTACGACGTCCTCTACAAGTTCCTCCACGGCACCAACTGGTTCGACCGCCACGGGGCCATTGCCAGCGTCCTGTCCGGAGGCACCTCTGGGTGCATAGCCTGGGCGATCGTCATGCCCTTTGACTACATCAAGAGTCGTCTGCAGGCCGACCAGGCGCGCCAATACGCCGGTTTTGTCGACTGCGCAGTCAAGACGTACCGCAGAGGCGGCGCGCGCATCTTCTTCGACGGGTTCCTTATTAACAGTATCCGGTCGTTCCCGGTTAACGGCATTACATTCCTCGTGTACACCCAGGCCTTGAAGAAGATGAACGAGGCGGGACAGGCAGAGGCAATGTGAACTTATGTACGGTAGTTCTGTACTTGTCGGACTTTTGTATTTAAAGTTGCAAAGGCTTAACACTTAAATACCTCAGTTTCTTTATGCCGTTTTTACACGCATAATAATGACGGGTGATGCAGTTTTCTACATCGTGTCGTTTTTAGCACGTCAACCTTTGCTTTTAATAGTGTGCCAGAATTCAAGCTAAATCATGCATGGGTGCACCATCATTCAAAGTCGAGAATCGCTGTTTTCAAATGGGACATTCTTAGTCAATTATAATCGATTAAACTAAAAGGAATTCCATTCATATTTCACCCTCAAAGGATTAGTGACTGTCAGACACTAGACTAATGTCAAATCTGAAAAAGGTGGATAAGCACTTTCGTGCAATAGGCCCTGCTGTAGAAATTACTCTATTGGCAGACCCGAGCTTTGTGGCCGAGGGTCTGCACCTATGTCACCATGCAGTATTGATTTATTGGGTAAATCCATTAAGTGCCGCTGGGCTGAAACGCTTCCAGTCTCTGTAAATATTTGTAGCTAGCTATGCCACCTACAGTCAGTGACTTACTATAACAACGTGACATGTAAGGATGCCACGTAATATAACATTACGGTAAAAATTATTAATTTTGTGCTGCAGTGGTTAATTGGCATAAAATATGAAAGGTGATTATATATTATTGAAACAAAGTGATTGCTTAAGAACCATTAACAGATGGTTCGATATCTAAGAAGATCCTTTCTTTTGATGAACGTTATTGCTGGAGATTCTACATGCCAATTCTGCTTTCAAAATTCGCTTTGGAATGGTATGATATATAGGATATTTGGTTCAATGCCATATTTTCTGAGGCAATCAAACAAATACAGAGTACCCAGCTGCAAAACCGGTATGTAGAATACAGGCTTTGGATTCCAGGGTTGACACATTTAAAAGATCGTCTATTGTTGGCGAAACACATCAACCCAATACTCTGTTTATTACTGTCAGCATTAAAACATAACTAAGACTTCGGTAGGCGTGAAAGTCTGGGTATGAATGAAGGTGTATACGGGTTAAAGAACTGGTTGAATCTGATTCTCATCATGTATATATCTAACACTGATTAAACATGCATGTATGGGACTGGATATACAGGCTGGTTAAACAGGAAAACGCACATTTACAATTGATAACTTTGGACATTTTCATATTGAAAGATATCCTTTCATATTGAAAGATGCTTCGTGTTGAAGTGTGATAGCGCCTTTGGGTGCCTCTCAGCAAATGCATTTTGTGCATGTATAAAGATCTAACGGGCTAATGCTAATACGGCTACTCTTTCCTAGCCAGGTCATTATAAAGGCATATTGTCTGCAATAAAATACTGAAAATACATATAATTTTCTTCGTTTGTTTTCTTATTTGGATCAGGTACTTGTCAAGGACGAGCAAAATGGTTCAGGCCTGTGTCTAAAATTTCACTCTACATAAGGTGCTGATAATATAACTTATTAACTTAGTTTTTGTTACCCAGCGTCCCCAACGGTGCCCATATCTACGTGTTGTGAATAGCCTAATGTCAAAATAGCATGAATGATCTGATGATCAATGGTTTAGTTTGTTAGGGGATTAACGGAACAAGCTCTACGTATATACGCGACGTCGTGTATGGAATGCCGTTTTCGCTGTTATACACGAGATGTTTTTTTAAAAGAAAAATAATGTAGTCAAATTAATATTTCCATATACTACTCAAACTGATATGCGATCGTCACTTATTTCTATTGTACTTTATGCCACATCGCACATAATAAGAAGGACCAGGTATAAATGACGTCGCATGTGTATAAATTGAACTCTGGCGGGCCGCACATCAACATTACTGGTTGCTGGTGTCCTTCACTTTCACTTTCAAGGAGCCCGTATGATTAAGTATACCGGCATTATCTCGATTGGCATTGTGTCTCACGGTTTACCCACTCATGTGTTCAAAAATTCTTCATTGGGTAAACACTGGACGCCTTGGCGTTTTAATGTAAGGAAGTTAACAATATGCTCAAAATGTTCATTTTCATATGCTACTAGCATGCCATGTGTACGTCAGAACCAAATGATACGACTGTGTCTCATTGCACATATATGGTCTATTTTTAGCCAAGAAAAGACCTAAAGCTTTAAAGTTTGCAATTAGTAATGGGAGTAATTAACCTGCAATTGCCATTTCATAACACAATTCTTGCAATGTGTAATGTATTTGATTATTCACAAATATATTTTCCTTTTAATATTTTTGATTATGGTACATTTCCTTTAATTCTTTGTAAAATAAGGCCACAACAACGAAATCAATCCTTTCTTAACCAGCAGACCTATAGGTGATATCGTACTAGTAGGCCGTGTATAGCAGTGGCGCATCCGGAAGTTTACATTAAAGGGAGCCAAAACCAATATAATTGCCCAAATTTTCAAAACTCAGATAAGTACAGAAATAATTATGTTAGATGAGTCTAATTAAGGTCAGTTGTAAAGTATAGCCTGTGTAAACTAGATCAAACTGAAGTAGAATTCCATCAGAGATGGTATCATTTCCATTTGTTTGTAAACAAACCCCATTTTTGCAGATCCACATTAATTCATTTGAGCAAGGCAAACTTGTTTTTTAATGATTTTCTACCATAGTTCATGGTTTAGATTTTAACATGGGCCAGAAATAGGCTCAAGGAATGGATTTCCATGATAATTTGAGTTTGGAAAATGTTGTTGAAGTTATTGGTTTTGGCTCACTTTAAAATTTTAGATTTGGCCACCAAACAACAACAACAAAATCTCCCGCGCCCTCCCCTCTCTAATTCATCTTCTGAATGGGGACCCCAATCTATGTTTCCAGCGGCATATTACCATTTCCATATACTGCTCACATACTCATATATCTTGTCATGTATACAATGCAGCCAATTTATGCGGTGCAATCGAGTAAATAATAGAGCACGTAACTGCACGTTGATCGGACGTCGCGCGGATAGATTGTGCCGGGGTTAAGACCTTCGTTTATGCAGGCCAATATGAGCTTCAAAAACTGTTTCTAAAGCAGGCATTGGGGGCATTATGGAATCAATGATTGTGCTTGTGGGAAGTGTCCACATAAGCTTAATTAATTCAATTATAACGAGTATGATTACGTTATAATGATAATTTTAATCTTTCCCCTTAATCCAACTTGCATAATGATTATATTACATTACAAAGCACAAAAGCTACACTAGACAAAGAAAATCAACTCAGAGTCAAACAATGGTTGAACATTCTATCACTTTGATACTGTGGTGTAGAATCTTTTAATGCTTCTCAATTAGGCGCCTACACATATCTTAACACAGTGTTACATATTAAGTATGCACCATCTCCGTTATCACAACATCCACAATCTACCGATACAGAGTCTCGCATTCCTATGTACAAAGAGTACAAGAGGCAAACCTCTCACATAGAAGCTGTCCCTCTGAGAGCCAGTATCCTTCTCAGTAACATGTAATCGCCAAGAAACATTGTCAAGAAGCAAGAGCACTTGGATGTGATATAGATAGGTCTGTATGGACTTGTCGTTTACTTGCAGAGGTAGCCGCCTTGTCCGGGCCGTTGTCGGGTGTCCTGGCGTGGAGTATGGCCGTTGTCGGGTGTCCTGGCGTGGAGTCTGGCCGTTGTCGGGTGCCCTGGCGTGCAGTCTGGCTTGGACGGCGCAAATTACACACTCTAGAGACGAGAGAGTTCCAGATCCGGTGTGGGTGTAGTCGTTTCCGGTTGGGGGTTGTCCCACCCTGCTTTCAGTCAGGCCAAGTCGTGCGGTGCCCTTTGTAACCATGCCAACCTCCGGCCAGCAGGCTATTAAAGCTAATCACGGAGTGATAACATGCTACAAGGTGGGGATTGGTGATGTACACGTGCTCGTGTTGTTCTAACATTCTGTTCAGAGTCGGTGTACGCATAAAAGTGTTTGAAATAGTTGTGCTTCCATCAAGAATGTTTGCAGTGTTCCGGACACTACTATTCCTAAACAGATTGAATTTCACGCAAAGTGAATTCCCTGGACACGATCAGTCTTGTAAGTTTTGGGGGGTTTACATTGTATATCACTATATGTACATTCCACACAAATATTGATTGATGATGACATATTAAAATTCATACAGCGGCACATTGTATATGACAGACACGTAGAGCCTACGACAGTAAAATGAGGACTATCCTGGCGGTAGGGGGAGAGGGTTCCAGCCCCTGAAATAAGAGATTTTGCAGTAAACAGCCTCAGACCTTACTCACTTTTGAGATTAAGAGGGTTCAGCCATGGGTTTCAGACTTTCCATAGGTAGACATAATATCCATACGTGGCAGAATCCTACATCACTCGCCGTATCCAGCCACAACGTTTACAGTGCCCATAGTTTCAAGAAAGCTTTGGTAATGTCCCTTTGAGAGGTTAGGTTTACATGCAAACACTGCTTCTTTTAGGATACACGGATTTCGTCAGTCGGTTACGATAGGTGGCGTCATTATAGCGGACAGAAAGCCTGGACTTTTAGGTGAACAGAACCTCTATGAATCGTAAAGTGGGAAATGTGGTATTCTCCACATTGCAACTGATGTAAGAAACATCTCAAATAAACGCCACTCTTCGATTCGGATCTTTTACAAATAATTATGTTGATTTGAAGTCAGTGGTTGCACAACAAATTCCCCAAAATAGAAATGCGAAATCAGAGACCCAATGTGAAAAAAAATCAGGATGAAGGAAAATTTATAGCATCATTCAGTGCTGTTAGAAAGATACTTTAAACCACACAGCAACTTATCCTCTTCAAAGTTACAAAGTGCTGCATTGCGAGGAGGCATATCTAACATTTATGGCGTCTATGGAAGCTAAGAGGCGCGTTCTACTTTTCTTTCTTCGATTAACACGATGAACATTATATATCTATTTGCCTTAAATCCTTTCTATATAGGGACCTTCCATTAAGTACGTACGCAAATTTTCAGACCCCCCCACCCCCCTTGGGCCAAAGTACGCATTGGATTTATACAGGAACGTACGCAAATTTTCAAAAATTCCAGACCCCCCTCCCCCCTTGGTGCGTACGTACTATATGGAAGGCCCCATAGTGTTTTACCTTAATGGCCATTGTATGCGTTCGATGAAAACATAAAATGTTGGCAAGTTCCATACATGATCTTCAGATGCCATCGTAAGAAGCAATCTAACGTCTAGAATCTAGACACCATTTACCCATTCATATTTGTTTGGTAAAACAAAGTTCATCTGGAAAAATCATCTTACGAAATAGTGCTACTAAACGGGATAAATCATTGCTCTTTTGTTCATAACTGACATTAAAATGCATATCACTAGTGAGAAAATATATATTTTTGTAAATAACATGCCTGTATTGTAAATATTTATATGCATACATATAATAATTATATGTTACACATTATTGTATTCAGTCTGAAAAACAAAGTAATCTTGACAAATATGCAAAAGAAAGAAAGGTATGTATGAGCTGCGTACCTCTTACACAAGATCAAATTTAACTATGAATTCAACTCATCAACATTTCAATGTAGAACATCACAAAACATATCATAATTCTGTATTCTTTCCTTAGAAATTAAGGTTGTTGTACATATGGACCACTTCAGTTTGGCCTAATTTTCCCGCAGCACATAACAAATACAGAAAACAGAAAATATACTTTTAGATTTGACATTGTTACTCACAATCTATTGATTTGAACTGATACAAATGTTGGATGTTTCTCCTCCTGTTTGACCTTATTGTACACACACAGAGAATGGTTTGCCCGTGCTTATGAGTATCAGCCCAGATTTGCATGCATGAATGAATAACCTACAGGGTCATGTGTCTCATGCCATTGCCGGCTCTGGGACACGCAGAAAGGATAGGAAAAACAGAAGTCATGATGAACTGGATATCAGTTTTCGTTTTTGATAAACCTTTGACATGATCTACAGCATGCATGTCCGCCTATTGCTTTATGATGATGCAAAGACAGAGACAGTCTGAGAGACATAGAGATGTACTTGTATCATATTATAGCATACAGCACATGAAGCATTGGCTGCGGGGAGATGGAAATAAAAGGCGGGCTCGTCGCACAATTTAAGGCCTCTTCGGGTTGTCTGCTCTCTACAAAAGCATGCGTTGGCTGTCCGCTCAGTCGCCACGAACTGTTTTATTCCTCGCTTTACGTAGAGAATGCCATGGTATTTCAGATTTCCACAAATCCTGGCCCTTTTACTCTCTGATGTGCAAAGAACTAAACCTCCCTGATCTACACTGGGTGCGGTATCTCTACTCTACACAAAGCATGTTGCCTCGGTTCTCCATAGATCGTGTTCTCTCAGCTCTCCACAGAGCATGGCATGTCCTCTCTGCTGTCTCTCCTCAGAACATGACACTCTACTCTCCCCGGAACATGACGTCAGCGGTGACGACGTGCACAACGTCTTTAAATCGCTGAGTCATCTCTGACGACGTCACGTGACCAGTAACGACAATCCAGCCCTCTCAATGACGTCATATCCGGCTGGAGGTGCCTTGAATACGTTAGTAGGAAGCCTATAGTGTTTCCGTTATAAGAGCAGATCGTACTGCCGCTATGAAGACGCCTCTTTACATGCTTTGTAAAGATAGGAAAGAATAAACTTAATTGTCAGTTGGTAAATCACTTCCATATTCTCCGTGTACCGATCTGCCAAGATGATCTTCAATGCTTGCAAGAAAGGATCCTCCATATTCTGAAAGCATACAAAAATACAATTATTCATTTTGAAAAATGATCCACTATGGCTTAACCGTTGCGCAGTATAAAGTAGATATGGATTTGGTGATTATATATTCATAACGGATTATGGATACGAAAGTACTAGAATAGATTAATCGTCTCATCCTAATTTACGAATATCTTTGTTACGTTTTCATTTAACAAAGGTAAGGCTGCTTCTACAAGACAAAACAATGGAAACGATGTGGTGTTGCGAGCGTTGTCCTTTCTATTTCAACAAGGTGTTATGGATTATAAATGGCTCATCTTATACACACAAAATGAACGCAGCTCCAGCACAATATATCCAAGAATGGCGACGGAGCCCTTGGGCAAATTACTTTTAAATCGCATTTCATAAAAGCACAACAATGATATAGATAAATTCTGAGAAGCACGAATCTCGAGGCCACCCAGCAACAGTCACTATCCGAATACAGGAAAACCAGAGGCAAACAAACTTAATACTGTTTGGGAAAATCGAGTAGCGTGACATCTCATGGCTTACAATTATTATCTATTTCAGGTTTGGGATAAAATACAACAGCGTGTTGGGTCAAATGGTGTCGTGACAGGATATTGGTAATTTGCAAACTTCAGCAGCACATTTTCCGATCAATCTTGAGCAGATTATTTCTGAGAGTAGCACTGTTGAAACGTTCAATGAGCAGCCCAGACTGATGGATGTGGCTGTAACTGTATTGGTACCAGCAAGAGTGGTTCGCAATACTGGTCAGTAAATCCACGAGGTCTATTGACCCACATATGAGTCTCACCATGTAGTGTCAGTGGCGGATCCAAGCGAGGAGGGAGGAGGAGGAGAGGGGCAATTGCCCTCCCCCCCCCCCCCCCCCCGACCCAAGAGAGACAATTTTGGAATCTTAAAATCGGAAGATATGTGTAAATCTGGTGTTTTTTTAATTTTTATTTTGTATAGGGAGCGGTCAGGGTTTGCCCCCCCCCCCCTCTTAGAGCGCTGGCTCTGGATCCCTCCCTGAGTGTTGTGTACCTTCTCAGAAATTCCATTTCAGCTTTAAGTGACATGTCTATTTTGGTCCATGTAAATTGTACTAGTTGGTCGACATTATGTTTTATTCAAACCTCCATTTACGATATAATATTATATCATTAGACATATCTTGCTACTTCTTCTTTGAGATAGTGTATAAATCTGAAATATTAAAAGTAACATAAGTTATATAAGCTTCTAACGGCACGGTCCTCTTCAGAGCAAACAATGAAACAGAATTGAAAATTACTTTTAAAAAGATTCTGTTTTGATATCAAAGATCTATGCAGGATTCAGAATGAGAGTTAGCTCAATGATAGAGCACTGGCCTGCTAGTCTGAATGTCTCCACTTTGATTCTTGACTCACTTTCATACCAGGGTCATGACCAGGCATGTCTCTTGCATCTTATTCCTGAAGTGGCCCTTACCAAAGGCCATGGGTGTGGATGTGTTGATTCTGTCTCCAGTACACAAAAATGATTCAGCTTAAAACGAGCAGGGGGGCAATCCGGAAACACTGGGTTCTTTACTCGACAAAAGGTGCTAAATGCTACCCCATGCCAATGTGGAAGATTAGCCAATTAGTTGAACACTAATTGCTTGGTGAAATATCTCAGTTAGAAAACTGTATCAAGTTTGCCCCCCCCCCCCCCCTCCTATATAAAAAAGGGAAAAAAGTGTCATATTTGTACAAATCAACAAATGTAGATTATTTGAATACATTTCCACTCGGTCTAGGGGGGGGGGGGGGACAATAGCCCCTTATGCCCCCCCCCCCTGGTTCCTCTACTGTCAAGAATACGAGCAGCCCAATATATTCACTACACAGTAATGGCCGGCCTTGAGATCTGAGGCCTTGGAGTCGCCCCTGGAGTTGACCAGTGGTGCCGTAGTGGGCGGGAATAGGTCCAGATGGTAGGGACAAGAGGATACACAGGGGTCAGCAGCGGCCGTGTGTGCAGCCTCTGTTTAGTCAGCAACTCAATCGCATCAGCCGCCATTGGTAAACATAGCCTATTGGCACGCGGAGGTCTCCATCAGCCGGCCAAGGAAGGCCGCGGAGAAACGACTCTCCCTATGAATAAGTCATGGTCAATCTTCTCACGGAATCAATCTTGGAACCAAAGTAGTGAATTTTACCGACTGCATGGAATGGGTTTTATGGTTGAGACTTTGGTGCTCCCTTTCCATATATGAGATGGATAACTATATATACAGGAGTTTCGGGTAAATAACGGCTGTTAGAAGCAACTGACAGCATTTGCTCCTTGCTTTTTTATGCCCCTAGTTTATCCAGCTGTGCCTTTCTATAATGTTAGATTCTTAACCGGAAGTTATTCTGCCATGTGGACCTAGGTGTAACGGGTGGGCGGATGCTAAGTGACAAATATACACTTTTTTGCTGGATAGCATCTGTTTCGGGATAGCATCTTATCACATCCCACGCAGTGTCTGAAAGTTGACTTTTTAACATGAATAAAAAACGAAATCTGATACCGCCAATTGCACGTGTCAGAGATAAAAGCTGCTGCCCCCCGCTAGCTCTGACCCCCACACCATGGAGTCATACACCTCGTCTATCACTATGCCCTCCCCCCTGGGAACAGCCCCTAGGTAGTGCTCAGGGAGGCGTGCGGGGGAGGGATCTAGTCAACCACAGGGGATGATGAGAGGTTCTGCAGGGGTAAGCCTATTTTTTTGTGGGTCCAAATCCCAGGCCTAGGAGTTTTATGAATTACTTGTGGGATCCTGAGGGGAGGGATTAAGGTGAGTCTGTCTCTGCTGATCCCACATCTACCCCCTAAAGCCAATGGTGTAGGATCCACCCCAGCTAGAGCACAAGGCAATCTTATAATACTTAAGTCAAGACGTCAGGTTTGCGTGACTGGTTGGTCACAATTTCATTTTGGATGCTAACTTTAAATGATTCAGACTCACTCAGTAATATATGACACAATATAAACCACATCCAAGTACCCCACTGTTATCCCAATGCAATATATCACCAATAAGACTTACAGTTATGAGTATGATAAAAAGTAGCATCACCTCACTAGTCAACGGGATTGGAAGGATTAATGCTCGTAATTATATATATAAGGGCTGTGGAAGGGCTCACCCAATTGTGTATTGGTTAAACTGGTTTAGACAGTGGTTCATCAAGTCCCTTTAAAACGGAAAAGAAAAGGAAGGTTTTCGGGGGCACAGAAGAAAATAATACTTGCAATACAGTTAAAAGGGTGAATACCAGATAACCCAACTACAAAAAAGTGTGCAACTAATCAAGCCAATGTACTCAGAACAGACTGTCTATAACAACTTTAACAGATCAAAGTTAATGTACCTAGAACAGACTGTCCATAACAACTTTTAATGCACCCCGAACAGATAAAACAACTGTAACAGGTTAAAGTTAACATACCCAGAAAAGACTGTCTATAACAACTTATTGTATCCAGAACAGACTGTCTATAACAACTTAATGTACCCAGAACAGACTGTCTATAACAACTTAACGGACCCAGACCAGACTGTCTATAACAACTTAACGTACCTAGAACAGACTGTCTATAACAACTTAACGGACCCAGAACAGACTGTCTATAACAACTTAACATACCCAGAACAGATTGTCTATAACAACTTAACGTACCTAGAACAGACTGTCTATAACAACTTAACGTACCCAGAACAGACTGTCTATAACAACTTAACATACCCAGAACAGACTGTCTATAACAACTTAACATACCCAGAACAGACTGTCTATAACAACTTAACATACCCAGAACAGACTGTCTATAACAACTTAACATACCCAGAACAGACTGTCTATAACAACTTAACGTACCCAGCATAGATATGATGACCTTAAAGTATTTGTAGCCAGAACAGATAAAAACGACCTTAACATATTAAAGTTAACTTTCCCAGAACAGACTGTCTATAACAACTTAACATACCGAGAACAGACTGTCTATAACAACTTAACGTACCCAGAATAGATAACGACATTAAGGTCAAGTACCCAGAGCAGATAAAAAGGACCTAAACAGTTCAAAGTCAACGTACCCAGAAGAGGCTGGAGTTGAAGCCGGGCATCCGGGCGTGGATCTTGCCGACCCTGGTGCAGACGGCCTCCACCCTGTCGACGTCGTCTAGGTGCTCGATGCACTCATCGAGCACCTCCATGACGAGCATGCCGTGCGCCTCCAGCACCTCGTTACCCCGCATGTCGTCAGAAACCTTCAGACTGCTGAACTTCTCGAACAAGGTTAACAGCTCCTCGTTCTTACGGAACAGCCTGCAAAGACAAATGACAGAGTAGGTTGTAACCCTGTTTGACCATCCTACATTAAGAAATAAGGGAAATAGAATTGAAATAACTTAGTCAATAAAGAAAGTGGTGCATAGGCCGGGTGTAGTGTAGTTGGTGTTTTTGTCCTCACCCTGTGTCAATAACTGTAATGTATAGGGGGTTCACAACTCTAATCATAATATGGATGTGATATGGTGATGTCACAGATACGTATACACTGTAACATGTGGAAGATCAGAACACTCTGAAGATGACAAATAAATCATTATAAAAAAAACATATGAGCAATAATAGTGTGTATCCTGCATGTGTAAAACCAAGAATGAACATGTGGAACAAAAAAGATATTTCTCTGGTACAGTAGAGCCTTCTGAGTGGTTACATCACGGCCACATCGCAGCCCACGACACATAGGTGTTGTACGATTTAATACGGCCCTTAATTAACAGAGTAGCTCCCGAATGTGTATTCTGCATATCTGTTGTATCTGTAAACTAATGTAGATTTCGAAGCCACTCTGTAAAGGATGTAGAAGGGATTATGTACACGTCAAACGACACGAGCCTAACACATTAAGTTTTTTTCCAGAACAAACTTAATGTGTGTCTTTTTGAAATCCTGTATCGTGAATGTACAACTTTAACACTTTCGCCAGCGAAATGCTCCATTATCTCATCATGAAGCTTTTACATCGTCACTCTATGAACTTCAAATTCCTCTAATGCCACATATAATTAACGTGCAAAAATCCGGGATATGACTTTCAGTAGCACCTACTGCATCACAGGTCATGAATATTTAAGGACAGTCGTGGGCCCACATGTCTATGACTGTTTGGTCAAGACAAGCTTATTTTATTTGTTGATAAGGCTTTATTTTTAGACACATACGTCGACTTCTCCGGACTAAACTCAACTGATGAGTTGGGGCGGGATATAGTCATGGCTTTTAATCAAAATTGAATAGGTTACCATGGTAACTCATAAACGTATAATTAAAAGCTAAATGAAAAATAATAATCATAGAATGCGCTTCACAGTGGAAGATATTTCGCTTTCCCAGAAAAATCGTATCGATTCCCCAATGGTAACATTTTAGTATGCTTTACAGTCAACTATAATTATAGCGATCTCCTCGACTATTAAAGGACTATTGTGTGCGATGCTGCTTTTTGAGTAGCAACATTGTATCCACAGTGACCTCAAACCCACCGATGGATTATAAAGCAATACTCCTATATAAATTCATTGACATATTTTATTTACATGTGGCAGTTTCGTATTATACCATAGCATGAAAAGGATTTTGTTACAGCTACGTCCATTAGAGCCAGCAGTCCCTCACTTGAACATTATCTAGCTAAGCCATACTATCCTAGTTAATTTTATTTCTAATTCCATGTAAGAATATTAACTTTCAAGCAAATGTATGCACAGTCAGCATACTCTCCCTGTATCAATACAAGACAGAGCTTTGAAGTGCACGGGAGCTTTGATGCACTATAAGACATTAAGAAGACTTAATGTAAAAGGAAACTAAATCAAGAAAGGTGAGAGGCAAAGTTGACCCTTAGTGACAATTTTAAATGAGAGGGCTAAATGACAATCGGATCTTAAGTAATCTTAAGACATGTGTGTTTGGTTGGATAATTAGGATGATAAAGCTATTGGCTACACGTAAAAAATACATCGGGGATATTATTTGACGCTATCTATGATGGCAATTCCAGGAAGTTTTACCCTTTATTATTGTAAACATACCCCTCGACTGCAGAGCGGAAACAAAAATATGAGACTGCATCTTATTGTTGATATAGCACAGAATGAAAACTTTTTTTCAGTTCCGGGTGCCCCGCCCCGGACATAACTACCATGTCCAAACACCCCCTGTATAATGTGGTTTCCCACTGGGCAAACAAGGTTATCATTTTAGTTGCTCGGTAGTATTATCTGATTGCCTATAGGGTTACTACGCAGTCGGTTTCTCTGTCCCTGAGAGACAATCTTCCAGGCATTAGTAGATCATACAAACAGTGTGCTGTATTTGTAATCGACCACTCAAATGCGTATTCTGTTTGAGATGAACGATACAGTCCGAGATGTTAGAGGAAAAATATCTAATCAAGCCATCAAACTCAAAAAGCTCACCAATATGCCAGAACACTCAAGGCAGCTTATATAACAGCTTCGCTGTTTGTCTATTAGATGGCGTGCCTCTTGGCGATAACCTTCCCTATGGCTTAATTTATTAATGAGACCATGACAATAAGACCTTTCTCCCCGTGGACTGCCGTAGCCAAATCAAAACACAATCTCTTAATGTTCACCTTAGACTTATTGAATGGACTTGGTATAAGAAAAATATTTTGCGTAGGAGTAACCAAAAATCGTGCAATATTCCCGTTCATTCATGTGACCGTTGGATTTACGGGGTGAGTGATAAAGTATGGACAGGTGATGATAGATCATTAGAGATACACAATAGCCTGCAGGTTCCATTAAATGCTCCATTCACATCAGGTGCTGCCATAAGCGCAGTGGCTTTATGAATGATGACATATGGAGGCAGAGAAAGGGAATGAGCAGGAGAGACACAGTTTTCTCCTAATTGTACAGTATTGATTACAGCTGAGATAACATATCGCAGCATACCCTGCCGGGGTGTACATATCACCAGCATATAAAAAGGGTAAAGCACGACTTTAGTATCTCAAAGAAAATTTATGTCTGACACGCTAATGGTGTAAATAAAAGACTCAATTGTCTCCATGTCACTTACGGTAATTATAGACAGATTTATAGCCTCATTATATGATGTATGGAGTTTTCATGAATAACATTAAACATAACTATAAGGGGCTATTTATTCCATTCTCCAGAGAAACGGATTTTTGCCAATGACTGTACATCACAACAGTATTTTAGTCTGACAGAGCCTATTCCTCTCAAGGTTAGATAACCTTTACGCAATAGACAGAGATGAAATTTGATTATATAATTACAAAGACATATAATTATGTTGCCTGTTTTTTTTATAAGATCTGAACGCCCCACTGTTTAGTTTAATGCTGACATCACAATTAAGTTCCTGGAAGTTCTACATTATTTTCATTATTTTGAAAAACGCTGCAACATGGTAACATCTTGAACATGATGTGCGCTTAAGAAAACCCTGCAATTTCACTTAGAGTGTAATAGGAGATAAAACTAAGATAATCTTACCAATGGAAAACAAGTCTCTGACCTTTGCTTTTTGCATGCAGCTACCAAGAAGCCGTTTCTGGAGTCCATTAACTTTGTGTGTTTACATCGTAAAAGAAATGCTCTCATACTCAAGGGTCCCATTGCATCTGACCAGGCACCTGGCCCCATGTACACCGTCCGTGTATATCATAACCAATCCCCATCCTGTACACACCTGGGTCTCCACTGGGTCGGTGTACCCAGACGTATAAACAAAAGCGGGTGAGATAAAAGCAGCTATACAAAATGGACTGTTCTAGCTGCAACCTTTGCAGAACAGGGGCTTGGCCAATTTGTACGTTAAATCAATATGACAAGTGGACATGAAAGGGCATTCTTAAATTGACAGGCGACTCAACGTATCTTACATCAGCCGGAAAGTCAGAAATAAAAACATATGGAACTTGCCTATTTGTGGGCCTAATATGAAATTGAACTATAGTAGGTTAATTATCCGTTAATGTCAGGTGTACTTAATCAGTTGCTTTGCCTTATGGATAATAGCTAGCTCCTATAGCAGTCTCCGTCTCGTTTGACTGCTGTTGTCCAATACATAATCATAGTTCTGCATTATGTAAGACATAACACTCGCATGAAAGGATGTTCTTTATTTATTTCCTGCGTATTGTAGTTCCATGAAAAGATCTCAATTGACAATGAACAGCTCCCAGGAAGGAATCCCCTCAAACACACTCAGTCAACGCTCCTGCCTACCAAACGGTCTATCAGCTTCTATTCCAAATCCAGGACTAAGCTTCTAGAACACAACCTTTCCAGGATGGTTACTCATAACAACGTTCAGCTAACTCTGACTGAGCTCGGGCGTTATGCACCCTTTTAGTATGGTACGTCATACCTAGACTCCTCCCTAACTCCTATACACTTGACAATGAATAATAGCTAAGGCATGCACTGGTGTAAACACAACGCTAAGCTAACAGAGCATGGACTGGCCATCCGCGTCAGTACAAAATTACCAAAATTACTTAAAATCCTACATATGGGCAATACATCAAGATATCAGTTAGTGTTGTTTACAAAGACAAAGATGAAAGTAATATAAGCCTTTATGTAGCTAATATACTAAGAACAGATGTACGCCCAAAAGAATCTGGATTAATGGAGCCAACCACAGACGTGAAGCTTCATCTGAGTCTGAGTGGCTTACATATCTTTGATGAGTCTGACAAACCCATCTGCTAATGTCTTGTACCCACAGATTGGCTCCCTCACGGGGGGCTCAGCGAGGCGAGCTGAGGATGCCGGGAAATCGGCACAACCTCAGCTGACACACACCGCACTAACATGACGGAGCGAACCCACCGAGAGGATTCTCAGAAGAGCCGCCGCCGGCGATGGGTGCCCGCCATATCTCATGTGAAAACCTCCTAATATCGCCCCGATATTAGACATCAAAGCTGCTGAGTGTGAGGGTTGTAACAGTGCTGGGTGGGTAGGAGAGGAGAACATCAATACCTTCTCTCCTCTCACCCTGACGTTGCCTTCTGGCCGCTTCCTCCATGGATACCCACATTCCACGTGTAACCAAGACGTGCCGTGACGTCACCAGATCGATTGAATTAATTCACAAGTAGATTTCCACCCATCGCCCCATTGACTGCCCCCGTCTTGTGGAATGGGGCGCCGTTCGCCTGGCGGGCCTGAGGGAATGTGGCCCGGGGATATTTCCGCCATTTGAAGCTCTGAAAACGTCCTGATTGGCAATCATATGCTCAGATGGAAAACAGACCTGTCAACGGACAGGAAGCAACGACATCCCAATAAGCCCATCCCACATTGTGTATGTACTGGAGATTTGACAAGGGGTAGGCAAGTTTCAGATCCCCCAACGCATCTCGATATGTTAACGTATCTCCAATCTCTTTAATCATATATATAATATATATATATTTTTTTTTTTTGTCCACAACTTCATATACACAAGGTTTATGTTAATGAGCTACATAGAGATGTCGATAGTGAGAATATCACAGGGGCTAAGTGTATAGTTGATGATCCAAATTAAGGGGTGCTGAAGGATAGCCACATATATACTATATACTCATAAGAAAATACTTTTGAAATGTATTATAAAAGCTGAGAAAAATGATACGTTACTTTTACGTTACGTCAAGCCTTGGAGGGTCTGAAACTCCCTGATCGATCATAAGCTAGGCCCCTATTTCAGATCATTTATAGGCCCTACACGCTCAAGTAGGCCTACTACTAGTTCATGGTGGATTCTCAAATCTGATGACTTGACAGATTTGCCAGCCAATAAATAATGACTTCTTAAACTTGATGACTTGACATATTTGCCGGTGCGCCAGCCAATCAAACTCAAGGCAATAAACGGTTTGACATTATGCGTTGGGGTGACAGGCTTTAGCATTGGTTCCTATGGACAAAGGCTAGCGTATTTACAGCATTTTAGAAAGTTAGGGAGCAACCTGTATAACCAGGAAGCAATTGGCTTGATTTAACCACTACTTTACTACAGGTAGAGTTGGGGGTAAACCATCCGCATCGACACATGTCGGCTAATCACAACGTTCTGTCAATAGCAATGCTATATGCCCTGCGGGCAGTTTTATGTACGTATGTACACGCCCATTTATGTAATGGTTATCTATATGTGGTGAGCTTTCCCATTACATTTACCAGTCTATTATGACCAGGTATTGCGAGTGACCAGGCATATCCTGCAGCATCAACTCAAGCCAACAATAGGCGGCAGATGATATATGAGTTCACTATTGTTTTCTCCCGTATCCAACCACCGGCATGAAGCCCTCCCCAGTTCAATTATTACACCTCTATATATCCTGGAAACAAACAAGTCGGCGGCTGCTCGTCGGCCTGGGGATAGTTGAGAAGGGGGGGGGGGGCGATGAGATCCGGGAACCTTTGCCCCCTGGCCTCCGACCCCCGGGCCGCCAGGGGGTTGTAGCTATAAGAAAATGACCCTTTCTTTCTGCGGGCACGTGACGAGGACACCATTTTTCCATCGCGCAGATAGAAGCTGGCTGCCAAGAGATAAGCGCAATTGTCCTGGCCGCGAACACAAAAAGAGCCCGCCCAGGTGAAATCTGGTTTAACATCAACAAACAGAAAAAAGGAGATAAAAGCCCCATCGGAATTGAATTACCTTGATAGGGCCATTAGTCCCATTGTTGTTGTAAGAGGCTTCCCCAGATGACATGGCTCAATAAGTGAATTATTAATTATGTTTACATAGTTAAGAGTCAATCTTGATGAGTCTGAAAATATCCAGGTAATTAGAAAAAATTACAACTAAAGTTTGATTACACGGACCAAAGATACTATTGTTTTTATTGAAATTCATTTTCACTCTCCTCGAAGATCTTATTGTTTTGTAATAAAACGAAGGAATTCAAGTTGTTTTAGAGTCATTAAAGAGAATATACCACAGATTGAACTTTCTGCATTTTAACAGACGACCATATCGTATCGTCGTTCAGTCAATTTTGCTGCTCTTTTGATTCAGGCATCCCAGAAGTATTCTCTACAGGATATGCCCATTTCTTCACCTGAATCCTGACACAAATCCTATCACATCCTTCCTGACCCAATCCCCTTACAGACAGTGAGAGTAGCCCCGCACGTGTATACCGAAATAACCAATGCCATTATGAGCCAAATATTTACAGCCTTCCATGCATGAGCTTAAGCCAATCGCAGTTTTATACATTTTGGTTTTGTTTCATGATGAAAATGTAGAAGAAGGTTAATGGTGATAATAACAGAAATAAGTTAATCAATATATATATAAAGTCGCGCAGCCTCAATGAATATGATCAATTTTGTCATAATCATTTAGACATGTAATCTTATTGAATATGCTAAGCTGAAACCAATACATGATTCTGTCAGAGATAACTAGGCTCAGCTGCATATATATTAAATAGTACATGTTTATATGTAAACATCTTTTATTTACGACCGACGGTTGTATAACCAAACACATTTTTCTTTTAAACCAGAATTTGTCAAGAGGGCACCTATATGAAGCACATGGACTTTTTAGCCTGTTGTGATTGTACACTCCAAAGGGAAATACAACATTTTTCATATAATATAATTCAATAACGTAGATCATAATATCAGCTGATAGATGTGTTATGGCAAAGCGTGACTGTCTTCCTGGTCAGCCAAGAGGTCCAATAGTCAGTACTATATAACTATCATAGGTTTAGTCTTTCAGTGGCTGTTCTCAGGTAGGACTGGCTCAGCTTGCAGAAGTGCCCCAATCCTGTCCACTCAATCACTTAAGGTGGCACTGATGAAGCCCCGGTCAGCGCTGACCGCCGGCACCTTGGAGGACGCCGACGAGCTGTCATCCGCCCGGATTGGGCCTCGTTTGACCCCCCTAATGACCACACATCTGCCTGGAGAGTGCATATATGGGGGAAGAGGCGGGGACGCCAATGCTCGAGTTGGGAACCCATCCCCTTGGTTACAGCCCATCCTATTCTCTCTAGAGGAGAGCCCCCATAACTCAGTTTTGCTGCCATCTTGGCGGTCCTATATAAATGTAGTGCGGCGGTCTAGGCTTAGAGTGGAAGGTATTGGGCATTGATTGCCTGTCTATGGGGCTTTTCACTGGCGGAAGGGCTGCAGGCGTGGGAGAGAGATTACCAACGTTCAGCCCCAGACTGGTCCATACCCAGAAGGATGCTATATGGACGATTGGTCACAAATTGGAGTTCTTATTCGACCTACTTTCGGCTTTGGGGAGTACAACCATTGTCAGATCGCTGCATCCTCATATCGTTCATACTATGCTTTTGCACTTTTATATCGTAGAAAACTAATTGTTTCTAAACTTGAGTTTCTGGTCCATTGTTTCAGACATGAGTAATGTTGTCAAAATAGAAAATGTGAATATCCACATTCCCACTTGGGGCTAATCTTCATCTGGGAAATGTATTCTCATCGCGCAAATTTGAAACCTGACGACAATTCCATCGTTACTTTCGCCGACAGTAACTTCAGGAAAACTTAATTAGACTGCTCCACCCAGCGTCACATATTGGCGTTCCTGCTTCGTCCGGTCTATAGAGGCGTGATAGAGGCAAGTGGGATCGCCGGAGGGTAATGCAAGTAGAATTAAATTTCACTTCAGAGGCCTGTGGTTTTAGAGGCAATGTCATGGGGAGAATAGGAAGTCTGCACAGAAATGAGCCAATTTAGGTTGGCTCTCTTTTTTCCCTGAGAACACATGTGGCTTCAATCGCATTATTGAAAACATCACTCTGCACTGAGGTGTCTGAACCTTTTAGGGAGAAGGTACACAGGCTCAGTGACTAAAAGTTCAACAGGTGATAGATAGACGTTGAGCAAATACAGTGTCTTGAAACCATGCGCATAACACATTCCTGGACTTCGGTTGAAACCTCATAAAGGTGACCATGCAAGCCCAGAGGGAGAAGTCTTTAATACGTACTGGTCCAGTGACATAGCTAAATATAATGAGGTTGCAGCAATGTTATGTCATTTTAATCATTATTGCTAGCAACAATACTTCAATGTTGAAATGGGATGCAGCTATTGATAGCACTCCAAATGACATCGCTTCAACTTCCCAATGTAACATGACAAAAACCAAACATCATACAAATTATCATCAGTTTCCTTTGGTTTATAGGAACTTCAAGTGAAAGGTAAAACATGTGATTATATTACTTTTGTCTTTAAACACTTGTTCTTAACAGTGTCTCGTTTCCTCCTATGACCCTCCTATAGTCATTATCAGCCAGATATTGGGACAATAGCACGAACACAATATGTGTATAATCAATTCCATAGAAACTGAAAATTATCTATAATCAGAGGGCCAATGGCAAGTACATAACCATACTCAGGGGCGTACCCAGCCCTAAGATCTGAGGGGGTTCCAGGGAAATTGAGGAGGTTCAATGTAAAACTGAGGGGGTTCAACTAGTTTTTTCCCCCCATTATTCCTTATATTTGTAGTTCAATTATACAAACTTTGATAAATCTGAGGGGGTTCCAGAGACCAGTTATTTCGATAATTCCCTATATTTGTAGTTTAATTATTTAAATTTTAAGAAATCTGAGGGGGTTCCAGACACCCTCGGAACCCCCCCTGGGTACGCCACTGATACTGTTCAGTCAGCGATCAGAGCATGACAGATACCTGGGCACATGTCAGCAACTTGTCTCTGTTGATTAAAGGATAATAATAGCGCAGGTGGGAGGTTACAACTTACTGTGTGGGCTACGGCCTTACAAAGGACTGCAATATCAGGAGGTTCAGACAGTCTTCACAAGCCACTGAGCAATTACCACCTTCCATGCACGTTTTTGTAACCCATACCCCAGACACTAAGGCTACTGGATGCATCATACCCAGCTAATTTTAGCTTCACTTCGTTATTCTTAAGCTATTGTTTTGTCATGTAACAGTTTGGTATAGGGTTTGAGCCGATCTACCCTTTCTTTCTACCTGGATCCTAAGGTCTTTATATGCTTTTTATAGAAAAAAATTACAATTTTACCAAATTTAACAGAATTTGGGTGATTTGTTTTCACTGAAAGACATAAAAGAAAATCCCGACCTACCTAGCCTATTTTTTTAGATTGGTGTTGCCGGAACTCAACCATTTTTTTCCTTGGCCTAATCTGGTGGTAGTGCAACCCGGGCCCTTCTACTCGTTAAGGTGCAGCTGATCGAGCCTCCAGTAGGCCGGATGCTGGCACCCAGTACAAACACCCCACCTACCGCCGCGCCCTCAGTGCACAACGGGTTTTTACTGGACCTCTCTAGCTTGAATGCCTTTTGAGCTCGGATTATGGAATCAATAGGAAAAAAACCTCTCCTGCGCCACCCGCTAAAAGCACTCAGACATAAAAAGGGTTAACATCATCCACCTGGATTCGCCGATAGTGTTTGGTGTCTCATGTGTCGCTTGCTGGTCTTATTTTCGTCAACATAAAATCATATAAAGATATCACCACAGTCAAATTATAAAAAATTACCTTTCTTTTTTCCCTGCAAACAGGACAACTATGGTATTATACCTTTTGCTATAACACCTTTTACTTACTTAAATGGAATGTAACAGTTACATTCTTTATGGGGAGGTTGATACTTCACCAAATAAGGTTCTTTTTGGTGATGTTGAGACCAAACCAAAACAAGACATTGTATCTTAATAACATTCTGTTTTAATTGAAGGATGTAATTAGAATCATATTTCACAGTGCTACATCACAGCAGGATGCTACTGCAATGTTATTGGAAACCTTAAAATTAAACAACAAAAAACATTTGAAACAGAATAAGACAGACAGTCACTGCAGCATAATAATAATATCAGACCTTCTATACCTAATCTTTATAACACAAAGTAAGAATATCATTCTAACGACTGAAAATTAATCCGGCTATGCAACATTACCTACGAAAGAAATAATGTGGTTTAGAATAGAGGCTTATTATGCCCTTTCTTGAGTTTGTCATTTAGAAACTCACACGGCCTTTCCTATCACGACGTCCCATAGATCGGAAGTAAATGTGCGCCTGAGGATGTGGTCTGTGATAATGAAAGGTTGGCGAACAGACCTGGAGGTCTTAATCACACAGGGGAAAAACCCAATCTCTCCAAGGACATCCTCTACTTCTCCTGACTACAGACAGATGATGGAACCATCAATGGGAGGAGAAGAGCTGAGTAACTAGAACATGGATACTGTGTCCTGCCGGTATGACATTATGTCATACGGGAGAAGCCCGCGTCCTGCCAGTATGATGTGTAGGGGACGCCTGCGTCCTGCCAGTATGATGTGTGGGGGACGCCCATGTCCTGCCGGTATGATATTCAGGGGACGCCTGCGTCCTGCCGGTATGATGTTTGGGGGAAGCCCGCGTCCTGCTGGTTTGACATAAGGGGAATGCCCGTGTCCCGCTGGTATGACACACAGGGGACACCCGCGTCCTGCCGGTAAGATGTGCAGGGGACGCCCGTGTCCTGCCGGTTCGACAAGCAGGGGACACCCACGTCCTGCCGGTATGATGTGTGAAGGATGCCAGCGTCCTGCCAGTATGATGTTTTGGGGACGCCTGCATCCTGCCAGAAAGATGTGTGGGGGACACCCATGTGCTGCCAGTATGACGTGTGGTGGACGCCCGCATCCTGCTGGTAGGATGTGTGGGGGTTGACTGCGTCATGCTGGTATGACGCATTGGGGGACGCCTGCGTCCTGCCGGTATGACGTGTGGGGGATGCCTGCATCCTGCCAGTATGACATCCCGGGGACGCCTGCCTCCTGCCAGTATGACATCCTGGGGGACGGCCGCGTCCTGCCAGTATGATGTACGGGGGATGCCTGCATCCTGCCAGTATGACGTACAGGGGACGCCTGCGTCCTGCCTTTATGACATGCGGGGGATGCCTGCATCCTGCTGGTATGACGTAAGGGGGACGTCCATGTCCTGCCAGTATGACATCCTGGGGGACGCCCACGTCCTACCAGTATGACATCCTGGGGGATGCCCGCGTCCTGCCAGTATGACATCCTGGGGGATGCCCGCGTCCTGCCAGTATGACGTAAGGGGGACGCCCATGTCCTGCCAGTATGACATCCTGGGGGACGCCCACGTCCTACCAGTATGCGTACGGGGGATGGTCTTAATGACAGCATGGGGATTGAAACAATAGGAGCTGATTACTGGACACCTCGGCGTCAAGACCCTAATCAGGGCTCAGCCTTACCAGGAATGTAATTAGACCAGAGTTAATCAGGTGGGAGGCAGTGGGGCACTATGCGGCAAGCCCGCCGTATATTATATACCGTATACACCAACCCCCTAGGTGCAGTGACACCTGTCGGCTATCAATCTGGATCTCACAGTCCCTCTTATCGACGTTCACAGACTATTGGTTGTGCCCTGCAGGTGGGGAATGACAAAAAAAACCACCCTCGTTGGTGCCGCGCGGCCCGCCGGCTGGACTGGTTTGTATTCATAGCTCGGAGTAAGCAAAGCCGGTAATTAAAAGGGAGTGGGTGATGTGATCGCGGCTGAAGGGCCCAGTGGGGGGAGGTGTAGCCGCCCACGCTGCCCGCTCCTGGGCCGGGTTAACGTTGACTACATAAAGTGACCCCTGTCACCTTACCGGCGTTAGCGTGACCTCTACGTTCCTGCCCTGCATTGGGGATCCATAGGAAGCAACAACAATATCCGGAGACTACCCTAACGGACAGCTATGTAGGGAACAGTATATCACTGTTTAACGACTACATATATTAATGCAAGTCACGATAATAAAAAAAATCGATGCATATCATTATTCTTGAGATATTTCAGGGATGAACCCAAGAGGGATGTAGAATTGTAGGCAACCTCGATTTTCTGTGTTAAGGTAACCATCAAGATGTGGTACGCCTCCATATTCCATACCCGTGTTATGAGTTAGCTTGACCTAAGTTGGTGTTCTTAATCCATGGCTTTATTGAATATTTCTGAATGTAAAGCATACATCTTATAATATTAGGGAAAAAAAGATAGTTAGCAGGATAATAATAACTGATTAGCCTACTTTCATATAGACATGGAGAAATTATGTCTGCGAATATAGCCTTAGGTAAGTAATCAGCTGGATAGGGAATTTATGCCAGTGGCAAAGAGATGAAGACAGTAATATCTCTCTCTGCCCGCCTGATTGGCACGTCATCATCTCGATATAATTACCGATATGACTACCTAAAGTAAATCACTATATTTCAGGGCCAATATCTAATGCAACATCAGCGTCAGTATCGTACTCTCCGAAGCAGCAAGATGTAGCGATCAATTGGGCTCCAGACGGGGTCCCATGTTCCATGTCCAGATTAAGGATTGTGTATTTCTGATAGCACTGTGCTTTGTGACACTTTTTACGTCAGAAGAGGATAAGGTTTTTTTTCTTACTTTGAAAGATTTTAGAAGAAGAAACATGAGAAATGATAAGAGGAAAGTTAGTAGGACTACATCACACTTTGTGACTATACTACGTGGTCACGTACATGTATGCTTTGGCAGTACATATATACTTAATACTACCTGGTCCCAAAGAATTAAACAATTAACGAATTTGAGTGCATTCATACGAAAGGCCATGAGACCATTGATCAGCTGCAGATATTGTTAACAGACTGTGTAAGTAGCAAACATGGTGCCGTGACCTATATTGATTGCGCATTAGGAAATGACGCTGTTGCATTTAGCGGTCTACATCCATCTCAATGTCGGCACCAAACCACCCATGCACCCTACTACTCACCACCCCACCTACAACCCCTACTCCCTCCCCTCAGCCGCACTGACGAAGCCCCCAGCTTATTGGACCCAGTGGGGGCTGCTGTTGGAGGCGGCGGTGCCTACCGACGGATTGCAGGCACTTCCGCCGTTTGCAGTGATGTGTGCTGGTTGGTCCCCCGGCGTCCCCTTTATCACAGCACCCCCTCCCCCACCCCCTCTTCCGGCGGCCGTCGATCCGACCGGAAAGCGCCGCAGTGGCGCCCCATCGGCTTGCCTGGCGCGGTGTCGCTAGAGATGAAAAAACTCGTTTAGTTTATCAAATTTGGGCCGATACCGCCCAAATGACATTTAGAGTGGCATCTCCTGGCTTCTTGGGCGCCGGCCTCCCCTGGGTGCTGCCCTTCGTGCGGGCCGCGCCGTGGGGATGTCCCATTGCCAATGACGTTATCTGCGGTGAAGAGATAAGAGGGGAAAGTGGCATCAAACAAAAGCTTAGTGGTGTATAAGTTCATGTTTTGTTTATACCCATTTTTACGTCAGAATTACAAATAATAATTGCAGGATTGCAGAACAATCCGTTCCTTCCTTCAGTAGGCCTAAATGAACCAACTGTTGATACTTGACTGCAGGTATATATCGTGTCAGTGCCCCTATGTTGTGTACCATGCCTGCTTTTCAATATACTCTTTGTCATCTCTAGAAAGTATCTCAAATATGTATAAGGTAAAACCTGCCAGGCCCATTCACGTCACCACTTACTGGTTTGAAGTCACTTAGTCTCACCCATAACTCTTGATATACAGAGCCCCAGGCCGGCGTGGCCTCTGCAGTGGTAAGCCGACCTATCGATTGACGCTAGCCAGGTATGGACAAGTTTGTCTAGGTAATTTAATAAAGGGGGCCAGGGAGTATTTAACACGACGCGCACCGGGTGGACAAACAGGGTCAGTGTTGGCCTGCTTATTGTGAAAGGGTCAATCCCTCCTGCCTCGTCCCTGCCGGCAGACAGTCTCCTCTCTGCAGAATGAAGGGGCGTTTACACATACTGTCAAGACCTTTCATCTTGACCTCTTGATAGTCTCGAAAGTTGTCCTTAGAGTCTCTACAAGGCCAAGTCAACAGAGGCGATTTTTTCATTGGAAGTCATTGCATCCATCTCAGAATCGCAGGCATAACAAATTTATCATTTTGATTTGAATTCATATCTTAACATTATGTTGGCACATCAATTACTTAGTCAATAAAATGTATTTCTAAAAATATTATTGTACTGACACGGGTGTCAGTCCTATTGCGCAGTAGTTATCTTAGCTAGTTGTTTGTTGGAAACTAGACCCGTACTAAGATAGACTCTCTGACTTATGCACATCTGAGATGCGATTGGAGAGTGAGTAGATGATATCATGGAACGAGGCAAATAAACTGTGCATGTTGGTACCTGTACTTGTTAGAGTGACACATGTGGCCTCTGAAGGCAGCTCGATACGTGTGGGCTTAGAGAGCTGGGATAGCACTTGAGCGCATGGGCAGAGATAGATAGGTGACTTGAGATAGGAGTATTGGTTTGTGAGGAGTAGAGTGGCAATGTCTCAGACTGACATTGGTCAAAGGAAGCTCAGTGGCACATATTATTGCATTTGGATTAAATAAACATTGACCTTTCACACAAGTGTTCTCTGTCATCCCTCAATTAGGAATTAGGTTCTAGGATGATTACTGATCGTAATGAGATGGAAGACTGCGATCAGCAACAGCTTTATTGGAATATCTCACATGGAAACTTAGCGGAATGTGGACTAATCTTTCATGCGAAAAGTGGTCACCATAGTTCATTATATTGAACATAAAGATTGAAAATGGCCCAGATCGCAATGGATGCCAAGGAAAAATCCTCTACAGCGGATGTTGCTTGTAAAGCGATATGACAGTCCTAGGCCTGACACTATTAAATGTTGTCACAAAGGGTTTGCGTTATGTTTTCTACCCTTAGTTCTGCCCTTATAATTCTCTAATATTCCCGCGTCACGGGTATAGGAGGTTTTATACTATGCCATATGAGTTACGACATGAAGGTGTCGCAATGAAGTCGCAAATAACATTATTAGAGATAAACTTTTTTGTTTGACATGTATGACATGCCTCCATTTTTAAACAATTCAAACATATTACCCCTGTATGTGAATTTTCTGTGATATACTCATATGACGTCGATATCGCAGCTCAAGTCTCACAGGTGCAAAAGCTTACGGCTGTCGCAACGTGTGAACCGGGCTTAAAGCCCCCACCCCACTCCGAGACAATCGCCTCGTTACAATGAAGTTATAGGGCAGACGCCGATCGATCTCGGCGTGGCATGCAACGCCTCTCCAATAGGACAGTAAAAAGAGAGGACCTATCCTGTTAGTAGGCGCTCCACGGGAATACCAGGAGAACGCCACTATTCTGTTTTTTATAAGAATATAATATGCCTGTGCCACCAACAAAGGATCTACGGCGGCCAAAACCGAATCTGTATATTGATAAATGGTTGTAGCAATATTCAGCTGGGAGAAGCTCACACACGAGTGATAGTTACAATGGGAAAACATCGGTTTTAAAAAGGCCTCCCTTTCAAGCAATTGACAACCGAGCCGTTCCAACTCTAAACTGTTCACAATGTGTTCGTGTCAATACAAATACATCTGAAGGCAATATCAGTTCAGTGTAATGGCAAATACATCCGCCACGACCACCTCGTGAAGCCAGCCACTCAGCCGGCTTGTACGAAGACTATTGAGGGCGTAATGCTATACAAACAGGAATAGCGCAGGTCGACAGAGTACAGAAAATAAATCCTCCCACAGAATCCGTTTTTTGCATTAGGTGGTCGAGGCTTTGGCTCAGAGGCCGACACAGTGTGGGGGCAGATTCTGGCCCCTACACTTCCCTTCCCACAGACCACATCACGTTTGGAAGCCCTGACCAGGCCAGCTTATCCACCGCTTTACTTGTACTGATTAAGTCAATGTCATTCATCCCAACTTAATCGAGCGTGCTTTTAAGTAGATCCCAGTTATTAGAGTCAGAGGCCGCTGTGTCGGGGACACTGCTACTTGTGGCCGAGCAGCTCGGACTGAAACCAGAACGTGCTCGATGATGAGGGAGGAGGCACTCGGCCCGCCTCTGTAGGCCTATAGGTGGTACAAAACACGCCCCGCCCAACTGTAAAAGCACGGCAATAAATGTAACTGAAGAACGGTTATAACATATACAAAGTGCACATCTAAACGATTGGATTTATGTGCAGACCAATTGCATGCCCGACCAAACCCTCCAACCAAGTGGTCTTTGGTGTACGTGTGGTAGAACACGTTTCAGTCTTATATTTATGGATGTGGTAGATTTAATTCTGCCCTGTCAAATGAACTGATGATTATCATGGTAACCATGATAGTTTACATTTATGAACATAGTTTGTTTGCGTCAGAAGATACCGGCTCGCTACCGGGTAGATTTAATGCCCCCCTGATGCTATCTATATTGGAGTTCCAAACTTACCTTAACATAATAAACATTTGGACGTCATAGAGAGAAATGTAATGTATACACGAACATTACGGACAGCTTGAACCTCCTGAAGTTTAAAGTTTTTCTTAAGAGTTTCAGAGCAAGTTTTGAAAATAGTTACACTTTAATACTGGCATAATAATTTTTTCGTATCATTGACTTAAGAGCTGGTCATTTTGTAACTTCGTTTATTTCCCAAAATCTGACTGTAAAGTAAGACATTTACAAGACATTTACGCCTTCTTAACTCATGAATCTATTGAAAATTACTAGTCTTATAATGTTTACCTTTTGATTCGGAAACTTAAAGTTTGTATCCTTGGCGAGGAAACATCGGTTGCTTTCCTAGACGCCAACCTCCAGAGGTTAAAGTTTTTCTTGGCATCACTTTATCAAAGAGTTTCAGATTAGGCAATTATCGATCGACCTTCGGTTAACTCTCGTCAATGAGTAATTCGCGAGAGAGCTCCCAGGGTCTAAGAATTTAGACCGAAGAGCGTGATTCAATCCATGACATTTGAAAGGATGCCAGCAAATGTTCAGTCTGGTTCAGTGTTTTTTTTCCAACATGTCGCCGCAACAAGTTCCGGCCGAGGATCATAGCTATCTACGCCTTTGGGCAGCAATAGAGTTGATAACATAAAACTCGCAATTGCAAATGCTTTGAAAAGGAATAAAAATACATTTTATTTGATGAATATATTTACAATAAATATTCCCAGTGCATCTGGGATCTTTTTCCAGAACGCATAGAATTCCAACACACAGAAGAAACAATAATAGTGGCAGGTCTGCACCTTTTGAACTATCATAGTTGTACCACGAATCCCAGAGTATGTATACCTTTAGCAAGAAAGCAGAGTGACACTAAAAGAATTGCTGACGCCAAGCGTATGGCAGAGCTTGCAGTGACCCAGTATAGCACCCATGTATGAAAACCCTTTCTTTCATTACTCCAAGCCTTTGATCCCAAAGTAAACCAATGTTTTTAGTATGATGAATGGGGTATGATACATCTGGTTCAATATTATACTATAGATAAATTCATACTGAAGGTATACCATCAGAGCTGCACGTATGATATCTAGCTTTTATTTTGACTTGTCGCCACAGATTCATGTTAAATTCCTGACTTTGATATGTTCCCTATTACAATTCTTTCATACATACTCTCTCCTTTACAATTCAAGGAGACGTGTAGATTGGAGATGCTTAGTTTCTTTTCAAAGTGAAATGTATAAGCCTTTACATCTATGTATATCTCTAATTGAACGATTCCACCTCAAGGGAAAGACTAACGTTTCAGGAAGCGTTATAGATGGAATGAATAAATAATATTCCTCGGGAAGAAATGAAAGATTATATACAATCTAAAGAATAATCGCTTACCTCAAACAGATACGGCAGATCTCTTTCATCTCCCCATTACTAAAAATAACTATGCTGCTTGTAAGATCTCGGGGCGTATTGACATCTGCATCCATTCCAGTTGAATATTTCACACGTATTTACCTAGGCACAGCGTGATGGGGGTAGTAAAGGGGGCAGGGCGGGCGATAACAGAACACGCCAGGTCCCCATTCTCACCAAGGTAACTGGAGTGTTTATAATTCGTGTCACCAGTCTGAAGAACACCTCAATTAGGGACACACAAAACACTTTAACACAATTTTCTGAATCTCGTTGCACGAATCGGTGGCAATAACGTGAAACTCACTTAGACGGCGAAGCATCCCAATGGACTAAGTTTACAAGGCCTTGTAGACTGTGATTTAATGGACAGACGCCATGGTTACAGTGTACCCAGGCAAGCAAGGTTATCATAACATTGCAGTTAAGTTCTGTTAAGTTTTGTTTCAGTTCTTGTTATTTTATTTTGATGGCACCCAATAACATCACTGTGACATTGCATTGTGATGTTATTACAACCTTCTGGTTACGTTTTTTTCACATAAAGATAACGTTGTTACAACAATCTTTATTGGTAAGGTTTCACTTCACTTAATGTAATTTTATTATCAAATTTTGTTCGGTTTGTCTCAATCTCACATAAAAAGAAACCTAACTGGTAAGTGGAAATTTAACAAGTAACAGCCTGACTAATAGAGTATGGTCATAGAATGTGCCTGTGACGTTGCTGCTTGCCTTGGTATAAGGCGATTGGTATTTGGGTTGGTTTCGCTTACTGGGGCCATGTATTATGTATCATATGGTTAAAATGTATGATATAGCCTCTTCAAGCGGTGGTACAGCATGGGATTAATATTGTATTGGATCAATATTTACTGAAATAGAGATAATGTAAACTGAAAAAACTTATGTTTTAAAAAGTGCCTCCAGTTCTCAGCTACCTTCTGAAAACAGCCACTTGTTAGCAGACTACACATATCATGACCTGAAGAGCGCGATAGAAGATAGCTTTATGTAAACTTTTAGTGATGTATGATTAATTAATATATGAAACCGTATTTCCAGTATAACTTTTCTAATGAGATGGTTGTTTCTATATGCATGTTAAAGGAAATCGTATACAATGTTAGGTGTGGATGAACAGTGCTGGAATTATATCCCAGCCTAATGGTCCACCACGACCTTACCTAAAGCATGTACTTAGGGCGTTCCAGTTGCGTGTTGATGTCGCAATCTGATGAAGCGTTGTCAGATGACACTCTGAGAGACCTATCACATTCTGCACTTGATAGTTATTGAACAGAATCGGCAACGTAACCACACGTCCCTCTGCCTCTATATTTCTTAACAAAAAGGGTATTTCACATTATTATGCTATATAAAAACTACTAACTGAAATATCGCCTCTTTCAACACCAGTTATATAACACATGCGTTTCTCACATTTTAGATCTTAGATGATATACAGATGATCATTTACAATTCCTAAATGTATAGCAACTATATAGATAAGCTCTAACTAACAACAGATATGTTCAAGAGTCAAAACTCCATCATCTTAAAGTGGGAACACCATTCTTATCTATAAAAACATATAGTTAAGGTATGCCTTTAGAAAATGAGTTCAAAGTGAAGATTTCTGGGTAGGTATGATTAGATACAGCGGAACCGGAAGTGGACCTCCTGATGATCCAGTTGAGGTAAATCTATAATGGATTTATGACAGTTGGTAAAATTATGTATGACGTCAATGCATGATGTATTAATTATATATTACATATAGCGTATCAGGTGAAATGACCCTTATTTTAATGATAATTGCACTTCTGACAGAGTACAGTCCAAGTTACCTACATCCGGAAACTCTATGGTCCAGTTATCTGGACACCACCATTCCGATTTCTTTTCCTTAACTAAAATTATTCATGAGGTAATTTGCTAATTAACAGAAAATGAGTTTGGACATCCAGATTGATATGACACCAAGCCTAATTCTAAATGTTATTCCCGTTACGTAGTCTTATGACAATGTTTCCAGTCTTTCATACCGAGATTTGTACCAACGTTGGGTATCAATCCCGATGCAGCAGTCAGTGTTCCGTATCGAGGTAAATGAGAATACGATCCATAGGTGTTATTTTAGGCGTGGCGCAGTAGGTCACTGACGGTGCCCCTCCCCTGACCTTCTGCAACAGCTCCTTCTATCAATCGTTAGCTTCACTGCCCCTCTACACATCCGCCCCTCTACACATTGTTCCATTGTTCTGATATATAGAACCAACACGTGCATTCATTTAACAATAGGGAATGGAGTAACGTTAACACGCCCAGTCCTGTCCATAATCCCTATAAGTCACTCATACTAATTCTAGATCTATCCTCCCAGGCAAGCATGCAACGTAGTCATACCTAAGCAGTAATGTTCTTTTTAGTTCTGGTTTGGTTCTTGTAATGTTATTTTGATGGCACTCAGTAACGTCTCTGAAACCTGACACAAACGTTATCGTGATCGTGATGCCCATTCAATAAGAGACAATAAAAATCATTATAATCAAGATGATTAAACATCGCTAATAAGGTCTTTGCACACGATATTAAGTCGTCATAAAATAATTACGAATTTTGCAAAGGTGTTGAAATGTTATTCATAACGTAATCCTGTTGTTGATATCCAGGTCTCGATCTTTTTGTCTGCCATCTGTCTAAGAATAATACGGATAACACCTGGCTGCCGGGTTCATCCCGTGAATTAGCGTTATTAGACCGTTCGGCAATTCATTTACAAAGTACGATTGTGTATTGCGGTCCCGTGGTTCATGCCGGTCAGAAAGAAGGGCAATTCACTTGTAAAAAGATCTCAAAACAACACCGTCCCAGCTTTGGAAAACATCCAATTTCAACACCCAAGGCAGTTAGCACTTTGCTATATGATTTCGGTTCTTTCTTTTACAGGCTGAATTAACACACCTCGATAGGAACTGTCTTCAGTGTATTTTATGAAACATAGTTCACCTACCAGGGTGATAAACAAACGACATTAACACCTTTTTTTAAACAAAAATAATTAATCAATGCGCAATAAAAACCCTTTTTAATGAGAATGAAAGTAAAAGTAATGCATTTGGCGGATGGTTAAGGATTCCAGCATGTGGAGACGCCTTGGGGTAACTACTTATATGCATTAGTGTGGGGCCATCAGCACGGCCATGGATTCCATTAATCTCAGCGCATGGAGCCCGTAATGGCGGAGGCTGCTCCCTTTTTACGAGTGACTCGACACGGGACTGGATGAGGCACTCGACGGCAGGTCGTCTTATCATCTACGGGTCTGGTTTTAATCTTATCTCGATATTTGTAGAGTGTGGACTCCCTGAAACGGGTAATGCCTGCGCCGTGTGGAGAGATGTAGTCCCAGCTCCTTCCTGCCGTTTGTCTACTCTATTTTTATCCGATAAGAGACCTGGCGAGGCAGACGAGCGAGGTTTGTTTTTTTATCAGCTCAAGATGCTGACAAACAGAGGCTGAGGATGCATTTAAAAGTAGAAATCTGAAGTGTTGGATACATGTCGTCCTAAGGATATTTTCTCACACAAGAGCCAACAAAGAAGACGCCCTTTTATGTTAATTAGAATTAGATAGGTCCTGAAGCAGCAGATGCTGCTGCATTTAAGAAAATGAACTAAAATGCATTTAAAACGGAAGTAATTCGACGTCTTTATACGGAAACCATCAGACGCTGCTGTGAGACGCATCCATTCATCTAGAATAGTGTTGTAGGATATTAAATGACACAAACCATTTCTCTGCAATACATGTAGTGTCATAAGATGTTAAATGATAAAACCTGCTTCTGTGATAGTGTACTAGAACATGAATGAAAAGACTGCAATGCTGTTGTTGAATATCTAATGATTAAAAGTGGATTTTTTTAATTATAAAACTGCTTCTTTGCAATCGTGCAGTTCGATATAATTCATTAATAAAAACTGTTCAGTAGAGTGGAAGTATGTTTAATGATAAGCATACGTAAAGCTTATTTTCAATAATGTAGTAAGATGTTTCCTTACGAAAACTACGTTACTTCAATGGTGTGGAAGGATGTTTGATTTTAAAATCTGCGTCTCATCAATAGTGTAGTAGGATGTTTTATTTCAAAAAATGTTTCTAAAACAGCGTAGTCGGATGTTTGATGATAAAAACTTGGGGATACTTGGTGCTAGGCTTTGGCCAAGTTAACCTTTGCGTAGCCTAGCTGATTCCTCACCGCCATTATCAAAAACTGCACTATCGGACTGGGCCGCTAGCTGTGAACTAATTCTCTTTTTTTCTATGAGGAGAGTGTTTTATGTCACGAATACAGGGCTGACCAGTATTTCTGTGGGATACTTTTTACATTTTTACATTAACACTTTGGACTGTTAGGAGTAGCTTTCTCCTTCATACATTAAGTCACCTAATACTCCTGAAACTCGTTCAGTATAACACTTGATACTATTTCCGTGTAATGATAGTTGTGAGCTGTATTGCTAAATGTTGTATTCAATAGAGTGTATTCAAATGAGTCAATGATCCGCTGCAAAGTCCTCAATATTTAAGATAAATTAATGTTTTTGCCTGGATCTTCCCGAATAACGTCCACAACAGTGGCAATGTATTATTTCTAAAACCAATGAATGAACTAACGGAAGTTATTTGTGGTTTCTACATTTTAGTGATTTGGGTCGGCCTACAACTCGCATTGATTGACGAAAGGTTGGATCAATAAAACTAATTAATGATTCCAAAGACAGCAGAGGCAATGGTTAATGTTGAAGCCATCACTTTTAGTGATGGTTTTGCTTCGAATTTGGCAAGGTAATTAAGTAAGCTCTTTAATGGTAACGATCCATTAAAACTAATGGTCCATGGTGAGTTACTGTGAATACGGAATCCGACTGCCCATCAGTTCATCTGTTAAATCGGTCAGAAAAGAGGACAGAGAGGCTCCAATTGTGTCAAACTTTGTCCAGATATTAGTATTCTTGGCAGCGATTACGCCTACATTGGAGGCAAAACATATCTCCCATGCAGGCAGTAATTGCTCTATTGTCATTTACTTTATTTGACAGATATGCTCCTGCTTGGTAAAAACAATGGAGTTGCAACCGTCTGCATCATTCCCTTCTGAATAATTAGAAATGAATTTCTGAAGAGGTCAATAACTGCATTCAACTTACCATTTCCCATTAGCTACAATTATATCTTTTGTTTTCCAACTAGTATTTCAGCTTTAAATACCAGGACATGAGGAAATAGTTCTTTAGAAAACCAAACTTCCAACTGTGATGTAGTGAAGCAATCCCCCTAAAAAACGCATGGGTATTAGGCCTAATGAATGTGATACTGATAGATGATTCTCATTTACAGACTGATAAGCCATGTGACACTTGTGTGTGGTGCACTTCCCAGCTTCTGGCTATCACTGACGAGCCCTGCTACAATTATATCTTTTGTTTTCCAACTAGTATTTCAGCTTTAAATACCAGGACATGAGGAAATAGTTCTTTAGAAAACCAAACTTCCAACTGTGATGTAGTGAAGCAATCCCCCTAAAAACGCATGGGTATTAGGCCTAATGAATGTGATACTGATAGATGATTCTCATTTACAGACTGATAAGCCATGTGACACTTGTGTGTGGTGCACTTCCCAGCTTCTGGCTGCCACTGACGAGCCCTGTAAAGTGTTGTCAGTGCTCTCCGTGCAGCAGTGGCCCGCGGCACCTCTCTCATGTGCTCGGTTTTCACAGAAATACACGCCTACTGCTACCGCCAACCCGATGCCACGGTCGTCCCCCCTAACTGGAGCCCGCCTCTTTAAGCCTTCAACCCCCTCCTCCTACTCTCCGCCCGCCGCGACATTTACCGGAAGCGAGGTCATGGTCATTAAATGGTTGGTGTTATATGCCTCGTAGCGGGAATCCGTGGATCATGATGCTACGTTGGGGGCAGATATATTCACTACTGCAGCTTCGCTGTTCTTTCTTAAAGGTCACAATGCTACTCTCTGGCTTCAGACTCAGGTATATATTCTCAGGTCGACTTAGGTTGAGACTAGGTGACTGGTCTACCAAAGGTTTGAAATATAGATGTACGAGGGCCGATTCTCTGAGCTGACCATGAGAATGGCTTCTCCTTGTGCTTACTTTCGGGCCAAAACCTGCATATCCAATATCCCGCAATGCCCATTCTAAATCCCGACCCCACGACACTATTGCATTGTGCATATAATGAGACAAATCCCATTCCTCTCAGAGACCCCAGAATCGGTCCCAATGTGAGCCTGATATTGGCGGCATGTTTGTGCTGTTTGTGGCGTGTAAGTCGACACATGGCTTCCTCATTTCCTGCCCGGCAGGTTTATTCATCGCCCCCTCCTCCCCCAGTACCCCCGCCCCCTACCTGCCCGGGGTCCGCCCCACACCATTCGGGAGGCGTTGTCCTGTGTCAGCAGCACACCAGCAGGGGCTGCAAAACGACGGCCTTTGTCAAATGTCAGGGCCTGCGGTAACAGCCCCTAAACACAGTGACGCGCTAGATTTGCTATACGCTTGTCTTTTAGGGGAAAAAAACGAGTCCATTGGTTGCACCCTTTGCCTCTTTGCCTCTTTGCCTTGGCATTTGAGAATAATGTGAGTATTCGGCGAGCCCTGCTATACCCGAGAGCCATTAGCACCATGGTGGCAGAGAATCCCCTGGGGACACTCATAAGATGTGACGGCCAGCCTTTATCCGGAGATATCATGCGAGGCAGATAGTATATTTGCCTGCCAGGTGCAGCGAGTGGCCTCCCTTCTTGTCCGGCCCGGCTGGCGTGGCAGTGATGCAGAGCTATAGACAAGGCGGGCGGCCTTAAGTCTGCAGCTATCGTGCTTTATGTGAGGTCCAGAAAGCTGCATGAGCATCCTGCATGCTTACTTAAACTGTAGCTACTGCTCAGTCACGCTTTTAGTCATAGTTCAGGTTTATAAATGTCTGAGTTTACTGACGATCCCAATCTCACCACTAAGCCGCACAGTGCAGCGTGATACTGCTATATATGGGACAGACGCACGAGCCTGAAGACTCAAGGGCCATGTTTCAAATACTTATCCGTCCTTTCTCTACAGTCGCGTGAAATGAGATCCAGCACCATTGTGTAGAATTCAATACAGGAGGACGTAATAAGAGACAACGGAGCTGCCTGTAGAATCGATAGCTTTCCAGCCCATCGTAAAGGTTACATCCTCTGACCGTTCTACCCTAGATCTACTGTCTCTATTTCATTTGACCATTTTCAGACGCTTTGTATGGGTATGTAGGCCTAAATACTGCAGGTGTTGTAACATGTATTGACCTTTTGCTAAGTTTAGCCATTGAGAATCATGATTAAATAAATCATTATCCCTATAGATTCTGCGAGGCATCTTAAAGTGATAATTTGAACAGTCACTTCTTTACAACTGTTTCCTTGTTACCGAAACCCATGCATTAACCTCTCTCATGACCAACTGCATCATTATAATTATAATAATTCTACTTTCCTACTTGATAATGAATACATTGACCGAGATGAAATGGGTTACCATGGCTCCTTGAACTCTATATAGGACACGTTACCACTTCCTGCTGGCAGGTAAGGCTCGTTAAGGCCTGGAGGTAGGCTACTCAGGCCGGCCGTGGAGCCCGCCCCTCCCTCACCTGTACCTAGTGCAGCATCCTTTATAGGGATCGTTAGCAGGACCAGGGGTGACACCATCCTCTCTGTAATTGACGTCTTCTCATGGCATCGGCGGATGACACAGACGAAACATGACCGAGGCTGCCATATACCTGCCATATACCTGCCATGTCCATTCCCCTTGGTAGGGGGGTCCTACCGCTGTATATAAAAGGCGCCCTTCACAAAGGGATTTTCTTCCACCCCACACATAGAAAGGAATAAAATGAGTATGACGTAATGTACATTTAAACAAAGGACATTCAGACATCAACTATATATTCTAACTAGTTCGTTCACTCTATGATGATATAGGGAAAAACAGTTAACCAATATCTCTGATAACCTCAGTCAGTTGTGAGTCACATTGATTATCAAATTAATAGGGCCTATAAACCAACCCATCTGTTCTAGGCAGTATAGTGACTAAGGCGACAAACATAGATGATGATCTTCATGGTAACATTTGACTATATGTAGGGTTAGGTTTTTTAGTCTTAAAATAAATCCCTGTGATACTCTTTAACTTGTTAAGATTATTGGCGATTTATTCACATACTAAGACAAAGACATCGCAGAGTTGACTGAGATTAAAAGACTACTTTTGTCAAATGAGACCATAAAATTAGCTGCCTTTTATCAACCTGAAGGTAAAGACGTCACTTCCACTCAAAAAGCTAGTCACTTTGAGTATAATTTCTTGGTAAATCTGATTTATTTTGAGAACTAAGCAAGAACACAGCCGTTTATGACTGTGGACTACGGTATGCCTACAATGCCCAGAGGTTGTCAGTGCCAGTTCAACTTTTGAGTGGTTTCTTGCCTGATTGATCGCTAGGCGAACGTTAATCCCCTAAGAACAGTGCCTATGACAAATGGACCACTAATGCGCACTGAGCTCTGTTTTGACTGCCACAAAAAACATTTATGTGTTTGATATATTTCTTCTATTTGTATCGCGGCATATCATTGTGTTGTCTGAATGACATCCTTCGGTAATTACGGGATTCATATACTGCAATTATTGTCCAGTTTCCTACTTTTCTTTCCATTATTAGATTAATAAGCGATCCTTTTTTTATAACATGTACCATGATATTGGACTATGAAGTTTGGCCTCCATTCATCAGTCTTGAATTGGAAGGTTAAGTTGCAATTTCGATGGATTAACTATCAATTAGGAACGACAGATTGAAGGAAAATATTCGATGAAATTCAATCGAAACCGTAAAACCTGACCTGGATGTAAATTTCATTTTAGTGTCATGCCTTTTCATAATGTGGCCGATGGAATAATTGAGTTTGGACCGAAATGGATTGGGTGAGCGGGCGGCAGTTTATAGCCTTCTCCTCCTGTGGATTTGCCAGTTCCCGATTGGTAATCCTCATTATTTGGGTCCCCCGACACGTAAGCCAATTTAATCAGCAGGTTCGTGTGGCGGGGAGCTAGGCAATGGGACAGCCGGGTCGAGAGGCAGGTCGGGGGGAGAGGTGTGCATACAGGGAGAGGCCATTGGATGAGGTAGGCAGATCCGGAGAGTCTCATGTTTTATTAAGGGTTGATGTTTTGCTTAAACAGAACGTTAAAACAATGTTATGTTTTGGTCAGGTCTTAATCTCATCAAAACAGAACATTATCATAATAACAATCAGTCCGTTTAGGGTCAGGTCTAATGAGCCCATCCCAGTTTACACCAACAATAAAGTTTACTATGAAATTTCTAAAAATTGTTTCTGTGCTTATTCCCCGAAGAGAGTGATATAATAAAAAATTAACCAAAGCAATTGGGTTGATAGATGGCTACTTAAATTTCTAAAATGTGACCTTATATTCAAAATTTCCCCATAGGAACCAATGCTAAAGCCTGTCTGCCTAACCTATAATGTTCAACCCTATTTTACCCTAAAATGCAGAACTTTGAACGGCTGACAAACCTGCAAATCGGTCAATTGATAACATTTAAGAAATCATAATGTTTTAGCAGTACCTGAGGATATAGAAAAACTTTATTCTTGCTTATTTGAGAAACCCCAGCTGTAGGAGATAAGGATAGCTTATATGTCTATTTTGTCAAACCTATGTCCAATCCCGGGATATACCCAATGTGGGATCGGCTTATTACCAACATTTTTTAATGATTTTTCTGTTTTGCTGAGGCCTCAATTCACTAGAAATATCGCAACAATAATGTTCTGCTTTGGTTAGATGACATACGGAATAAATAACATTATAGCAACTTTCTATTTTGATGTCAACCTGTCACTATCAAATAAGATAACCCTTACATACCATTTTAGTAGATAAGAGTTTGACCAAAAATAGTATGGTCACAGAGCGGTACTGTTTCATCGCAGCTTGGCTGGGCCTAGGAGAGTTGTGCAGATATAATGAGAGAGCCCCAGAAGGCGTGTGCACATACAGGAAAGGTTGCTTAGAGAGATGTGCACATACAGGGAGAGGAAGTCAGAGAGAGGAATTCCCACAAAGGTCACCACAGTGAAGCCATATGAAATAGAAACATAGCACAGACTCAGGGGGCACAAGGCAATTGTTATAACCCTGGTCCGCACATACTGTCGAGGGTTTTAGCCCAGACATAGGTGTATGCAGACTAAGGCAATAACAATTGCTGAGTAGGCCTGTGGTCTGTACTTGATTTATTCTACATCAATTACGCAGATAAGTGTTGATTTTTTTTTTTAAACTGAAAACACAGAAATCTACTTCTGCCTTCATAGACAGGTATTATTGACCTCCGAGGCAATAACATATCTCTTATTCAACTGCCATTGAGAGGGCAGAGCAATACTGAACGTATAGGGGTTGGAGACTTGATATAGAATAAAGCTTCTTGCACTAGTTTGATGGGAAGACAACCTATCAGGAGAAACCCTATGAATTACGTTTCACGGTCCCTGATGTAACCGCTGCAAAATACCTAGGCATCCTTTCCTGCCCCAGACCAATATAGTCTTGTCTGGCGAGCCAAGTTTTCAGGCATATATGTAACACCACTAAGTTATGTCATTTTAATCTACATACTCTATCACCACAACAAAGTTAGTTGTTTTCTATGGGGCCAACTGTTGTATACTTCACTTCCATTGTCCCTCACAACTCTCACAGTGGTTCGAAATCATTTTTACTTTTTACTGGCCTCATTCTGAGCAGGTTTTTGAGGGCGGCTTGCCATTATTCATCTGGTCCTGAGGAGGTGGGTGGGGGATAAATCAATGCCCTGACCGGTGGGGGCCTGTAGGGGACGGACCAAGGTGTGACGTATGTCTTGGTGATTTATGACTGCTCCCATAATGCCCGTGGAGGCAGATATGTAAAGGTGACAATGGATTACGACCGGTCCGACCTTCTATCATCATTACTGCCAACAAACTATTACACCTTCTGGTGCTCAGCGATGATAAATTAACCCCTTTGTGTATGAAATTAAAAACATTTTGGGATTTATATATAGCCGAGTTAGCTCTGGATGGCATATGAAGTGTAAAAAGACCGTTTCATTATGTTACTTTTCCTCCGGCTCCGTCCCATTGAGTGTCTTCTACGGCTGATCAAATTATGTGGTGGTGTTAAAGCATCAGAGGTTGTTATCCTCCTCTCACCCTCCAGGCCCCAGTAAAATGTATTGCAGTTTGAGTATGGGCAGACGCCCACAGACGTACTTGTAAGCGTAAAACGTGCACCGTTTGCTTTCTGTCCTTCGGCAATTTAATCTTTGCCGACGGTCTGTGTTATAACGACACTATAAAGTTGTTTTTATTGTATGAATGTAGCAATAACAAATTAAATAACTCTATAGCACATTACATTTGCTGACTTAGAGCCCTAGATGTTTATGACCTTTCTGGCTGTTCATAACCTTTCTGGTTTTATGAGCTATGACCGTGATAGTGTCACTTTTCTTTCAGGATATATAAAGTGAAAGTTCCAACCTGATAATATTCTATTGCCTCCGGCCAACAGACACATCCATGTTTCACGGACATTAATCATCTAACTTGATCTCTAAGCCAGTCGATATTTGCACCCTATATTCCGAATTAGCCATCCCTACGACCTCTGGAAGCCATGCCAAAAGAGACAGATAGGTCCTCCAAGCAATACAAAGTCTGCAGCCAACGCTCGGCACATAGGACAGCAGCTGCCAACGGAGTCGTAATCGGGCTGTCCTAATGCCCGGCGGACGGAGACCAGGGTTCACCTAGCCGCCCCCCGCCCATTCATTAGGGCCGGTAGGCGGGGTGGGCGGGGTGGGCGGGTGGGGCTATGGCCTGTATTCCACAAGGAGATTTGGACTGCCGGCAATTGGGTAATTCATTATTTTTTCCAATGACATGGTAAAAGACCATGCATCCCACATATCATTTGAAAGGGAATTAAATTTCCTTTCTAATGATATCTAACATGAGTATGATTATTCCCTATTCCAATTTCTGATTGATGAAATCCGAAATAGAATCGGCTAATTGAACACAGCCCTATGGGCGGGTCGGCTGGGCAGGGCTGTGGGCGGGGAGGGGCGGGCTGTGGGCGGAGAGGTCGGGGCCACCTGGGCCTGGCTCGTACACGGCCCAGGGGGTGACAGTGAGTCCTCCCAGCCGGCCCCTATCGGTGCCCCCGCCTGGAGAAGGGCTGAACTCCCCGTGTCGGGGCAGCCCTCTTCGTGCTGCAGTTCCGGCTGTAATCACGTCCTACCCCCTAGTCTGGGAAAAAGACCATCCAAATCCCCGCCCCCCTAACTGAAGTCACTCTATAATGGGCTCTCCATGATTGTTGGAAAATACACATCGTTAGCGAAAACGTCCCTGGCAACGCACGTGTGAAAAGCGACGTTTTCTTCACTGGTATTTTGGCAGAGATTTCAGGAGAGAGGTGAATTTGTGTGTTTTTTTAAGCACACCTCTGCAATTTGGGAAATAGCATGGAATTCCGAATTCGGAAAATAACTATATTTTTTCTAAATTCTCAGTTACCACAAACAAATATCCTTTTCCCATTTAAGCGTACATTTCTTTGTAAAATGTAGAAAGCTATGGATAAAGAATTTGCTTTTTAAAAATGTTTTTCCTTTTTTAACCTGGCATTATGTCAGTTTACACTGGTTTTCGGCAACAGCCAGGACACAAACAACAAGTACATAAAGTACTTTGTTAAGTACTTTGTTATTCAGATTTATGGTGTGTGAATAATACTAAATTTAATTTTAAAAAAAACTAAACACCATGGCCAAATCCAGTAATTTCAATATTATTCCCGCAGGCCTTTTGTTTGTATTAGCGTGCTTTGTGCTCCAACGAGGACCTTCCACTTTGTGGTCTTAACCTCCTTTTATCACAAATTGACTCCAATTGGAGCCCGATGCCCATGGGCAGTGAATTCACTCATCCCATTTCACATCCAATAAAAAGTCTGATTTAAGAGGTCTGTGAACGATTCTTGATCTTTGGCCGCCCGAATTCCTGTTGCCCCCTAAATTCACCTTACCATGCTCTTAACGTGTCTCAGCCCTGCCCCAAATATTAAGACGCCAGGGGAATGGGTTGTGGGAGGAATGAAAAGCACGCGCGTTTAGACATACAAAGGTGCGCTGCCATAGAAATGAAACATAGTATCTCTACCTAGATGGCATCCACGCTGCTTCCATCCTATTGCTTAATAACACTTATTGTAATTAAAGGATGGGAATAGGTATTTCTTACCAAGTCCTGGTATCTTTTCGTCCCAATATTCTTTTTTTCCCCTTTGTGTGTCATATTTATGATTCTGGGACGAAGAGATGCCAAGACTTGATAATGTATAGCTATGATGACAAACTGAACGTCTGTGTTACCTTGAGCTAAGTCTGAGTTATTAATCGGCGCCAGGGGCTAGTACAGACGTGGTTTACCTTCACTAAATCACCCTATGTGGTGTCGGCCTATCTAAGGTAACCTCTACCCCAGGGTATCATTCTTGATCACCAACAGTGTTGAGTAAGGCGGTTTCCGGTCTAGATTATACTGACGTGGAGATTTCCCATTTCCTTCTGCAGCATTCCTAAAATCTTCTATCTTACAACTTTCCTGCAGAAAACTAAAAACGATTATACAGTCGAGAAGGCACTATGTCATTGGTATTGCTGATGTATTAAAACCAAAACCAATCCAAATTCCACAATTTGTAAAGGAGTGTCCCAAAATCATCAAATCTTCGCCTGTCAAAAATGTTGACTTATCATGAACATGCTGGATTCCCTATAGGTCTTACTGTGAGTGAGTGATTATCTAATGGGTGATCATGTATTTTGTTAGGGATCTTATAAAGAAAATTCAAACAAAGTGGCAGCATTTGTGTGTCCTTTAAAGGTCCTTTGATCTGAGTTTCTTCTGTGTTCTTCTCAAATGCCTAATTGTCACTTGACATCTTTTTCCTGTTTGCCTTTTAAACTACCGAAGGAAATCCTCTTTCAAAAACTTGTCAAAATCTTGCGGAAGCTGTGGAATGAAATGAGGCAATCGATTGTCATGTTTTATCTTAAGTTTCAGGTATTATCATTATGCCTACATAATCCTATATAGACTTCATGCGTCATTACAGACCTTATGCAATTACTTCTGAGTATAAGAGGCGCTAACTTATAAGTGTATTATTGCTAATATTGCTGGGGGATTACTTCTATGCATCCCTACAACCAGTCATTTCCTTTCTTATAATCGATACCGTTTAGAGGTCACTTTGAAATACACGTGTATTCCATTTGTCCTTATATACAAGTGCACATATAAGCCTTCTATTCGTTATATAATGCCCTTCGTGCTTTTGATGTGCACTGTGCAAAAGGATTTTAACATACGATTAACGATCGAGGATGTTAAACAAAAACATTACTACACAGGACGCCTTTTTTCTGTTAACGGCAGTAGGTGAAACACGCCAGGAGTCTTGAAAACTCCACCCTGTAGAAGGAGAAGAAACACCGTAACTCAAAACCACCCGGGGAATATCCTGGCAAGAGGCGCAGAGTCAACACAAAAAGAGATGGTCCTTTACTGCAGGTCTAAGTGCATTTTCCGGAATGTCAATACACTTGGCACACAGCCTTGTCTGTGTAATGTCTACGAATGGAGACAAGAGTCGGCTAACGGCCTTAAAGGACACTGAGACTTAAGGCGAACCAGCACCACTGATTGATGGCTTCAAATGCACGCGGGCCTCTTTGGAAAGACAATGAAAGAAAAGGTCAAAAGTTTGCAATAGGCAGTTGGCTTCTGGTGATTGGATGAAAGTTCGTCCTTTGTGACTTGACGTGTTATTAAACGACTAGATTATCCTTTAGATCCATAAAAAGTCCAATAATTGAAAGGCAGATGGTCTAAGGTAAAAAGCATCGCAGGAGCTGGAGGGATGAGGCCTGAAGCATTGTCATTTCTATTCACATCAGGCCTGCATATACACTGATGGGGATTAGTGGAAATGTATTAATAATGGTATGCTCTGCCGGTGTCATATTCATCTACCTTACGTTCTGATAACACTAGGACCTGTGGCGAATTTAATGAGTTGTACAGAGTATACACCATTCAAGTCAAATTGCCTTCGCAAAAACATATTTCTTTGTTATTTGTGCATTAGAAATTTTATATATATGGGACGTCATACATGCGACCATGTATGAAAACTTTGCCTTTAATCAAGCGCCACCATGCACCGCATGCGGGTCGTGTGTCGGTAAATGACCTGTTATCATTATATCATACAGGCCTGTCTACATGCAATTGAAATTAGCACAAATTAGAAAAAGTTTGATCTGTTAAAAGATGAGTACATTTTGTTTTCATGCTTTTCTCCAATTTAGCGTGACAATGAGAATAGTATAAACTTATGTACATGTATTGAAGCACATTTTCCAAAGATACTGTGATCTTTATGATGCGAAGGTCCAACAGCATGAGACGACCTTCAAGGCTGACAACATAGGCAAAAACATGTTTAACCTTGAGTACCGAATATGAAGCTTACTACATACCAGATACTCCATCAATTTTTTGACAATTTCTTTGTTTAATAAAAGTTGATGTCAGTTTCAAATAGTTATTAACTGCCATGCCTTAGGCAAGGTCCCTGTTAACAAAAAGCATTCAATGTGACTATACTAGTGAAATGTTATTAGAAATCCGTTTACTTACCCTATGAACATTTCCACCCCTGTGGCCTCCATATTTCTCTTAACCCCCTTCCAAGACTTTTTCAAGAGAAAGAGTTGGCGGGCCTTGAGGGGTAACCGGGGGTCAATGGGCGGAGGGTTCCCGGGCTCGCCGCCAGTCTTCTGAGCAGCATTGGCGTTATTTGCCGGTTTTTCAGGTTCTTTGCTATTCTGGCATCCCATTCTGGCGTCAGATCCAGCCCGAAGCTCTCCGAGCTTCTCCAACAAGAAAAGAAAGCCCCGCCTCAGAAGTAGCGGTTCACCACTTGGTCTCTTGGGTGCGTGGTCTTTGAGGGAAATAATTAAGTACACGGCCTGGAGGCGTTACCAGCTGTGGGTGGGACCTTTTACCCTAAGACCCCGCAGTAAACGCAATCTTCTCCTGTTTCCACATTTCTGTTGTCAAGGGGGACACTGGGTGCACAGTGTTGGTAGAAGGGGCGAGCTGCTCAAGTATCCAAGGGGTATCCAGCTGAGCAGTTTACCCCAATGGGGAATATAAAAAGGGTGTCGATCTTGGGGTGGGGAAGGGGTTAAAATAGCAGGGCCAATCAGCCTAGACCGGGGCCCGCTGTGCAGAGGTCAGTGGTCTACTCGAGCGTATAAAGTCTCGGTGATTACCTCTACAGACACCAAGAGAAATAAACCTCGAAACTCACCGACAAACTAAAGAGGAGACACACAGAGGTACGGCTGTTTTAACAGAACACAATGGTGACATAATCCACGCTGCATATACAGGCTGAAGTTCCCTCAGGTTAGGGTTGCTGGGTAGGAGTAATCCATGCTGGGAGTCGTCATCGTTAAGGTGGGGATCACTTAAGACAATTTGCCTGGTCTATCTGTCCTTGGCGTGTGACATTGGGCGCTGTAGGGCCCCCTAGCTGTGGTCGGCGCGTCCTCTGCCTAGTCCTCTTCCTACTGAGACCAGCCCTGGTGCCGGGGATGGTGGCGCTGGCAGTGGTGGTAGAGTCCAGTCCTCCTCCTCCTCCTCCTGGTCCCCCACCTCCTCCTCCACGGCGGCAATGGTGAAGGTGCGCCGCCTGCAGCAGCATCAGAGTGGCTGCAGCCGTACGTACGTGTCTCCCCTCAGCAGCCCGCACCGCCGCCCGCCGCCTCCGCCGCGCTCCGACTGGGGCCGGACTGAGCAGCTCCGAGCTGCTCCTTCCCCCCGTGAACCGCCCGGGCAGCAGCGTCCCATGCAGCTCAGCCACCGCCACACAAAGCGGACGGGGACAATCCCCAATATACGGGCCGGCCACCTTAGGACGGGGAGAGGGAGATGGGCGATAGGGTATGTAGGTAGGTGTGTATAGGTCGGTAGGTAGGGATTAGATCGGTGGGTCACAGCTGCCCGGAGGCGGCATTGCTTGGGGAGGGGAAATCCATACAGACTCTAACCCTTATGTCACAAAATAAGGTGTGGCGGCTGAAGGGTTGTGGGTTGCAGAGAGGTTGCTGGAGAACCGTCGCCTTAGCATTTTCCCCCTACTCAGCCAGCATAGTGCATCGTATGGATCGGTGGTTTAGAATTGCAGGATACGCCACTCTAGAACCTGAATGGGTTGAATTGGTCGAATAAGTACACATTGGTGAGGGGTCCTGGAATATGCTCGCTTTATGTAGAATCAATGTAGATGTCTTTAAAAGAAAACCCAGAAGTGTGGGCAATTCGTCGTTTCACTTTTATCTAGGGAAGGATTATAATGAATATATGTTTCTTCATTTAAGTAGTATAGTTACTAAGTCATAATGGAAGCAAGTGAAAAAAAACACACAATTGCATTCGTTAAAGAATTCCCTCAAAATTATGTCCACGGAAATCCATCATATAGTGTAATTGAACTTTAGCAGTGATGGAATCCACTGATGATAAAAACTAAAGGACGTTTAAAAAGACGGTTTCTTTAACAGATTTAAAGCCATTGGTAACATTAGGGCAGGTAAACTGATACTCCTAATGAGAGGCAGCACGCAGGCGCGTTTAGCAGCACCATAAACAGGGATAAAAACATAAAGGACCTGCTAATATGGCCTGCCAACAATCAGCAGGGGGTAAAAAAAAGGATATCAACCGTCATTTTCATAGCTATCCAAGAACATCTGCCTCCCTTTTATGAAGGCTTAATTTCATCTAAAAAAATATGAGGGAATGAGGTCCTAATGGTAGATTAATTGCTGAAAATGGTGAACACTTTGGAAAATATGATTTTTAGGGGCATTCAAGCAGTGGTTTAATATGAGCTGCTTGAAAACAGTTTATGTAAGTCCGAAAAGCGAATATTCTTTTCATTAATGTCAATCGCAGTGTAATGCCCAAAAGAAACCTGCTAACAATCCTACTCGAACCACGGACTAGACCGGGAAATTGACGCCTGGAGAGGGATGCCCCAATTATTCTGTTCGTGCAATATTGACATTGGCAGTTTCACAAAGTCAGTTTCTTTAAATCCCCTTACAGCGGTTTCTACATTCTTGATGTAATCCCATTTAATGTAGGCCTATAGACATAGTGCAGATGATCTCGATGATCCCCATGGGATCCCCATGACATGCTCCTACATAAATAAGACATTCACACGCCAGTATTAAACCTTATTACATGTAGATGGTATATTTTTACAGTAAAATGGTAAAATCAAAAATGTTATTACCTCAGAGATATGGATTAGTTTATAATTGATTGGTCACCAATATGGTGGCCATGGGTGATCATGACGTCATCTGCACATCGTCTATATAGTCAATCATACTGTTTAAGCTCTTATTGGAAGAGGTTAAGATTTTCACGATGACCATCGAAACAGGCCACGTAACTCTCTCTGGAAAATGTCTATAGTATCGTCTAATAAATCTGCAACAACGATATCGACCTTCTGTGAAGACCTCGCCTGGAATCACAGCCAATTTTATTTCGTAACTTATCTATGATAATATTGCTTGTTTGCCTTCTTTGATTTACACTATTTCTGAACAAACAACTTTCATTGCCGGGTAGTGTTATCGGAAAAGAAAAATATGCAGCTTACGAATAATGGCTGTTAATTGTTGCATTCTGATACCCTTATACCGGCATCAGACGCGGTTTTTTCGGACACACTGTATAGCATTGGTCGTGGTAAGGTTTAATTGGCTAATTATAAATCATTATAGTTGTCGATAATTGCATAATCAGATTTTGCTTGTTCAAATCCTAATAACCTTGCCTATATATTACGTTATCTTAGTCGTCTCTTTGGGATCAATATTGAATAAATTTGGGAAGGTCCACGCCATGAAAACCTGTTACAACCTAAATCAATACACAGAGGCTCACTGCAAAGAAATAAAATGTGTTTATCTGATTTGCAAAATAGTGCTACAGACTGATTAACCATAAAATCACTCGAGCCGGAAAGAAAAACAAGAGGGCCGGCGTTTTTCAAAAGAAAATGTGGCTCTCAGTCCTCTTTTAACCATGACAGAGACAGGACCTCGTGCAACCAATAAAAGCGACAGTTTGATTTCTTTTGACATGCGGCAGAATCACCATAAAAAAACTTGATATAACGGCCTATCATTTAATTGATACTGCGTCCTATAATCCACATGATTCTCTGTATTGCTCCTCACCTTTACCTTTAAAATCCAATTTGCGCTTCAGTCCTAACCCTTTTCAGTATTTCAACGTAAGAAAGGGACCCAGCATGAGAACCAAAAAGCGACCTCGCTGCTGAAAGAGTGAAAATGGATTTGAGGGAAAGAACAAGAAAATCGACCCAGCTGCCTAATTACTCGCGGGCCTAAAACGATTTAAACCCCTAAATTGTTTTCCTCACGTTCTCGCACCTTTTGCCGTGTCAGCCAACGTCGGTTGTATTGCCTTGGCAACGTGATAATAAGCTTAAATAAATGCAAATTGTCATTATGAAACTATACGCAGGTGAAGATAATTATTCAGTCTTATTCAGTACTAAGTAAATATATCGATATGGTGGTCGCATATCCCTAAAGGAAAACTTGACATGATAATCAACTGAGAAAGGAAAAAGATACTAAAAGCTAATTATTCAAGATCAATGAATTATTGTTTAATTAACTTTTAGTAACGAGGATCCCTCGTTGCTTTTAAAGGCGCAAAGGCAATGTCAACAAGGGCGGAAGCATTAAGTTAATGATAATGTAATGACAAATTTAAGTCTACAGAGACTTGTTTATCATATACCTGGACTCGTATTTACAACAGGTTGGTTGTGCCCATTGTCTTTGACGCACTTGTGGACTAAATTGATTCCGTCAGTGTATGTAGGGTACATGGAGATGTCACAACACATGAAGACGGCGGCCCAGAGCCATCAAAGACGTCAGGTTGGCTGCCAGAACTAATGGATCGTGCGTGTTAACCACAGAGGTCGATGAGGACGGCTTTGGTAAGATACATATATAGATGTCTATATTATGTTGAAAGGCAGACGGTCCTGACTAATCACTGCTCTTCTGCTTCATGATCATCGAGGGCACCCAGCGGTAAACGTTTGTCTCTAATTATAGAAGATTAAACAAATGCAATATGTTGTTTTTATATTAAGACGTTTTAGCATGTGTATGTACCTCTAAGATATTATTTCGAATTCTTCGAGAGAAAATTGGGTGGATTGGTGGTGTGTGTGTGTGAGGGGGGGGGGTGAAGGGGAGTTTTTTTTTTTTTTTTTTTTTTAATTTCAAAATTCGATTCCCGTTATTACAAGTTCTTCCATCGAATCATACATATAAAGTACATCAAATATAACATCAACAAAATTACACATTAGATAATACAAAGAGTACGACATATGCATACAAGAAAAGAATAATTCTCTCAAAGATTTGAGATACTCCAATGTTATATATAGATATGTAATGTTTATACATTATCAAATGAGTAAGATTTTATGAGTTTTTTAAAACTCAGACGATCATGAACACTCTGAATACTTGAGTCTAATAGATTCCATTCTTTAAGCCCTCTAACATATGGGCTCTTCTGTATTTTTGTTAAATTGGTAAATTTATATTTCATTTTTACCTTCTTAGTACTTCTCAGATTTTTGTCATGTTTAGGCTGTACAACATTATCAGCCTCCTTACTTTGTGAATACATAATTTTCAACAAACTTCGTTTACGTCTAGTATACAAATCTTCAAGTTTGTATCTCTCATATAATACTAGAATATGTTCTCTATTTACAACCTGATTTTTAAATTCAATCAGCCTAATAGCACGCTCATGTAACCGTTCGATTTTCTTTGTTTTGGCCGCAGTTCCAGAATCAATTAAAAAATCACCATAATCAAAATGAGACAAAATCATCGATTTATAAATTTGTAGGGCGACACGTTCACTTATAAATTTTCTAATTTTAGCAAGAATACCCAACTTGCATCTGACCTTCTTCAAAACATAATCTATTTGAGCGTTCATATTAAGGCAATCATCAAGATGAACACCTAAATATTCATATACATGTACCTGCTTTAATTTTTGGTCACCAATAAATATATTATTGTTACCAACACTTGACTGTTTATTATATGAAACCAACATATACTTAGTTTTATCCTTATTTATCGTCAGTTTATTCTTAGCGCACCATTTTACCAATATATCCAATTTGGATTGAGCATGTAAAATACTCTCTTCTACTGTAACACCCGTACCTATTAATAAAGTATCGTCAGCATACATTACACACGAGTCTTTATCTATTTCTTTCAGAAGATCGTTTACATATATAATAAAAATTAAAGGGCCTAGAATAGAGCCCTGGGCGGTACCATAAGTTAACGGCAGCGTAGTGGATTTATAACCATTTATCAATGTACACTGATGCCTACCTTTTACATAACTTTCCATAAAAGATAAAGATTTTTCCTGAAATCCATACAGCCTTAGTTTCTTTAATAAAATGTTTTGATCTATTGAATCAAATGCACGTGAAAAATCAATAAAAATGCATGTACTATAGGTTCTTAAATTCCAGTTATTATAGAGTTTTTTAAGGAATTCAAAAATAGCTAGAGATGTACTCTTCCCAGGTCGAAAACCAAACTGACGATCATCTAGAAGGGTCAAACCTTCAAAATAATCGAGTATTTGAGAATGCATGACTCGCTCTAACAATTTTCCCGGCAAACATATTTGAGTGATAGGTCTCCAATCCTTTGGATTCTTACTCTTATGTGTAGTTTTCGGAATTGGAATTGGAGTTAGAGCGACATTTCATGGTAGAGAGATCAGAACAATATTAAAGCAATATTGTCTTTGGAATTCTATTTTAGTGCCTTTGAGGCAGCAGAAATGTAGCTCATCGTTGCCATTAACCTGAAGTGTTGCCTGCAATAGATCTATTATTAATAACTTCATTGAGTCGAAACCTCCACGTAGGCCCATCGAGGTAACCAACACTTTGAAAAGGTTGGGGCACAGTGTTTGGTGACAGGTTCTTCGGAGAATCAGAGTGTTCTCGTGTGGTATTTCTATTCAGAAACGCACCGAACCACCTTAATGATGTAAATTACAAGGGTGCTACAGCTTGGAATGACTTACCAGTAGAGCTACGCAATATTGAAACCTATCTAAAATTTAAGAATAAACAAAAATCATTGTGAAAAATAATGCTGAATCAAGCTGTAGATGGGCCAGTCCCATACTAGGATTTGGGACTGATTGTCTGTATACCTAATCACTCACTTGTCTGTATTAGGAGTTTATTGATGCCTAATCATAATTAAAATGCTGTATCATAATGAATAGGTAATTGGGGTCGGACATTATTGTCTGACATTTTAGGTTTTTTTTGTTTCTCTTTGGTCGGATTAACTGGCCTAGATTTATGTTGTAAAACTGTGTATTTAATGTGACATTGAGATGCTGTGTTTTGACGAAAACCATATTGTATATGAGATGAATATGGGATAAATAAAACGAAATTAAAAACAAAGAAACAGATTCACCCATTGTTTTTGTTGGAAAGGATATGTACTAAGACAGAATTCCTTCGTTTTCAATCGGCATTGCGTCATAGCTTAGGATAATTCTTTTGGACACTATACTAAAGCTACGAATGAACTGCTCGCTCAACAGAGTAACCTGGGTATAGGAGCCACATTTGACCGAGAGATCGGCCTTTAATCTTTGGTATATCAATATCTAGGCCAACATCTAAACCGCTCATAAATTTGTGCACCACGACATTTATTTTCTTCTTAATAATTAGAAAGTTATATTTAGATTGTTCTCTGCACAAGTTAAGTCGACCCAGGCAAGCCACAATGTAGTGGGCATCTTCTGTGCCCATATCTCTTTATAGCTATAATGACATTACATTGTATTGAAATTGAGACCTAACCAATAAAGAATGTGACAATGAACTTTTTTGCTGAAAGAACATAACCAGAATGGTCTCAATGTTGCAAGAGTAGGTTCCGGAGGCGCTATTGGCTGCCACCAAAATGACATAAAAAAAATTCGAAAGAGGATTAAATAGAACGTTGCTGTAGCTTTATAGTAACGTGGCATGCTTGCCTCAGGAGGGAGCGATTCGATCTTTTCACATAAGGCACAGTCCACATTGCAAACATAATACTTGGGTAATTAAGGGCTTACATTACCACGTCCAATGATGTAAGAGATGCACAAGTTACCAATGTCCCTGTTTCTTGGGAGCCATGTACATTCTTTCTCGGTACAACTAGTCACCAAGGTTTTCGAGGTTGTGGTTGCAATTGACATTCTACATATCCAGAAGTAACAGGTAGCTAAAGGGGGGTTTACACAGGCCGTCAAAAACGTTACGATATGTTCCCGACAACCATTAACGTAAGTCTTACGACAGTCCCGATGACTGACGGAAGCCTTACGACAGTCCCGATGACTGACGGAAGCCTTACGACAGTCCCGATGACTGACGGAAGCCTTACGACAGTCCCGACGACGTTCTCGGCCTGTGTAAACCCAATTTATCCTAAGGATTTCATTGTCTTAAGCTGTCCTAAGGCTTAGGATAACCTATCGGAAGTACTTCCTTACGATAATGATAATTTCAGACGTGTTTGAAATTTTTGTGAGAATCCTTAGGATAATGCCCTTACGACAATTAAATTGGGCTTACGACAATGACATTTTTTGTCATAAGATCCACTATCGGCCTGTGTAAACCCCCCTGTCCTATGTCAATGGTCATATTCTTATACAAATCTATTAGCTACTTTCTTTATCGTAAGCCTTTTGTCAAGGATGATGGTTTTATTATCCTAAGGATATTGTCGGGTTGTGTAAACTCTTCATGGCCATAGTCCTTACGACAATTCTTACAGATAGCCTACGATAGTGACCTATATAATACATTTTTTCCTTACGATAATTCATTAACGTAAGGTTAACATAAGGGAATTTTCGTAAGGACCCGTTGACGGCCTGTGTAAACCCGCCTTTAGTTAGCACGTTACAAAATACGATAAAATAACAAATGGATATAATTAAACTCATGATCGCCGTTACATTTTAGATGTTCGTGTATTTGATATCTTCAAGGTGTCATTTATGTCTTGATAGCGATGCCCATACGACCCTGCTTATAAGCGCTATGTAGTGCCAATAGGATCTACTGTTCTATCTACGTTACAATGTTATATTGAATTGATGTACGGAAATTTATGAATTTTATGTTGCCTAGATTTATTTTACAATTCATGCGATATTAATTGTCGCATGTATTGCTTCTATTATACACGCAACATCTAAGCAGTATATGGAAGTGGGAATCCATAGATGGCCACATCTTTCAATTATGATCCAGCGTATACGCCACAATGTGTGATCATATTAGTAGTACACTGAAATGGGAATTTGTAGCTAGCTGAGTACATTGTTTCTCTTACACGGGCGACGTCATGTATACATTGTCTATAGTATAAACGACGTTGCGTACACGATGTCGCGTATATAGCTGATTCACAGCAATATTCATCTTATCTATACACAATCTATAGCTAACATCAAAAACTCAAAGTCAAAATATCCTGTTGTGAACATGGGTGCAAGAGAAACGTGAAACACCCCCTCAAGTTTTCAATTGGAAGGCTGGTCACAGAAGTGTCAAATTACTTTTCTTGATTCATTTTATACACCTTCATTCATGATGAAAGGCGAACCTTGCCTCTGCTATAGGTTGGACACAGACGCGCAGGTACCTTGCTACAGAAGGTGTAAGTTCTCCTTTATAGGCTACCCGAACCACTATCATCTCTAAGAGGTTAACGCCGGCTTCCTCACAGAGGTCAAAGGTTATCGACCAAAGGTCAAGGGCGTAGTTTTAAGCGTAGCCAGTCGGTTTCAGGATGATCACGATTAAGGGGGGTCGCTCCCAGAAGGCTTTGGTCGTAGAAGACATATTTTCTGTGCAATAATAATTTATTTCATACGCTCATTCAGCTCATTAGGCGTACTATTATGGAGAGCCTGACATGCCCTATGTGGTAATATTTGCCCCCATACAAGAAGAGGTTCTGGTAGCAAGTTAGTGGAATAATAGCAAGTTAATAGAAGTAATGGAGTATGATTAGATAGTGGAAATTCGCGTGTAAAATCTGCTGCCGATATATAATCGGCAGGACATATTTACCAACATGTTGATAAATGTTGCTGACGGTATGTGGAATGCGGCCTTAACATATACATTCTGTAAAATCCCTCATGTCCAAAATAACGAAGTGCAGTTTAAGAATACACGCCGTCATAATTGTATGTGATAGATCTAAGATTCCCCTTATATTATTTATTTACATGTCTCATTGTATTTCAAAGAAACACCCGACAAGAACAAAATGTCAGATACGTATTTCTGATCACAGCCTAGAAGTAATGTTTTTCCCAATATAGGGCTCAATCTATGTCACAATATCTCATTACAATTATTAACATGCACTTTCGACCTTATATCCTATCTTGTAAAACGTGTACTGCAAACTGCAAAAGCACCTCATGGTTGCACCAATACACAAACTGTTGTTTTGACCCAAACCTGTTAGTAGCATCACCTTTAAGGGGAAGTTCTTATGGAAATGGCGGCTCAAAGGCTGCGATCAATTCCTTAGTGCATCGATTTGATGACCAACAAAGAAGTTGACTGCTCTGCCGGCGTACACCATAAACCCATCAAACGACCTCCTCCTGTCAAAGGCACCACCTCCTCCAGGGCCTAGAGTTCAGAGGGAGAGAGGTGAACGGGAATTCCTCCATTCCCGGACTTCCTGGTACAAAATAACCCTTTCCTGCTGCAATGTATGCATGAAGTCTATCCATTTTAGCTATAACATTACATGAATGTCGGAAATAATCTTTCTATGATTTTATTTTATCTTTTATATATATATATATTTTTTTTTTATATATATATTAATACAACACAATAAAAATGCATAGTGTGACTCTTTGTTCATTGGACATGCACAGGTAGTGGAAGAACCCTGAGGTGGAAAAGAACAAAGCAAAATTGATTATATTCCATTGCTTTTGTGCTATAGTACTTGATCATCATGTTTACATGAAAAGAACACACGTAACTCTCAATAGCATCAGGCTTATACCATGCACACACAGCCAAAAATACAGAAAAAGAATTCTCCAGTTGTGTTACAAAATACTGGAATATGTATGTGCCATTCTGGGAACTACTGCTAGAATTAACAAAAATGATAAACACCTGAAAACATATTCAAATTAACAAAAACCATAAACGATGAGATACATTTACAAAACAGATAGTTGTATGCATCGCCCGACACCCAGTTTGCAGAGTTGTTTGATTTCACGCAGTTACCATGGAACCCGAGAGGTAGATTGTATGAGCCATGCCAACTGCAAGGCAAATACTGAGCAGACATTAGAAATGTCAATCGCCATCCCAGCTGCTAATAGCAACTCAAACCTAACACACAAACAAAAGGCCCATCAGAATGCTCCAAATTCTTGGAATGTCCGGAAATCGAACTGGCGTTTATGTATAGATAACCACGGTACTAATTTGTGACATTTGAGGCATTATTAAATGTCCAACTCTTAACTAATTATGACAGAATATTCCCTGAAATTGTAAGGAGGTGCTAAAAACACATGCTACTGAGCTAGTTGATATTGTTACTTCGAATTGATGATGAAATCGTATTTATAGCATTTATATTTTTACTTAACATAAACAGCTAAGAATAAAATCAAGCAGTAGAAACTCAACAGGCACCTTTCCACCTATTTAAAAGAAATATGACAAAAAGGATGGTCGGTTACTGCACCTTTGGGACACTTTCTGGATGGCGATTTCCACCGTTGCTGACTGTTGCTGAGGACATATCCACCGTTACCTGACGACGTCGGCACGTCAAGCAGGCGGGAGTCTGTTCACATAACAACCACTTCGGGAGAACTATGTCCACAGCTTCGGTCCATCTGGGCGGCCTGATCCAGCCCCACAAACCAGCGACACTCTACTTGGTTCGGTTAGGGGTTGGAAAGAAATGGCCGTAGATTTTTTCTCTCGATAAATGTTGAAAAAAAATCGGAAAAATGTTCGGCTTTTGTCGAATTCAGAAGTTTCAAAAGGGGGTTAGGGTCTTTCATGCGAAATGATCAATTACGTATAATCGATGCGTAGATAAGATTTGTATTATATTACATTGATGAAAGGTATTCAGATTTTGAAATATCTGGATATTCAAGCAGTTATACCTTATTTATAACGTCATGCCCGACATGTTGTTAGATATTGTATTTCATTTAATCAACTGAACATAAACACATAGGCCTTATCTTCCAGTCGAAGAAATACTGATAACAATTGCTATGACATGTATATATGTACATACAATGCACAAATTGATCAGAGCGAGTCCCTTCCTGAAAAAGGTCAAAGCTATTGCAGGAAAGGTTGCTCTTGCAGTGATAAATCATTTAACAGAAAAGAAGCCATTACAAGAGTTCTGACGGTATGTGAAGAAACCACAATCATAGTTAATCTATGACTCTCGGCGCATTTACTACTATAGCCACCATAATTATTATTACCAAAAGGCACTAAATAGGCCCTATGTCTTCCATTCAGAATAAAACCCAAGAAGAAATATGTGAAGGGATGTCATGTGTAGGGGGTTTCAACATTGGAACCAGTACAGTCCAGATGCAGAGTAACGGGACAGAAATGATACAGTCAGAGGTAGGGGGATTGCACTTCCTCGGTGCAGCACCCTTAACGGGTTCACGTTGCCAGGACCGGAAACTGTTACAGAAAATTACCCATCATGCCCGGATGAGACGCCCCTCTGATGAGGTGCCCCACGCAAGACTCAGACTCAGGTCTGTCTACGTTAGCCTGATGCTGTTAATGCTGTTAAATTTCTAAGGATACAGTGTCGTTTTATAACATTAATATACAATGATCTTAATATCAAAGCCAAGTATAGACCTATGTGACGTCAAAGAACATTTTAATAACGTCGCAGAGCCCCATAGAACTTTACAGAACGTTGCAGGACGAGACTGTTACGTCCCACCTTGGCTGGGATTGGCAAAATATATCAGATTTATGTTTGACTTGGTTTTTACGCAACAATTAAGGATTATGGGAGTAGTGCAGAAAATGGCAATTTGGCAGCGCAGCGTACATTGCAAACGAATATATGATTACGTGAGTAGTATACATATAATTGGGAATGGGATGCTTGTCGCATACATTATACACCATGTATACATGACGATGTTCGTATTGTATAAATCATAAATGATTATTGTGTATAAATCACTGTGTTTGCACAACGTCGCTCAAATATAGATTATTGTGCACACGACAATGAACTTGTGCATGTCAGTCTTTGTAACATTTGTAAATATTGCTTTGACTTATATCGCGTACATAGTTCATGTAATACAGGCAATGTCATGTACACACGACGTCCCTTACACCTCATCGCGTACCTATAGCTAGCTGGTCCGATATAGGCCCGTAGATGCAATCCTCAGACTAGAATATCGTGAGGCAAAACACAATAAAGGTGGGAACCCACTGAGCGACGCACCTGAAATTCTGGTCGAATCAAGCAATCGGAAATCATCTAAAACTATCGAAAATGGTTGAAAACAGCCAGAAGTGGTGTTCCCATTGAGGGAAATGAGTACAAATTGATAAGAAAATATCAAATTGCCTTGCAAAATATCTTTTTATGCTAGATATTGGTCTCTTGTGATCCCTAATTCCAGAATCTTATTTGCATTGCTTAGTGGGTTCCCACCTTTAAGGCGGGTCCCCACGTGGCGACTAAACCACGGCGATTAACGTTGGTCGCCCGCCGATTAAGAAATAAGTATGTCGTCGGGCGACTAAATTATGGCCAGTGGAAAACAAAATTAATCGCCACGTTGGGATGCTCTTCCCATCAAACTGGCGGCGATTAGAGGTGACATTGGTCGCTCTGCCCGACGATTAACTGCACTAATCGCCGCCGATTAGAGAAAAATATTAAACATGTCAAATATTTCGCCCAGAAACCACGGCGACTAGTGGTTTAGTCGCCAGACATGACGGCGCCACTCTCTGATAAGTCGTCGGGCGACCAAACCCCCGAAAATCAAGTTGGTCGCCGCTGTTTTTGTGCCAACTAATCGCCCTGTGGGGACCAGGCTTTAAGCAGACTTACTGCCCCTGTCCCTGCAGGTAAACGCACTGCCTGTGTGCGGTCTGATCCCGGGGTCTGATACTAGTTGTTGCTGTAGATTAAGTTATGCATGTTCAAGTTTACATGCAATACATCTAGGTCGAGGCATTGCACCCCTGCAGTTTCAGTTATACTGCCTCTGCAGGTTCAAATGTTGCCTCTGCAAGTTCAACCACTATCCCTACAGATTTAGTTGTTGCCCCTGCTGTTTCAACCACTGCCCTTGCTGCTTCACATGATGTCCCTACTAGTTCCACCACTGCCCCTGCAGTTTCAGTTACTACTTCTTGACTTCACATATGGCCCCTGCAGATTCAGTTACTGCCCCTGCAATTTCAGTGCTTTCCCTGCAATTTCAGACCCTGCCCCTGCTGGCTCACCCTCTACCCCTGCAGATTCAGCCAGTGCCCCTGCAGATTCAACCACTGCCCCTGTAATTTCAGTTGCTGCCCCTGCCGCCGTGCAGGCGCCCCTCGTTGCCGGCCTGTGTGAAGCCGACGATGAGTACGGAGAGGATGAAGTGTATGGCCCGTCGGTAGAGGCGGTCCATGGAGGGCGTGTAGCGGTCAGTTAACGTGTCCCGCACCGCGCTCAGAAACGGCTCCTCGATGGCCTGCAAGTAGACAGTATGGTGTCAAACCATACGTTATATTAAGTGACATTAAATTCTTATTACAATTGAGTGCTTAAGACACACTGGAAATGAGTAAAATATTATCTTCTGTATGCATGCAAAGCACTATCTTAAATGCTTCCACTTGAGAATGTACCTGCGTTATTATTGCATCTTTGCCCATTGCTTATATTTTAGGAATTAGAACAAATTCCAAGGGCTTTGTACAGCAAAGGTTTAGCCAAACGCTGATTATCTTTTAAAGGTAGTGTGCATGAATTCAAATCATATTATCTTTATTCTTTCGATTTTTGAGAAGCAGGTAGATAATTAAACTGTCCCAAAATGGATATCATAGTAACCTGACACCTTGACACCTTGACAGTATCTATGGATGATGACATAACATGTTCGTTGCACGGTGCGGGTGAAAAACCAGAACATCACCGTCTTGGTACAGGAAAGTTACAGCCAAACGATTATCATTCCCTAAAGGTCATGTGAATGGATTCAATTCGTGTATTTATTCTTTCGATATATCAGAAGTTGTTAGTAGATTAAAATGTCCCAAAATTGATGTCATCGTAAACCTGACATAACATCTTTGATCGGTGGCATAAACTGTACGTTGCGAAGTCTATAACATCACTGTCTTGGTAGAGAAAAGTTACAGCCAAACGATTATCATTTTTTGAAGCTCATATGAACGGGTTCAATTCATGTATTCATCCTTTCAATACTTCCGAAGCTCGGAGGAAATTGTTCTAAAAAGGAAGTCATAGTAAGCTTGACAATAGCTTTGGCCAGTGACATATAATGTACGTTGCAGGTCTAAGCGAAAGACTAGCACATCACTTTATATTGCTGTATATACGATCTGGGTCCAGAGCCGAGCTTTTATAAGCACGGCGAGCAGCTCGTCAATCACTGTGGGCAGATGACCTCCCATACAGAGTGACTCATACCGGAGTAGAAAACATCCCCTTACTGTAGGGGACCGGTTACAGAGTCAGACAGTAGGATCCATTACATGCACAACGGCTCAATAAGTGGAGGGAGTCCAAAGCTAGAAATCTAATCCCATAAATTGTACGTGAATTCAGATAAAAGAAGACGCGTTTCTTTATATGGAGGCCTCTTAATAATATTAGAATTTCCCATTTATTTTATTCAACTAATAGGTTTAGTGGATAACTGAACAAATCAGATAACCATTCAATTGGATTCCCTTATCAAATTACGCTCATTATTATTTAATGTGGGTGGCATATTTATGGTTAACTAATGAATATGTAGGAATGCTATTGGACACTTATCAGTATCTGTTTAACAGTGATCAGTTCGTGAACAGCCTCTATTGCTACTCCCATATTCCAACATATATGCTAAGTATGATTGGGCGCCATTAGATGGCATATCTTGATAATACATGCAAATGCAGTCGGACCTAGAATATATATCAGTTGAGATACGTCACACATATCTATTTAAGTCTTTACAGATGACATGAATTGGTCCTCATATCAGAATATCGCGTTTTCACATGATATTTGTCTGAGATATTTGGCCTGTACATGGCAGCTTGGCTAACCTTTGGGTTATATCTCGATGCTAATCAAGTCCTGTATCATATCTGTGTAATACTGCTCGAGATTAGACCTTCAGTGAACTTTAAATTGTGTAAGTGAGCCAGTAAGGTCCATTTAGGGGTATGGAAAAAAGTAAACAGGTCCTTTCCAAGAATGTTTTTGGTGACCTTTACAATTCTGAAAAGATTTTGTTAAGGCGTTGGAAAGATTATATATCCTGACGAGCTGAGGATTCCCTCTACCAAATAAGGGATCGATATGTATAGAAAAACCAGTATGCGTTTTACCGAGACAGCTTAAGGGTACAATAACAAGGATAAAGGCCGTATTCCACTACACGATGTGTAGAAACAAACAAAAGTGCCAAAGATCGGTACCAAACGTCGTGAGGGTGTCAAATTGCATGTCATACATTTTAGGAAAGACGATTTCTTTTCTAAGTGACTATGTTTCAGGAATCTTCACATGTATATAAACATAATATATATATATATCTATTTATTCATAAGTCTGAGCATTATATGCAGGGCAAGCCAACATTTAAATGGCTTAACGATCTATGATAGGGAAACCTGGCATGCATCCAGGAGCACCCCTCACCCAGAAGACAGAGCCGGTGAAGTCCTCAAAGCGGCGGTGGGACCGGCCGGTGGTGAGCAGCATGTCGACCAGGTAGTCCTCGTCGTCAAAGTTACTGAACGACTCGTCCAGCGCGTTCATCACCAACAGCGCATGCGCCTCCAGGGCCTGCGATGACGTCAGCTCCGAGACGTTGTCGGTGGTGCGGAACTGCTCAAACATGTGTTTCACGTCGGAGCTGCTCTCAAACATCCTGAACAAACAGAGGGCAGCGTTAACGTCAACAGTGGGGACAAAAGGGGACACAGTGCCCATGGTCCGGTTATATATAGACTTAATGTGTATGCATGTTCTCACAAATTACACATTTTCATGTACATAGGTAGGCCGCGGCAGGAAGGTGTCCTACTTAGGCTTAGGAATTACCTTTTGCTGAATTGTGTTTTTTAAATAACAACTTGAGGTTTTGCTTCATAAAGATAGTTTGGTTTCACTTACAACGTGTTTTCGGGGGGGAGTGACTTATGACAGATGTTTTTTATAAAACACATTTTCAAAACCTTTGTAAGAATTAAATATTTCAACAATAAAGTAGTGCTATCTGACAAAACACAAATGGACTTAATGAATAAAAAAAAATTGAAAGGAACATTTCAGAATAATGACTCTGTTATTCTCTTGATCCCACTGATGTTTGTTTCACACCAAAGGGAATTCTTTCATGGTTCAGATTTTACTCTTAAAATACTAAATTTGACATCTTCGCTATGTCTATGTAGCCTTGTAATGTACAAAATGAATTTGATAAATGATCCTTTAGACGGTACGATATGATATCCTCCTTATAATCATTGTATTCTGTCTGCATTTGATGCATTTATTCTAAGTATTAGAGATTTCATGCTTTATAGATGGTGATAAACATTTCCTTTTGTCTTACATCATGCAGGCATATGGCCTAGAAACATCATGGTCAAACTATTCTAGACGTTCTGTAAGGTTTGGTAGGCGTGAGGGGATGGGGGGTGGTCAAGGGGTGTTTACCGATAGGGAATCAGTCTGGAGGTTTTTAGACCTAGAGGCAGCCGTCAGATTTGCTAACATATATTTTTCTAGTACACCACGTGGCGGCCAGACGATAAGGGATCATGCAGGACGTCGACATTTAGAACCTAACGACGGCAGTCGATGAATACTGACAGCATGTCGTAAAAGGTTAGGAGTTTTCATTCGTTCTTATATGAAGGGGTCCTTCTGCACTATATCATATAAGATGAGAGTCAAGAGGTTATCACAACGACTATCCAGCACCTGTATATTCTTGTTCATACTTTCGTGTACCAAACTTTCCCGAATGGAAAGCCAGACGATTATGATTAATAATCAAAGTTGCTGCTCATGCATTAGTTCGTGAAGAGATAGACAACTCGTCTGGTTTATAAATCTATTCAGAGTGTACCTCAGACGACCCAGACATAGGGGCGTCGACCGCGACTATGAGTTGACCTTATTACGGGAATAAACTTTACTAGTCTTAGTTAATTTCATAAATCAAATGAAACAGGCATAACATTGATAAATATTCTATCTTCAAGAGTTTCCAGTAAGTGTGTACTTTCAAGGGAAATACACAAACGCATATATTTTGGCCAGGCCATGGCTATACATTGAAAGATTGAAAAAAGAAAGATTATAAATCTATGTTATACTTTTTCCTTTTCAAACATGTTATGATAATCACTAGGAGACCTCAGTAGGTCTTATTTGGAACCATAACTTGATATTGTAAAATTCAGTTTACTAAAAAATACTGCACATCGAAGTTTTAGGGATGCGAAACGTCACTTTCGTTATGGTCGTTTTGCTGAAAGAACATAAAAGTGCACGTACGTTTTTGATACCCAATTATGATGTATATCTTAATGGACCGTGGTTTCTACTCCATTTTAAAAATAGGTAAGCACTATATCTAAAGCAATTTGTGCCTTGAAAACGAACCTCCCCTAATAACAAAATAAATACCCATACATACTGTATCATTTTTAAAGACCATAGACATATCTTATGCATCCCTATGTAAAGATGTGTCAGGGTTTAGCCCGCAATACACCTTTCTATGCGAAACCTAGGCTCTTTTCCCCATATATAACATGGGCCTATAGGTAAAGTATCCCCCACAACACAAACACCCCGCCTACTTGAGAAACATGATGACGCCGGTGTTGACCATATTCTTGCTAATGGTCTTCCAGGACTTGGTCAGTGTGAATATCTCCCTCTCCGTCAGGGGTAGGCGCATGTCCTCCTTGGTCAGCTTCATAATGTCGGGGCGGTGGGCGAAACTCACATCGTCATCCAAGGTGGCGAAACCGCCACCCACCATCTCACAGTTGCCCATCACGTTTTGAGATAACCGCCCCGATATGTGGAGTTAATGCAGCCTGAAAATTACATTTAGAGTTTCCAGTTAATGAGTATAGTGATTTAATGGTTGCTAGATTAATCACGGCTGTAAATTATGATATTTGTACAAACTTGTAGTTCGTATCTGATGTATAGTTAGTTATCAGGGAGATCAAATTAACTGCATGTTTTTGTAAACAGATAAACTTTGATTGAGGTTTAAAACAGTTCCAATCTCGAAACTTTAACGGATTGTTGTCTATATATCAAAGCATGTATTTTTTGTGATTCACCTATATAGATAGATCTTTAATGCCATTTTAGTGTTGCAAGTGGGACCAAACCACTTGAGTGCTACTCCCGAGTTAACTCGGGAGCAGGATGCTTTTTTGAGGTATTTTAGTAAAGGTAGACCAATATCAATCTTAATTTTGCATATTGAGGTACTATGAAAGAATTGGGGTGTAAGGTATCTTTGGAAAGATCATCCTTTCAGCTTTAGGGTTCATGTTTGTTTTGCTTAACAACCTCCCATTCTGTATGGTAACCATGGCAACACTTTCCTTAACACATTTTTTAAATTATTGAAATGTAGTAAAATTAAGCAGAATTGTCCAGAAATTCAAAACAATTCATGATTAACTGAAATGTAGGCAATAGCTTATGAATAAACAATGTTGTAGTCTATTTTACCAAAGTGAACTTGAACAAATGTACAATACTGTGTGTTACGGTTAAGTAAGTGTCATTTAAACTAGATTGCATGTACTTAGTTATAGTAAGTTATATATTTCATACCATATATTGTAGAACGTACACTGGAGCTAGAATGAAAACCAGTTCCCTCTGGTGTAGTTTCAGTAAAAATGAAGGAAATTGAAAAACAAAATTGCCAATTTCTAGATCGGCTTCCTATTTATTTTGGCAAAGAAATGATTTGGTATACTCAAAGTGGACATTACAAAACTCAAAAATGTTTTGAAACGACGGTCGTCAACGAGCCACAACATGACCATACGTGGATGTAAGGTCTCGTAAGTAAAGGTTTATGCAGTCATCGGATATAGGCCTATTCTAACAAGATTATATTGTCTTGTTTATGTATGTTGCACGATTACATTTGTACAAATTGTATACCGTTTTCTTTTTTATGATTCGTTTCCAAAGCATGAATGATTAAAGAAACTGTACCTCAAAACTTATAGGGCCCTACCAGTATGTGTTCATTTGTCTGGATACCTGTCTCGTCATGGCTCATGAGGATAGATCCTTATTTAACTGCAGACATAGGGTACTGTAAGGGTGATCATAATAATATCCCTCTGATTCTATGGCTCTGATGCCTATCATATAGCTGGAAAACGTGTAGAGAAGGAATAAAAAAAAAACTTAGTCCATTAAGTATGGTGTAGCAGGATAAATTCTTCTATTCGATACTGATATATACTATATGTATTTATGTATATGGGAGTTCAGTATCTCATTTCGATAGAGTTCTTGCATTGACGTAATGACGTCAGATCTAATCTCAACCAGAAATTGGCAGGGGAAAGCAAATAAGGTAAAATATAAAACTATGTAATGAAACGACCTACAGCCTCAATATCCCGATATTGCTGACAATGCAAGAATACAATATTCAATAAAAAGGGACTTACTTGTACTTTGACCGGATATCGTGTTTCCTCACGTCTTACAACACAATCTTTGCATGACGCCTGAAATGACGCTCGTCTTTATACGTGCACACCTCAGGGGTTTAATCCCGGGTGTCCTTCAGTCCCGTCCTCCCGAGGTTAGTCCTGATTACTGGACCAAGCAGCCAGCTGTTCCCGGCCAAAACATTGTAAACAATTACTATCGTCAAGGGAAAATCCCTATTTTCTGAGATGTACCATAGTACGCATGGCACTGACTGTACATGGTAATTTTTTCTCCTATTTGCTTTTGATATTATTTGCTCTCGTATTTTCTATAATCCTTAATTATGTCTAGGAGGAACAACAGAAAACTGTCATTTTGGTGAAAATCAGGATTTTGGCTCTTGACCTAAAGGTATACAATTCGATGGCTCAGCCGATTATTGAAACACAATGTGCAGGTTAATCATATAATTTGAGTGTACTATATTAACAATTCTATTTGCCAGGATTCAGGTGTTTTTTTATGTTCCAGACGAACTACCATCCAACATAATTATATGTTAGCATGGTTTAAAGGACAGGTGAGAATGACCAGGAAGCTATCACGCCGTGTGTGGGAGGGCCCAGGTGTGACAAGGCCGGTGTTTATTGGGGTCAGAGGGGGCTTCAGGCAGGTCGGTGAGGTGATGGATGTTCCCTGTTCTGAGCCGGGGGGGGGGGGGGGCACTCAGTCTTTGAAGGAAGGTACCATGTGCAAAACTGCAGCCCCCCCCCCCCTTTTTTTTGGGGGGGGGGGGGGATGGGAAAACTGACAGCCCCCCTTTTTGGGGATGGGAAAACTCTGACAGCACCCCCCCCCCCCCCTTTTCAGCCTCTATCAATGACAGCCCCTCCAAAAAAGGTATTTGTTAAAAAAAGGTGGTCATTATTTCATATTTCAACTCAATTTTAGAAGTATTATGAAGTAATTGAATTGCATACATAAACTTATAATATAGTACATATCATTTATAGCTCCCCCAAAAGATAGCCTGACTATTTGACAGTCCCCCTCCCATTTCTAGTCAAATTCACAGCTACAGTCCCCAGAGCTTCCGACCAGTTGGTACCCACTTTGGGGCTGAGTCCCCCCCCCCCCCCCGGGGGGGGGGGGGGGGTGGTGAGCAGCTCGCACCCCATGTGAGCAGCTCGTCACCACCGCCTTATGACGACCCCGACAGCCCCGAGCGACTCACCTGCCCCCGCCCGGATACGTCGGCCCGTTCTCTTAATAAGGGTCGTCAGGCCTGGCCCAGTTTATCTATACTGGTCTCCTGAATGAGGTTAAATGGCATGAGAACTGCAGGAATAAAACCAGGACAAAGAATGGTAGAGTTTTATCGGGTGGTTGTTGCACAGCCATGACGTTTCTTAGAATTATACGGTCCAGTGCCATGGTCTCAAAAGCTTTGTTAACATGATGAGATACACACTTAAACAACTGTTAGATATGTGACTTTGATTTTATATTATCAACTGTTTAGGTGACAAACATGAAATACATAATTTCCATATAAATGTACTGGTTACATGTCCCATGTAAAAAGATCAATCCAGGTAACACTGTCGTGTATTATGTAAAGAAAAATTTTGAGACCTTCTGCAAATAATGTTTCAGAAACATTTTCAGAATAGTATACATGTACTTTCTGTTGCAGGGAAAGCTTGCACATAACTGCAGGATACAAAATTTTCATTGAATTGAATTCAGTATATTATTCACAACTTGCAGTATCAATGTCAGTAAAATGGACAAAGAATATTAAGTTTACAAACATTTATCGGACATTAATAAACCTGTATTTTATCACATTTTTAAGGGATATCCACCCAATTTATGACGTAGCAAGGGGAGTTCTTGGGGAATCCCCTCTTCCCTTAGAAGGGAATCCCCATCCCTGCAGAATTTGTAAAAAGAGATATGCTCTCTAACAAAAAGTATATATATCTGACCTAATGCAACTCATGATAAATTAAAATTTATATCCATCTACAATTATTTATTAATCAGGGAATCCCAAAATAACTTTAGAAGGAATTCCCATAGTTGTGATGTAGCAAGGGGAGTACTGAGCAGCCCAGCAATCAGGGAATTCCCCAAATTAGATTATTTTCCTTAATAATTCCCTAAGAAGTCAACGTTTTCGATTTTTTAATTTTTTGATATTTTTAGAATACTTAAGTGAAATTAATTATACAAAAAATAGCACGTCATGAATATGTGTGCAAGCTTCACCATTTATGTGCCAAATCCCCACTTATGTATACTACTCACTTTTCGCGTTTATGTGAAACAATATATATATGGCTATTATATTGTCCAGCAGATAGGGTCAACGTGACAACGGACATGTAGGCAGGGCCTTGGAGATGTCCAAATTAATTCGGAGGGGATGTGAAATGGATATAGCGCAAGGGGAAATACATCCACTTTAGAACAGACAATGTGGATAACCAATCAAGTTGAAGCCCCCCATCAAATGTCCGTGTTGTGTCTGCTAAGTTCTCCTTCCACGATATGAAGTGACTATCATAGATGGCTACTGTATCATTCCCATACATGGGGGTCAGAGTCGAATGATGCATTGGCAGTTACATAAATGAAGTGCAGTTACGACGAAATGCCTATACATACACTAGTGGACATTTGATCGTGTCAATAACCAGTGAAAATTATCATAATTAAGAACACTCCCTCAGTACCTCAGTATAACCTTAGCATATCCCTCTCATGTAACTTGGCCTTCTGTTCCATTCTTCTTATGAACGGATATTCACATTTTGCGTATTTTACTAAGAGCATAGAACATAAAGGGTAGTTCTTAACCTCCAGGAAATACACGCATAATGGCAAATGCGTATGTCATCTATTGTTTCATACATACACTAAGTATACTGATAAACACATACTGAAACATTGTGTGGTTATTTCCGATCGACCTGCTTGCGCTGATGCACACATGATGACTTGAATAAAGCATTAAAATGCTTATCCTGAATACATTATCAGAAATCAGAAAATCAGAGTATAGTCAGATAATAACATAAACAGTCACATCCTATTACAGCAGTTGCTACAATGAGTTTGGTTATCTTCACTCGATTTCTTTCCCCTCCATTCGTCCCTCACACATCCATGGTCATTGCTTTCAGAGCTGTTTCAGAGTCTGTGTTTAGGTCTATCTTTATTCTATGAACCTAACACAATACTTTGTTGATTGGAAAACTAAAAAGTTATGACACAATGGCAAAAACCCAAAGATCATCCAGCTAAAGATAACCACCTCGGAGGTCACAAAGTATAACGCCACACACACTGGGCCCTCATGTAGTGTATCCATTGGTACAAAAACACGGGCCGATATCAAACTACATTGTGTATGCATTCGGAGGGAGAACGAGATATCGGTCTAGATGGAATTACAAATGAGGCTAATGAGGTGGGAGTTCTGATCTGATAGCCGTACCCTGACACAGACAACGACCTCCCCCAATGACAGGCCTGCCGGGGGAAGGGGTAGAAAAACATGAAGGTTTCTACGGATGTGCATGCATGCTCTGTCTGTGAAAAAGACACACACGACAGTTTACCTGAAGTGTTCCGCCTGAAAGTATGTTCTGTTATGCAAATTAGTTATATCCCGAGCTAAGAACATATCATATATCGTAACTTGATTAGATAATGATACTCTATATGTGCAATATACCTATAATTGGAACCATAATAATAGTGTTTTCATATACCTAATCGAGTAAATTTGCAGGGAATTATTATTGTTCAGCTCCCTTAATTCATACCCTTGAAATATTTCCTGATGAAGACTGTCAAAAGTCGAAACATGTCGATCATCCGCACATTTATTCAGTTGTCTATTTGAATAAATATCTACATTGTCCATCAACACTGTTGTGGAGTTTGGTGTATTTCGAACTTTTTAATTCCTTGAAATATTTATGCGTAGCTTAGGCAATTCTCTTCTAAATAGATGAACTCTATTTAATTTACTTGACGTCGCACGTGCCACCATGCAGACGGTTTCAAAACTATAGCCTAGTCCTGGAAAAAGGGGCACCATACCCCGCATACCTCTCCCCTTTTCATGTAATTAATGGTTTCAATAAAAGACGTCGGCAAACACCATATAAGAAGAAACATGCACGCGCGCAGGCACACTATGTTTGAAGTCGCCTCCGACACTGTTCCTAGTTTAGGGATAACTAGGTAGCGCGGCGCAGAGAAGGTAGTAATCAACCCACTGAATAAACATGGGCGCAGCGTCTTGGGCCGTCAACAGTCGATGGTACGCCACCACAATGACCATTTACCATAGAAATTACATGAATATTCGCCGTAAATATGGACTTCCTCCCACAATAAAGGGCTGTATAATTACAGGACGCTTCTGGTGAACTCTATGGCCAGAACATTGCCCATCTTTCTTATCAGAGTTACACAATAAAACACTTTAAAATGACCAAAACTAATTATTCTGGTTTATGTTGGTTGTAAATTGAACATCTTTCCTATTGTCATGAAAAATAATGATTATTGTTAATGTATGGTAGCATTATTAACATGGATACCCCATGAGAAAACGTAAATTTATCTCCCATTAACTTGATAGAAAATCAGCGCAACACTTTGTCATAAATGCATCCCGGATATAAAAGCTAGTATATGGACAACATCTATTATCACAATTCCTGGGATCGTATACGGCCGTTAACTTAACGCTGTATCTCTACTTAAGACATAAAGCACACACTGTAAAAAATAACCGTAGAATATACAGGGTACAACTGTTATTCATGTTGGTAATCTACCGTTTTTTATTTTACGGACAAAACCTGTATAATCAATGCAAACAATGGTATTCAACCGTACATATAACGGTAGTTGATTTTTACGGTAGAGTTCTGTAAATATTATATTATTGAAATATGACAAATCACTGATAGTCTTGGTAAGGCGGACTCAACGTGAACGTAATGAGTTAGGCCTTCTAATCTGAGTGGCCCTGGCCTTAAGTGTTACAATAAGTGTTTCAGTAGGCTCTATTACACATCAAAACATGTGCAAAACATTTTAAACACCTTTTCTGTATGTTTTACATGTGCACACCTTTTTAGTACAATAACCTTGTCAGCTATACCCTGGTAGGTTTCAAAATTTGATCAGTATTACAGCCTAAAGGGAGTCCCCATTTACAACATTTGTCCATATATAGACCTAGCATATCCTAAAAACATCAAATAATTAGCTTAATCCTTTAACATTAAGTTCCATATCTTTATGTTAAATATATGAAAAAACTTCATTCAGTATGTGCTCTTACTACCACAAAGTATTTGAAGTTTTACAACTTGGTACTGCTGAGTCTTGAACCAGCGACCTCTCACATACAAAGCCAGTGCTCTACCACTGAGCTATGGAGGCTTGTGGTCAGACAAAGGCAAGCAGTTTTACTCAATTGAAATAATAGGGGTATGAGACTGGGTATAGTTAACAGACATCAACAGACTATTGGGTCGGGCACATGCGTCATGGTTTGGTCACAGTTACTGGATTGCAATACCAGACCAAAATAGCACAGTGCTAGGTTGCTCTGCCAGAATAGGAGGGGAGAATGTAAAATTTAGGCTGAGCAAGTGCATGGCCAGAACCACCTTCATTATCCTTATATGTAGTTCAATATCTCTCCACCAGGTGACAGTGTATGTCTATTCAATGCAGTTATTTTCTTCTAAATGTTAATATAGATTCATTATGAAATTCTGAGAATTTTCATGGAACTGTAGAGCATATAAGAAGCGTATATGGAATGTATTGGAATGTATTTTGAGTTTAAGGAAAATTGTCTTGCATGAGTTCTGTAGATGTACTTTGTTTTAACACCTTTTTAACATGTGGACAGACATAGGGACTAGGGTATGGGACTCATGTTTCTGGGTCTCACAAGAGGTACCCCAACCCTACCCTGGTTCAGAGGTCAACTCTGCATTTGTATATGCATGATGTTGAAAGAGTTTTGACTCTAGCCTTGAACTTTACCTCTTGGTTGATCAAATGCCATTGATGTATCCAAAACATTGTTTGAGATTATAAGGCAAGGAATAAATAGTTGATGTCAGTATATGTCACATTTACAGTCCTTTACAGGATCATGAGCCAATAGGCCTGTAATTTGAACAATTTCAACTGTATATACAATGGTAATAAATTGTTAATAAAAATGGTATTGGTCAGTCATAATGAAGGTTGACCGCAATTTTCTACGGTATAACACTGTGAAAATTAAACGGTTTTGGTCCGTACCAACTACGGTCATTTAGTGAATACGGTCAACCGTCAAATTAACGGTACTCTACTGGAGCCACAGTTGCCAGTAGTTTACCGTAAAATCTACGGGTATTTTTTTACAGTGCATCAAGACGTACATGTGTAGTAAGAATAGTGCAGTGGCGTACCCAGGGGGTTCCAAGGGTGTCTGAAACCCCCTTAAATTTCTCAAAGTTTATGTGATATAACTACAAAAATAACTGGTCAGAACCCCCTCAATTTTGCATGGAACCCCCTTGATTTATACCTGGAACCCCTCAGATGTTAGTGCTGGCCCCTGGTACCCATACTGCTCTTGGACACTTGGTGCTCTAATGAGGAGCCTAACCCCGGTAATAAGTGTAAATGGCATCCTTTACTTAGGTTACCCCGCACACAGTATATGTAGTCCGGCGTTACGTGTCATACACCCGCCCGGTGACGTAACCCAGAATACTGATACCGCGGTGCTACGTGACCTCTGTCTGCTCTCTAGTCTAATCAGATAGAGCTTACATAATGGGTCCGCACACCCACAGGTGTCCACGGCTACGACTGGGCAGGTAAAGAATTCTTTCACTGGGCCTCTATTTTTAGATTTGGTAATTCCTTTGCCGGTTGCCTGTGTGCTGGCTGGTTTATGGTGGATTATGGTTCTTCCTGCCATAAACCAAATTTGCTTTAATATCATCACCATATTTGATTATCATTACTACAAGTTTTGTGTGGCCTAAGTGTACCAAGATCGGCCATCTTGTAAGAGCAGAGAAATAATCTCTGAAAGATTTGCATTGGAATAACAACTGAAAAACTAAAACCAAATCAAATAAACCAGGAGCCGCAAAGCCCGCTGTGATATGGGGGTGAAACCTCATCTAAAAATTGGGGGTGCACAGACCCACTTTGAGAAACAGTGAGTCGTGCTTGACAGACTTTCTGCTCTCTGGACTAGAGAAACACGCGCCGAGCACGTGAAAGGCGCATGGATTCATCCACCAGGTGGCAGTGTCGGCGTGCCTGGGCAAAGCGTTCATTTGCTTAGACTACTTACAACACAGAATGGGGCATTGTAGTAGCCGCTGCTGCATGCGACTTTATTTCGCTGTACTCAATGGTTAAGGTTTTAATGGGATTCTGAATCAGGCGTCTTGGTCATGGTAAAGGAGATAAGTCTTCTTGATGTGATGAAAGAGGAATAGAATTATGCACGAGATCTTGTCGTGATAAATGCCGAATATAGAAAGTAGAAGACTTGCTTTTCTTGTCCTTGTACACATGAGCATGCAATCATCTTTCGTCTTTTGCTGTTCAAAAAAGTCATCTTTCTTATTTCATCAGCAGTTATTTTTGGACTGAACGGTTAGTCAACCTCTGCTTCACGTGGAATCGTTTGGTCCTATCATAAATCTGATGACATAATTGTTTTGGGGATAGTAGTATCGTTTATTCAAATAGTGACTTCGTGTAATCAAATGCCATGACGATGGGGGCCGTCCATAAAATGATGTTATATGGCAGGGGGGTCTAGTTACCCGTATATTCCTACGGACAAAAGATGACGGGGGAAGGGGCAGAGGTCAAAACATTAATATCCATCAATGGTAACAAACAGCGTGCCGTCATTTATAGATAGTCCCTTGATGATGCAGTTATTATCAGATCTCAGGTTGTTATTAAGGTTGTCAGGATATTTAACTTCCCCCAGGGTGGCCTGCCATCTGTTAATCACTTTAATGACACCTATGAGTGGTCGAAAGGCTGATGTTTCCAAGGAAAGGGGCCCTAGACATGTCGGCATTGCCCATCCTTAAAATCGACATGATTGTTACATGAAGCTTAGGAACATGTGTTAAAAAATAAACGACACGACGAAGCATTAATGAGAACCTCTTAGAGGCGACTTACGATATAGGGAGTGAATTGAAAGGCAACATTAGGCCTATACCATTTCTTTATTTCGAAGAGCAATATAGGAATCCCCATCAACGTCCCTAGTGGCCCGTTGCACAATGTCAATTTACGAATTTGATGTTTACTGTTAAGATAACTTTAAGATCATTTTCGTAACAGCAATAGTTTTTGTAACAGCAAGACTTTTATATCTCTGTTTCTACTGGATGAAATTAAATTCTGTAAATTGATATATGAAGGGAAAAAACGGAAAAGAATCAGTAAAAATAACAGCTCATTGAGGAGATTCTAAAAAGATTTTCTAGTGTCAAAACGAGTGCTGTTACAATAAAAGTAACAGCTAAAGGTTTCGTTGATTAATTGATTTTTGTTGTTACAATCGGTATTGTGCAACGAGCCATAGGAGACTCTTCCTGGGCTGGTCTGTTTTGATCCCCGACGGCCAGGTGGCGCCACCTGAGGTTTACCTGTTTGAGGGTTTTTCGTAGGTGAACGGCTGGTTATACTTCTAGTCCAGTCAGTCAGGTGGTGCCACCGGATTTAACCTACCGACAATTGGCCATGGGGACTTCTATTGTGGCTGCTAATGCATGGGAGGTTTGGGGGAGATATTGTTAAGGAAATACCTGTATAGGTTCAATGCGTATATCAGAAAATCTCACATTAATGTTACGAGAGGGCATCTGACTTGATTTTTAATTACCAAAAATGTATATCTTAGATAGCTATTTTCAGCAACGCTCATGTTGTAAATACACCACAGTAATCAAAATTTTCACATTTCACTGTGTGTGAAAAAAGTATTGCATGATGAAGAAAATCACCCTTTACCATTGACTTCTATGGGAAAAATAATATTTTCCCCACAGTGAAAAAAAAGACAATATCCGAATCAAACTAAGTAGTTATTTACTGTATGTAGCAAGGTGCATTTTGCTTGTGTTATTCAAATATTTACTGTTTCTCAGGAAAGTAACAACATTCATTTTATTTGGATGGCAAAACTTCCAAAGTTCAAATCAGTTGTTAGTTCTCTGGTAGCCCAGCAGGTGGTATTTAGATGAACAGTATCTAGTATCGAGTCACATATAAAACTGCTTTTTGCATTATTCCGCACGACATTATTGAAGCCCTGATTTGGACTACGTGAATCAAGTGACACGTGTTCCATAAGTCAGATATGTCGTACCATGCAGCTATATACGCGACGTCATGAATGCGACGTCGTTTATACGAGAGACAGTGTATATCATATACACGCTGTCGCAAGCATCAACTTCCCATTTTACTTACTACTTATGTTATCATACATTTATTGTGGATCATAATATGCCAACGATGCCACCCTGTATAAATTCCTATTTCCATATACTACTAACATGTCGTGTGCATGATAGAATCAATAATGTTAAGTTAATCTGCACGACATAAATAATAAATTGCCATGCATATCAAGTCAGTGCTCTCTAAATTACCATGTAGACGGTTGACGTGACGTCGCACATGTATACGTAGGGATTATACCTTGTCGCATGTTTACAGGGAGCCAAAAGCAATATTGTGTCTAAATTCAGCAAAATGTATTAACCATTGAAATAATTATATTCTATAACCATAACTAAGGCCCATGATAGACTATGAAAGCAGGCTTGAGCTTCATAAAAACACAATAAAACATGTCCCTTGTGAATTTTGGTGACCCATCAAAATTGGTTTGTTCACAAACATTGTTGTCTATAGGTTTTAATAGACAGGAGCTTTATTGAATTCAAGTTTAATTAAAGTTAGTTTTCATGGTTTAAAGTGTACTAAGGTTAGGCTCATGGAATGTATTTCTATAGTTATATAAGTTAGCAAAACTTGGTCCCGTTTTAGCAAAACATTGCTTTGGCTCCCTTTATTTATTAATCCCATCCCACATTCGGTATATCCAGTGGTTGGACAAAGATTGGACCGGATTGATGTATAATTTTCTTAATTCCTCTATGATCATTTGGATCATAAGAAAATGTTGATGTATAAGCCATCCTTGTCTCCAATGGATTTAAGATTTTAAAAAAAACATTTACAACTATATTGTTGTGTGTAAATGGTCGATTAGGAATGGTTTTTAAAATTTTCAATGTATTTTTATGATTCTCAGTTAGGAATGAGCCTTACATTTTATACAATTTTCCTGTGATATGAGACACTTACAACTAGCGAATTCCTTACACACTCGCAATTTTCCTTTTTAGGTATACACCATCTGGAAAGATTAGTACTTGAAACAAAGTTCTGTTATGGAATTACGCAGATAGACTGGTAGGCAGGCTAGGAGTGTTGGCTGGTGGGTTGAGTGGACAACCCCATTCGGATTGTTTATTGTCAATGGGATTCCTTGTGACCGATATTGCATATTGGACCTACTAAACTAAATCCTTTCATGTAAGTGTTGTGTCATCCATAATGGGGAACTACATTATGGATTGGATTTGCAGTCTTAGTGGAGAAAGATTGCCATTGGAGCTAGCTAATATCTATTGGAATTAACTCTTAACTAACTGCAAATATATAGCGCCTTATAAATTAATGGATATTATTACCTCATTAGTTCAATATATAAATATATGTTTCTCATTCCCTTTGCAAAATTTCTCCTTTTCAAAGGCGAATGTCCATCCTCCCTTAGTTTTATCCTATCCAGAAGGCATAGAACACATCTAAAACCCTATCCGCGGAGATGAACAAAAGTAGCCTAACAAAATTGCGATTGTGCTGATCTGATTAAAAATGGAATTAATTACCGAGGTTTTCCTTGCATAGCGTTTTCAAGTCATGGTTGTCAAATTTAACTTTGAAACTACATAGGTTTCTATCTACTTTGATCGCGTTGTCTTAACAATAAAGTTCATTTTCCAATTATCTTTTTTGAATCCCGTTAACGTAATTAGCAACTTGACGCCTAAACTAAAACTCTTTGTAAATAAGCACATACTGAATATTTTGAAAAAGGTCATATTTCAATGAGTCTAGGAAAAACCTAGTTTTCTCTAGTTCTTGCATAAAAACAACTGTTTCAGGATTTTTAGTTGACTGGAAGATAAAAACTTTAAAACCTCTCGCGTCAGCTGGGGCAATGAACATTACGTAGTACACAGCATAAGGTTTAACTACATCATGTATCAAATTAATCTCTGATTGTGTTAATCATATTGTCATCTCTTTCTAATTGAAGGAAGTTCTAGCCAAAAACTGCATGGATGGCTCAGTAACTAGGTGTATTGAAATAAACGTGACAGACAGCTAAACCAAAGGCAAATGTGCCCTATGTTTTCAATATTTGCCTCACATCCCGCACGCCCCTCAGCATGTTGACTTCAGAAGCCACCCTCAAATTGGCTTAAGAAGCCACCCTCAAAGTCGCACAGCGACTTATCCTTAAAACCAGTCGCCCTATGAGGGGACTTAGAATTCACCCTTAATGTTGTGCAGCTTTTCCCAAGTAATATACTGTAATTTTGAAAATTTGTGTCCGCTTAACACACAGAATATTTACCGAATATGAACAGATATTTCCACTGTACTCACAATTATAACAGTGGTTCGCTCATTTCAAAATAAAGGGATGTTCTGGCGGGACCAGATGACTTATCCACTAATGACACTTGTCCTCTTGAGACAGAGTCCACTAGGGACAAAGTCGACTGTATAAGATGCAGTTTGTTCGAAAGTAACAAGGGCAGATCCAGTTGTTTGAAATGTGGGGGCATGTTATTTTCCAGAATTTTGCATTACAGAAACCTAACTATGGCCTAAAAAGGAGGGGGCGCCCCCCCCCCCCCTAAATCCGCAACTGAGTAACATTTTATATACACGTTAAACTACAGACGCGGCAAGCGCCAAATTCTAGTTTCCATATACTACTCGGATTTTGAGTGTGAACCAAGTCCAGGCGTCGTCGCCTTCAGAGATCGTGAGCATCTGGCACCCAATTTCTGTGTATTATCTTAAGTATTTATATCGTATTACCATGTCGTGTTTACAATTAAGTCTATCCGAACGATATTATCGCATACATAACAGGAGACTTTCAAGGGACGTGGCGAGTTTAGACAGAGCGCATTTGGTTCATTTGAACAAGTTTGTATGGTCAGTAGAACGCCAATAATTGTGATTCCACAAACTTATGATATGTAGCTCGATATGGAAGTATTGCATCCTATACATCTGTCTTTATGTAATGCTTATAATATGTATAATATTGATAGAAAAAATTAATCTTTAATGATATATATAAAATGACAAGCGAAGGATTACATCCTTAATCAGACTCTGACAGGAAGCTCCCTCTATCAAATAAGATTTGATTTAATCTATCAAATATCCTGTGAGAAGAACAACACAATACAAGAAAAATAATGTCTATCGACCATGAGCTGTTTCTCAGAATGAAGAGCTTTTTGCATTTACAATCTAGGCTGTTACATTGAATATTTATGTAACTGCTACGAGTATCAAGCGAGGCAGTGTCTAGTATTGTTTAAATCAAAATAGAAAGACTCCCTTAAATTGTAAATTCGCAAATGAGAGGCACATTTAAAGCGCAACGTGTATGTTCAAAGACCTATTGTTACAGGGACCCGTGCATGGTTCGCTGATTGTATAACCTTTGTTCCTAGAGTATACCTGACATGCCCCTGCAACTGACTGTCGACTGAATTTGTGTAACACCCCCACGGGATAACATTTTGTCTTATAATGGGTTGCCTCACTCCTATGTGTTGGCCATAGGCCTATCTAACTCCCCTCTTTTCTCTAGTAACATTATTTAGAAGTACATACGAAATGATTTACCTGAATTTACCATTTGCATTACTGTTGGAATTTAGATTGGGTATATCATTCATAACGATGCAGCAGCTATATGCAAAGTTCTTTAATATCATTGTGCACTTCTATATTTCTTTTATGATTTGGAATTTTAACTCGGACATTGCAGGGGTTTTGAAACTCAACCCAAACAAAAAGTGACGTAACAGTGACTTCTAAAACAGTGCCTTTTTAACTGGTCTGTTCATCCCTATAATGAAATTGGAAGGGGAAACAATGGCGGCAAAATGAATGGACAGTAGGGTTCGCTTTTCATCAGGCCAGGACCATAAAAACCAGTCTGATGAACTGAACAATGAGAGCTGACTTTTCTTACACAGACACTGCTGACCTGCCACAGTTGTATAGAAAACCCGATTGATACTGAAAACAAAAAAGGAAGATATTAACAGGCTTGTAGGATTGTGTACCCAAAAAAAATGTTTAATGAGTACAATTATTTCCAAGTTCTAAAAAACTTGAAAAAACGAACCGTGGCAAGAATTTGAATATTTTAAGCTGTAGCCCAAAGCACCATTGTACTAATAGCTTAGCACTTTTAATATATTCTTGTGTTATATAATCCATCAAGGATCAGGCTTAGCAAGTCTACTTCTAGTCTACTTCTAGAAGAAATATCTTGCGCTCCTAGCGCCACCTGTTAACCAGTATAAAAGGCGCTGCAAGGTAGGGAGCGAGCAGTGAGTTAGCAGTTAGTAGTGAGTAGTCACTAAGTTTTAGTGAGAACATCAGCTAAGTAAGTTTAGCCAAGGAGTTACCTGGAGTAAGTACAGCGGCTCCCGTGTAACAGACTGGAGTTTACCAATATCAACTACCTCGGACATAGGATTGTGATAGAGCGGAGTACTAGAATGGTCTAGAAGGTGTTGGAGCAACTCGTGTTCTAAATGTGGTTGATTGCTGATAGGAGATGGGAGGTGGACTGATGAAGACTTATACATGGTGGCTTTGACTCGGGATGAGATGTTTATTGAATAAAAACCCTTTCATATTAAGAAGCTCCCTCATCGTTCATTTCTTTTGAACTATTGGGAAGTGGACGGACAAACTTTAAACGCAGTCTGAATTACTCAGGCATTCTGGACAAATGACTCATGGAGACTTAGATATACACAAACATCACGCAGTCTTAAATCAAACATTAACAATAGTTCATTTGGTGGAGATTACCCGAAACATGACTTGTGCCGTTTTGCTCATCCTTGATGTCAGCCACCGGTGACTTTGAGGCTTCCTCTAACCCCAAGCCTCAATCTTTGCGGCCCGCAGGACACGATGTGTCAACATCATATACAGGGAATGTGGAAAACCGCCACCTGGTAGGTAATCCCTTAGACGGGGAAGCACAGAGACAGGAGGTCGCAGCCAGACCCAAGCAACTCTGCCCCGAAGGTGCACAAAATTACCAAACCCGTGGCAAAGGTAAACCATTTCCCTGGCACCTAGGGTCCAAAGATAGGCCGGTTCTTGACGAAGGACTTGAAACCCTAACACACTCGGGACGAGTTGAAGGGAAGAACCGTCTCAAAGAATATCAGCAATATTGGAACCCAGGGTACATACCACCTACGGACCACGAAACTGGTACTAGCTCTCGCTCCACCTGTGAATCCGATGTGAACAATCCGTGGTGTAGCCAAGGTGTTCCTTATCGTTTACTACCCGCAGCGGGAGGTGAAAGCGAACAGGAAGTTTCCAATGAAGATAACCTATTTTCTTCAGGAAACCTAAAACAACGACAAAACACCGCGGATAACTCCAGCCCATCAGGGGGAAAACGCCCCGAAAATCCGGTAATCCTACCTGATGGGAGCTCTCTCACCTATCCATTACCCCAACGACTTGAGTCTATCAGTCACCCACTGGTAACACCGACTCACCCCAACCCGGGGGCGTCCATTCCTTATTCCACTGTAGCTAAAGGAAAAACAGTAGGAGGGGATAGGGGAGCGGGAAGGGAAGCAGAGGGAAACAGCGAGAAAGTAGGCAATTTACAACCCTATCGATTAACTTACGGTGTAGAAAAGAACTTAGACCAAGCAGATAAAAGAGCGGAAGCTCGGGCCTTTGATCCAGCCGAAATATTAAAGCAGTGGGCAGACTCAGGCCCCGAAAAGCACATAGATTTAGAGAGGCTAAGCGATCAGGATAGTGAAGAAAATGTAACGCTTAAAGCACAAGATTTTAACACTCTAACTCATGAATCGTATGAAGAATACGAGGACGAGTACGAGGAAGAAAATAGCGAGACAGAACAAGCAGCCGCAGATGTCAGAGGGGGTAGTCCTGATAGAAAATTAGCTAGAGGAGATAAATCAACCTCGTCTTCATACGAACTTATTACCGAGGATGTTTTAGACACAGGTAAGAAAGCTAAACCAGAAAGTGAGGACGAAATTAGTGTAGAAGAAATACCTGTGAAGGAACAGTGGGACGATCACGATATACAAAACCTCCACGAAAATAATATGGCGGAAGGAGGCGTTCCTTTGATGGATCTAGTAGAAGAAAGAGAGGATAGAGATCAACGCCAGCAACCCGGTGAAGGGGGAGCTGGGGGTGTAGATCTGGGGGCATGGCATCCTAACCGTGGGATGGACCCTGGGGGACCTCAACAAAACAATGGGAATGGCCAGATCCTAATCCAGCAGCCGGGCCGAGGCGCGCCGGCAGGAGGCGGGATAGACCTTGGGCCCATACAACAAAATATATTGTACCCTTTCATAAGGCAGGCAATGGGAGCCCCTATACAGGCAGGTCAAGGAGGAGGGGGAAACCAACAGGGTCAACAGGCCCAAGGAGGCCAAGATAATCAGGCCAACCCTCCTCTTAATCAACAGGCCCAAGGAGGCCAAGATAATCATGCTAACCCTCCCCTTAACCAACAAGTTCAAGGGGGCCAGAACGATCAGGCCAACCCTCAAGGACTTATTCCTCCTCTTAATCAGCAGGTTCAGGGAGGCCAGGTTAATCAGGCCAACCCACAAGGGCCTAACCCTCCTCAAAACCTTCTTAATAACCAACTTCAAAACCAACTCAACAACCCTCCTCAAAACCTTCTTAATAATCCCCCTCCGAATCAACCCAACCCGCCGGGCCCACAAGGCCAAAATAACCCCCCAAATCCACTGCCCGGTCCACCGGGACCGCCAGGTCCGCCGGGCCCACCAGGTCAGAACAATCCTCCAAACCCGCCGAACCAGCCAAATATCTGGGATCTTTTTCCACAGCTAAGAATGGCATGGGGCCAAGTACCCCCGCCAGTGCGGGAAACGTCCCACAATGGTCATCAAAGGGGACCAAATATTAGATTACCATGGTTTAGTGGGAAGGAGGATGAGCAGATAGAAAAGTATTTCAGGGAACTGAAGCGACTGAAAGCTATCTATGATTGGTCGGACGCCCATCTCCTGAATATGGCGCTATTAGGCCTGAAGGGACGGGCAGATGACTGGGCAGGAGCCTTAGCTGAAAGCGAGAAAAATACATTTGAGAAATTAGAAACTCAAATGACAAAGATCTTCGGCGATCGAAGAGCTAAGTGGCAGAAACACGCAGAGTTCTGTGGCCTCAAACAAGGAAAAGACCAGAGTGTGATTGAATTTGCAGGTGTCTTGAAGCAAAAGCAAGTTAAGGCAGAGGCGAGTGAAAGCATGATGTTAGCTGTGTTTTTAGAAGGATTAAAACAGGGCGTAGCCAGACAGGTAGCTATACTGGACCCTAAGTCGTTCACCGAAGCGGTGGATTGTGCAACGAGACTAGAATCGTTGGACAAAGGCAAAGGGGGAACCAAAATATCCAATGCAGTGAGCGAACTGGCTGGAAGCCAAGAATCGGAGGAGACCGCGGCCCTAAACTCCATCTCCGAACGGTTTGGAGTGGTGCTGGCCCGACTGGAGGCCGCTCCATGGTTTCAGAAACCAAAACCCGGGCAAAGCGGAGCTCCCCAGAGTAGTGGTAACTATAAACAGCAAGGTTATGAGAGAAAAGATAGGTATGAAAATCAGAAAGGTGAAAGAAATTCAGATCAGAAGGCTAAATCCAATAACGCCCCGAACAGAGAGGCAGACAAAGGAAAGAATCCGCCAACTCAGCAGAAAGTGGAGAGACCCAGGTTGCCTTTCGATGAAAGTAAGTTTTGTATCATTCACCAACAACATGGTCACTCTACAGAAGCGTGCTTGTGGCTAAAGAATAGGTTGAGGGAAAAACCCCCGCGGATGTACAAAGATAGTAAAGCCAGTGGCACAGAACAAAAGAGTCAGGGAAACTAGAGGAGGGGTCCGTTCATTCCACGATAGAATTAGGCGCAGTGGACGGACCGGCTAGGAGAGAGATAGGAGACGAAGCATTTTTCTTAACGTTAAGATTTAATGATCAGAAGGAGGTTAGGTCTTTAGTAGACACAAGAGCGAGCGATTGCTTCATGTCCACCCATTGTAAACGGCAGATCCCTAAACAATGCATTTTAGATGAATGGAAGGTATCGAAGGGAAACATCAGTTTGGCAGACAACTCGTCTCAAGTAATACTAGAACAAATTAGATGTAAGTTTTCAATCCAGGGATCGGTGGTCTGCTATGATTTCAACATAGTGGACGATCTATGCCACCTAATAGTAATCGGTAGAAACTTATTAACAGTGCTTCGATCAGATTTATCTCTACCAGGCGCAAAGATAGAAGTGTTTTGTGGAAACCCTATAGTCAGCAAAGAAACAGTGAAAATCCCACCGGGAAATGAATGCATCATACCGGTTACCACCCGCGAGCCGCTGGGGTTGGACTCACCAGTCGCTTACTGCGCACCGGCAGTAACCGCACCTGTCCTAGTGGAGGGGTGCGTAAATACGGTGGGAAGTCAGTGGTGGATTAAAGTCATGAATCCGCTAGATGAAATGCAAGAAATCACTCCACAGGAAGTGTTAGCTTTTGCGGAAGAATGCGCAGTGCCTGAGGTAAACCAAGGTCAGATAGAAGAGTTCCTAGACTTGTGTTATCTAACTAAAACAGAGACCCCAATGTCCATCTGTAGGATTTCTGTAGAAGTAATGAAAGACGCAGTGCAAATGGAAAGCCAAAACTCTGAGGAGAAATCCCGAGGTAAAATGGATGAAAATGTAAGTAAAATAGATCTAACCGAGTCGTGCTTAAACGAAGAACAACAGGTAAGGTTTAGACAAATGCTTAATAACAACAGGAATGCACTAGCGTTCTCAATGGAAGAGTTAGGTCACTGTGAAATAGCGCCGATGAGAATCATTGTGGATGAGTCGCAGGGAGTAATAAGTTCTAGACCGTACCGATACTCTCCACAGAAAATGGACATCATCGATGAACAGGTTAGGCAACTCATAGATATAGGTGTCATAGAGCCCAGCGAATCGGCTTGGCGAAGTCCGCTAGTGGTAGTGCAGAAGAAAGACGGCAAACCTAGGCTCTGTACAGACTTTCGCATGCTTAATCAAGTCACTTTTAAAGATAAATTCCCAATGCCCACAGCTCGCTCGCTTTTCCTATATATGGCTTACAAGAAACCCACTATGTGGACAGCTTTAGATCTGTTGAGCGGCTATCATCAGTGTGTAATCGAAGAAGACAGTAGAAAATATACCGCTTTTGAAACCCCGATGGGTGTGTATCAGTATAAGCGTGTACCATTTGGCTTAGTTGGCGCGCCTTGGCAGTTTACCAAGGTAATGGCCATAGCGCTAAAGGGATTGATTCCTAGAACATGCTTAGCATATTTAGACGACGTAATCGTCTACGACACTACATTTGAAGAACACCTGGCGAGCGTTGAGGTGGTTCTCCAAGCTTTGGCGAGAGCTAATCTCAAACTGAAACCGTCAAAGTGTGAGTGGTGCCGCAGTGAAATTAATTTCCTCGGCCACGTAGTAAACGCGGAAGGAGTGGCTACACAAAGGGTAACCACAGAAAAGATTACAGCCTTTAACCGTCCACATAATGTGAAAACTATTAAATCCTTTCTGGGGTTATGTAACTACTACCGACCGTTTGTCCCTAATTTCGCTGATCTAGCAAAGCCTTTAAACCGGCTGTTAAAGAAAGAAGTCTATTTTGAGTGGACAGAGGCCTGCGAGGAGGCGTTTCAACAGTTAAAGAAACTGCTGACCTCGCCGCCCTTACTAATTCATCCAGATATAGGAGGGCATTTCTATCTACTAACTGATGCATCAGACGCCGCGTGCGGTGCAGCGGTTTGTCATAAACTAGATGAAATCTACCGTCCGGTTGCTTTCTGGGGGTGTACCCTCCGTGACGCCGAATTAAATTATTCGGTAACAGAAAAAGAGGCTCTGGCAGTAATTAAAGGCATTAAGAACTATGAGGACATGTTGCAGGGAGCTAAAATCACAATAGTGACTGATCACAAACCGTTGATCCCCCTGCTACAAAGTGCCTACAAAGCCCCGTCAGCCCGGCTGAGACGGTGGGCTTTAGCGCTATCAGATTTTGATTTTGAAATCATATATGAGCCCGGAGCGACTCATTTTCTACCGGACTATTTGTCTAGAGTCTATCATGAACATGTCCCAGGTGAAGAATATGAGCCCGCTGTGGGATGTGAGTTATTTGAGGCCGAAGTTCAGGATGAAGAGCTTTCTGTGGCTACGGTAATGAACGCGCAACTCCAAGATGCAGAGTGCGCGCAATTGATAGACTACCTTCAGGACGGAGACCTACCAACAGATCCCCTTGAAGCTAGGCGAATAATGGACCAAGCCGATTTTGTGGGAATGGTAGCACCGGGGGTGCTCTGTAGGTTCAACGTCAAAAGGTATAACAAACACCAAGACCAACTGGTCAGACTAAAACCCCGCATGATAGTTCCAGGTAGGTTAATTCCCAAAGTCCTGAGACTATTACATAATGACATCTTGGCTGGGGGACATGTCGGTATCAGTAATCTCACTACCAAAATCTCTGACAGATTCTACTGGCGAAACATGAACGCCGACATAGCAGACTATGTGAAGGCCTGTGAAACCTGCTCTCTAAGGAGACGGGCCCCACATTTCAAGGCCTTAGCTAAGTCTTGGGAGAGGCCGACTCGACCCTTTGAGGTGGTACAGTGTGATTTTATTGGACCACTAAAGAGGGCTAGGGACGGGTCAAAATATATCATGACCTTCATAGACCTACTAACAGGTTGGCCGGAGGCTTTCACCACAAAAGACTCCACTGCGTAAACCGCGGCCAACTGTTTCCTAACCGGGATAGTGTGTCGGTATGGGCGGGTAAACCGTCTGCACACAGACCGGGGGGCGGCCTTCCTATCAGGACTGTTCCGGGAGATTACTACCCGACTAGCGTGCAAACAAACGTTCACTACCGGGCGAATGCCGACTGGCAACGCTCGGGTAGAAAGACTACATAAAACCATTGAAAACCTGATTGCTTATTATATCCCTGACGACCACTGTAACTGGATCGATCTACTTCCCATTGCATTATGGACAGTTAGATCCACGATCAGTGTACGGTCGGGATACAGCCCGCATACCTTGCTGTTTGGCAGAGATCCAATTAGCATGGGAATGCCTGAGCAGGGAACAATTCCTGAAACGCTGAACGACTGTGAGTTTTTCATGCAAACCAAGGATAATATTGCTATGTTTAGGAATATGGCAGAAAAGGTAGTTCAAAACTATGAAAAAGATCTGAGGTTGCGAATCGATGAACGGGCACGGCCTACTCAAATGTATGAGGGTGATATGGTGTACATGTACGACCCTTTAGCTAGCGAGAATAAAGCGTCTAAGTTCTCAAACAGGTATACTGGGCCATTCAGGGTAGTTGAAACAAAAGGGGACCACCTTGTTAGACTAGTGTCCTTAAAAACTGGGAAACAAGTACCACATCTAGTAAACATTTCGAAACTCAAACCCGCACATGGGCCTTGGTCTCCCGCCGTCCCTCATAACATTCCCAAAATGGTGAGAGAAGCGAAAATCACTAACTCAAAAGGGGCAGATCCTGACCGAAACCCTGAATTGCATCACACTCCGACGGGTGAAATCGCTGAGGAAGATGGCGAAATAAGGGGTGCTGAGACTGAAAACTCAACGGGAACGACCGGTCCCCGTGAGCATGATGCAATTCCTATGGCCAGGAAGGTACCTACACAAAAACCTGGTCCAAGTCCCACTGATTTAGCAGAAACGGATGGGCCAATAGCTGATGGTCAGGGCGCCAGTGCGGACACCGCGCTGTCACCAAACTTATCCTTTGTTCCTAATAAAGCCGCCTGTGAACGGGGAACAGCTGGCGCTAATGGACAGAGGAGACGCAAACGAGCTAAACGAAGGGGCAAAAGCCAGCCGTTGGAAGGGAGATCCCCTCCAGGCAACAACAAGCCCATAAAACTGCCCTGCGGTGATGTACCGATCTCGGATATATCGGAACAGAGCCCAGAAAAAACAGAAGAGGACCATGTCCCGATGAAAGGTGGCTATAACCTGCGTCGGAACCGTCGGCCTAACTACGCCGCTCTGTTCAACGGCGGGGAAAGCGACGACATGGATGATTAATACAGGAAATCTTGCCGCCCTGTGAAAATAAAGGTTCGGCGGAGCGGCACCGTTAGCATCAACGCTAATGGAACAGGTGGCCTACCTCACGGCCACCTCGCCGCGCCCAGGGGCGTGGCAGAAAGGGAGGGTGCGCACACCAAGAGAGATGCCAGTGGTTTGGCGTCATCTCCTGGGACCGGATGCAAGCGTTCCCCCCCACTTGAAACAAGATACAGCTCCAAATATGGAGACGGCATGGACAAGCGGATCGGTTATAATTTCGTGGGATCCGCGCCGATCCACCAGTCGGTCCGCAACTCTGCTCCTAGGCGGTCACCTCTGCTGCAGGTGATTGTACGCATAACCCAGCCCAGGAGGAAACGGAGATAGACATTGATTCTATCTCTGAACGAAAGTTGGAGATAGAAATTGTTCAACTTTCGACTTCTCCTGGAAGGAGCGGAAAGAGAACTTAGCTGGGACACTGATCCACCGACTCATGGGGAACTGCCTAGCCCTCCGGCCTCATAGCAATCCAAAGGGAACCACTACTTTCCCTGCGGACACGGAGGGAAGGATCATCGTCCCCCTGAGAAGGAAACGGATTAGCCGCCCCCACCAGAGGGCGCTGCCCACCAAAGGGATGTTCGTTGGGCCATTCTTTTAGGATTTTACCAAATGAAAGAAAAGGCAGTCGAGAAGGAGAGTACTAAGAAAAGACCGGCTCAGACCCTTAGGCGGTGGAGTTGGCCGGGCCGGGGCGGTGTCCGTCCGGACTCAACCAACGCCGGGATAGCCCGGAAGAAACCAAGGACACCAGCCCGGCAGCCCACCAGAACGACCACAGGAGGCGGAGCCTAGAAGTCCGCTAAATCGATTCCAGCCAAAAAGAAGACAGCAGATAAAGACTTTTACAATTTATCTGAGGTGAGTGACTCGGAGCCCGAGCCAAGGCTAACGGCGTTGGCCAAGCCGGTTCAGAAGGGGGAAGCGGCCAACCGACCGGTGCAGATTCAGGCCGGCTGGTTCTGGGACCTTACGCAACCACTGTTCCAACTATTTGAGACTGTTGACGAAATTAGAAGGACAGTGGGACTGGATGTGCCAAAATCGAACAAACAGTTAGCTGAGATTAAAACTCAGGTAGCTCCTTTCATTCAAAGGACCACACAAAACTCTAAATGCGTCAGGGAAGGTACCAGACAACAAACAACACGAGGCGGCCGACCTCTGCCCACTCTGGAAAGGCGATCGGGAGGGGAACAGCTAACCGTCGCCGCTCCAGGACTAAAAGTGGAGGTAGCACCCGTTCAACACGCGCCAACCCCACCGGTGGGGAACGGGCCAGCGGGAGCTCCCCTCCTCCACCACTTGCAGCCTGCGGACCACGCTTGTTTAGACTTGAGCAGCTTGACAACGAGCTGCAGCGCCAATCCCTCACCACTGCTATGGAACCAGCAGCAGTGGACGCCAACCAGCCAGCCGGGGGGCCCACTGTGGCCGAGCCCACTCCCAACGACAAACCCACCGCAGGTGCCGAACCCGTACCCCTCGAGCCAACCGTCGTACGATCCAACGGGGGCCGTTTCGGACTGGAACCTACTAGGCCAAGACCCCTCAGAGCAATGCGCCCCTCGTCCTGCGAACGTATGAGAGGCTTGAGGATCACGGTCACCAAGGACGAGAGCGGAATCATCAGGCGAGTGGTGAATGACAATGGGCAAAATCTCTATGAGCATGTCCCAAACTAAGTGGACCAGGGTGCCCGAGAGGAGGGCATACTTTGGCGCATGGATGATAGTGGTGCGCAGAAGAGTGAGGGTTACTTTGTTGTGAACATGTTTTAGTTAAACTATAAACTTGACTCTCACTAACAAGCGCTAAAACCAATGACAATGAAGTGGTCGGTGCTGTTCGTTTTCGCCATGATAGGAGGCATTAAGGGGTTGCGGAATGATTCCAGCCCACGTGAAGGGCTAGCCCCTAATGCTGAAGTTATAGCCTTGGAACAATATGGGGTGGTACTGAAACCAGGGAAATTAATGTCCACCGCAGATATTACTCACGTCCGACAAGGTTTCCTGATCACTATTCCCCAAAGGCGCTCCTTCATCAAGGCTACCTTTGGCCAGGTCTGTCATCGGTACCTAAAGGGAGGAGACGCTCTCGACCGAGCTTGTTACCACGTCAGGTCGCTAGTGAATTGGATGGATCAGACATCGCAGGCGCTCAAAGGTCGGTATAGGGAAATTCTCAATGAAACCTTAAGTTCGCTAATTAAAAACAACCAACAGCGACCTCAAAATCAAGGGTCAGAATCAGACTCAGGCGGAAGGATCAAAAGAATGAAGAAACTCCCCATCATGCTGGACGACCCAGGATGGCCGACCTTTCCTATTCCAACATCATGGAACAAGGGGCTTTCAGCTGATGTCAAGTATAACAGGGAACTAATTAAGGTGTTACAAGAGTCCTCTGACCAGATGATCGAAGACTTGGCGCTGATGAACGAGAAACACGACGAGGCAGTAGAAAGGGTTAACCACGTCGTGATAGGTCTATTGGATAATTTAAGGTCACTAAATAAGGCGCATAATACCACTCGCCGGAGAATGAAACTCGTCCAACATAAGGTGGACTGGATGGAACTGTACCTGAACATGATACCTGTAGCTCTGGAAGACAAACTAGGTGAAATGGTGTATCTTCAATTGGTAGTGGAGCAAACGCGCGTGTTCAGGAAAGGTGTACAACACCTGACACGGGGCCAACTAACCATGGATTTGGTGCCACGCCAGTATATGGTCGGAGCGGTCCTGGAAGTCAACAGGTATCTGAAAGGAATCCATCCCAGGTTCCATGTAGCGTTTTCAGATCCCTCCTTCTATTATGAGAACAGTCAACCCTCATTTAAATTTAATGAAACCACCCAGGAACTTATCGTGTATGTAAGGGTACCAGTTGTGGCCGACGAACATCTGTTTAGAGTCTACGAAGTACTGACTTTTCCTGTGCCAGTACCAGTTAGAGGAAGGCAAAAGAAGGACGCACTCCAAATTGTTAATCTACCAAAAAGTGTGGCTATGTCCATGTCCCGTCAGTACTACGTACCACTGGCTAGCGGCAGTTGGTCAGGCTGTTATGGACAGACCATCACGCTTTGTAAGGACTTGCCCTACATGAAAAAGATTACGGATAACACCTGCACTGCCGCCCTGTTGAGACGCGATGACATGGCCATACGAGAGAAATGTGAACTGGACTATCTTTTGGAAGCAGACTTTGGAGAAATGGCAGTGTATCTGGACGACGGAGATATGCTTGTGGTCAGCGCTGACACCCGGGGCCAGATGATTTGCAGAAATCAACCCACGGTGGAGGTGAACATAGAAAACTATGCGCGAGTTCAGGTGGAATGCGATTGTGCCTTCCAGACGCAGGGATCATGGATACCGTATAGTTTACGGAAGTGTGACCGACGCACCAGGATCACCACGTTCGTGTATCCACCTAACGACCTGTTGGGAGCAGCGAGTCGTGTGAAAGGATGGAACGCTAATTTCACGAGGCCCGAGAATGAACCCACTATGTTAGAATCGGATCCTATCCCTGAAACGATTAGGAAAGAGCTACTGGAAATCGAGGAAAGCCTAAAGGTCAGAATACCTGTATCCTCTCTGGCCAAGCGAATCCAAAAACACAGGAAAGACTTGGCTAAAGGCATCAAGAAAGCAACTGACCGCTACGAGGTGGACAAACACGCCCCATGGTTTTCTATAGGTAACTTTGGGGGCGGCTTTGGCCTCCTCACAATCTTCTGTATAGTGGTGGCAGTAACCATTATTGGGTGTATCCTCTGGAAGTGCTGGCGGAACCACCAAGGCAAGGCTGCCCTGGCCGGACTAACCATGACTTTACCTCGGGCCATGGCCTTGGAAGCGGCGGACCCGGAGGAGCTGCTGCGCGGCGAAAGGGAACTAAATGGATGCCCGGACACGACCGCCAACCCTACTGCGGTGGCAGTACTTGCTATATTATTGGCAGTACTAGTCATCGCCATAGTGGTCCTCGTGTGGCGAAAGTGGAGATATATTAGAAGGAAGACTGTAGATGGACTATACGTGCAGTTTGCCAATCCACATATGATAGAAACAATATTTCTAGGTGAACTGGCCATGCCTTCTGACCACACTTATACGGAAGGTTATGTGCTCATTAGGGATCTACTGGTGACCCAACTGTGTCTGAAATATACTCTGACAGTTACCTGGGGGGCGCAGCTGATGGGAGCAGCGACTAGACCTGGACAACATCCATCTAAGGTACCACTACCAGACACCCTGAGGGTATCTAAGAAACTAGCCCGTCTAATGATGAGTAATTTAAAATACAATACCAGGGCCAGACTACTGAGATATTCCTCAGGGCTAGCCACTCCTGTACCCATGGGAGTACCGCGCCTCATCGACGCAGGCTGGTCCGATGTCGGAGCGGACTGGCCTCAACCGGTGATGGGACATGGAACAATTCCTAAAGCTCCTCCTAGATCGACCACGCCCACCTCAACAGCGACCGGAACGGGATCTGCCCGAAAGACAGTAAGGCCAGGGACGTCCGAAAAGGATCCAGGAACGGTTTATGAAGTTATCATATGACAATGTAACGAGTGTTAAGACCTGGCCTAGCGCTGTACAGGTAAAATTGGTGAATTAATAACACAAAGGTACGAGTACTAAAACTGAAATGTTACAGGAAGTTCGCTGGGCAATACCTGTTTGGGTAGGTAGGGTTCTGTTGACTAACCTGATCAATAAGGATTCACCAACCAGGGAAACCTGGGTCGGGTAGGCTGGTCCAACCGTCTCTCTATGGACCCATGGGTTATCTAAATTTCTCTCAAGTCGAGTGTCCCATGCCCGGTAGCCTAGCTCAACACTCTCATTGTTATCGATTTGGCAACTCTTTTAAAGTAGGGAACCATTTGGAACCGATCCTAGTGTCGCGAAATTTTAGCATTTAAAAAGATACTCAAAATTCTGTATAAAACCTAGGAGCGCTCAACGGGACCAATGCTCCCAACGAGCGAAGTGAACTTCCCCAAGCAAGTACCATCTACACCTGACCCCTGTGCTGTTGTTACCGCTAGGATCGGGCTGCAGTACGGGAGTCACTTGGGGAACGCCACTGTCTATTCTTTAGCATGCTTACATATATAATCTTCTCAAAGATGAGGGGGCTGCACAAGCAGCAGGAGCCTGCCCACATGCCTGGTGTCAGTGGTGCCTGACAGGAGGCAGGACGTTGGGGTTACGCGTCACTGACGCTGCGAAGGGCACTGGGGTGGACGCCCGACCATGGCAGTCACTATGCCCCGGGTGGATTGGCTCCTGACAAGCGGTCTCTTCATCACAAAAAAATCGACGAATAGAAAGAAATTTACCTAAAAACTGAATATATAAAGCAACCCAATATTTATTTAACTAAGAGCCCTTCCTCAGGGAATTCTGGGCAAGTTGTGAAAAAGAACATATGAACGCAGAATTTACTAACATTCTCGGGGGGAACGCTCCGTGACAGCACACGAGAGTACCTTATACGTGGCTCGTTTGCTTCTGGTATGGGCACGCTGCGACGGGCAAGGATATGTACAATTCCTACCAAGGCGTGCTATATTCAGAAATTATAACGGAGGTCACAAGGAAAGGTAGTTACGGGACAACGGCGAACTGGTGACATTCACAGGGTGCTCGGCTTTCTCTCTTACCATATCGCGACTCCCTCAGACTGGACAAGCCATCCCTGGGGCGGGAGAAGCCGTAGCGAAAACCCACAAGGCGGTGGAGCGAGGTGCTGTCCTTATTAATAGCCCCATCGTCTTGGTTATGTGTAAATGGACGCCGGATCATCGTATGTCTTAAGTCGAGGGATCCTGACTTTACCATAAAGTCAGGATCCAACGAAAACAGTATCAAAAAGAAAGAAAATAATGAGCAACTGCCCAAAGGTACAAGACTAAGTTATTTAGGCATGTTTAGACCAGTTTTAACCGGGTCTGAGGCAAAACGGCAAGAAGTCAAGTTTCGACCCGGGTAAATTAGAAATAATTAAAATTAATAAAGAAGACGTGCGGCTTCAGAGTTGACCGCCGTCGAGAGAAAAAAAAAATAAATAAATGAAATACTAGTCTTGGCCGCCGTCGTGGCGCTAAAAAGTAACCGGGTCTCCGCTCAACAGTTGACCTGAAGAGGGGGGACACGGTCTACTAATTCCCTAACGAACGGCTGCAAAAACTTAGTTGACACCCATAGCTAATAGTCTACCCAGTCTATTAGAAAGAAACTAAAATCCTAAAGTTGTCTTTAGTACTAACATATTCCTGCTCCGCGTGCGCATAGTTAGGATAAGCTGGGGGCGGAGTCTTTTCAGGAGTAGTCTTGACTCTCCACAAGAAAAACGGGCATAGACCTGAACAAAGGACGGGTTTAACCTTGTACTGTACTTCGGTAAAGGCCCGACTTACTAGGTGCTGTCTGGAAGTGAGTGATCTGAGGAGATGCATTTACACATCTCTATAATTTAAAGGGGGTGTAGGCTGCATATTAAAAAAAAAAAAAAAAAATATGCAGTCTGCTCCCGACTATAACAATGGGAAACTCGGTGCTGCCCATTCTGGTTCTATGGATGGGGGTACCGACAAACCACGTGTAACTAATGAGGACCGGGAATCAGATCAGAAATGAACCTGAATCTGAGACCCGACCCTCTAGTGATAACTTTTCAAGTAACGAATAATCTCGCCTTCCTTTGTATGGTTAATACTTAATGTCCTTTAATGACATTTATACTTTTACGGAATGAAACGCTACCCCACCGTTTGTCATGTTGGCTTTCCCCATGTGATGTAAAGTATAGGGTAAACAGTAAGATGTTACTGTTAACATAGGTGTAATATCTATTCAGTGAACCGTTTGGTGTTGGGGGCGCACCTGTTTATCTCGTTAAGAGGGCGCCACTACCCAGTATAAAGTGGAACTCGGTCTTCAAACCCCAGATTGAACATAGGGGGTGAACGCCGAGCTACCACCTGTAACTAACAAAGAGGGAAGGGATTTTGTCTTAACATAACCATTCAATAAGAACAAACTCTGGTTGAAGTTGCACTTCACAAAAATGAAGTCAGATATGTTGGAACAGTTGTCACCCTTGGGGGGGGTGTTAACTTGTTTACATATAAACCCTTGGAGTGTATTGGAAAATTATTCAATGACAATGTACATAAAGTGTGTTGTCAAGAGCATTGACTCTTGGAAAACCAAAGTAGCTTCTTAAGTAAACCACAATAGACCCAGTTCCTATCATTATTCTTATCCCCTCATGTGGTCTGTAAGAGAGTCCAAACGTGTGAGTTTTGCATCACATTTCGGACACTCGTGAGATCCTGAAAATGCACATTTTCATGGCAACTGAGCCCAGAACGATGTGTGTAACTGTTCCCACCTAACTCGCAAATATATCGCTGTTTGGGATGTTTGGTAATCTTTGCTGTGGATTTTGGTGCCTTTCTAGTTTTCTTTAACGAGAACACCATTCCTTTCTTGACAACGACAACACCGAACCTCTGTCTGGGAGCTTATTCAGTGTCTTGAAGGCTTCGTTCTGGTTTCCTTGCAGTAGTATTGTCTCCTCATCTGGACAACCCAGCACAATAATACTCGCTACAAAACTTATTCTAACACCATGACACTGACGAAGTCTTGTCGTTAGACTCAACATGGGACGGGTATTGGTGGCTCTTGCCACTCCCTCTCAAACTTACCTTGGAGTCGCCAACAGCTCGTTGGACGGCTCCACCTGTGGTGTCGCCTCACGTGGCCGACACGGCAATCTTTCCAGTACTCTGTAAGGGGGACAACTCATCAAAGAATTCTGTCACAGCCAATCTAATGCTGGACAATCTGGACCAAAATACTTGGTCACCTACAGTTACTCTAAACTTACTAGGGTGAACACCCTAGGAAGTGCTAATTCCCTAGGACGCCCCATGTGAATTGTTCCCAATGTAGACATCTACACTAACGTCTTGTACGGAGAACGACTAAACAAAGAATTCTGTTACAGCAAATTTAGTGTTGTACAACTCAGACCAGAATCCCTGGTCACCCATACCTGAATCCACATGTGCAGTGTCAGTCCCCAACAGTTAATAGTATCAAATAATACCATAATACCAATACGGTACAAATCACCCACACTCCAAAAAGCCTACTTAGATCGGTAATGTCAACAAACCTCTAGTCAGGAAAACCTTCTATTATCGCCCAACCACGCGCGAGGTAAAATGCTTGATCATGTTCGCCTAAACAATTCCTCCCACTAAAATCATATAGCCTGACGCTTTTCAGTGCCAACCGTGTCACATTGCTTCCTTTACATCACCCTAACATACCGCAGGACCTGGAAAAGATAATAGGTTTAGTACACAAGGTCCTAGCTCTCAGCCCGCGTCCACCATCTTGGAACCAAAAGTAAACACCAGGTGGCCGCCCACGCTACCCGTTACAAAAATCACCAGCGAAACACAGTTTCTAGTTCCGGGAATGACATCAGCTTCCGGAATTCAACAACGTGAAGGCGAGCTGAGAAAACTGCTAACTAGTTCCTGGCCAACAATCTCCTTAAAATCCTACGGGTTAGTGGCCTACCTAACGTGCTCATAACAAGGAAAATTAGGGACAGTACTCACCAGGCGTGGGGGCGGACGAGATGAAGGTCCAGCTGAACCGAAAGGAGGGCGGTGTCCGACGACAAGCCAGGGCGGTGAAAACGTCTGTGTCCTCCCATGTGAACAGTCTTGCTATCTGGAGCTCCGTCAGAACGTGTGGGCTGCTCCTCTTGGATATATAAACTTAGGTGTACTAATCACTGGCCGGGAATTGGATCGGCAGAATCACTCGGCGGACCCAACCCGGAAATTAAGTGTCCTAATCACAGGCCGGGAATTGGACTCACAAATTACTTGGTGGGAATCACCCCGGAATTAAAACAATGTACAAAGGGGGGGGGGGGGGAGTGCCGGCGGTCTAATGTAAAACGGGCAACCGGACAAAGACCCGGCCCAAGGCCCGGGCCCAACGGCGCAACACCCGGGCGGACGGCATATACCCGTCTTCCAGTTCACGGAAGTCATTGACGGTCATAACACCGTCAGCCACTACCTTGGAGAGGTGGAGGGCATGCCCGGTGTTGACCGTCGGCACGTCAAACCAGTCGTTTGCCCTTTTGACTTCGCGGCTAATCCGGGGAATGATGCGGTTAATCCACCGTTGCAGAGATCCGTCGCTGTCCGTGCGCGCCCAACTGCGGGCATCAAAGCCCGAGGGGGTCGCGAGGATGAGGGTCGCTGGAGCAGGGTGGGCCTGTAGGTTCATGAAGACGCGATTAAAAAGTTCAGCGTAGAAGTTGACAACGGCGTCCGGGTTAATAAACAAAGGAAGATATAATCGTAGATCCGGGTCCCAGGTTAGAATGTCAAGTAAATTCGTAATCACTATTAAAACGTCATCAGGATACATCATGTGGTGAGCAAACGCGAAGCCCGCCAGCTCCGCCGTCGTGGCCTCTTCGCTCGGAAAAACCACGTAGATGTGCTCCGTGTGGTTTTGTATCAGATCAGGGTAATCCTGTACGCCCGCCTCACGTTCGGTGCAAAAAATGGCGACGCGAACCATGATGGGTGATGTTGCGAAGAGATAAGAGATAACACTGAAGACTAAGAAAAAACACGTCTTGACACGTTAAAATTACCGCCGGCACTGATTAAAATGACGTCAAAACGAGGCTAATTTGGGAAACCCCTTTTTGATCCAAAAGATCCAAATTTTGAAATCGGCTAGCATGATCAAACCATCGTATAATTTCTTACAAAATCTGTGCTAAACTAAAGTTTAGGTCCCCAACCAACATAATCAAGCGACAGAATTAATTCATATCGGCCCAAAATATCAGGTCGAACCATCAAACTTGCAAATTTGTTCGAAACAGAAATTTGCCATCCGGGCGCTTCGCGCCTGGAGGAATCAAATCGAGGTCAAACCCTGGAGGGGAACTCCAGTCAAGCGTCCCGCTAAGTACACATGTACTAAGCATGACTGGTGGGCACGCGACGCGGATGGTAATATTTTCTGGATCCAACTGCTTAATGTTGCTAGATCAGATACAGGAACCTTGTATTTATTGTAAATAATGTTGTTCTGGTTGAAGTTTGATTGAAATTTGACACGCATTGTATAATGAAATTCGTTCGTTCAAAATGTCCGAATTCTCTGTATTGACTTATGTTGTGTTAACTTGTTCTGAAATTGGATTTGATGTGTACTTGTTACTCTTGGAAGGTTAAGACAACGTTACACTGTATATATGTTGAGTTCTGTTGACTTGTGTTACAAATCATAGATGTCAGAATCTGTACATGTATGTACTAAGTCAAAAACTAACTTTGTCACCTTATGCACGGGTGTCGTAACTCTTAAGCCCCATTATGGCTGACCATCCTTAAAACTTACCTTGTCACCTTATGCACGGGTGTCACAATTCTTAAGCCTCAATATAGGCTGATAATGATATTTTTCATTCTCTGAAACTGACTTTGTCACTTTGTCACCATGATTATGTCACCATTACTTTATCATACAAATGATCATGTTATCATTCTTTAACACTTACTTTGCCACTTTATGAACGGGTTCCGCTAACCTTGAGCTTCAAGCTGTGGAAGTCAACTCGATAAATAATCTTATTTATGAACTTACCATGAAACCTATGAATGTTTTCATTGATCTTGAGTCTCAACCTGGGACTACCAGCAAAATGTACTAAAGCAAAACCGATCATATGAATGTATCTTTGTTTATACTTCTGAATGAACAAAAGAACTTCTGATTATATTGACACTGTGCTGAATGTACCACGAGAGTCAAGGCCACCCACAATGGTTTCTCCATATGAAAAGTAATAATAACAAATATATCCAATCATCAAAAAATTGGAAACTTTATCACATTTGATTGAAATCTTCATTTGGTTTGAGCTATGTCGTCCACCTCCTTAAACTCAAACACCTGACCGCCGTCGAATGTACTAATAGCTTAGCACTTTTAATATATTCTCGTGTTATATAATCCATCAAGGATCAGGCTTAGCAAGTCTACTTCTAGTCTACTTCTAGAAGAAATATCTTGCGCTCCTAGCGCCACCTGTTAACCAGTATAAAAGGCGCTGCAAGGTAGGGAGCGAGCAGTGAGTTAGCAGTTAGTAGTGAGTAGTCACTAAGTTTTAGTGAGAACATCAGCTAAGTAAGTTTAGCCAAGGAGTTACCTGGAGTAAGTACAGCGGCTCCCGTGTAACAGACTGGAGTTTACCAATATCAACTACCTCGGACATAGGATTGTGATAGAGCGGAGTACTAGAATGGTCTAGAAGGTGTTGGAGCAACTCGTGTTCTAAATGTGGTTGATTGCTGATAGGAGATGGGAGGTGGACTGATGAAGACTTATACATGGTGGCTTTGACTCGGGATGAGATGTTTATTGAATAAAAACCCTTTCATATTAAGAAGCTCCCTCATCGTTCATTTCTTTTGAACTATTTGGAAGTGGACGGACAAACTTTAAACGCAGTCTGAATTACTCAGGCATTCTGGACAAATGACTCATGGAGACTTAGATATACACAAACATCACGCAGTCTTAAATCAAACATTAACAATAGTTCACCATGCCCAATAGGCAAATTTGACCAAATCGGCTAACTGATCGGCTATGAAATCGGCCGATTCTACAAGAGTATCTCGCCGATTTAGCATCGATTCATATCAAACACATAAATTTTAATGTTGCATATTAACTTGTGGTCTCAATCAACCCTAAAATCGGCCAATTCTATGGATAGTTACCGGCCGATTTTGAATTATAGAAAGTTAATTGTTCGTTTAATTAAGGTGTACTTAATTAGTTGTGTTAATTATGGATAATAGCTAGCTCCTAACGCAGTCTCCTCCTTGTTCGACTGCTGTCGTCCAATACATAATCATAGTTCCACATCATGTTAGACGTAACACTCGCGTGAAAAGATGTTCTTTATTTATTTATCTCCGGTGTATTGTCGTTCCATGACAAGATCTCAATTGACAATGATCAGTTCCAAGGATGGAATCCCCTCAAACTCACTCAGTCAACGCTCCCGCCTTTCTACACAGTCTTTCTGATTCTATTCCAAATCCAGGACTCAGCTTCGAAGGCTCAACCTTTCCAGGATGGTTACTCACAACAACGTTCAGCTAACTCTGACTGAGCTCGAGAACTGTGCACCCTTTTAGTATTCATGATATGTCACACATAGATTCCTCCTCTAACTCCCCCACTGACAGAGAGTTACAGCTAAAGTGTGCACTGATATAAACCTAATGCTGCTAAGCCTAAACGAGCATGGACTGGCCATCCATGTCAGTACAATTTAGTGGGTATGGGGCTTAAGAATTGTCGAAATCTTCCTGTGTTTCGAAATAGAAGCTGACTCACTTTTAAACTTCATAGTGTGCTTGTACACTTTATTACACTCTTCTTGTGTTAAAAGCCCTCTAGACTATATTAGATTACTGTTACGTCTTAAGTATAGATGTATTGAATCGTACTAACATGACCTAATCAGGCCATTTTGAGCGTAACAAATTGGTGTCCTGCATAGTACTTCATATGTTCTTGATCCACTAAAACGTACCTATAGGTTTGGTCAAGACCAAATCTAAACTTAACATCTTTTCTGATTCAGACAAGTTAACTCCAAAGTACCTAATAATGTTTTATATGTATCTATGCTATTTTTAGTCAATTTAATGATAACAGAGAGTGCATGGCTGACTCTCTAACTCTGTTATTTATTCGGGTTCGAGGAGAGAAGAAAACTTGCCATAGCTTAAAAAAAACATAATAGGTTTTCCATTGATCCTTTTCAACAGATAATCCAAAGTCAATCAAGCGTGTACATCAGAGTACACCCAACAATCTCGTTCCCATCTTCAATATCCCTCAGTAGAAGTCCACCACGCCAGAAGCCCATTTCACATCATGTCTTAACTCCTTGTCCAATATTTCCTGCTCAGTGATGTAACTCAGACATTTTTCCTAAATTCTCATTTTAAAAAATGCATCTATTACCAGATGACCTGAAAATGATGGGAAGCTGTTCGAACTTGGGTGAAAATAGTAACGTTAATTTCTAGCTAGTGGCGGATTTAGAGGGGTGCTGGGGACGCCCCCCCCCCCCCCCCAACTATTTTAATCAATCATTATTTTAATGTAGATTTCCCGGACCCGGAGAACTTTTACAATACCTAGGGTGTCTTTCTTTAGCAAAACTTTTGACACTGAACATAGTCTACCACAAAATCTCAGTTTGTGTTACTCTACGGAGGTCAGGGGAGGTGTTTAGGAGGAAACTAGATAGGGTTGTCTCTTACAGTAGAGGGGACTGATTGACTGATGCGATGAGACTGTCCATGTCCGCTTACCGCCGTGTGTGTGAGTAGTGTAAGCCCTGATCAGATTAAAACGGCCGCCGCCCCTGTGACCATGTGATGTGCTTACATGCTGGGCGGTGGGAGGGGAAGGCACACCGTACCTGTTGACTCTTGCACCAAGAGTTACGTTGGCTGAGTAACATAAGGTCGTATCTCAAATAAATCGATTTTTTTTCATTTTGAAAATGTTTACCTTCCTCCTAAGGTTTCTGGAAATTTTGGAATTTTTTTATTTTTCCAAATGATTGGAATGTTATAAGCCAGTAAACAAAGGTCGTATCTGCCCAATTGGCCTTTTTGGTGAGTAACATAAGGTCATATATGAAGAGAGCCAATATTATATTCTTAGTAAAATATGATAATTATTACAAAATAAACATGATATGTTATGATTCAGTTTTTTAGATAGCCATCCTGTTAATCTTATTATAATTATGATGTCATTATTGAATCTTTGAAAATATAAGGAATTAAGGGAATAAGATTACAAAATATTGGATACGACCTTTGTTTACTGGAGAAATGCTCATGAAGTTGAGTAACATAAGGTCGTATCTGGGTTGTTTTTAAATTTTGCAGAATAAATCTCATATAAATCTTTATTATTTTAGAGTAATCAAATGTATTGAATCCTAGAATATTGGTTTTGCCTCAGAAATGTTATTTTGTCAAATTTGTATTAGTTAAACTGATTTAATTTGCATTCATCTTAATTTATATGTGCCAGATACGACCTTATGTTATTCAGTGATTTCCATGTTTTTCTCCTAAACCTGAGTAACACAAGGTCGTATCTGAAATAGAATTTGTATCTGTTCCCATAGTAACATCCAAATAGTCTAAATGTATTTATAATTCTGACCAAAGGACCATAGTCTTCCTATGGATCTGATATAAAAATGATCAAACTGATATTTATAATAATATAGACCATCAAAATATATCATATTCCCTTAATTAGCAATAACACAAAATAAGCATTTATCAGATACGACCTTATGTTACTCAGCCAACGCCTCATGATCTGCAATTCACTTTCTAAACATTAAAACTTAAGAAATATAAAACATCTGGGTAAATCGAGCTATTTGAATCATTAAGAAAATGTATCTCCCCAAATCGTCCCTCCTTTGTCCCCATTTATATTTAAATCCTAGAGTCACCAGTTGAATGGGTGTATGTTAAACTTGTGATCCACGATGGGACAAAGAGCCAACCAATTGAAGAATCGGTTCTAAATAGTCGTACATTTTATGTGTAAACTCGGTCCAAAACGGTCCATAATCGGCAAATGAACGGTGCCGACCTATTACCAGCACATAATTGACAAATTGGCGTTACTCAGGAATAGGCTATTTATATATGATATTTACTTTCGTTTCTGCTTCAACAGTACTAACTAAAACAGTCATATTCACTTGTTCTTGATATTTTTATATTCAAGCCATGTCATTATTTCCATAAAGTTGTCTCCGTTGGTTTCTATTTTGAAGTGAAAATAATCTTCTATCAGAACTTGATATAGGTAATTTAAAAAGCAATTGTTTCTGAAATCTGCTGGAGTGCCCTGTGCATAATCGGTGCACCCACAATCGTGTCGTGGGTCACCGACTTTAGTCAATGTACTCCTCTGAACCCACTTTCTCATTGAAGACCACGGGTGTTCTTAGTTAATTCCTCACATCATACGCCCAACACCCGGTCCATGGTGCTAAAGCATAGACCACCTTCTCTGATCAGCAGGGTGGGCGTCAGACCTACGTCCTTCGAGTCTAGGTTTTTTCTCTCTACATCTCCCCTGCTCCTAAGGAGGTTATAGAGCTTCTGGCTATTTCATTCAAATCTGCTCCAGAAATAGGTGTTCCTGAGAGGCTTATGGGAGAGTCCTAGTACTTCTGACTTTAACTACGATTTTTTGCGATAAAAATCGGGAGGTGTGAACTTAAATTCTTGTTATATCGTGCCTTCGCAATCCGCAGTATGGAATTTTAGTAGAACTGTCTGCACAACACAACACAAACGTCACGACAGTCTGACATGTTTGACTGATTCATTCACAATAGGGCACGGGGTCAGAGCTGCGGAGTTATTCAACACATACCTTTTGTTTAAAAGAATGGGCTCTTTAGAACAAACGTTTTTATTTTACTTAAAGGCGTAATTGTAAAGTGTAGTATAAAAACAGCAGGATTTGTCTCAGACTAGCTTCCTTCTCGATCTGTATTCTTTAATTGTCACCTGTAGATCTAAAGAGACAGCACATCAGGCAGACCTGGCACCTCGACAGAAAAAGCCCAAAGGTCACAAACGTCTACAGTCATTCCTTCTTTGCCTCTCTAGATCTTTTTTGTTTCCTTTTACTTCCCACATGGAAACCCTCGACCCAAGTACGAACCGCTCCCCGATCTTCACCTTTACTCCTCCTTACTTTTTGTTCAAATTTTGTACCATGTAATAGAATGAATGAAAGAATGAAAGACAGAAAGAAAGAAAGAAAGAAAGAAAGAAAGAAAGAAAGAAAAAAGAGGGAAGTTATATTTGGGGCTAAAGATTCACTTTTTGAAATTTTTGGTACTAAAAATAAGTTGATGGGAAAGCATGTGATAAATCCCTTTTACAAAAATATATGGCTGGCATGGAAAAGCTTTTATAATAAAGATCCTCTTAGTGATAGGGAAATAAAGAATGAGATTCTTTCGAATAATGAACATATTTTAATCGCTAAGAAAGTTGTTCAGTTCAAGAGGTGGAAGAAAGCTGATATAGTAAAGGTGGCAGATTTGATTTCTCAACAGGGTGAAATAATGTGAAAAAATAATTGAGGAAACATATGAAATTAAATGTAACTTTTTGGAAGCATTTAAGATCAAAATGCTACCCCATGGATAACATCTAGGCCGGTGATTGTACAAGATGTGTCTCCTACTGATTTATATGTCAACCATGATGACAAACTCTTGAAGATCTAAAATGTTGTATATTATAATGGTTGGGAAAGCTGATAAATGGAATAATGATTTTCCTTACTTGAATAACTTGGATTTAGTAGAGTGGCAGAAATTATACACTATGGCATATCTTGCCTGCAGAGAGACTATAATTCAATCTCTTCAATTTAAAATTATTCACAGAATTATTCCCTGTCAAGATTATTTATTCAAGAGGAAGGTCATTGATACATCTGAGTGTCAGTTTTGTGGTATGGTAGATAATAAAACTAGTTTATTTCTCAATTCCCCATTGGTAAAAGAATTTCTTCAAAGAAAAAAGAGCTTGGTTGAAAATGTATTACAATATGAAATAAATCTCCTAGGCCTTTCAGGTGAAAAGAAAGTTAGGACTGTCAATTTTGTTTTTCTTTTGGCCAAGTTTTACATATATAGACAGTGCCTTTTTCAAAATGGTGTTCTTGATGTTTAACAGTGGATTTTTGAACTACTGTGTAAACTAGCTGTAGAAAATTACATAAGTCAGCTGGAAGATAAAAAAGAAAGAGAAAGTACCTTGTAAAGAATTGTTGTCTAGAATACACTATCTTTGATACACTTGATACAGTTTGATTTTTGTTAGTTATCTTAAGCCCCATACCCACTTACCGACTGGCCCAAGTCGGTGCCGACGTCGGCACGGCTGTCGGCGCAGACGGCCGGTGTCGGCGTAAAATTATTAAACGGCGGCGATTTTGTGTGGGTATGGGTCTTGCAAGTAGTTGGCGCTGACAGCCGCGACGACGTCGGCGTTGACGTCGGCGCTGATTCTTCCCCAAATCGCCTAGTGGGTATACCGCTTTAGCTTCATTTTAGTGTTTTGTTTTGTTATTTGACTGCGTGGCCAATGTATGATTGCATATCCTTTTATAGAGATACCTAATGGGTATACTGTATTGTTTTTGTATACCCCTAAAAAAACTCTGCAAAGATATGTGTTTAATGATGAATATAAAAGGAGAACTTTATGTACAGAGGAAAGCAATTGTAGCAAAACCTAATGATTATGTATACTTTATTACTGAAATAAAGAGCTCTGCTCAGTTAAAAAAAAGGGAAAAAAAGAAAAAAGAGGGAAATGGAGAGGGGTGCATGATGGTAAGTAATCTCCAGTTCCCTGTATTTTATAACATCTATTTCTTCCCTTCTTTTATCCTCTTCCCTCGTTCTCCTTTTTCTTTGTTCTTTCTTTTATTTGCTTTCTCTCTTATTTATTTTTTTCATTTGCCCCCCCCCCCATTCCTTTTCTACCTTCCGTCTATTCTCATTTCTATTTATACCTGTGCACACAATGTTATGTCATATTCTTTTTTAATAGTTTTTTTCTGCATCATGGGTTACTCACGTATGATGAATTATTGGTTCCAACCACAAAGTGTAGGTTCTTTTCACATCTCGCCCACCTCCACGTACTTCCTGCTGTTGTACCTTCCTCCCACATCCCTAAACCCACCTTACACACCCCCCCCCCACCACCACCACCACCACCACCACTCCAGGAGTAACCTCCACCCACCCACCTCGGTCATTTCCCTGTTAGGTGGCGCTGCTGTAGCTGTCCTGTGGCAGTAGGTTCAAATACCTTGCTCGTCGAGGACCGTCCTTTTAGTTCCAATCAGACACGGTCCATCATGAAGACTTCTTCACAGGTAGGTCGGAAAACCGTTCTTGTCATTACTTCACTTGTATACATTCATTCAATACTTAATCCGTATCCACGTTGCCCAGTTGATTCTTGCAAGGATAGAAATCCCCTTATCGTCATAACGATATTCAGGTAGGTGGCAGGGATTGTTTTACAAGCATTATCATGTATAATGATGGAATCTCCCGGCAATAACTTTGTGATGCTCAGTGAAACAAAAATGAGATTCTGCCATTGCATCAGTAGAACCCTTGCAATGAAGGGGGGTCAAAGACCCTTTGTTGGACCAGTGTCTCTTGAAACCTCTCTGAGACTAACCCTGACGGGGCCGGCGGGGTACCGCGAAAAGGTGTACCTGTAAGTGGTGTTAATGCCTTAGGACCTTCGGCCTTTCATGGCGTAAATACATTCGACAATCCACATTAAGACTGTGGTCATTATTCGTAGTTGAAATGACAAACAACTCAGAATGTCGAGAAGGGCATGAAAAGAATTGTCGAATGTTACATTTCGCTCTCCAACGTTCCATCCTGTTGAGGGTTGTGTAGAGTCAGCAATGATGTGAAACAAATAATGTCATAATTCATTATGAATGATAAGTAGCATAGATAAAAAGAAACGGATCTTACAGTTTACTAGGTAGCAGCATTACCAACAATGGAATTTTTCTATTAGGTCTCAAGGTCTAATCATTTACGAATCAAGGGATATGTGAATGTTGAAACGCGTTTTTATAACATTCTCAACGGAGAACCATTATGTTTTTCTTAGATGTATTTAACCATATCGAATGAAAATTGTTTAGGAATTCAATAAAAGCTTGTAGAATAATGTTAAGCAAATAAATGTTGTGCTTATATGAATTTTATGTTTACCTGTGAGTAATGGAATGTATTGCTACAGCCCATCTCATGGGCTGTGCTTCAATGTACCCTGAAGACACACCTGTACGATAATGATGTTAGTGTGAAGGCAGTCAAAACACCTTTCCGTGTTTTAATATTAAGTTTTTGGGGGTGGGAAATGGCTTGAAGAAGGATCAACGTTCCAGACAGGCCCTCTTTGGGTATTATCAAAATGTCTTAACTTTTTGCCAAAATCCACTTTTCATCAATCGAATTTTGACACTGATGGCACTCATAAGAAGCAAAGATGTCCCTAAGATATCAAGGAAGGGATTCGTTAAGTGGTAAATGATGTACACACTTAAATTTGAGGCCAAAGCTACAAGCTCTTGAGATAAAAAAAGGGTTGAATGCATTATGCCCTTTAGGATGTTGTTTAGTGTTTTTAGAAAATCAAAGGGGCAGTGCAGCTGTCTCGTATACTTCAGGACAGCGAAAACTACGTTTGTGATGTTTGAAGCGAAAAGGCAAAGGGCACGAGATTATCTTAGAGATGTTCACCATTCTGAGGCTAGTCAAATGTGTCCTAATGTGCGAACATTGGCTTATGACAAAGGGTACACTCTTACCTACAATCTGACCTCCAAGTGTGGCATGTAAGATAATTTACATATAAATCGCATTGCCAGAAGTGCTGTACTAGAATTAGGAAAATAAGGAATAAGCAGGCCTGATTCATAAATGTGTTTTGTTATTCGTGTCATTACCATTTAGATGCTGCATGCTAGGCCGGGTCTGACGATTCACTGAGATGTCTGCAGGAGCTGCTTCCGCATAAGATTCTTACTGAAGCATCAAAGAATGTGCTTTGACATTTTGAATATTTGCGGTGTCCTTTCCATTAACATTCATAATCCAGGGATTCTTTTCTTCATCCCATTATGAATAGCAAGATGGGTTTTGAGTGTTAAGCGAAAGAGGTTCCAAAGGACTTGAGGAAAGTGCTTTTGTTGGCAATTCATCTACGAAACGAATTTGTAAGCCAACTCTGCTTATGCCTACTAATCACAAATAAATTGTGAATAAATAACATTGTACTGACGCGGGTGGCCAGTCCATGTTTGGGCAGCATGACGTGAGCTTAGAAGCGCACGTGTAAGCCAATGTTTCACTTTGACAGTAAGTGAAATGGGGGAGGAGTTAAGGTGTGACGTACCACCACATAATAATGTGTTCCGCTCTTAGCTAGCCAGAGTAGCTGCAAGCACTGTGTGAGTAAACATCCTGTGAAGGTTGGACCTTTAATCTGCAGTCTAGGTTCTGGAGAGAGGCATATAGAAATTGTGTTAGAGCGCGGAGCGTTGACTGAATGTGTTTGAGGGAACTCTAACCTTGGGACTGATCATGGTCAATCGAGTTCTTGTCACAGAACGACTAGACATTGGATAATAAACAACAAATCCTTTCACAACGAGTGTTCACGTCTTACATGATAAGGGAACTATAATTATGTATTGGACGACCGCAGTCGACGAGGAGGGAGACTGCGAATGGAGCTAGTTATTATCTATACAACATAACAACATAAACACGCATTAACTTTAAACGGATAATTAAACCTCTATAGTTTAACATGATAGACCAGGGAGAGTGAGAAATTTGCAAGCACAGAAACATGAGGATAGAGACACTAGGCATAATATGACCTGGTCTTCATGTCGGACCAAACTTTATTTTTGTACAAAAGAAACTTTTCTTTAATTGATAGTACGTCTTAATTCATTGTTGTTTAAAAAGGTACATTTTGTTGATAATCTTTTTATTTGTTCGACTTCAGTGATGTCTGATAATACAGTACAATGATATATCTGATAATGTATTACAATTCAATATCATATAGCACAAAAATTAAGCTAGATTATACTGAAGCTCTTATAATTATTGAAATTTAAGTACAAATATCATTGTATAGGTAGTAAACTTACATAAAATGTATGTCTATGAGTAGCCACAAACAATGCCGACAATACTAGCTATCGTAATGCTCCAAGGCAAAATGTATTCGTTCAAGCCCCATTCGCTCTGGCCAATTTTTCATTACGATCTTAAAATCGCAAGCATAAAGAACTAGCATTTTGACAAAATAATCGCATAACCTCATTCATTGACGGCTCATTAGTAAACCACATACATGTTCCCCAAAAATAATCATACACGATACAAGAAGATTGCAATTATATCTCAGGTCGCAATGAGAAAGCGTCCAGGGTGAATGGGGCTTTAGGGAAAGTATAGACTTTCATTCACACATCTTGGTGTACTAGCTATAGATTTAACAGGAATTAAAGGGAGTTCCAGATGAAGAAGTACACTTTCTGTTTATCAGTTATATGTTTTATGACCACTTAGAAGAAACAACATTCTGAGGTCTATGGTAATTGACAATCAAATCAATAGATATATTTGGGATACCTGTAGTAGGAGTTACATGCGTGATCCATGGCTTTAAAGAGTCATCCTTTCTTGATGCATTGATCTATATAGCATCCCCCGCAAGCACCGTGTGCTGAAATTACAGTAAATTGTGCTAAAATGGTCTAAGTCCCCCCTTCCTATCATATTGAACTCCCTTCCCTATAATACCCTCCCCCTTGATAAAAGTTAGCAAATGGCTGAAATGTTCAAATGATCGCTGATGTTACTTTCCACAAATCGTCAATATTACTTACCACAAACCGCTGATATATTGCGTCAATCAATCAAATCAATAAGGTCCTGTGACGGTGTGCCATAAGCTAGGCTATGGTCTTTACGTTACCGTTTACAGACTAAGCTCAGAATGTGCATTTTGGCATTTTTGAGCTTTTAATATATATATATATATATATATATATATATATATATATTCTGACAGGGCGATCTGGTGGTACAGTGACAGGGTGTTGGCTTAATTTGTCATCCGAAGGTTGGCGGTTCAAGTCTCTGTCCTGCTGCTGTGGCATCAGGCATTCTCCCTGTGACAACAACAGGGTTATCAAAGGTTTTCAACAGATCAAAGGACCACTGGCTGTTGTGTGTTTGGTCTTGCCTATGGAACCATGCACATTAAAAAACACCTGGTGAAAGTATAGGGGCAAGGGTGAAATAACCCTGTTCCAGAACCACTGGGTCTGATGGTTCAAACCAACAAACAGTAACAACGTATTCTGATGCTCATCAATAATGGGTGTCAAATGCATATATTTCGGCGCTGGAGAGTTAGAGCCTCCATGTAACTTGCTAATAAGAAAATGGCCCTATGTGGAATCCTCTAACAATACATATGCAGTGGTCGATAATCATGGTATTGACCATTTGCCCCGGATGTCACATTGTCGAACAATCAGGGCTACTAATGAGTCCGCCATTCACGTACCTTAGTGACGCTGCCACCTAACTGCCCAGTAACGATAATACCTAGGGGAAAACGGCGTTATACAACAATAGTACCATATTAGTTTGTTGTTCGTAAGTGTTACCTGCATTGCTGCAGATTAGGCAGGGAAAATACATGTTAACGCCTCAGCAGGAAATTGGAATATATGTCCCATTCTGTGAGTCATAGAAGTGTCGGTTTATGTAACCGCAATAGTGGGCATGAAAGGGAATTGGGGAGGGATTGGTCATTGTAGCAAATGCTTTTTGCATACTAGCCTCAGAATACTAGTGGAACATGTATTATATACGTACATGCATACAAACATATATAGATATAGACAGTTCAAGATGGTCATACTGTACAATGTGGGTTTAGTCTATAAAGGCTGCAAGGGTCACGCTGCCTTGTCGAGATTATGAAATGTCAATACCAGTCGGTCAATTTTACATATCTGGACCAATATTCCTGCTATGTTCCGAATATTCCTCTGTTGATGCCTGATATATTATCACTGGGAAAAACTGGTACTATATTCAAGTTAATTAGATGAAATCTTTTACATAATGAATGACAGAAGTACAACTGCAAGAGTTGGCAATAGTGACTGTTACTAGGTAAAACTTAATGCAACTAATGAGTCGTCTTAGAAGGGAGATGTTGGAAAGGGCCGTTTGGGATAGTATGATTATATGACCATTTTAAGGAAAGGAAAAACTATCTATGGCGAAGGGTTATATATTAGTATTTCAGCAAGCGCATACTCCTTAAAATTATCTATTCAAATGTATACTCTTTAAGATGTAAAACCACATCAACCAATCTGCATAACATCACCTCTTCCTTGCAGCAGAGGATATTTGAAACTGAATATGACTTACACCATGAATGTTTAACAGGCGAGAGACACACTGTCTGATCTAATAACTGACATTAATTTGAGGACTCACTTACCTGTCTACAAGTGGATCTTGTGGGACTGAAGCTTTGAACGGGGCACATAATGTATGCTGTGCCTTTCTGTCCGCCGACTAGCCAAATCAGTGAGGTGGTCGTACGGAACGCTGCCTCCTTTGCCTCATCTAAAAGAATGGAGACGCTGGTTGCGGTCTGGCAATCTACATCAAAGTCATACAATCAATTATGCTTCTATTTTCAGCTAGGACAGGGTAACATTTTGTACAAGCTTGATTCCTAAGGTTATTTGTATGAATGGAGAGTTTTTTTTAAAAATTAATAGTGTTTCCAACAGTTATGGGTATAGACTTTCTGCAGACAAGGTCACATGAGTAAAGCCTGGTGACTAACATCTCAAGCTAGGAGGAGATATAATGATGCAATTAAAATGATAAAGCTTAAGAATAAACGTAAGGATGGAGTTATTGACCTCTAATTTTGGAAGGGGATTGGTTGGAGCGGGGGGAGGGGGGTGTTAGTTTCATAAAATGTATCTAGGACGCTCTACTTCATCGATACTTTTTCAGACTATTAAAGGTCGTTTGAAAAGCCTCATCAACCTATTCAGATCAACTTAACAAATATGAAATATACATGTAAACAAAATATTAATGCTCCATGCTACCTTCCCATGCATTAAATCTATACATACTAAACAATTATGCCAACTATATCTAATATGATAACGACGTACATGGCGGAGATTGATCTTGTCAAATTCATAATCAAGGTTCATCTTGATATAACCTGCAGGTGTCCTGAAAGAAAACGGATTTTCATCAGTGAGAATCGAATTATTGTAATGGCTCTCAAGAACCACAACTGTGTCAATTTATTCAAGAAGATCAAACCTAGCCATTCCATCACTTTAATCTTGGTTCACAATAACCGTGCAAGAAAGATCCCACCTTTGCTGTATGACCACTAGTTTTAGACAGGAGGATTAGTTTCATGAAATGTGTAGGACTAACTACTTCCGAAATCTTAAAGGTCGTTTAAAAAGCCTCAGTGACATGCTCAAATATTAGGTATGCACAATGTATAAAACAAGATGAAACACTTCATACTACCTTCCCATTGAAAATATACCAAAGGGAAGAGATCTTGTAATATTTTTATTCATGGTGCATCTGTATATAACCTGAGCCCCAAAATCCAAAGAAAACGGATTTTTATGTGGGAGAATTGAATTATTACAATGGCTCTCAGGAAGCACAACAGTGTCAATTTATTCAAATCAAACCTAGCAATTCCGTCGCTTGGATCTTGGTCCATGGATTAACGTTAAGAGCATTTTGATTGAGTTGCCTCTGCCACTAACCCCACCAGAAGAATTCGGAGGTGCCGAACCTCGAATGAAATCAAAGGTGGTGGCTTTGGTGCCCAGAGTTTCTTAAAGGTACTCCCCAAAGCAATACGATTTCTCCCACTGCCCTGGCGGAGATCGAGAGCAAAGTTGTATCAAGGAGCACTGTAGGATTGGAATACTTGACTGGGAGATACAAGTTAAGAAGGGACTCTTCACCACTATAATACACTGCTTTGGTGTTTAAGTCACACCATAAAGAAGATGGATTATTGGTAGCTTTTGGTCAGGAGTATGTGTAGCTGCTCTGATATAAGGGACGTCGACGTCTTATAGTGGAGCTTTTTGATTAACTAAAAAAAAGTAGCCTGGCGTTGGACAAGTGTTACCACTGCCTTCCTCTCATTTTAGTCATTGTGAATCAACAGTTTCAGTTCATTTGGGGTATCTCAGCGGATTTGGAGAACCAGGTCTACCAATTAGTTAATCAAAAAGCTCCAATTCAGAATGTTTAAAAGGAAAAGGAAAACAGATTGGTTCTCTCACTCCTAGCTACAATAACAATGCTGATGATTTAACATGTAGCAACTTTCAGAGGGTCCAAATGAAACTCCGGGTGCTTAAAATTCTGTAAATCAGCTATCCGTGGTAGGGAGAATTTTTTTTATTTCTTTTATTTGTCCAGACAAAAAATAAGTTTTATACTAACTTGTCTCACTTTTCTACCTGCTCACATGATAAACAGAACCACGTTGATAAATATGAATGAATTTTAGTTAAAACATAAATAAGTAATCAATATAACAGTTTAAAACATCAGACCAGATTATGCGAAAGTGGTTTTTGCCCAATTATTCCCTCTGGGATATGATGTCAGCCCTCAGATTCTGAAAGAATTTTGCAAATATTCCTATTACAGCCTAAGCTGTGACAATTTTACTAAATTATTATGAAAGGAATGTCAAATACTGTGGAAAAGCCTAGAACTACTATTTATATAGTTATGACGTCATATACATGACGTTCTGACGTTCAATTCTGGTCATATCCATGGTATTTCAAAGTGTTATATCTTTGATTATAATTAATGAATCATAACTAAATATTTTTACAATGTTTCTTAAGAAAAGGTCACTTTCTTAAATAATACATAAAACAGAGCATGTAACATTTGTATCCATCATCTAAATTAGCAATAATGCAGGCTTGACATAATTCATTGTGAGTAATATCCCTATTATAATTTGTGCAAATATGCGGACCTCTAAATGTAGGCTGTTAATTTTACTAATATTACAATTTGAAGTTGCATGATAAATCATGTCACCATGTTCCAATATAGGTAAAATCATACTCTTAAAAATGTACACTTGCTTTCTCATTTAGATATTTACATAATTTTGAGAACAAGAACAATTTATGTGATACCTGTTTTCTCATTTCGCTAACATGCTTATTAAAAGTAAGGTTCTCATCCAGTACAAAACCACGGTATTTATATTATCATACATTTTCCAGTATCTGATTGTTCAGGGATGAATTTATATTTTTGGTTTTTACCTTTTTTAACCTTAGATCTCATTCCACACAGGCAATATTTCGTTTTTCTACAATTAATTTTTAATCTATTTTTACAGCACCACTTGAAAACATTGTTAAGATCTTCTTGTACATTGGTATAGAGTAATTGCACATCCATATGGGAGAAATAAAGAACAGTATCATCCGCATACAGTGATACCTTAGAACTTTTAACAACACATGTAATATCATTTTTACAAGTTGAAAATAACAACCGCCCAAGGACACTACCTTGGGGAACCCCACAGGAGATGGTTCTTCTACCAGAATAAATGTTATTGGCCAAAGTAGTTTGAATTCTATTTTCAAAATTCCATCTCTAATTCCATTTAATTTCATTTTTTTCAGCAGAATTTCATAATTATCAGTATCGAAAGCTTTCATTAGATCTTAATATACCACTATGATAGTCTCATTATTGTTAATGGATGAATAAATGTCATTTAAATAGGTAGAAGTAGACTGTGGAATGGCCAAGTCTGAACCCTCCTTGCCTTTTCTATTACCCTGATTAAAGTGTCTAAGTAGTCTATTATAGACTATTTTTTCAATTAATTTTACTACAATTGGCAAATTAGAGACAGGCAATTGTACAGTCATTGTACATGGGTACTGATTTAAAAAATAATGATGTCTAGTTATTCACAGTGTTTATTTACAAATAATGATATAATTCATGAAAATGTTTATACTAAAGCCATGAGTTTTGTCGACATATTACCCAGCATGCATCCTGTTTTAGGCTAACCTGCAGGCAAAACTCACAAAACTGCCTATCCGTGGTTGGCAGAATTTGTCTTTTAATGCAAATGTGTGAATAACAGTTTTTATGACTTTCCAGATTTTTTTGGGATTGTTCGCATTATCATCCAATTTTTCTTTGACGGCACATGCAATACAGCTCTTCTCTTTTTCATAATTATGGAAGTGCATCTTTAGACAGTCGAGTCGTTGTCCAAACTTAACAATTATCTTTTTCATGCAGATGATTAAATGAGGCTTTTCAAAGGTATCTATAATGTACATTAACATATATATTATAATGGGTAGGTGAAAGGCAGAAAGCGTCATATGCCCTGCCCCCTCCTTCTCAAAGTACACGTGACGGTCACAAACGATCACTTTGTTGTTTTGTGTTAGCCAGAGGGCAATCTCCTCACACAGTAAGTCTCACTTAATAAGAAATGACATACATGTGCTAAATCCATCCTAGAGACTATTGCATATCCTTAAAACTACACCTGCTGGTGCAATGACGGCCACCCGGAAGCGCTTTACCGTTGGACGTTTTTGTCAGGGAATTACCACGTCTGTCGTGGAAGAAGGGTGTCGGCCTCTGGTATAATGAAGCCTGATTTATTCTCATTGACCTCGGGTTGACACTGCTTGGGCCCGAGGAGCTTTTTTTCTTTTTGTTTTGCTATAAGTCATTTCATCTATTTCTTTCCAGCAAATAACTCGTGTGCACCTCAATTATATCCTCTAATCGTTCATCTTTTGATATGATGATATCGGTCTATACTTCCATGTAAAGTAACAACTAAATATACATATATATATATAATGGTGACTATCCAACCAAAAGTGAATTGGATGTGCCCAGCCTAGCTGCGACTAAAGTCTAAACAGAACGTTCTGCAACAATACAAAAGATGGCATGTAAGAATTATGTTATTGATGGTGAATTTGAAACCTCACCAAATCAGAACATTATTACAACATTAGTTTTTGGTGAGGTTAGGATGAAAACAAAACAGAACATTATAAGAATGTTCTGTTAAGGTTGAAGAATGTAACCAGAACATTATGATTACATTGCAGTGCAACGTCACAGCAGTAGCCTATGTTGCGGCAACGTTAATGGCAGCCATCAAAATAACGTAACAAGAACCAATACAGTACCAAACAGAATGTTGCTGCAATGTTATAACAACATCACGTGCTTGGCTGGGTGGTTATCTTGGGGATGGCAACGCATGCGAGGTCTGAGCTGCGACAAGCATCTAGAGTATACATACGTGGACTTAAAGTCCGCGCAAGCAGAGCTCCTTAAAGATACAGATGATGTTGTGGTGACCTGAAAGCGGCTGGCAGCCATATTGGTGATTATTTAGTCATTTGATTGTAAAAAGGAACTATGCTATATTTTCATAATTTAATGGTATTGTTGTGTTTTTCAGGCACCAGCAACTTATCACCATTTTCAAGTTGGGCTAAGAATTCTTGATTAATGTCTTGTTTTCTAAGGAGCACATGGGTATGGATTTTACATAGTGATTACCGGCATCGACTTCCTATTCAACTGAAAGTAAATAAAGACACCTTGTACTGACGCGGATGGTCAGTCCATACTTTAGCTTAGCCAATCTAGTGTTACAACTAAGACTCAGGGCTGATAGCATTCTCTTTGTCAAAGGTGAAGAGTAAAGGGAGGAGACAGGTCCCATATGTCCCGTATGGTATTAGATATGTTAAGCGCAATCTGCGCAGCAGTCAGCAGAGCACTGCTAGCTTTCGTTGGTTAAACATCCTGGAAAGGTAGGTACCAGAAGCTTGTTCTGGAATTGGAATAGAAGCTGATAGACTGAGTAGTTGGCTGGAGCATTGGCTGAGTGTGGTTAAGTGGACCCTACCCTTTGGATTGTTCATTGTCATTGAGAGATCTTATCACGAGTATGCACACACATTGGATAATAATAAAGAACATCCTTTCACGCAAATAATACAAAACTATATTATGTATTGGACACACAGTCCAGGCAGAGAAGGACTGCATATGGAGCTAGCTAATATCCTGGGAAACAAATAATATGACTTACGAATAGCACCCTAACTTATATTGGATATTCAACCTGATTTCCACAGATCTTCCATTCCTAAGAGTAAAGTAAAGGAGGAGCCATTGCTGTCCTTTTACCCTCCCCCCTGGATCCGCCACTTACAATGTGTTGCGATAAACTTAATCTTTCCCTTCTCACCTCCTCCCCTCTGCCCCCTTAGGTGGTAGTAGCGCTGACGGCGGTGGTGGCCCTGATCGTCCTCCTGCCCCCAGCCCACGCCAACGTCTCCTACTGCCTCAAGGGCTGCGGCGCCTGCGTCGGCTTCTTCGGCAAGGAACTCTACAACGGCCAGAAGTGTGCCGTCAGCTGCAGAGTGTCGGCGGTAAGCTGATCCAACGTGACGCGCAGACATCTCGTATAGGGGTTTATGCCTAGGGGCAGGTCTATTGTTATGAATGGCAATTGTATGAATTCCTATACTGCAATTTCACTGAAACGTCGTTTTATTTCGTCAAGCATAGCACTAACACCCTTTTTATAATTTTGGTCCCAATCACGTTGGGTTTGGGATAGTTTTAAATAACCCGCCTCATTAACTGTCCTGCTGCTGATACACGGGCAGTCATGATACACGGGCATTGCATCCATTTATCAGTTTAAACATTGCTTATGGGGTCAAAGACTGTGTATTGAAACTCAAATGATTTTGACGTTTATGAATAACTTAATGTTAAGGAATTGATATTGCTCTTGGTAATTTTTCTATTGTGTTCGTGCCCAAACACTTAACAATTATTTGATATATTCCTTATGGTAGGGCCGCAGCCACGACGATGGGTGTGGTAATGAGATGTTTCATCTTATAAAAAGAGGATCTCATTCTGTTTTGGCATGCAAGAAATACTGCGGCATGTGTGTCCTACGTTACTCCAAAGAGGTAGGTAATCGTTTCATTATTAACAAATGTATGTAGGAAGGTCGAGTGTAACTAATATTTTCGATGATCTCGGGTGAAGACGTAGTTCACTTTCTAATATTTCTTAGAATATTAATTCCCAAAATTTATCGTATCATTAGATTTGTGAGGTGATATATAAAGATTCGTTGTTATAAATTGCCATCGTTGGAGACCAATTATTGCAAGAGAATAGCTTAGTGTTGTAAAGTCCGTTAATGATTTTCCTCTAGGCCTATATGTGAAATTTAGCGGATTTTCCTTTAAATTACTGACTTTCTGCTTAATCTACTGATCTATAGCCCCGGTCTATAGCACATAGAGAAAACAATGCCTTACGGAATCATTATCTAACGGATCTAAGGGTAACGGAATATGCACCACTATTATGTCAATTCGCGCGTTATATCAATATATCAGACTCGTTATATTAATAGATATAACGGACTTGAAATAATGAAAGTCTGTTTGTAAAGTAAGGACCGATTTGTTCATGTGACTTTATATTTTATAAAGAATCAATTGAAAGGGATCTGATTATAACATCGTGAGTGCTTGAATATAGCACAAGGACAAAATTTCACATGGAAAATGTGTTTAAGAATTCTCAGATATAGATTAGACAGTCACAGAAACATATCATGACATCGCAATCATCTTTCATTATAGGGCATAACATAATATTGTATAAGTTTAAAGGTTTTTTTGTCCTTTCTTGGTCAGCAGACCTATAGTGGAGTGTTATGCAACTTGACCTTTCACATAATGATACCATGAGTATTTTTCACTGAAATTGACTGAGGATGTTTATGACGAGGACTGTTTATGTCGAGGACTAACAGTATGCAAAAGATCCTAAAAATAAATTATATTTTAGACACAAATATAAGACCTCAAAAAATGTCATTTTTCCTGCTTATTTTAATTGAAATCCCCAAATCTGTGACGTCACATGGGCGTTTAAGGGGAACCCCATTCATTCATAAAAGGGAATCCCCGTAACTATGTTATGTATAAAAATAGAAATGGCCCTTAATACTTGGCCAGGTGCAGGTTAAAATGTATTGTAACATTTATTCATATGCAATCATTCATTATCATGGAATTCCCAAATTATTTCTTAAGGGAATTCCCATCATAATGACGTAGCAAGGGGAGTAATGAAAAGCCCAGAAATAAGGGAATCCCCAGATTTTCTTTTCTTTTCTTTATAATTCACTAATACTTCAACATTTTCCAATTTTTTCTTTTGACATATTTTTATAATAACAAAGAGAAGTTCATTAAACAAAATTAAGCGTTCGAAAATTTATGTGCAAGGAACCCTTTAAGTAGTGGATGATGGAACTGGCAGTAACCGGAAGTGTTTAGACGGAACGCTCATAAAGACCAAACTGTGTGTTATAAAGACCTCCGGGTTGCACATATTCTAGTGTGTTGATGTAGGCCATTTGACCTATAGGACATCTGTCCTCATTATAGATAATGACCCGTGGTTGTAGTCAGAGAGGCCGAGGAGACGAACCCCCATTCCCACATATATGAAAACATAAGAAATTATATATAGCATTCCTTTGAAGCTATATGAATCTGGACTAAACACATTTAGACGTGTTTATAGGTGTTTCCAATAATTATAACATTGCAAGCTTATACTTACCGAACAGAACGAAATTAATACTGCCTCCTAGCATTCGTGGATTCAAATTTCCTCCCCAGGAAAAACTACCCCGTCTTTAAAGATCAGGTGGCTACCTGCCAAATGACCCTCCATGTGGCCTCAACCTTGGAAATGTGAGCCATGACCAATCTACATTAGTTCTTTTTCACTGTTTTAGATCTGTCCCTCATTGTTTTCTCTCTTCTTGCATTCAGGTATATAATGGATTGCGGTGTATCCGAGACTGTCACGTCTCCGGGGGTGAGAGCATTGACATGAGCTGTGAACAGTTCGGCTACGGACGCACAAACGAAGTCATCCCCGAAGGCTACGAGTAAACCACGACTTCATAGGGGAGAAAGCTCAGGGTTCAATATATTGATGGGGAACTACACTGATTCTTTTTTTTCAACACATATTCAACACTGAAATTTGACAGTACAATGAGTAAACTAATACAGGAATTTTTCTTTTATATCCCTGAGCCCTGTTCCAATTTAATTGCGGCAATAGTTTAGATACAAGATAACCAGTGAGAATAATTGTTATTAAAACCGCGTCCTTAAGATTGGTGCTATCCTAAGCTTATGTCATGTGTAAGGGCAGAAATATCAATCATCGTTTTCTTGTCGCCAGAGTTAACATTTTCATGTCAAAACGTCTCTTTCATAATTAGTTTTTTTAACAAGTGTAATGCGCTTGAATAAAGACAGTTTGTAAACCTATAATCTGTATCAATTTTGTGTGAACATGGAAAAAGTAGCTTATTAGTGTTCTTTTGCCAATTTCTTCAGAATCTTTTCCCAGTCGATCGACTATGCAGTCAAAATAGAATTAAGAAGCGTAGCGGTGTTACATCACCGTCGTTTCCACACCACATGTATCAATGCTTCTACTTGACATTTAGGTCATATCCATTTGGAAAGGCCTTTTTTTCTATCTACTTTCACCAGTTAGTATCACAATCCTTTGCATATTCCCCCGATAGTACGCATGGAATTAACGTGCACAAATATGTAATTTTCCCTGCAGGTGCAATTATAAGCAGTAGGCTACATTACAAAAGAATCATTTGCCTCACTTTCATATTACGCACTAATTAAAGCGACTAAACTACCTCTAATTTTCATATACTTCTTACATCATGACATTTCCATATACTACTTACCTTCAAGTTGACGTTCTCTTACCTTCTCGCCCCACACACATTCTTTAGGGATTGCATGGGATTGGCAGGGGCGGATCCAGGAGTTCGGAAGGAGGGGGGTCAGGCTAACTATTAACCAATCGCACCCCCCCACTTGACTAGGTAACATAAAGACAAACGTGGTCGTTATGGACATGTGTAACCTGGTAACTGACGCTTGATTTATGGGTCCTCGGCGACTATTTCTCTGCTTTTGACATTACAATAACATTTCAAATGTTTTTACCGTCCGTATGAAATAAAATTTATATCAATTCTCGATTCAGAATACCAAAACTAAAAGTACTTCACACAGTGTGCGTCAGATAATGAGTTAGATATCTAAATTCAATAATTACACTTAAAACATCTAAATCTTAACTCTATTCCTTTCTAATCTATTTTGGTTCAGCTCTCTCTCCCTTTTTTCATCATTTTGGTTTATCTATTATCTATATTAGGTATATGTTTACTTATTTTAAAATGATAAATCAGAGATAAATCCATAGTAACAGTGCATCTTATCCCAAGAACTGGCGCCTATCTTTGAATTGTGCAGTGTTTGGGGAAGTAAAGTCTTGATATGAGCTCCGTCAGAAATCGATCAAACGTATAGAGTTTATCATTTAGCTGCTTCACCATTGTTACAGTATATATTACTCGCACTGATATTTCGTTCAAGTGCTCAGTGGCGTGGCGTAGGGATAAAAGTGAAAATGGTTGGGCGACGTAAGATAGAATGGGTGACGACATTGACTCATTTTCAGCTTAATGGCTCAGTCAAACTGGCCGCTCAACATGAAAACCTCCAACAGGTACAAGGCTCTTGTACGTTTATACCACCAAAATGTCCGACTACCACGCACCTGGGCCACCCGAAGCCTGCTTCTCCTGCAGCAAATGACCAAAGTTGGAGGGAAACGGGAAGTGCGAGGTCATTCAACATGGTTAGTTCAGGATGCGCAAGATAACTTACTGTCTTAGACTGGCATTTTTTGGTCGTTTATCAAACAACCCTATGTCTTGTTATTGTTGGGGGGAGAAGCTTCAAGTCAAAGTTAAAACTCATTTAATTCAAACAAAAACAGGGCAGTAGGTGTGAACTGTAATTGATACAAATCAAGTATTAGAATTGTTATTTATTCCAATACATTTTAGGCCCATATTCTCAACAAGAAACGGCTGATGGTCGCATTGTATCATTTTCATATATAGCCTAACTCACCTTTTGAACTACATATATTATATCACTCACGTAGGATGTCATTTCCATATTCTACTACTCATTTCCATAACTTAGTTACTCAAGTTACCCAGGGAACTATGCTTGCTTCCTTGTAGGCGTACTGCACGTGTTATCCCCCATACTAGATTCACACAGTCATAGCAGGCTCCGCCATATATTTTCTCTTCGGGGTGGTTTTATAAACAGGAAGAGGACTAATTCTTTCACTTGTCGTCTTACTTCAGAATGGAAAACGAACCGAATATTTTCTTTTATTAAGTTCGATAAATTGTTCAAAAACTGTCATGGGACTGTAATATACTGCTGCTGAGCACTAGTCAAAATAATGTTGTTCCATATCTAACCATGTGTATCATTCTGACCTTTATATGTGATACACTTCCACATCCGAATCACGTTTACTGCTCATAATTCACAATTTCCATATACTATTTATATCCCCAATTATGTGAAAGATGGTCAAACATCGTATTAAGCATATACCTAACAACCAGTACACTAAAGCTTATTGATAGGTCTGTCAGTGAGCATAATTTAGATTTTGCTATAATTACTATTCCCATAAGCCGACTTCCATGTAAATTCACTTTTTCACAGCTCAGAAAATGTGTATAAACGATTTGCTTACATTTGGAAAAGGAACTTGCTTCCATTTGCTTTTTTTTAAATCTTTATTTCCCACAAAGCTCTCAAGTCGGAACTTGATCTTCCAAGCTGTTGCTTACTAGTCCTAAAATGTTGAATGCTTCTCAAAAAGGAATAATTCGTCTTTCTTCTCCTTTTTTTAACATTATTAGCACCCGCATATATGCATCTCGGGATATGCATAGATATTTAGTACCTTGTGTTGGTTATGCATGAGACGTGCAAATACCTACATTACATCTACTTGCGAGCTGGTCCCATATATATATTAATACATGTATAATATGTACAACGTCTGGGGAAACAGCTTTCTGACAGGTTACATATGAGCCATACGGTTCATGGAATGATGGAGGCAGAATATACTTAAGACATTGTTGATATACGTATTTATTATACCTTAGTGTGATACAAGGTTAGTAGTTAAGAGTTTAACTCAGGGCGATACAAACCTGGGTGATAACCAGCCTTGTATCACACTGCAGTGTGATACAGAAACTTTTTATTTTTCTAAAATTCATGAAAAAATGAAATCATTTAGAATTAAAAAAACTAACATTTGCATTATCTGCACAACGTTCCTAGCTACATTTTACTGCTTACTGTTTGTGGATTTGATGGATATCAAAAGAGTTATATGAAAAAACATTAAAAAAATGTGCAGCATCACAGTCCCACCATCACTGATTGCTGTGCATCCTTTCTTGGGAGCTCAGATCGAAAAGAAAAGGTATAATAAATCCATAACCAACCTTGAAGGGAGTACTCGGGCAGTTATCACCCCTCGCCGGGACCCCGATATCAGCCCTCGGCCGGCCCTTCGGGCCCTGGCCTCGGGCTGATATCGGGGTCTCGGCTCGGGGTGATAACCACCCTTGTACTCCCTTCTTGGTTGGTTATATGTATATCCCAGTGATGATGAAGAGACGATTCAATTTAGATTAAACTGGGTAAGTCAGTTACTGAATGCTGCCAAATGTAACTTTCCCATGACGACAGATCTGGTACAAATAATACACATATCCTGTGCAACATATGCCCCAAGAGATATGGCATGAACGTGGAAGATCAACGTGGGACTATTCTCGTCACCTACCCGATGCAACCCTAGCAATATCCTGTTATCTCTTTGTGCTTTATTATATTGGAATAAATCATCAGTACATTTTGTCTCCACTACAAGTAATCAGTATCAGAAATCTAGTTATATGAGTATAACAGGAAATACAGAAAGAAGAACATGTTGAGTATCGACGTGAGATTAATAATATTTTCGACCCTGCTAAAGACGGAAGTGTACAAATAGATGTGTTATCTCCAATCTCGTCCTCAGCTTATTTCCTGAATTGAAGAAAACCATTCATTACATGAGTCCTTAGTATTGAACAGCAGATGCAGAGCTGAAAACGTTTTTGTGTGGGCAGAGAGCATTCTACAAATGCTTACGGATGAATGGGAATCAGTTAAAGAACGGCAATAACTCTTCCACTATAGGTGATGAGGAAAAAATAAAGGTGGCCACGTCATTTGGCCCGACGTGTTAGCAGTCTCATCTCAACAGCAGATTAGCGGGAGAATGACGCCGTTCAAGGACAATTACCAATTTGGCTGAAGTTATTTCTTTTCAATTACGTTATTTAAACAGGTGCAGTTCAACATATTGTCTGGGCTCTTATAGTATTCCTGCGACAGAAGATATTGAGATGCCATTATACAACTGACAGTTAGATATGGAGCTTCGAAGTCAACATTATGTATACAGAATGTATGACATCTATGAATTACAGGTCAAAATTTAACTTGTCTAAATACCTGCTGTGTACATTTGATATTGTTACAGATTTCAATGAAACTGATAAATTGTTTTATACAAGGAAACATGAAATGTATTTATAAATGACAAGAATTATGAGATATACGTAAATTCAAAAACCTATTGAAGCGATGTATTTAGACTGATGTGAGAAGTTAGATGGAATGGTGTATCTTATTGTTGAAGTATCAGTACAACATTGTAAATATTATCATACTTGATCATTAGAGATAAAGATGTTTAATCAAAAAAATAAAAAGATGACCCAGGGGCATACATAAAAAGCAATAATTCTTATGCATTTCTTAAAAATGCACTGACTAAAATTGATTCAGATTATCTTCTGGCCAAGTAAGTATAGGTGTGAATCATTTCAAAGACAATTTTAGTAAAAGTATCTTTTGTGGTTAGGCAAAAAATAGTATTGTTAGTAGGTAACATAAGTCGATAGAATTAGGGTAGGTAGGTCGGTTTTTTCCCTGTTTTTTAACTTACCAAATGTAGATCTATATGGGCAGCACTTGAAATCTAAAACATTCTCTAAACTTTCTCTAAAACAATTTCTAGCATCTATACAGAGGTCCGGAGTCCTGGGTACCTGCAATATTGAAATGAATGTTCTCAACTAGCAATTGAATATGATATACATGTCCCGGGTGTCCCATGCTGTTCCAAGCTTTTCTGGTCAATTCTTTTTGATTTTGATTTTGATACAAAACTTCTTTTTTAAATCCTAAAAGAGAGTTATGGTAGAGCCAAAAACTGAGGGTAGGTCGAGTTACCTGAACACAACAATTATGTTTTAGCCCTTACATAACATAAAGGTAGGCGCTATTTGTTCCTTTTCAGTGTGTTTTTAAATATAGGTGATATTTTTTCCGCACCTTCTCAGAATTGTCTATATCAGTAATGCGTATAGCATGTAAGAAAGAGAAATTCCTCATTTATTTTACTTTGAGGGTTGCAAATAATAGTGATGTCTTCCATGGGATCTTTGGGAAATACCTTTAAAATTCCTATGCAAAAGGAATCTCTATTTTTTCATGAAATTCATATAGATAAACCTATTAATTCTTGGTCTGACAAAAATAAAATGATGAAATTCTATGATTTAAAAATGAACCTCCATAGACCTTAAAACATATTGACGATAGCCTCCTGTACTGGGCAGCAGCCTTTAAATAGTATAAATCAACTGAAAACACGAGGTGGTAGCGCTTGTATAAAGAGCAAATATTTCTAGACCTAGTCTATATCTCAAATGCATGCTTGTAGAATATAGGCTATCATATATAGGCTATCATAAATATATGGGTGGCTGACTGTACATCTCAGCTACATAATCATAGATCCAGCCGCCCTTTGGTTATCATACTGTCAGCTCCATCCAGCGGTACATGAACAAACTACCTTTGTGGACAGCCAGTACATGGCGTCCGACTTGATGCAGAGAGCATGAAGAGTAGAAAACACACCTGCACAGAAGGAACCAAACACTAACGGCTGGAAGACCTACCCTGCAGGGAACACCTGTGACACGTGGATGGTAATTCAGGATGTTAGGAAATACTTTGACTCATTTAAACTGGAGGCCAGTTAGCTAGGAAAACTTCTACTGTTCTACATCCTACATATTGATAGGTAGCTGATCCATCGGGGATTCTGCTTACTCATTGGGTGAACACAACAAATGGAATGGCGGAGGAGAGGTGTAACCATGCGACCTCTGACGGTTCACAGATGCAAACACTTGACTGCTGGCTCGAATGCCCAGGTAATTTGATAGTAATTTAATGGGAGGACATGGCATACGACAACATCATGTATTTTGTCACTATACTGTATAATAAGTTTTAAAATGAGTGGCCCCTCTTCATATCAATTGAATGAATTATCTTTGTATAAAAAGTCTCATGGTGTCAATGGTCCCTCTTTATTGACCTATGCCAGAATTCTAAATGTGGACGTTTAGGGTTATATTCTACCCTTAATACAAAAATAAAGGGAGGCTGCCAGAAACAGAAAATGGATTTGTTTCTTTTGATAAGTTTTTTTATTTGGACGTCTTCAGTATGTCTGATCTTCCAGACGTTACCAATGATTGACATTGTAAATTCTTGACATAGTAATTTCTTGATATGATACAAAACACCACACATTTTTTTATGAAGGCACAAAATATTTTTGTGGTTACCATTATGATCTCCTTTACCTTTTTTTTCCAGCTCTAGATAAATAAAAATCACAAATCTTACTTACAAGCACATTTTTAAATAAAGTATATTATGGAAATATCTAGAGAAAAGAGCTGGTCCCTCAGAATTTTCAAACTGTTTAAGGCCCTGCCATCTATTGACACCTACAGGAACGTTTAATTTTAATGAATGCCAATGCATCATTTTAATTGTAATTTCTCAAACAATAACCTTTTCCCTGAGCTTCATATTTAGTTGCTTTTCTATCTCATCTTTTCTTCAGGTTGTGACATGCTGCAGGGGTCCAATCAGCAAAGGACCATCATGAAGAAAGCGCGGGAAATGATTGGCAAGCGCCACATGCAATGGGTCCCAGAAGGTCGTCTGCTTCTCTCAGACTATGACTGGAAACAAAACACCCTGACTTTAACAGCCATTGGCTCTCCCCCAGTCACATTCCACGACGTCAGACCACCAGGACACACCTTCCAGTACATTGCAGCCACAGAGACAATGTTTCTTGCATATTCTTGCATCCATGGACACAGGGCGGATATTTTCATGTTCGACATTCAGTCTTGCACCCATCATATTGTGGGGTCCTGGGACTTAGAGGTATACTGGATGCACAGTGCCATTTCTATGGGAAGGCTATGTGCACAGCCCCGATTTGGATGTAGTTTTCGCCCAGGGGGCAGAGAAATACTCATATTGGGACCGTCAGAGGCGTGGAGACGGGGGCACAGCTGGGGCTGTAAGCTGCTAGATCTAAAGAGAAAGGAGGTTTTGAAGGTAGGTTGGCATTAAATATTTCCATGACTAGGCCTTTTTGCAGCTAACTCAAATATGGGAAGACGTTCTGGTTTCCCAAAGCGAACAGTATACCTTATAGACCTTGTGCAGATAAGGTCACGTGATCACTTTTTGGTGATCACCACGTGGTGATCATGACCACGTGGCTGTGGAATTTATTCAAATTCAAATATTCTACAGAGTGAGGATTGTTAAACTAATTGGTTTTAATCAAATGTAATAAAAATATTTGTTCTAAATGTTCAGATATCGGTAATAATATTGATAACAAATTGATCACCAATATGGCGGCTAGCTATTTTTGTACGTTGTGACGTCATCTGCACAAGGCCTAGTCCTTGATTCAATGATTTGCTCATGTTAGAGTTGCAATTATATTCCCAAGGACGGATTAAGAGGGGGCGCCTGAGGCAACCGCCCCCCCCCCCCCTATTTTTTGCAAAACTATGGTTTTCTTAGCCTTCTTAATGTAAAATTCTGGGGCGCCTCCCATTTTCACATAAGCCCCCCCCCCCCCCCTCCCATTACTGAATTCTCTGGATCTGTCCCTGATGGTCATGTGCATTATATATCTGTAGGTCATTCCCATGGATTATTTTTAACAAAAGAAAGAGTAATAGTAAGCCCTTTCCATTGTTAGTCCGCACAGTGATCTATCCCATAGACACCTGATACTTACACAATTAGCCTTTTCCTATCCTTCAATGCTTTCATATGAGCTTATTATTAGAATAGAAGTATATATCCACACTGTTCATACTTGTTTTTCCTTACCTTTCCACCGACTAGGAAATACACGTAGAAGGTTTTAACTGGGGTGCTGCGGCTGCCTTCCACCCCCGACCGGACCACTCCCACATCGTGTCCCTAGTCTGCTGCCGGCGGTTTGAATACTGCGAGGACTTCTCCCGGCCCAACGTCACCGGCGTCCTCGTCAACTATGACGTCACAGCCGGCAAGGTCACAGCCACCCTGGCAGGCGGGGATAAGTCTTTGTCGTGGTGTTCCTCTGAAATCCTTGTATTTTCCCCCGACGGCGACTTCTTGATAATCCGAAGAAGTAGCAAAATACATATCGTCGACTCCAATACGTTGGTCTATCTGAAGTCGCTGGAGAGTGACACGAGTGCGTTTAGACCTGGACATTATTGTTTGACTTTGTTTTACAAGTTCTTCCCCATTATGTCTCCATGTTCGCGCTGTTTCACCACAATGTCTGCACGATGGGGGACCGACTCTGATGGCAGAGTGACCGCATCGTTGCCATGTGTTTCAGTGCACTCCTTCCCAGTACTGGCGACCAACATGTCACTCAGAAAGCACTGTCGTCAGGTTATCAGGTCCTGTGTGACCAGGGATGCTCATGTGCAGTGCCTACCCTTACCGAAAGCATTACAGCATTATCTCCTATACTGCTGATGAGAACTGTACAACCGATGAGAAAAGTCCCTTTTTGTTACACACTTAGAATGAAACAAGTGGCTTTGCCAGGATTCAAATCCACAATCTTTGTGTTTGGAGGTGAGGGTCTTAACCACTACACCATGCACATGGAGGATGAGGCTGGAACTAAGAAATGGGGTCATGACCCAATTCGCTGGTTCCTACATGTCCTTTTGAAAACAGTTTAACAAAACAGCAACGAGAGGGACAGGTTGGTTATGGCCCATTTCTCTGGTTCTTGGTAAGACCTGAAGAAAGTTCAGTATGTAGGCAGCAACATGCGAAAGGACATCATTTTAGAAGAAATAGGGTAACAACAATTTCTGACTATAGAAGCTACATATATGCAATTATTAGTTATACCAGATGAACAAATCTACTTAACAGTGTTCAGTTCTAGAAGATGTACAGAGTATCAATGAAATCTCCGTCCAACAATTACAATCTTAGTTACTGAAAATTAAGACTAAAATAAAACTATATTATATACACAGAGTTTAAGGTGGGATGAAGAAGTGCATATATATATGAATTTAGTTAAGAAAATTCTCTAACAAATGAAACATCAAACCTTGGGATTTCCATTTCATGGAGTTTATTTACAAAAAAGAAATGAATCACCACATATATCTGCATTGGCATACTATCACATCGGAATAACACTGGATCCATTGGTCGTTCATTGCACCATAGAGAGGTTAATCAACTATAGTGTATTTTGGCTGATGCGGCATGATGGCAACGTAATTTTAACGTGTACATTTATTTTGGGGTATCTAGTCACTATTAGAGGCGTGCATGTTGCAATGAATTAACATTTCCACTTTTCATACGTACCTAGAAAATATAACTCTGAACATTCATTGTGAAAAGATCGTACTTTTTTTTTCTTTGTCGTACCTATATATTGCTGTATGTTGAGTGAGTTAACACCTATGTTACCTTTTATTTAATGGATGTTACATATTATGGTCATTATCTAGAAATCAAGAAAGTAAATCATTTCTAGCCTTTAGATGTCTACAAGACACAAAGAAACAGTGATCCATGTCCGAACAATTATATAACTCCTGCATCCCCTTTAACATCCTTTAACCTGCGATCAAGTGGCTCTAACTTCTTCACCCACCGGGACGTGAAAGACTATTTAACAATCTGAATCAGAACTCACGAGTTCACGTCAAAGGGACCGACCCACAGCTGTGCCCGGCTATACATCTTGGATATACATGGAAGGAACATACAAACAAGGATGCTAATACACCACCAACATGTTGGTATCGGGAAGGTAGTACACAGAGCATTATATTAATGTGTCTCTATTTGGTCTCGCGTAAAATATGTATGTACAGTACCCATGTTGATAATGGAAATACAGTCAATAAATATATGTATGTAAAAATATTATGGTTTATGAAACACAAATCCTGACGATTAACGCCTCCGTATTCACTCGATAACGAAACTGATCTTAAACTATTGTGTCTGCGGTGAACAATAGTAAACACGAAACGCGATCCAATCTCCTTTAGAGCTACTACGGTAGTAATGTATTGCCTATACACCTTTCCCACGAACCTGCGCAGTGAGCCCTCCGATAGACGCCTTGTACCCAATGGTTGGAGCCCGGTCCCGTAGGAAACCATACCCCAACCGTTTGGTTCAGGCCTATCCGCTAGCAGGGCGCCACACTATTGAAAAGGGTGTATACAAGCACGATAAGCTGTCAGGACAATTACCCCTCCCACTTCCCACCATGATACGGCTCTCCAGGTGTATCTCCAGCCAAAAACTACAAAGTAAATTACACCTCCGACTATAGCTATTTACTAATACCCCCAATCAATTACGATCGATATCAATATAGAATCTGGCCTAGAACCGGATAATACATATATACTTGATACGGACGTACAGGGTTGTGAAAGCCACTATGTAGCAGGGCAGTACTGCTATGGAATACCGAAACACTTACTTTTGATAAGTGTCTTTCAATGTGAGGGAAAAAAATGTCTAATCCCTTTTCCTTTCGGACAGAATTGGCGACTGTTCTGTCTACTACAACCGCGTAACTGACTCTCTTACAAGCTGTGGTATCCAATTCACATATTCATCAATAATGGGTTATCAATATAGTATGTACATTGAACGGGTTTATTTCCATTCTTATAAGTTTATCAAGGCAAAATACGGTCTCCATACCCGCGACCAACTGTGAAAGCACCAATTACTGTACTTGGATGATAATCACTCTCTGGGTACATGATATACTGGAATAATAACATATTTTTCTTAGGTACCTTCTTTTAAACATTTCCAGAAAAAAAGAATGTCAAGAACTGCTTACGACCAGCTGTCCTGGTAAAGACTACCATACATCAATACAACACTGATGAAAGCCTTAAGGTATCCCCAAAAGTACTCCTTGTTCTGGGAAGATAATCGCCTTGGACAAATAACATTGATTGTTATCATTAAGAATGACGTTGGGAAGAAGCTGGTCTTGCACTAAACAACTCAATCATTGGCGTCAGCAGAGTGATATGTGGGGGTATTGCACGGGGATCTCAGTATCAACACGGACCGAGTATGCCACTCGCACCAAAGTGTTATTATTTTTAAACAGACCAACAAAACGAGTAAACAATCGCTTCAAATCAAAGCTTGCTGTTTGATAATAATTACAGGACTCGCGTTATACATCTATAGCTGACATAAATAATAAGATAATCAACTGAAGATACCTAGTTATTTGTCCATATATTTACACTGTTAAACATGATAAGCAAGTGTCAGGATGGCCACAGCTGTCAGAAGAAGCCCGATATGAATATACATTTCAGCATTTCATTTTCTTGAAATTATTTTTTTTTTTTCTTTCTGAAAACCAATATTCTGATCAAGTAACAACAAAAGTTTGTCCGACTTGATGTCTGCGGACAGGAAATACTTTCTAGGTTTTGAAAGCCAGACAAAAAGATATGTTGAAGGGACAAAAATGTACCTGGACGGTTATCCGGAAATCAAAATACATGTACTGGTCTTTCAAACTGAAGTTTCCTAATTTTCAAATTCTTAAAGATATACTATGGGAATGTTGGCCTGAAACTTTGATCGATAGATATTGAAAATTTGTTATCGAGACATGGCTGGTCACGACTGATTTTGACTGCAATAACCACGTACGGGATGTACCACCAGACGCATGAAAAATATAACTTAACTTTATACATAACCAAGACTGGTTCATCAACTTAACTATATACAAACATATCCCACTGAAGGGTCGAGCAGCTGTATTAATGAAGCCACTACATGAATGAGTATAACCTCTCGCCATTGAACATCGTCATAATAATACAAATATGGAAACTAGACTAATCTCAAAAGATGCTTGCCACAGCCGACGTTGTACTGTGACTCGCACAAGTATGCAGCACCCATACACGTGAACTTCTGCGTATATAGCATAGACACTTGTATTATATTTCTGTAATCAACCGCGAGACAAACAGTGCGCTATCACAAAGTACGACCATGTAATTATTCAGGGGCGTCGCCAGCCACTTAGTTTGAGGGGTGCAAAGGAAATGTCCTCTAAACGTATTGCTCGATGCACGTCACAGTAGGATTAGATGGTATAGTCTATCCTTAAACAAATCATTCTTGAATTGTTCAATGATTACAGAACAGAGATCTCACAATGTTATTAACGTTTAGAGTGCGAATGTCCTATCATTGACGAGCAATGAGCATAAGTTGAGTGTTGTTTCATGACACACGCATCTTTCACAATTGACAAAGTTTCGGTTCATTGTTTTTTTTTGTCAGGACATTCCCCCATCCAATGCTACCAGTTCTAAGCTTGGACTGCCGACTGGTGTGTCAAAAGACACGGAACCAAATAGGCGTGACACATATACAATGAAACCTCCACACTGGCGGGCAGGTCCCGACTCTCTAGGCGAGTTCGTTTCACCGGGGACCGCTTCAGCTAACTCACATCCATTCCGGTTCCAGTGGCGTGTCCCCGGCGGGTGTCTAGAACTCGCCGACTAACTGGTCAATGCTGGACTGATGCTGCGCTCGCTCCCCCCGCTGCTGCTCGCCCCTCCTCCAGCCCCGCCCCCCGCTCCTCCCCCGGCGGCGGGCGGCGCGTCCTCCCCGGCCGGCCCGGGCCCGTCCCCGCCCCCCAGGTCCATGTGCTCCATGCCGTAGCCGTCGCCGTGGTCGACGACGGCGGCCGGGTGCTGGAGGGCGGCGTGCGGCAGGTCCCCGGCGGCGGCGGGGGGCGCGGAGGGCGGGGGGAGTTGGAGCGGCGACCCCCCGCTACCACTGCCCGCCTCACTCGGGGCGGCAGAGGGCAGGGAGGGCGACGACTTGGCGGCCGCCCCGCCCTCCTCCCCGCCACCACACAGGTCCTCCTCACTGCCCAGCGCCGGGCACTCGAAGTGCACGCAGTGGAACACCTACGAATAGCATCGAAAGTCAAAGAGTTCTTCATTAGTTACATCAAGAGTTAGAATGTATAAAAAAGAAAAAAAAGGAAAAAAAAGAGTTAGAATGTATAACGGAAATTACTGGATAGAGGATTTCCCATGGATTTGATAAGATTATAGAAGAATTGCATGATGATGATAAAGATTGTTTGAGTTTAACGTCCGCTGAGCAATTTTTCAGCTTTAACAGGACCACTTTATTACCAGTTGGCTGACCGAATCTATGGTGGTGGAAACAACAGCAAGGCAAGGTGGTATAGCAGGCACAGCCAAGACTTGAACCCGGTCTGGCCACGTGCGAGGAGAAGACTCTATCCACTATACCATCCCGCCCCACTAGAATTACACGAACAGCGCCAAAATCGAAGAGCAAGTTATTTTAATAATTGCACTAATTCCTGTGTCAATCAACTATAATTTACCAACTCAGTTTTCCGATACCTAGTACAAAACCACAAACAGAATGTACTTACGTCGTTAGCTGTGTTGTGTGTTCCCACCAGTTTGATAAACGTCACAGGTTGTCGACTGAATCGCAGGGTTTGCCATGATCTATTTATTCAAAATAGATGAAATACTGTAAGTCAGACGTATAACCCACAGTATATAGTTGGTTGGTTATTTGGGTTTTACACCATATCGACATTAAGGTGTAACAGTTCTGTCTTTGATGATCAAATCTATGAGATGAACAAATCTATGAGAAGGTAGAGACCATACCCCTACAAATTTACTGAGGCAGGTGTTCTTTAATGTGCATGGTCCCATAGACAGGGCCACACACACAGCAGCCAGTGGCCCAGGGGCCTTTGATAACCCAGTCGTTGCCATTGGGAGACACACAGAGGGGTATAGCAGTAGCCCTGGCAGCCCAGGATCAACCCCAGGCCGCAGGCATGGGTTTTTGCTCCCTAACTACTTCACCACCCCGTGCGCCTCCCATGGTATATATTATGATGTACTTAAATATGCATGTTTTGTTATACCCATAAACTTGAAAAAGGACATCAAAGTCAGAAACATGTTGGCTATAATAGGAAACAACACATATTTGCACATGCTGACGTAGCGACGCGACCTCAACTATTTGATATATTGTTGTCAAAATGTGACGATGTAGTTACCTGCAGGGCTCCTTGGTCCTATCGGCGACCATCTTCCACTTCTGCTGGTCAGTTGATACTTCCACATAGTAACTGTAACTTCGTCGGTCGCAATCCCACAACAATAATCTATTAAAAGAAAAGTTCAGATTTAGTTTATTGTAGCTGGATAGTGATTTAATTTCTGATGCTAATATCATCTACAAAGGAAATTTCATTCTAGCAACCTAATCATACCTATATATTGTTCTTCAAAACTGAGAGCAACCATACTAATTAGTTGTTTATCTTTGTCTCAAAGCAATGTGCAATTTTTATGAATGAATAAACAGACGTTGATCAGAACCTATGTGCACAGACTTTTAATAGTGAACATATACATGAAACTGTATTTTTGGAAAGGGTATGTACTTCAGAAGGGAGCATAAGATTAAGCTTTATACAATAACTAATGGATTGTACGGAGTTTTCCCTATCCCATGATAAACTTTCTCTGTTATGGTTTTAATGATTTTTTTCTGATTTCAAAGATTCCAAGTTGTTTAAATGTCAGTAAAATGCATGAAGCTTCCAGAACAAAATTGAAATTTTATTCTTGGAAAAGTGTAATCTCCTGAATCTTAAGGATTAGAAAATCCAGAAACTGAGCCAAAACAGATTCCCTGTGCTTTCCCTGCGTTTTGGTCAATTTTTCCATTTACCATTACTCCTCAATTTCGCCGAGCAGTAGGCACCCTGAAGATACACCTTACCTCATGGAGTCTATCATGTAGGGCTGGGCCAGCTGCACCACGATGGCCCCGCTCCCCAGCTGGTGGCACGTGTAGCCCGAGTCCCAGTCGTAGTTCTTGGTGTCCCCGTTGATCAGCGCGTTCCGACTCCGACTCACGCCCTCTATTACACACGCACTGGCGTTCACTGTGGCAACGTTTTCCGTCGGAACTGTTACAAAATTGACATCAAGGTCAGTAATGAAATGTATGACAGCCCTCAGATTTCAAGTATGCCAATTATACCTCAGTAATAAAGATATAATACATATGCATTTTTCAAATATGCAGATTATTGCTCAGTATTAATAGATATGTTTTTTTCAAACATGTGGATTGTTCCGCAGTGATCATAGATATATATTTATGTGTATTCAGCTATGTTTTGTACAAGTAGCAGTATGCCATTATTATCCTAATGACTACATGCACATCTATATTCCAAGGAGATGATGAATACAAAATTGTTTTCTTTATCACTCAAGGCATTTTAAGGAAAGGCTGTTACTGTATTTTTACACGTGTTTCCCTTAAAGTTTTCGTGCAAAGAAACATTACTTTGTTACAAAAAATGAATAATTACCAATTATGCCATCGTCTAGTTTGAACGGCTGTTTGGAGTATTTACACTCGAAGCTCACAAGGTGAAATACTCGGTTGACTGTGTTGTGCGTTCCAACGATTTTGATGAACCTATGAAAAGAAGTGACACGCTAAAGAATAAATACAAACTATATTGAAGAATACATACCCGCATGGCTTAACGATTTGCCAGGTAAATTTATACTGATCAAAACCAGAAAAGAACGACTCAAACTGACCCGTTTTAGTAGCAAATGATGATATGAATTAAAATAACCTACATGAACATGATTAGTTTATGTTTACAATAAAGACAAAATGTGATTAATTCATTAGCCTTGACTAAGTAAGATGTAGCACCCACCTGCAGACTCTGGCGTTAAAACGGAGGTGCTGCCAGGACCGACACAGGTACTTGGTGTGGTCAATGATACGGACGTAATCTTGGTCATCCATAGACACCTCAATGTAATACGAGTAGGACCTTAAGAATGAGGAAAAATTGTTTATAATACTTAACTCACCCTGAAAACCATAATCCCAAATGCAATCACTTTTGCCAAAACCGATAGCAACACATGTATATGCAGGGATGTAAGTCTTGGTACAATTTTTAAAAAACTCAGAAAAACCCTAGACAGGTAATTCAAAATTATCTTAAAATGTTGTTAAACGTAATGTAAGAAATCAATTTTTTAAATTGTATATGGAAGTAGAAGAAAACTAGTAATATATTTCATATATTAATATGGACTGCTACGACTCAGAAGACAAGCCTCACCTGATGTCCCTGTCCCAGAGGAGCATTTTCATAGTGTTTATGATGTAGGGTGAGGCAAGCTTCACCACGATGCCCTGTCCGTTGTTGTCGTCAATGGTGTGTCGCGTAAAGCCGTGGTCCAGGTCGTAGGAGGTGGAGTTTCCGTCCAGGAGGGCGGCCTTCATCTCCCCGCGTAGCACGAAGGCCCGGTGCCGCTGAGAGGCCACGTTCTCCCCCGGGGCTAGAAAGCAGGAATTTTCCAATATGAAAGATAAGTCTATAGATGTAATATAACGGTAGATATTAAATTGTAACTTTTTAAACTTTAAACCCCCAAAAATGCCTGGACTTCCTTGAAAACTGGCAACCCTGTAATAAAAGCAGTAAACTAAACATGGACATCTAATAGAAAATTTCACAAAGGATGTAAGGAAACAAGACTAAGTTAGTTTAAATAGCCCATCACACCAGAACCCAAACGGTGACCATCTCATTTTCAATCCTTTGGCAAACTACATGCAGATACAGTTTTTCCTTAAGAAGAAAGAAATATCAATGTCATTTGTCGTCATCAATCTCAATGATTAATGGTGCAAATATATCCGACCACATAGCGGCAAAGCTGCTGATAGTCATAGTTGTGCAGAGCGCACATCTCGCAATAAATGTGCGGTAATTTATACCAAATTGACAGTTACACTGAAGCAAAACTTTGCAAATAATAATGTGAAAATTGAACGCGGACATTTGCGATGCTTTATGATACACATTTACAAGTCCCCAGCTAACAAACAGTATAAATCAAACGAACTATACTAACAAGGAGCGTAGTTTAGCTGAAAAAATTCAATCGAAAATAAGTAAGACTGTATCTTACCCAGGAAGCCTCTGTAGCTGAGCTCAGTGTTCCTGCTCTCTGTCTGCACCTTGATGGCGTCTAGGATGGCGTCGGCCGGGACGAGCAGCGAGGGTCGTACCCGCTGCAGGAGGTCGTCCAGGCTCATCAGGGGCAGGCGCACGTGCTGCATGATGGGCGGAAGGTCTTCGTCTGGATTTCGTTCGTACCACTCCGCGACCGCGTTGAAGATGGCGATCTCCGGAGCGCAGAAGGAATCCCGAGAGATGATGTCCTTGAGTGCGTCCTTTGGATAGATACAAAGGTTCTGGACTGAATACGGCAGGATTCTCCACCAGTGAAAAAATATGTGTAGATCTAATCTACGGAGGTCAGAGGGACCTTACGTTGCTTAAAAAAAAGTCTAAAATGGAAATCATTCTACATACTTTGAACATACAACGATTTATTGATGGAGAGAACTTTGGGCGTACAAAAGTACGCCCTAACAGATGAGCGCATTAGATTAAGGTTTACTATTGTGTTTGTCAAATCAATTCAAACTGAGGGCCTGAATCATGAAACATTTCAACGATTTTAGTCATTATAAAAGTAGAATACTTACCCCTGACAGAGAAAGAAAAGCTGAACTTTTGATGACCTCGGCAGCGTTCCGGTCCATAAACTCAAAGCAGGTTTGGCAGAGAGTGCGTAGGTTGTACATGCTGGCGATGTCGTAGATGAGACAGACGTTGCGCACGTTGAGAATAGCCTTCAGGTGGTCAGAGATCGAGGTCTCCAGCTCCACAAACCCAAACTGATGTGCAAGGCCGAGCACCTCGAGCAGAGTCTCCTCCTGGTATGGTAAATAAAACGATTATAACTTTGATTTCGGTGATACTTATTTTCTATTAGACCTTCAACAATGAAAAAGCCTGTCAAAGGGAAAAACACGTCGGTTGATAAGTCTTTAACATCTTTCACCTACTCAACTTTTCGCGTTTATCTAAAAGTTCTTAAACTTTTAATTCTTTACATCTCTATTTACTCGGTTTTCTTGACATGTTTTGACTTTAGGAAAGTATAATGTCTGTTATTCTGTATTTCGTAAGGAAAACCTGTCAAAACAATCATGTGGTTTTAAAACAACTTTTAAGAGCACGTTTTACAAGCACGACAACTGGGTTTTTTTTCTTATTTGAATTTCGACAACAAACAGCATATCTTTAGAAATACGTGACCAGTTACATTCAAACGTGACCACTTAAATTTCATGTTCGTGCTTTCTTCGGAAGGCTTGTGTTATTTCGCTAAAGACTCCTACCTTTAAGTCTGCCAGGGTCATCCGACCCGTGTAGATGTACTTTAACAGGTAATGGAAAGCTTCTGCGTTGGCATCCTTCAATTCCACTTCTCCGAATTCAGGATTAGATTCCATCATTCCCCCGTATAGTAGAGCCCTAGAGGGGGAATCATATCGTTTATTTAAGTAATCATATAAATAAATTATCACGAATTACGATTATGGACCTTTTATTTTTTGATATGAATAAACTACGGGTTTGAATTCAACAAAGAACACATATCGATATTGATTGACAAATCAAATGTCATTTAGAAGGCAATGTTGGCTCAAGGAGGGAATAACCACATAATAAATTACTAATCCTTATGATTTCCCAATTTGACTTGTCAAATCTGTACTTACCTAAAGTATTCTGACCTTGCTGCCAGAATGACTTTGTGCGCATGAAAAGTCTTGTTTTCCACCTTGAGAGTGACATCACTATAGTCTGATTTGAGGAAAAGTTCTCCGATATTTTCTGACAAGAACTGAACATGTTCTATGTTTCCAGCCGACGGCTGCGACTGAAACTGATGGTGGTCGCACATTCTGGTCCTAGTGAATAGTTTCCAAACTGACCTCTGATTCGTCCACCGGCAGGGTTCAGATAACTACAATGTACCATAAAAAGAAAAGAATTTAATACAACTGTTTAATACTCTTTTACTTTTTAACTCCTTAGGAGAATAATAAAATTGTTTGGCAAAGAACATTTGTCCTGCACAATAAATACCAAGGCCATACAGACAAAAGCAGTATTATATATAATGAAAAATTCATTTTTAAAACAGAGAGGTATAACAGTGGAAAATATGACAAGTGTCCTTTTTATAAGGGAACGATATTGTGGAACGACATACCTATTGAATTACAGGAATGTACTGATGGTTACCTATTCAAATGTAAGATCAAACTGTTGTATAAATGTTTTAGTGATGTATTGCTTTAAACTGTCAGTATTATTGTCTTAGTATTGTTTAATATGATATCCAATTATACTAAATTCTTACTCGATCTGGAAGACCAGAGTGTAAACCCAGAAGATTGATTTTAAATATATCTGTTTCCGGTGGACCGGGTGGGCTTTAAAAAGATGAACCGGGCGGCCGCGATTTTTTTTTTTTTTCTTTTTTTTTCTTTTTTGGTAAAGCTAAAACAGAAAATTTTTGGAAATTTTTTCTTTTTTTTTGAAAAATGGAAAAAAAATCGTCCCACCCGGCTATAAAATTCTCACCCGGCCGGTCCACCGGAAACAGAATTATTTTTAACTGTGGCCCCAGGACCACCAAAATGTTGTACTGGGCCACTGAAATGAGTGACTGAGTTGCCCAGTGGGCCACCAGTCAGAGTCCAAAGTTTAACTTTAAAATTTATGAACATCCAACATTTTAGTTTTACCCCAAGATCTAAGGAATCGAAGAACACCAAAATCCTAAGTTATTTGTCATCTATCTTACTTTATTCTCATTAAATGTTAGACTACTAGGCAACCCCTTTTTGTAGCTGGGCAACCGCTTTTAGGACTCAAGGTGCCCAGTGGGCAAATTGATTTGTCAAGCCCTGAGTGTGTTGACCGAACACAAACCACTGCAATTGAACACATATTACATTCCGCGTAGGGGTGCTTCAAACACCGCAAATCTGAAGAGATACGTTCCAGATACAAGTAAAACACTACTGGGCAGGCCTCACCAAATCCAGCGTCCTGGGTGCCCTGTGGACACCCTAGAAATTATAGCCCAAAATCAAGGTTCAGGCAATGGGACTTCCGTCACTCATGTGGAGACCCAGCTATTTTAAAATTTTGCTCCTTCACTCCAATAGACATCCCAATGGGTAGAACGTGTGAACGTGTTCTCACCATGGGGTGAATAGTGAGGACCATTGTGCACCTATTTCTAGATACCAGGGATCATGTGTTGGTGTATTTGGCTCAGTCAAACTCGAACACAAAGTTAGCAATGCCTTTTTTCCCCCCAGTTTCCAGCCATATCAAAACACTAGGTTACACTGCAAAATGAAAATGGGGTTCTGCTGTTCTCTATACATGCTTCTTTTAGGGATAATGCCCACAAACTAGTGCATCCCCCTAGTGGTGAAAACTGTAAAATCCCCCTGGGGCATAGGGAAATGTCCTAAAACTTGATCTAAAATGTTATTCATAATCTAAGAGGTCTGTTTTGGAACCTTAAACCAAAATTTGATTGGTTTAGGAAATTTACCTTTTGTCTTACTAATCCCTGTTGTGCAAAAAGTAGCGCTTGGTCACTTAAACACATTTTTTCACAAATTTCTTCCTTACAAGCTAATTGCTGAGGATATAAAGGAAACTGATGTTCTAATGTGTTAACTAGTTAAGCTGCTTTTAAAATTACTTGGCGATTTATTTATTTTGCATCATTTCTTTATCTCTGCAGTACAAAACATACCAAAAATGTGTAATGTTTTTTCGATTTGTCATACATATTTCTTCGCTTAACTCGGTTGATCACCCCGGGACCTATGCTGATTTTTTTAGTTTTATGTTCACAACATATGTAAGTATATATGTAGTGACTTTTAGAAACGTTCCATGTTTAGATTTTTTTTTATTGCAGGTTTTGGGCAAAATAAGGGCTTTAAAAAGAGCCTCCTCAGACATCTAACACTTTTTTCTTAAAATAAAATACATTTCAAATGCAATATTTAGACACAAAATAATTCTATAGGACCCCCTTGATACATTTCATGCAAGAAACATGAATAATATTTAAATATTGTATCATAATTTCATCAGTATTTGATTGCTGATTTTCTCTACAAATGTCCCAATGTGTCATCTAATAATTCTTAAATTAGCCCCGGGACCCCCACTTTTCTTTTCATATATTTGCTTTGCATCACCAGGGGATCAATTGTACCAAATAAGAAAGCATTTCCATGTTGCGTTTAGTTAGTGGGCATTATCCTTAACCATGGAATAGTTGTTTTTATATCTTATTCTGACTGATTATTTTGAAGAAAAATAATTATTTTAGCACATCTTCTTAGTGAATTTCATGTGTTATGACACCTCTTATCAATTTGATCAGGAAAAAGGACCTAGAAAATAGGTAACTACCCAATTTCCCTAGTATTTGCCCACCTGACCTATAGGAATCGGCCCGGATGGCCGACACATTTTTGGGCTGTCTTTTTTTTTATTATTAAGTCATTCATCTTATTTTCAACTGTCATTTATTGATTTGTGCTGTTATCCTGGGCCGACTAGAACCTATCAGGGCTGACAATTTGTTTACACTATCGGCCCTGATGGCCGAGAGCACAAACAAAAAGTTAGTCTCAAACACTGGACTAAATTACATCAAGCTGTCTTCCTGTCATGTGACAGGAAATGAGTGAAAGAATACAAGACAGGCGCCAATAATAATAATACACTCCAAAATATAGGCTGGTCGACCAGCCGAGTTTTCGAGCACTACAACAACAGGCCGGTATCGGGTGTGGGGGTCAAGGTCACCGTAACCAACATTAAGACCATCTGCCTTTTTTCAAATTTTTTTACGGTTTGTTTACATTGGGGGTTCACATTCAGAAGAATGCCACATCTTATTCCTTTTGCGAGGTTATACAATATGATATGGATATGAAATAAACCCAAAAGTAGAATTTTATGTGATCTAGATTTAGTATAATTACACCTCAAAGTCCAGAATTGGATCTCCAGAGAAAATAGAGCCCTGTAATCCAAAGTCACAATGATATAGAAAATAGTCCCAAACTTAGAGCACTGCAACAGCTTTTAAATGGAATAAATGTGCAACAAAAAGATACAGTTGAAAGTTTTGAGCGTACATATCCTGGAGTCTTCTTTGTATGGATAGCTTAAGACTGTTTTTTCCCCATTCCTGTGGTGCCAACCATATGTTTCTGCACCCTATTTTCCATAAAAAGTATTCAATATTTTTCAGCCATTCATGATTCTCTCTCTTCATTGTTTGAAAGGCTAAGTTTAACAAGGGGTTTTTAGTTTCCTGTTCTAGCCTTAACCAGTACATTAGTGTCAATAATATTTTCCGATGATGGATGGGATATACCTCCCTAGTTCCCGTAGAGCTAGTCTCGTACTAGAAAATTTGGACAAGCCTAGAGCATGCTTACATGATGTAGAATAAAAGCTCTCAGCAGCTGACTCAGTTTTCCTATCCACTTCCTCTAATATAGCAGTTAGTGGGCTTTTATTAAAAGTAGACAAGAGATTGATTTTGTTAATGATGTTTCCTAATGTTACAAAAGCTACCTCCTCCTTCTTATAAAATCTGCATGATGTGATAGTGATATCTTTTAGTCCAAGGAAAGTCAGTAGGTTGGTCAAATCTGCTTTCAGAGTCTTGCTGCAAATGCCTCTCCATTTTATTTTAATGGTACAGTTACTTGATGGCATTCCCCATACTGGACAACCATACAAAAGAATAGGGTCAATTTGTTTGTCAAAAAGAGTCATATATAATTTGACTGACACATTTCGCGTAGTGCTCAGTGCCTGTCTAATAGAGAAACTTGCGCGTCTAGCCTTTGATACTCTATCTGTTTCCATTTTTGATATACTACAATCACTGGATATTAACAAGCCAAGATATTTATAGGTGTTAACACATTCTAGGTCCTGGCCCTGAAAAGTAATGCCCTCTAACCGTCTTCTCCCTGGGGCTAGGACCATTACCTTAGTTTTGGCTACATTGACTTCCAGACCCCATGTATTACAGTACACTGTCAACTTATCCAGGCATCTCTGTAATCCCTCTCTGGTCTGCGAAAATAGAACCAGATCATCTGCCCATGACGGGGAATTAATTTCTGTATCTTCTAGTGTGACAGGATCACGTGAAACACCGAATAAGTCATGAAGATCGTTTTGAAAAAGATTTGACAATGTAGGGCTTAAGTTGCATCCTTGCTTGACACCTGAATACTAGATCATTTATGGACCAAAAAAAAGTTGGTCGAAGGATTGAGCAGAATCGCCACATTTTCAAGTAGTTCCGGCTGGACCCAGTACTTGTCCTGTCTCGCAGAGCAGGCCAAGTGGCGCTAGGTTATCCAAAATATGAAAAAAATAATCAACCCAATATTTCTTATACCAATTTCTGAAAATCGGTTACTATCATTCAAAAGTGGATTCAAATATGTATAGACTGTCTCATGGAACACATATCAATAAAGATAAGGGGAAATAAGCATACAACAACATTTTATGTGCTTAGGTGCCGATAATATGCGCAAGTAACATTAACGTTACTCTAGAATTTAGATTAGAATGAGAACACTGAACAGACTCACTCAGTCAGTGACAGTGTCAATATTCTTAGACGATACAGAACAACAATAGCAACGTATTTTCAAAACTTACCTTTTGCAAACGGTGCTATAGATAGTTCGGTTTGAATAGATATTGCCAAATCACAGAATCATGTGGAAAGAAGTGCATAAGAGAGAGAAACATTATACAAGTTCACCAATGCTGGATGAAACCACAACAACAAACATGGCTTCGCTGGTCCGAACTACAACAGGTGTGGCGTGAAAATCGGTCCCCCCGTGAGAAAGTGTCCCCCCCACTCCGAAGCATGCGCAGTCGTGGGGGGACCATTTCTCACGGGTAAACCCAGGCCATGAAAATGTGTCCCCCCCTCCCTTTTTTCATTTAATTCAACTTTTAAGTTATTTTTTCGATTAAATTGTATTTCATATCGAATCTAAGTAATTGATTTGGTACATACAATTACAATTTGATGGTTGTTTCATCCACTATCTAGGAATAGGGAGGAGTTAGGGTTAGTGTTGAATCCTAGAGATGGTTTAGAAGAGAGGGATCATTTATTTAGTTTTATTTTTTTCTACAAATTATTTTTTTCATCTTAATATATCATCATCTATTAGTTGTAATACAATTGATTGTGTAAAACTGTTTATAATACTGATTATGTAGGGGGGGACAGTTTTTCATAGCCTCACCCCCGTGAAAAACTGTCCCGGGGTACAGTTTTTCACGGGGTACAGATTTTCACGCAACACCTGAAGATTCGAAGGAAGTCCATCTGCGCAAGAAAATAGTTCTAAGTATTTATAATCTCTATCTATAATACACATATTTTTGTACATTACTATATAAACCATAACTTTGGTAATGATAAATAATATGATATCTAACCTTATACCGTATGCTTCAACGGAGTTTTTAATCGCTCATGCATATTCTTGCGCCGTTTGTGGTGATGAGTCCCGCGAATCTGCAGACGATCTGCCAGATCTTTTCTCTGCGCGAGTTCTTTGCCAAAGTGAAGACGTTGGCCTCTCAAATGTGCTGAATTTCCAAGATTTCCTTCAGCTTCTCCACTTATGCAATCGTGAAATCTGAATAGGAAAGGATGTCAGATCTGCCAGGACCCGCGCCTCCACCCCCTCCTCCCCCGCCCGGGGCAGGCCGAAGGCTGGCCGGTGCGCGGAGGCCCGACGTCCGGCCGGCGGGGCCCAAGTCGCCGCGGGACCCACGCGCCGAAGTCCGGGAGCTGCTCCAGCAACTCCTACACAGGTAATCTATCCAAAGCCTTTTTAGGTGTCTATGCGGGGTCTGTAGTTGGGGACTTGTCTCTAAATCTGATACTGATCTAGTTATTACAATTAAGTGTTTATTATTTGTAGGTTTATTAGTAGATCTAGATCTATTAGAAAAAAATTAGATCTAGACCCGAAAACATATTTCTGAAGGGGCGTGGCATTATTCATATCAGTGATATTCAGAGATGACACTCCTGACTGATGAAAAAGTATGAAACGCCTTCTTTTCTTTTTTGAAAAAGCAACTAGGAGGGAAAAAATCCTTCATGAATAAAGACCTCACATTGAATTTGTAGCTCTAGCTTGAAACTAAGACAAAAATAGATCTACTTCAAAAGAGACCTTAAAAGATATAGGAAAAATCAGTATGCGAATTGCGATCCAAAAACACCAAAAAGTAGGAAATCCTGCAAAAGTTGGAAAAACTGAATCTCTGGATATTGTGGTAATACTTTGCTTGTACCAATAGATCTACTGTGACGGTCTACTGTCGGTTTTGAGAAATGCCCTTGTCAGTCATGTTGTTTGTAATCTTGGGCCAAAAAGTTGTAGAAGTGTTCAGGTACATCCGACATCAAACGAAAAACATTGGTTAGATAGGAATTTTATTTTTAAAAGGTGGCAATTTGAAAAATAAAAAGTTGGATTAGAAAGATAGCGCTTTTGAAAATTAGGTATACGAAATTTCATGGTGCAGATAGACACAATGCATACGTTTTATGAGTGCTTCATGATTTGATGCTACTACCTGTATAATCAAATGTATTTGTTCATTTCAGATTGTCAAAAGAGAATAACGAAGTGGATGATCTCTTATTCTTGTCTCATTACCATCCCGTGGCGCCTCTAATACAGGATGGCCCGATGTAAGAATTCTTTCTTTTTTCCTCATATCAGCGTCAGTCAAGTAAATCACATGAAATGTACTGTACTAATGGCTTAGCACTTTTAATATATCATCACGATGTATAATCTAACAAGGATCAGGCTTAGCAAGTCTACTTCTAGTCTACTTCTAGAAAGAGATATGTTACGCTCCCAGCGCCACCTGTTAACCAGTATAAAAGGTGTTGCAAAGTGAGGAGCAGGCAGTTTTAGTGAGAATGTCAGCTGAGTAGGTTTAGCAAAGGAGCTACTTGGAGTTAGTACATCGACTCCCGCGTAGCAGACTGGAGTTTTACCTATACCAACTACCTCGGACATAGGATTGTGATAGAGCTAAGCACTAGAGCGGTCTAGGATGTGTTGGAACAACTTGTATTCTAAATGTGGTTGATTGCTGATAGGAGATGGGAGGTGGACTGATGGAGACTCATACATGGTGGCTTTGACTCGGGATGAGATGTTTATTGAATAAAAACCCTTTCATATTAAGAGCTCCCTCATCGTTCATTTCTTTTGAACTATTGGGAAGTGAATGAACTAACTTTAAACGCAGTCTGATTGACTCAGACATTCTGGACAAACGACTCATGGATACTTAGTTATATACTCATCACGCAGTATTAAAACAAACGTTAACAATAGTTCAGTACTACTGTAACTTGTAACGGTAAAACCCCGCCACATCCACTCTATAAATGACCTCGGGCTCTGTAATGGACTTATTATGGTATTCAGGAAATTAAGTCTGTAGGTTCCCCGGACGCCTTTGGGTTGTGGATGATACTGGAGCCGCCACCCCGCGAATTTTTCTTTGAGAAATAGAGTGAAGAACCACGGCACACTGCTAGCCGTTTAATATTATGGGCCATGCCATCCACAAAACCCAGTACCAGTACAACGACACTACTCTTATACGCTGAATAGATCTGCATAACAGTGTTCGAAATTAAGGTTTTATTTTATGCACATGCAGGGTGCAAAGGAGTGTGAAATCATGCACCCGGCAATCTAGTTATGTGCACACCTCTATATAAATGTATTTATACTGTTAAAAATTCATGCACATGCCGGGTGCATGCCTACTCAAAAGCATGCACCCTGCAGTCAAATAGTGCACACCGGGTGCAGGGTGCACCCTTAATTTCGAACACTGCATAAGCAGTATAAGAATGATATATCAAAAAAAAATTTTTTTTCCCATGCACACCCTCAGGGTGACAAGTCCAAACATCTAAGGGACTTAATTGAATTCAATTGGATTCAACGCTTGCACACTAATGCCCCCCAGGGGTTGAATGTCATGGACCCCTTCAAGTGCTAACAAGTCCCGGGGATTGTAGACCCTCCCGCCTAGCCACGTCAACATTTTTTTTCTATTTTAGCGGTGGGTCTTAATTTATATCCCATGTCCCTGGAGAGACCTTCTCCAGGGACCCAATCTGTCACAGCTTCTTTTGAAGTTCTCCAAACCAATAACTTCTTGTTATTGTTTTAAAAGAACTCCAGTTTTACTTAAACTGGATTTCTCCACACGACTAGTGTGGTACCGCTCAATCTCTGACTTTATGATGCCTGAAGATCCTCAAAGGTGAAACCGTGAGAGCAGCAAGGGGATTGTAGGATGCATTTCTTACTCCTCTCCTGAACACACTGCTTTATTTTCCCCTTAGAATCCTCCCCACCCTGTGGGGAGGCTTTGGGATGGGTTGCTGGGACTCTTTTGCCCCTCACTTAGCAACCCCATTGTTGTTAACCATCCCCATGGAGATGATGACAGATTGACCAATCAGGGAATAGCCCCCAGAGGGCCTCCCCACATTGCGGTAGCATCAGCAGAGAGAACTAGCCACGTTTTTTGTCATAAGAATGATATATCAGGTAATCTGTATACAACAAAAGGACCCTGGACGGGACAAACTGTAATTAATCTACTTTTAGATTATAATTTTCATGATGTCGTAGTTTTAATCCTGGTCTATTTCTAGGTGTGGCCTTGTAGCGTTATGCATGGCCAGTAAACAACTGGGAAATGCCATCACGATAGATCAAACCTTGGACGCGGCACGCACCAAGAACTACACTATTCAAGGAGAAATGTTTTCTGGTATGAATTGACGCTCGCATATGGCCTGAAATATAGATATACGAATTTAATTCTGATGAAATACATATTGAATAGAGAATGCACTATAAAAACACACCTATTTTCTATCGTCTGAAATACCTAAATTTCAAATAATCTAAATATGGAAATCAAGCAATAAATCTGAAATACCTAAGTTTCAAATAATCCAAATATGAAAATCAAGCAATAAATCTTATGAAAAACGTTTGCATCCATGAAATACATATGGATTTCAAGTTAATGTTATTCTTCATTTACAGCGTCAGACATGGGTCAGCTTGCTGGTGAACTATGCAAATGTAAATACCTGATAAATCGTGGTCCAACAAACTATAGTACCATAGTAAATGGACTAAAAGAAGATAAACAAATCTTAGTCCCGTATCCTTTGAAAACAACTAGTTGCAATTTGATACCAGATCTTTTATGATTTGCCGTGAACTTTCCGGTTTAGATCTATACGATGGCAGGTTTTCTGAATTGTAACAGTTTTACTAAATTTAAGTTGTTCTTGATAAAATAAAGATATACTTAGACTGTTGAGTAATATTTAACTATTGAGCCGCTTAACATGTTACCAGTGAAATGATTTCGAAATGCAAAATATATTTCCATGCATGGCATTACCTTACATGAGATAACAGATATGATGCTGACGGGAACAACGAGCCCTGTTTAAAACGCGGCCACAAAGCACATTGGGCCATCTTATCAGGTAATTAATGTCACGTCATACAAATCATGTTTAACAACATAAAATAATTGTATGAATTATAAATCTGAGATCTCCACAATATGAAAGTTCCGCTTAAGTATGAAATAACATTAGACTGAGATGATGAGATAACCACGTGTATTTACTCAGAAAAAACATGAACAGAATTCTGATTGATATTGTTCTTCGATTGTTAATATTTCCCATCAAATTAAGGGATAGATAGATTTTTTGTTATCTCAATAAGTGACGAAAAAGGTTATGTATGACCTTTCACATTCTATCGTCTTTTTTCAGGTATCTTGAAAGTCGTCAAGTCCATCGACCCAAATAGCCTTAGTGCGTTGTATGAGCAAGATGAACAAATTAGGACTTTGTATCATGTAAAAGAGACTGTTAATGGTACAAGCTCATGTGTGGGGGAATCTCTATTTGATTATGTTTACGCCAAACAAGGAAAAAGTGCCCATACAAAACTTTGGTCACTGAGAGAACTCCTAGAAAGCAACGAAAACCTTGTGGAGGTTGGAGATAAAATCTTGAACGATAGAGAAAACTTCAAGGTGCCAAGTGAGGGTATTGAAAACGCGCTCTGTGGTGCTATCGTAATACTGGAGCCTAACTAATATTGTGACTATGAAAATCATGCAATTTTCAAATACATTTTTTTTTATTAAACTAATGTATTCCGTATGTACTGTATACCGATGCGATGTCTCTTACCCCTGAATCGATACTCATCTTTTGAATTGCTCAACACGTAAGCACTACATAGGTAGCTACAAGACACGCGGACTGAATTTACTTGGTGCTAAGAATAAGATCAATGCATTGTATAGTGCAATTTTGTACAAAAAGATCTTATTATTTGGTATTCTTGCATTTGAACGATTTGAATAAAATTGAATTAAAAAATAACTATTTTAACTTTTTTTTATTCAAACAAGACTAGGTATTTCTTAATATATATAAGAAAGAGTTTGTGCCCAATAAAAATTATCATTAGACACAGTAGTCTTCTAATAAACGACAAGCTGGAAAAAAGTTAAGTCCTACGTTCTGTGCTGTTTAACAAAAGTTTGATTAATTACAGATATTCAAAAATTGTCACGGGAAATCAACTGTTGGCGCATTCATTCAAAAAGATGGAAGTATTCCTCTCTAATTGATTACGGTCTTTACTTAGCAAAGCATAAAATGATATTTAGTTTAACATGCTACATGTACAGTCATTTAACTAAAGTGACCTGACAAAAACCCTTACTATATTTGCTCAAGTCTTGCGTAGGACTGTTAAGGGGCTTTTCTTGTCTAGATTACAAAGAGAACGAGTTAGGTTAAGAATCGAAATTCTTCAAGATATATACAAGAACTAGAAGGCAGCTAGCGGTCACTCATGAGTAATTTACCATCGACCAAAGATCACAATATGGGAAATCGACAATACAAACATGTTCACTAACACCTATCCTTACTAAGATTGAACGCTCCCTGTACCTAGGTTAGTTATCAATGTGGAAGACAATCATACAATATTTTCGCTGACTGAGTAACAGTTTGAACTTGGAGACGCTAAAGCACCATTGATGTAAGTACCAAAATCTGTTTCACTTAATGACAGGCTCTTGGAAATTGTAGAGATAGGCACAGCATGTGAAGATATCATCAATCAGACCGCTGATGCTGTAGATCTCGCGACTCTCCAGAATCTTGAAGGTCTTGATCCGGTTGATGATCTGCTTCACATGTTCGCGGGAGATTTGCACGATGCTGTTGTGCTCTAGAAGGTCGACGACCGAGTCCATGGACCCTGTGTAGGGACACCCCGGTTTGAGAAGCTCAACACCTCTGGCTCGCAGCAGCTCGTTTATGGCCAACCCGTCCTCCGTGCCAACCATTGACCCAGGGGTAAGGTCTTTCAGCAAAGTTTTAGAAGCATCGGCCATTTCCTCCTCAGAACCCTGCACGTCCCACGGGCCGGAGACAAAGTTGACGGCCATATACGGGCTGATACTTACGAGGAACTTCACGTTTTTTTCTACAGTTGGGTTTCCAACACCCTCCTCACTTTCCTCTTCGATGCGGACTTCAGTACTATCTATGATAGCTTTCAGGTTTGGGTATGCCCTGTAGTTTTTGTGGATGCCTTCTGGGTCAGCTAACTTTGGCATCTCAAACAGCATCTTGAATTCGCGCTGCAACTGAAAAACATAGAATGCAAAGATTTTCTCAATGGTCGAAGCTGGGACTGCGAAGAAGTGCTGAAGTTGGCGGTTGGTGAAACCAGTCTTCAGCTTCACCAGAACGAGGAAGAACTCCTCAGCAGTGGACATGGACCTCTCCACATCACCCGGGGACTGGTCGTAGAAGTAGGCGAGAAAATCCTTCCACCGGTCTAATTTACCCAACCCTCTGCGTTCTAGATAATCGCTTAAAGCCACGAAGACCCCCCTATTAGGCAGACTGGTCCACAAAGGGAAGTCCTCGTCTTTGAGACTATCAAGGTCCAGAGTGCGGCTCTTGGTGGCAGCCAACTCTTCTTTGAGTTGCTCAGTCTTTTGCCGGGCCGCCTCTCCGGCGTCCATACACCCATGCTCGCTTATAGTCTTTACATAGTCGTGGTCCGTGGTGTTCCACACTGCTGAGTCGTGGTATTTGTTTTCCACAGAAGGTTTGACATTTGGTAAACCCTCCACCGGATTTACTTCACACAGCGGAATGGGTTGACGACTGTCGTTGGTTCCATCGGCAGTGTCTCTTGACTCCGCACTGCTGGGTTTCTTGTTTTCCTCCTCTTTGGAGATGGTGACAGTAGTCGGCTTGCCATCACAGTTCGGCAGATCTGTTTTCTTTCCTGGAAGTAAGAAAGTAAGAAAACAAGGCAGCAATGCAAGTTTTACTACCTTAGAAATTCAATTATTTATAATAAAAAAAATACATGAGCCCAACGAAACATTTTTACCTTGATAAAGGCATGTGAGAATCAGTTCATGTTATCATAATACAAATCTAAAAAGGCTATAAATACAATCATAGTAAATAGGTTAATTATTATCATAATCAAAGCCTGTGCCCTGATAATATAGACAATTTCAAACAAATTTTAGTTTTTAGTTGAGTGACTTGAAATAAGTACAAATTTCTGCAAAATTTGAAATTCTAAACTAATTTCTGGACACCTAGCTAATCATGAATGAGAACCAAAAGTTTGGAAATACAAGGTAAATTTAAAATATATAAATGAAGGGTAGACCAACCAACCGAAAAGGCGAAATTCCATTTTTAAATTCGCTGTTTTCCCTGAGATTTCCCTGTCCTGTAGCAATTTTTCCCTGTGTCATACCCAGCAAGTTGTTGAAATTTAAAAGCCTCTGCGTGTAGACAATCCAACAACACAAAGTCAAAGTCTTATCCCTAATATCTTGAGAATCAGGAATACACAATTACACGGTTCCGCACTTGCGAGCACACACGAGGCCACTCTGGTGATTACACCTGACCAACTGGACTAATGTCTTGCAGTATGGTCTTGAGAGAATGAAATTTACTCGCCAAATGACGTCACATGCCCATATAAGGTAAACCGTGCAATCGTGTCATAAACTAAGCACTATCTTACTTAGCTGTATTATTAACCATAGCCAAACATTTGTAAAACAACTAGTCAATTCGACAACTAGTCATGATATAATCGAACCTGTATAACTATGGAGATGACTGCCTCCTGAATTACATTCTAGAGTACGGTAATTGCCTTGCCAAAACAGTTGGTGCTACAACTGGTGCTACGAGATGGCACACAAAAATGTGAATCTCCCCAACCCTGGTGTTTTTTTTACACCCACAACATCAAAATGTATATATTGTATCTATAACCCTTTTATTTAATGTACTGTAGTTCATGTATTGTAGTTTTCCTATGCCTCATAATGAGGAAGTGAATAAAGTCATTGTCATTGTCATTGTCATTGTGTATTTCAGAACCTGCCAAAATGAAATTCCCTGTGTTTTTGCAAAATTTGCAAATTCCCTGTGTTTTCCCTGTCAGGGATTTTTGTTGTTGCCATTTTCCCTGTTTTCCTTGTGTTGTTGGTACCATGATTAGAGACTAGTGAGGTTAACAAACCAAGGCAATGTTGCCCTCACGTCACATGTGTCAGAGCTTAGCCTAAGGCTTACCTCCTACTCCTAGAGCTTGGTCAGTGCCTTGAATCATCTGTTGCTGGGGTCGCCGTAGGTTTTGAGTCAACACTTTCATCGGCTCACGATCGTTTACGGAATCGGGGAACTTGGATCTTTGCATATTCTGAGTGCTGGCCTTATTTTGAAAGGTAAGACTACTCAAAATAGAACAGACATTATTGCTGTTGTTCTCTAGATTGTCTTTTACTGCCTCATCTTCCCTCGTTGATTTGTTTACGTCTTTGAAACACGCGCCAAAATAACCGGAAGTGAAATCGAGCGCTGCATTCTGGGAATTAACGTCGCTAATTCCCCGCAAGTTGCCGCTCAAGGATTTCGTCAGTCTTGAGACCAGCAGTTATTTACTTCCTGTAGCTAAAGATGGCAGCGGTTCACTGGACGTTTGTTCTTTCGTTTCTATTTTATGTCTTTCTCGAAACATTTCCTGGCACATCGGCTCAAGCAGGTAAATCATATTACTCCATTGATTCAAACTCTGTCTCATCATTGTCAAACATAACGTAAATAGGCGTAGTTATTGTCCCTGACTAAGGCCTACGAGCTGGCACTGTCATTTTCTTGTAAAACAGTGTAGACTATCAGTATCATCTATCTTAGATCTAAGAGTAAGATTAATACACTAGTGTCACTACAAAATAACTAGAATCATTGACTTTGTAAATTGAAGTTCAAAAGGCCCAAACTCAACGTTCACACTTTTTTTTCAATAATTAAAAATAAATTAGAAAGACCCATGTTAGAGACTGGCAGTGCATGTTTATCATTTGAAATCACAAGATTAAATTGGTCAACAAATCATTATCACCCCTTAATCATGGCAGGGTATGCCATAAAGATTGAATTAAATTGTCAAGTCAGACTAAAAAAAATTCTATAATGAAATCCAAATTTTTATTTTCAAAAATTAATTAAAAAAAATATAAATAGAAAGACTCATTTTAGAGACTTAGAATTTACATAGATTTGAAATAACAAAATTAAATTGTTCTTGGTGGATGGGGTTAAATCAGAATTTCCGAATTTCGGAGGTTTCGAATTTTCAGAAAAAAATAAAATGGCCGAAATTCAGAAATTAATATAATTAGATCAATGTGACAGAAATAGAAATAGTATAAACTAACCTTTGCTTTAATCAGTGATGGCAATGTGTATGTCAAACTTTTGCCAAATCCGGTAGGAAGGTTGACAAGTTGGTCCTTGTCAGCCAAAACATTCTTGATAATTGTTATTTGTTCTGGTTTCAAAACAACATCCAAAAAGTTGGCTGAAAGGATTGAATCTGTAGGCACATGCATACTCTCAGAAAGTTGTCTTCCACTAGTTGCGCCACTCTGCTACGAGATCTACCTCTGCGCCAAGAAATGAGTCTGTGAGAGTAGTCTCTGCTATGTAGGACGAAAACTCACCACCCTCGGCTATTATTACTAGGCCCTGCGGCTTAAAAATAGTCCTGCGGTTTCCACTGGTTGTGCATGACTGGTCTCAGCCAGACCCGGTGGCAGCTACAGGGCAGAGATGATTCGTCGTTAGCGAGCATCGAGGTTGTAGAGTGCTAGTCGAGCCTACCTCCCAACCTCACTTTCAAACCACTCTCAGTTTCACTCCCATATTTCAAGATGGCGGAATTGGTTCATGAAGCTTCATTTAGGCCAACAACAAAAAAAGTTGTGTTCAGGTAACATAGGTCAAAAAAAAAGTAGGGTAGGTAGGTAGAAATCTCTTCTTTTTTTTTTTTGCTTTTTTTTCACTTACTTAAGAGACCCGGCCAGTTTTGAAAATAAAAAAATATTCCAAATATCCCCTAATACATTTTTAGCATCTAAAATACATGCCCTGAGCATCTATTATGTTGTTTTATGGTTTTCCATGCATTTTTAGAACAATTCTTTTGGATTTTGAAAAAAAAATAATTAAAAATTTCCCAAAAAAAAGTTAAGGTAGGGCCAAAAAAAAAAGGGTAGGTAGGGTTATTTTTTAATTTTGGGCCTTACTCTGGAACTACTGCTTGTTATCTCTAGAAACCACATGATTTGAATCACCTCCTTCACAGGGACTCAGGTAGAGGGTTAGACTAGAGATTGAGCTAGTTTGGATAGCTGGTATAGCATAATTTTGGAGAAAAGTCTACACAACCAAAAGAGTCGAGTGGAGGAACTAGGAATGATAGAAAATCACCCTGTCTGTCAGTGGGAACATAGTAGCACGAGCAGTGGTCCTGGCTTATTTTTATTTGTGAGTTATAGACACTTGATGCGACAAGAAGTGTAATTTGACAGTTTACACCATAGGGTGTTCCACAGCCCAGTTCTTAAAACTGATGCTTAGGTTGCCACAGATCAGGTAAAAGTCAGGGAAAAGTTTTGTTTTTCAAGGTCAGGGAAAAGTCAGGCAATTTTGAAATTGGTCCGAGAAAAGTGGAATTATAAAAAAATGTCAGGGAAAATTTACTTTAGCATGGAAAAAATGGAATTTCCAAATCCATGAGTGAAGAGTAACAAGAATCTAGTGTGGCAAAAACTATTTTGTAAATAATGTAAAATTTTAAGGGACCTAGCTGCGATCCAGCAGCATTGGCTTGGTTACGGAAGTTGTCAGGAAAAATTGTAAGGTATTGTGTATTTCGCAAGTCTCAGACTAAATGGAAGGAAAGGGGAGTTCCACTTCCAGGAGTAATCCAAGGTTAGTTAATGAAAGGATTTTCTTAAATTATTTGTCAGGGTAAAACGAAATTGGTCAGGGAAAAGTCTGGGAAATTTGATGGCCCATCATTGTGGGGCAGCTCTGTCTATTGACCGATAGTACTTTGATCTATTTGATCTAGAGCGGCCCCTCTATACTCTCTTCTTAGAATCGTCAGATGTAAAACGTTACGCCTATAAATAGCCACTGTTGCCGACCAAAACGTTACCGATGAGACAATCGCTTCTGGGCTTAAATAACCACATATTTGGGCTTATTTGGGCTTACATCGAAGAGATTTTGATATATAGAAGACATAGGAATTGTTAAAATCGTCCAAATCGGGCCAAAATAGACATTTAAGCCCGGACTCAAAACCGTTACATCGATCGGTAACCGAGCGCCCGGCCGCCATTGGCCTTGATCACGTGACCGTTTCTTCTCCAATCTGAAAAATCTGGGTCAGACCGCTTCACACTGTCAGACGGGTGCAGGCGTCCCGAGCGGTCAGACGTTACTGGGGGCTCCTCCTCTTCGTCTTTTTATCTGGATATGCGGAGACGATTTGTCAGCGGCAGCGACCTCGGCGTGCTGTGGTAGAGATCCATTTGTTCAGATTGATTCTGAGCTTAAATAACCTACTATTTAAGCTTATTGGGGCTTACATTGTAAACACCAGATATGACATATAGAACAAGTAGAAATCGTGACAATTGCTTGGAGTTCTTCTTTTCATCAGATATGATCGAAATTGATACCAGAAATACAAACTGCATTTTGCTACACTCTGTAGTCCGTCTTTGACCCATGTTCGTTGTATCTATTCACTGTGAGTACCTACTGAAAACGGTTAGTACTACAGTCTACCGGAAGATTCCGTCGAAATATTACCCGGCTCAGGCTGGCCTGGATTACAGCGCTATCTGATGCTTTCAATATATATTAATGGAATCTATGAGGACCTGTGGACGCATACTAATGCATGAAGAAATCTAGAAGGAGAAACATGCATTCATATCGAGGGCAAAAACATTGGACCGCCCGGACACGTGGAGACTGGAGGCTTGACAATATGGCGTCAGACCCGATCGGGCCCCCCTCACGCCTGCACCGATACATTGAAATCAGAAAACCAGGATGATATTTAGACAAACGCATCAATTGTGGAGGATATGTGGACCTGTGGAAGCATACTAACGCATGAAACTTGCGTTCATATCGATACAGTAGGTACATTTACTATTTTTGTTTTCCAGCAGTACCGGTCTAGGCCTATAGCCTAGGTCATTTGATCTTGTCAAACTCAGCGGTATCAGCATTTGGGAAAAAAATATTTTAGGCCTCATTACCCCTACCAAAATTAAATTCATGTATATATCTATGTTCTTCCATATATCAGGGTCCTATATATCATATGGTTTAATTATTTTAGGCCTGGATACGTTTGCAAGAATATTTTACAGATGGTGCAGTCTTAGGCCTAGAGACTGGATGTCAAAGCAGCCTGGGCCCTCGGGCGTACACTGGTCAGACACTGGCAATCTGAAAAATAATTATTTAGACCTTATTAGGCCTATCAAAATTAAATTCATGTATATATCTATGTTCTGCTATATCTCAGGGTCTTAAATATCATATAGTTTGATCATTTTAGGCCAGGAAACGTTTGCAAGAATATTTTGCACAATCTTAGGCCTTCTTACATCGCATAGGCCTGGACACGTTTGCATTTCAAATATTTTGAGATCATGTTTTACAGTTTTAAATGATTCAAAGATTAAATGATTTGTGAAATTGTCACTATAGTGTCATGTTTTTCAGACCAACCATCAAAATATTAAATCTGATATGTATAAGACATAACACCCTTAGGCCTAACTCAATGTCTAACCTATATAGGCTTGGAAGTAAATATTTTTTCAGATTGTCACTATAGTGCCAGTGTCCCACCACCTCTGTCACTTCGAGGTTTTAAAGTATTATTGTTTTATTCATTTTAATATTTATTATTTTTATTACTTTACTTTTTCACTTTGATACTTATATTTCATTTTATTGTCTTTAAAACTGCTGCCCCATGGTATCAAAGCTTGCTTTGATACACAATCATTAGATCTAAAAACAAAATACTCTAAAACGCTGCCACACTTTAACGTTATGACTTGTTTTGAGAGGAGAAAGGAAGTTCCAAAATTGTTTCGTGGATGAGGTGGAAGATGGACGGCATTTGTTTTGAAGACTATCACTCTTAAGCCTGAATGGAATATGAGCGCCTGAAAAACGCAAATCACACACACACACACACACACACACACACACACACACACACACACATTCCAGGGCAATAACGATTGGCAATGCTTGGGTATTTTACTAGAGTAATGTATTGGGGGAAAACAGTTATTTCACTGTAGATTTTGAAATAGAGAGAACGAGTTTGGCATTGACCCAATACAGGCCAGAGGGGACCTCAAATTTGGTTGAAATCCCTGGATATACCAGAATTCCCGCAGATTCCCTTTCCCCCCATAGGATTCAATGCAGAAGGGCCACAGCATTTACCATTGCGATATGCGCAGCGTGATGCACAAATGGCCTCTAAACCCCCACACTTGCTCAGTGATTGGGTCAGAAAAAAAGCGCCATAATGACACTTCTTCTATGTGAATTTAAAACATTTTAAAACTTGCGCCAATTTCCATTTCATTCCGCCCAAGGCGCATGGTGCGTACTCTGTTTGTCTACGTACGAGAAGTTTATTATTATTCATTGCGTACATATTTACAGGATTTGTGGCACTCATTTTTTCCATGCATAAATTACGGGTCATACTAATATGTAAAATCGTTACCAGTTTAATCAAACGTTCATAATTTGCTTCCAGCGGATGAAATTAAACCCACCAAATGTCCTGGCCGATTTTGCGGGCGCGTACAATCAGAAGACGGAAATTACTCTGCATGCTGGGTAAAATATTCTTTCTAGCTAAAGTTCCAACGGTATCTGTTACTTTAATCGAATTTTGATAGAATCGATTGTTAGTTTCATCTTTCACTCTATATATAAAAGTATTAGTTTACAAAGGTATCATTTTGAGCACTGTATTGAATACGATATATTAAATAATTTATGGCTTCTTCTTGTCAGTAATGATAATGTCGATGGTTCACTGTTCAATTAAAAAAGACTTGCAATAGAGAAATGTCAGCATTTGTTTGTTTGTTTTTAACCCCAGGCTTGTCCCCGCGGCTGGCGGCCTGATGCCGACTCGCTGTGCCAGCCGTGTCGGGGCACCCCCAGCTTCTACGACTGGCTCTACCTCAGCTTCATGGCAATACTGGCACCAGCGCTCCATTGGTTTTTCATCGACTTTACAAACAAAAGAAAAAAGTAAGTCTACATTCGCTATAGACTAAAACTTCTCACATACAGATCCGGATGGTTGAATTGCTAACTTTATTGGAATAATATTATTTAAATTTGGTAGGTTCTTTGATTTTCTCTGTTCTATATTCTTACACTTACAATTATTAGATTTGACGAACAACTAGTTATTTTCCTCTCATACCTTTTCAACCAGATACGCCGTCTAAGGCTATGGCATTTATCCATTGGTTGTGCCAGAGGACAACACTTTAAAGTCCAATATACCTCATTGTGCTTAACGATAAACTTAATGAAATATGTTAAATCAGTGGGTGATTGTGGAACCTTCAGATTTGGTGGGCTAGAATCTCCTCACTGGCAATGGGGAAAGCTGAAACAACCTGTATTTCTCATTCTGTGTCTTTGCCGATTCATTATACCTTTGCAGCATAACCTGTAAGTTAAACCGCCCCTTAATGTTTTGCCTGTTGTCTTTCAGTGGAGGGCTGATCATCCTGCACATCTCGGCCTTCGTGGAGTGTGCGGTGGCTGCGGTGTGTACGCTGCTGGTGACCAAACCGCTCGGGTCGTTACGACTCACCTCCTGCCCAGTGACCGACCTCTCCGACTGGTACTCCCTCTTCTACAACCCGAACCCAGGCTACACCACCACGCTCCACTGCACTCAGGAAATCACATTTCCCCTGTAGGTCTTCCATGCACATGACCTTCAAATGATAGCATGGGGAATAAATCTGCTCTTGGCAGAGAACATCACTTATCGTGGTTCAGATACACAAAATCAAGGATCTTGTTCAGCATACCAATTTTTTTTCGTAATGCATTTTATTTAATCAGCAGTGTCTTTGGATGCAGTTTTAACACTTCTATTCATAGTCGAAAATACACGCTCTTACATGTATGCTTCTCTAATGGAAAAGCAGTTTCCAAAGAGAGAAATAACATTGAGAGAAAATTTCAAAACTAATAATACTTAATGCCTTGCTTCCTATTTCTATATTTAAAATAAGGCAATGATGTCATGCAAGTTCAAGTACTAGATGAGTAGATATCGACTACGGTTTCCTTTTTATGGCTTTATTCACCTGGATCAATTATATGAATAATGTAGGTTAAATTATTAACCTAATGGAAGTCATAATGTTTTTACAGTGAACGTTAGATTTGTACTAATCTTAGTTCATATTATTTCTAGGTACAGCATGGTGATGGTTTACTACGCCTTCTGTCTCGTCCTTCTCCTCTTGTTTCGGCCATTACTCTCGTCCAAGTTTGTCAACAGTCGGGGCACAAGGTCGATCTACGCCGCGTTATATTTCTTTCCCATTCTCATCGTGGTACAGGCTGTGTTCGCAGGTTTAATATGTGAGTAGAGTTTTTAATGGGACATAAAAGGGCGAAAGCCTGATTGAAAAACAATTTTGTTTTGAAGTTTATCTTGTCTCAGTGTACAGGAAAGCACAATAAAGAGAAAACAGAAGTCATCCATACTTTACTAAAACCACCAGCGTTTCGCACCCAGTGAATGATAAAAATAATTAAGTTTACCAGAAAACTGTTCTGTAAAATAGTTTCATGTCGACCATTTAGATATCCCACCAATGATTAACTGTAGAAATCTAAACGCCTACGGATACATGCATGGACATAAGTTAACTGTACCGTTTCCTCGGATGACTTTCTCTACTGGATAAAACCCATGTGTAAGATTCAGTGAACGCATTCACTTAAAAAAGTCATCATTTATCTTTACATCAACGTTGTTCTTTGCAGATTACTCCTTCCCGTACATTGTGCTCATAGTTTCCGTGATAACAAGCGCTGCCCACTTCGCTTATTTCTCAGAACAGGTAAGAATTGCAGAACAAACCATAAGAAATTATGTATTTTTTATAGAATTATTAAAAGTACTTAATTCAAAATAAGTTGGATGTTTTCACTTGACTAGTTAAATTTTATATACTGGTAGTAATGTTCTGTGTACCAACGGCATTGACCACTGTGATTATCTATAAGGTGCTGCCATCTGTAGATATATCCCGCTGATATTACTATTTGTCCATGCATTAAATAGTTTAATAGCCACCTCTGGTTTAGAACACAACTTTATATTATCCATCGATGATGCCATGTACCTATCGGCTACACCTGGTCTCATTATTTTGCCCTAACAAAGGCTGTAAATAAACAGTGTTGTATTGCATTGCTGAAATGTTTGAATAGTGAATTGAAATATCCGCCCTAATATTCAGGCAAATGCACTGAAAAGAATGAGTTAACACATTACTGCAAATTCTATTTTTCAGTCACCGAAGTTCCTCGTCCGAGAGACGTTCACCAACCCGCGCAACCTGAACATTATGCTGTGTCACTGGCTGCTGCACGCCTTCGGGGTGATCGCCGTCACCCAGCTGAGGGACCCGGCCCTACACGCCTCGCTCCTCTGCCTCATACCCTTCCCCGCCCTCTTCTACCTGGCCACGGTCAACTTCAGCGACCCGGACCGACTCGAATCGTTTTGAAACTGTGATGATAATGTACTGTGTCATGTAAGATAGGAAAGCGTGTACGAAAGGAACCATGAGGATTGGAAGATAGTGTTTATTTGGGAGAAGGAGACTTTGCCCCTGCCATCGCTGAAAGTTTGTTGCAAAGGTAGATCATTTCATTACCATTTTGTACATATACATGTGTGCTTGTAGTTCAGAATTTGATCATTCATAAGCTTAGCGTTTAACATTCAAATATTCTTCATATAGTTTTCAGCGATATGGTTATCTGTGTTCATCTGTAATAGCGTCTTCACGTCTGCTGTAAAATATCAACCTAATATTGTAATTTATAGTGTGTATAATACCAATGTATGACTTTCCTGATGGACATTTATTAAAAGATAAAACGTCAATCTACTATATTGATTGATTTGTTCAAAATAACATGATAGCAGCACCGAAACATAACTTGTTCTATACTTTATTTATTTTCTCGAATATACTGTCGTATCTTCACGATTGTGGGGATACTTTGAATATGCATGTTTCATATGCGGTTACTCGTAGTATAATCCTTTTAATCTTGAGAGACTACGAACCCTAAAACCTATTGTAAATGTATATATAAATTGTACAGCTACGTTTCCAAACTTTTCTTTGAGCAGTCACGCACTTCTATATATTTTAGTATTTTCCTTGTGTCGTTGGCTGTAAAGTAACAGTTCAGTTATGGGAAGTTCACTAGGAAGTCACGAAACTTAAAGTGTAAAAACTAACTGAAAGGTCATCTGTGTTGTTAAATGGTACGATTCATCGGACGAACTTTTATTTTTGTAAAGAGGTATGAAATATATTTTTAAAAAAACAACAACAAGAGAACTGGGTCCTAGAGACGTGTTTCAGACAGAATACATTCGTCAGCTAAATAACTTCCTCATGGATCCGTGTGGCTCGGTCGATTCAGACCAGTTTGAACTACGCAGCAAGAATTAGTTTTTAGATAGTTTGATTCATTATATCTTATGTATTTGCCTATGCACAATCTAAAGTTGAGGATCCACTTGTAGGCCTATCCGATTAGGAGAGTAACCATAAACAGATTATCTGAGTGAATTATTAACAAAGAAGGCGAGACTGCAAATTGTATATAAAAATATTTTATGAGACTATAACACAAGGCAAGACAGGAAAAAGACAGTTCGAGTTCACATATCTCTGTAAATGTTAATTCAAATAATAATTGAATGCAGATCTATACAAATGTTCAGTGTTAGTCACTCAGTGTGCCGAGGAATGAGAGCCTCTAAATGCAGTGAGGTGCAGGCAGCTGTGGGCAGTGGGGGTGGGTGGGAAGCTGCTGCCAGAGGCCATGCCAATGGCCGCTAATGACAAGTGGAATGGTATACATCTTTCTCTACTACTACATCATATCCTTGGATAAGGAGGCTGGAATGGCCTTTAGTCACCCCATATTGAGCCCCTCTACAGGTGTTAGTTGACTACAATTGACAGTTTTCATACTAAATATTCAAATATCGAGTTTAAAAAAACATTTTCAATGGCAGTATTTATGGTAATGCGCAGTATACAAAAAGACTGGTAAACTATATACCCGAAAAATACTTTAAAAGGAAGATCAATTCTGTACTCGCAGCCCATTACCTCTATTACCAGTGAGCTATTGTGGACCTTGGTCTGGACGCGTCTGCGCATGGTCATGATAAAGGTGTTTAAATAGAGGTTTGAGTGATGGAAGGATGTTGCCTAATATCAATAAATTATATTCTATTTGCAGTTAGCCTTAATGTCTATTTGTTGCTGTTCGTCGGTGTGTTCACTCATACATTGTGGCTGAAATCAGGCTGTCTATAACAGTGCTTAAACGGTCATAGGCATGGCATGTCGTTTTTATAGTTCATCTAAAACCATACAAGTGCAGAAGACGACTGCTTTTTAGACTCTTGTTTAATATATCATACCGTGTATTGGTTATATTCCAAAAGTGGCCATTATAGTAAGATACATTTCATTAGTTCATGTTTTTCACCCAACACATGCAATGAAAAAGAAAGTACACGTCATCTCTTATACCCAAATGACATAACACGATAGTTTTTTTGAAACATAGTAGCTGGGGTATTTTTTTACCCTTTTTTTTAGTAGTACTAGTGTTCTGTATAGAGAACAAAATGTATGATAGATAATCCTATGCACAATAATTCCTAAACCAACAAAATAGAATGAATTTAAGCTATAATTGTCTAGGAAAGACCTGTTAGGGTATATCAAAACCCCTTCAAATGTATCCCTGAGGCATCTTGCGTCCTTAAAGGGTTAAATATATGCCTCTCCTTTCTGAAATTCCTGGATAATAATTCTCTTATATTCTCAAGTTCCTGATAATAACTGTGTTAGTAAAGTGTTTGCTGTATATATGCACGTTGAATTACAATATCAACGAATTTTAATCTGTGTAAATGTAATAGGCATCCCTGAGGAGCTCATCGTAACCGCCTCGCCGTGTAATATCAGTTTCGACGCGATCTTGGGCCTGTCGGTACCGGTCAATGCCCAGGCCCTGAAGGTGGCTGCTCAAACTACACATCTGGTCGGTATGTCGACTGCTCGCCCGTCCGCCGTCCTGATAAAACGAAGAAAAAATATTATAATGCAAACTCAAATCGTAATTTGCCAATTCATCCTATGTTATATGGTAATATGACAGCCCTAGGCATATTTGTCAATACACTCTAATTGTTACAACAAATACAATAATGCAATGCACCCCACACATAAAAGGCTAGAGGTTTATCCATAGAAATATTATGATGGATGCGTTGAGTCATAGTTATGTTCTACTGTTGTCCTCAGTTACCTTACGTACTTTAATCAAGTTTATGGATCACTATCCTGGGAATTAACGAGATATATAACTTGTTACGTTTTTCTATTTTACTTCTTGGCTAATTTTTCTATTTACTGACCCTATTCATGGCGCTGGCAAGCTCCTCGTCAAGCTGTCGAGCCTCAAAGTTAAAGTTGTAGAGCTCAACTTGGCCACTCTCCCCGGTGGCTCCCCTCTCCAATGTCCTCCTGACTGCGTGGCTGCCAAATTAGATACAGTTTTATTTTGTTATCGATATGTATAGTATGTAATTTATTCATAATTAATGGCCACAACCCTGTGTTTGGTGGTTTACAAAGTCAAAACTAAAGGACTAATACCATAATGGATGAGAACATTAAAAAAGGATTTTTGTGAAGATATAGATATAACAGTAAAATATAACACATATATCTTAATTCTGACGTGAAAAGAGTAACGTAATGATTGACGAGACGATGTTTGTGATGTGAAACGAGCATACATACATGTGTTTTCTAGCCTGCAGATAGTTTCCGTTCTCTGCTATGGCTGCTGCCATCTGCACCGCAGCCAACCCCGTCACAGAAACGTTCAGCGTCTGTGAGAATTTTACATAAATAACCCATTATCTTCCCTGATAGTTTAGCCACTATTATTGCATAACCGATTTCTTAGTCGACGATTTTACAAATCAACAGTTTAACCATATAGATATTGATTTATTATACCTTAGGGTGATACAAGTTTAGTAGTTAAAAGTTTAACACAGGGCGATACAAACCTGGGTGATAACCAGCCTTGTATCGCACTGCAGTGTGATACAGAAACTTTTTATTTTTCTAAAATTCATGAAAAAATGAAATAATTAAGAAATAAAAAATCTAACATATGCATTATCTGTACAATATTCATAGCTACATTTTACTGCTTACTATTTGTGGATTTGATGGATATCAAAAGAGTTATATGAAAAAAACATAAAAAAAATGTGCAGCATCACAGTCCCACCATCAGTGATTGCTGTGCATCCTTCCTTGGGAGCTCAGATTTAACAGAAAAGGTATAATAAATCCATAACCAACCTCGAAGGGAGTACTCGGGCAGTTATCACCCCTCGCCAGGACCCCGATATCAGCCCTCGGCCGGCCCTCCGGGCCCTGGCCTCGGGCTGATATCGGGGTCCCAGCTCGGGGTGATAACCACCCTCATACTCCCTTCTTGGTTGGTTATATGTATATATTGATGTATAATAGGCCTGTATATAATAGTATGATATTGATATAAGGCAAGTTGGCCTTGGTCATATTATATCATCAGTTCCACTACAACTCAGTGTGGGTTTATATCATTTCATTGTCATAACACACAGATATTAACATAGAATAATTATTAGATCACATGCACATGTGCGGAGTGGACGTTTTTTTGGTAATTGGTATCCTGTTAGGAAAGGCGCACACGCCCAGCCTTATCTTCTGTATACAGACCTCGAGATTCTGACCTCTGAGATTATTTTTTGTTGTACTATACAGAGAAAGTTAGACTTTCGGTGGGTAATATTAGTGTTACTCAATATTGTGGACACTAAATCAGTGATGGAACGTACCTCTTCCATTTTCGAGCGAATGTCAGTCGTTTCCTTGGTCATCGTTATAACTTTCAAGCACTTAGCACCATCAAGTTTCCTGTACCGGATTTGGATCTGAATAGATATGGAATTACCAGTGACTGCACCAATAAATGACATTAAAAGGAATGCATGAAATGAATTAAAGAGAGATAAAGAGAGTTTTATGCAATAGATCAATTTTATCATCCATTGAAAGGTAAAAGTGGCCGGATTTTGTATCGAGGTAAAACATAGCTAAAAAGGGGGGAAACAGCGTATTTCGCAATTGCACCTAAAATAAAACAAAGTAGTGCCCATACCTGTAGTGGAAGTGTCTTGGGGACGGTGCCTTTGTATGACCGATTGGCTGTTACCGTGAAGATTTCAGATGATGTCTGCGTGACGCTCTTACCCTGCTGACTGCCTGTCTTGTTTCCAGTCTAGATGAAAATTAGCGTTTTGTTTCGAATTACATTAGTTCTTGCATTAGTTTAAAGTCGCATGACAAAAACCCGCGATAGATAGCCGTTGTTTTGCGATTACAAGTAAAGAAAAATCATATTATGTTCTATACGTGGATTAATGAAATCGCGGAGGCAATTTTTTTATTCAAATAAATGTAAAGGCATATCGGCGACATTTAGGACATTTATGAAATTCTAAAACATGATGACAGAAACCCGTGAAAAAGTAGCAGGAATGATGATCATAAACCCAACTCTGCAATCTCTTCAAAATCCTTCTCAATATTGTTACTCAGAAACTCTATTACCTACACCTATTTCCCTTTTCCAGGTGTCTTGACCTCCTATTAGTTATATAACGCACAGTGTCTGTGTAGGGATGTAAGTTAAGATCAATGACAAAATCTGAATCTACAGAAAGAAAATGTGAAAGTATCATAGAATGTTATAAACCTCATGTAAGCCTTTTTTTTAAAAAACGTTATCATCAGAGCTATTGAACTCAAAAGGATATGAAATTTGAAAACTTTCATCCCTGTGTGTAAGTAAAACCCACCTCTTTGAGCACGGTGAGTGCGGGGTGTGAGTGGAGGGTCACCCGCACGTCGTTGGCTATGATGGGGTTGTGGGTGAGGAGTCGGAACTGCCGCATCAGTTCTGACGGCCGGAGCACGTTCACCGAGCCCCCAGTGATCTGGGCACACACGGAGATGGCCGCCATGTTCACGTCGGCCCCGGTCAGCCCCAGGATAGACAGCCGGGTTCTGGTGGTAGTAGCCCGCTCTCCGATCTAGGGAGGGAAAGAGAAAACTATGGTTGTATTTTTAATTTAGATATGAAATACTGAACTATATAGAGAGTTAATTATCTGTTATATGTGGTGTACGTAATTGGTCGTAGTTAATTATAGAGAATAGCTAGCTCCAAACGCAGTCTCCTCCCGTTCAACTGCTGTCGTCCAATACATAATCATAGTTCCAACATCATGTAAGATGTAACACTTGCGTGAAAGGTTGTTCTTTATTAATGTTCTCCTGTGTACTGCCGTTCCGTGACAAGATCTCAATTGACAATGATCAGCTCCAAGGAAGGAATCCCCTCAAACACATTCAGTCACCGCTCCCGCCTTCTAACACAGTCTGACTGCTTCTATTCCAAACAACAGGACTTAGTTCTAAGACCTAACCTTTCCAGGATGGTTACTCACTCAACGTTCAGCTGACTCTGACTGAGCTAGAGTGGCGTACGCTCCTTCAGTATGATACGTGACACTTTGACTCCTCCTTAAACCCCCTACTCTGACAGAGAGTTATGGCTCTTAGTTAACATGTGCGCTGTTCTAAAGCTAATGCTATCAATCGTACATGAGCATGGACTGGCCACCCGCGTCAGTACAATAGACTGTTATAACTTTTTTCTACAATTCTTATAAGGTTTTTAAATCCCTGGCTGGTTTGTATGTTTTCAAATTTGTTTTATTAAGAACTCCATGCGGGAATAAGCGATGTGCAAGGTGTTAACTGGTTAGGTAAGTGATGGTAATATATTATCATGCGTAAACTTTACATGATGTACAGCATGAATGTTAATGAGCAAATGGAGACATTTGAACTTACTTTTTACAAGAAAAATTCATCTTCATCTTAATATGTATACTGGTTCCTTTACTAGAATACTGAGGGAGAGAACTGCTGACTCTGTGTTTCATTATTCTAACATATCTACTTCATTTTTAACCTCATGTGCAATACAGCCCTTTAAGCCTAACTCACTTGAAATCTCACTGCATGTAGAAATTAATTGGAATACCTACCTCAATGTAAAATGCTTCCCCAGCACGGTCTCCGCCCAGGCCGCCGAGACCAGTGTTGGGACAACCATCTGTGCAGAGAATGATCTCGGACCCTGGATGACTGGCCACAAGACCAAGACTGACGGCCAGACCGGGACCAAGGGCCGTGCTTCCAATGGGTCGTAGATTTTCCACCAACTTTCTTATTTTTCTGAAAAAAAAAGAAGTTTTTGACTAGTGTGAAGAAAGAATCAAATGTCAAATTACTCACTCATGGTTCAATTACTAAAAGATAAAGTGATTTCTTTCTTGTTACAGTTTACAGAGGGCTCAGGGAAGTTAATTTCGTTTTTAATGGAAGTTGTCAAATTAATTTTATTCATGCTAATAAATTGTTTCCTAAATCAAATTCTCATAGGTGTCAGTGTCTCTTCTTTAGTATTGTTTAACCACAATTTGAATACATGCAAACACAGAACTAGATATTCTGTGAGAGACTGACGAGCTCAGTTGACAGATAACATCTTACTCAGAGCTGTTTCCGATTGGCTGCACTTGGATACTGCTGTTGACTTCTTTCCCAAAAGAGATGAGGCTCTCAAGGTTGTCAAGATCAGTTGAGGTTTCCCTTGTGCCACCATCAGTATGGATGGTTACCAAGCTATGAAACGTTACTATTGCCACTTTCTTTCCGGGTTTCTCTATCAAGAGGCTCTCGAGCTGCCTGAAAGGTGTAGGTATTCAATTTTAAGTACATGATGATGTGAATGGCTGCCATTCGCTGGTCAACCAACCACAACAATGAGGGATTAGGGTTGGATGGCACTGTCGATCAAAGTTTATGCACGAACTCCAAGAATATATATGAGACAGGACGATTGATTTAGATATCAGGTTTTAATGAATATTTGTTTTATATATTGATTATAAATTGGGGCCTGCATTCCCCAACCCCCTTTTTTCCTTTCTTCCTTTTTCTTTCTAATTTTCTTTAAAATTGCTCCATAAATAATGACCAACTTACCTTGTTGACCAACTGGCCTAACACTAACAATAATGTGATTATCCTCCGACAACACATGCAGATATGAATTTGCCTGATGCTATAAATAAATACGTCCAAAGTAATTGCATCATTAATCCTGCGTTAGACTACCCCTACCTGTGAATGGCTTCCTTCATACAGATGAGGTTACTCATGTTTTTCTGATCCTTTCCCTGCACAGAACGCCACTGAGCTGAAAACAGAAAAAGAAGGGTAATATCATAACCAGGTATTGGACTGCTGAGGAGCGCACCCTGCTTGTTTTTTTAAAGGCCATCAATCCTAGCGCCACTGCGTAATGTCATGACACGCAAGGATAACCTTGTCCGATCCACCTTTCCCTTTCTTCTAGGAGGAAATAGTAGTTTTATATATGTAAGTATATAAATGGTAAAGAATATTTAGCTCCCATTTAAAAGGACCATACCGTTTTGAGATCCTGATTGGAAATGATTCAACCTTTTCAGGGCCCAATGTGGGATAACGTGTGCACTGTCCAAATGCAGATCTTTCTTTGTACGTACTATTAACTTATATACACAAAGATGCTATGACCATATTGTATTTTGTATGTATACTGTCTACAACTCACAGGCGATGAATTTAACATTTAGTCTGGATGCACAGTCTCAGTTGAAATGTGACTACTCTTTACGATAGGTCCGAACGTCCAGGCTAATGAACATTAGTCTATTTTGTGCGTACACCTAACATACACACTTGTGAACCCAACATCTAGGGCAGGGGCGGATCCAGGGTGGGGGGGGGGGGGGGGGGGTCCAGGGGGTCCTGACCCACGCCCCCCTCTTTGCTGGACCCCTAAACTACAAAAAGAGGAGGAAATGTCGCACGCGTATGCCAAAATGCACGCCGTTTTGGTACTTTTTGCTTACCGCCCGTTCAAAAATCCTGCATCCACCCCTGTAGGAATAATGTGTTTTTTTTACTTTTCATGTTCTGCTTGCACAAATATGCAGGCCCTGTGCATAGTCCACCTTTCGCGTAGTAATTACTTCTACTTACTCACATATGTGTGTAAGTGTAGACGTGGCATGTGATCAAAGTGATCATGGAAAATTGATACAAATCACATATGTATGTAACTTTACACATTCTACTTTGCATGTACTTCTGACGGATTGAGATATATAAGTGCATAGTGTTATTTCCTGGATCCATTGTAAAACCTGGCCAAAGATGTTAATGCACACGCTCAATCATTTTGGTCCAAATTACTTTATGTTAGCATAAGAATAATCATAAAGTGAATACGCTCAATTTTAGAGCTCTAGATACATGCATATCAGAACTATTTGTCATGTACTACCAGTTTATCTTATGTAAACTTAAGAATGATTATATAGTGTATACAATAAATTTTAGAGCTCGAAACACATGAAAAAGTGCATACGCTCAATTTTAGAGCTCTAAATACAAGCATATCAGAACTATTTTTCATGTACTACCAGTTTATTTTATGTATGCATAAGAATTATTATAAAGTGCATATACTCAATTTTAGAGCTCGAAACACATGCATATCAGAACTATTTTTCATGTACTACCTACACATGTAATTATCTAAAAACCGGGGGCAACCCCGGAGATTACTGCAATAAAATACTATACTTTTCATGTACGGCTTATTGAGATGCAAGGCGGCCAACATAATTATATGTTTCAGTTGTCATGCACAGGCCGTATTCCACTTTTCATGTACTACTTACAAAATGCACATGTCCTGTAAATTTGCCATTTTTCCATGTGCCACTTATACACATGGGCTTGACCTACACATGTACATTGTGTATATTACCTGCATATATGTATGTAAGGCCCTCCAGCAATGTAAAGTAGGCCTATACTCCTGTGAAGCTCTATTGCAATATTTTGAAAAGGCAGCGAAAAACGTATGCGCAGTATGACAATATTTCTAATACTATGTTTATTTTTGTGGTTTACATCATGAGCCTGTTCTTTCCCGTTATTATCACAAGAGTTGTTTTAACATCATCGTTAAATGACTGCAATGTGTAATCTTGGCTTTGTATTTCAAAGCCTATATTTCACATGCTGAGTTTGGTGCCGAATCAGTAGTGGGAATTAAGGTTAAAGATATATAGATATGTTTTGTATTATAGGAAATATTCTGAAATCCTCTTTTCAATGGTTTATAGCATGTGAGATGTTATGTGTATCAGCTGAGAAAATCAACCAAATATAAAACCGGTAGCATCAAAATCGGCACATGCCGATATGGAAAATATGCTTAAGGTCCTTACCCTGGATGTCGGGGGCCGTGACGTCGGCGTTCATGGACCCACTGACGTCGACGCAATAGACCAACATACCGTTGTCCGACTCCACCCCATCCTTCTCAGCCTTCTCCGGGGCAGGCTCCAGCAGGTAGTCAGCTTTGACCGATTGTGGAACTTCACTTATATCAAAGCTTGCATTCGTGGTTTGTCCGCAGAACTCACTAGACGAGAAAAGAAAGACAAGAACATTATCACAAAAATTACATAATCACATGATAATATGCTGAATGGTATACCAATGGTCGCTTAAAGCGGAAAGAAATTGAAGGAGGATCAATTGTGTCACAACGGTTTCTTCTTTAATTCATCAAGGTAATCCTTTCTAATAGTAGTAAATTGAGAAGTTCCGTAGGCTTGATTATCAATTTGTGATTTTTATCGAAAAATCCTACCATTTCCACGTAGTACTCCCGTCGATAACTTCTGTCTGAGAGATATGGGAGACGGCGGCGTTGCATTTGGTACAGAAGTGGGGCTCCCCGGTGAGGAAGTCGGGGTCGTCGGCCAGACAGGCCAAGGGCACGACGACCACGTTGCCGTCGGCCTTGGGCACCGGCACCGTCTTGACGGGCCCTTTCTGAGCCTCATCGCCCTCAGAGGGGGTCCCCCCGCCTCCCGCCTCCTGCTGCTGGGGTCGGCTGGATCTAGCACCCCGACGGAAACTGAGTTTACGGACCAACTTCTGCCCCAGCTTCTTTAGGGGGTTGGTTGAGGGCTGATTCCCGGCTGTTTAAAGAGAAGAGAACTAATTTTTATATCTCAATATTAGGTTTGGTTTTGTGAAAGACAGCGGGCATGATATAATAATGGAAAGAGTGCGCACCCTCTCCAAATGCCACATGAATTTGATCGCTATATACACCTAGGCTATATATAGCTAGCCCATACGCATATTTATTATACCTTAGGGTGATACAAGTTTAGTAGTTAAGAGTTTAACACAGGGCGATACAAACCTGGGTGATAACCAGCTTTGTATCACACTGCAGTGTGATACAGAAACTTTTTATTTTTCTATAATTCATGAAAAAATGAAATAATTAAGAAATAAAAAATCTAACATATGCATTATCTGTACAACGTTCATAGCTACATTTTACTGCTTACTATTTGTGGATTTGATGGATATCAAAAGAGTTATATGAAAAAACATTAGAAAAAATGTGCAGCATCACAGTCCCACCATCTCTGCTTGCTGTGCATACTTCCTTGGGAGCTCAGATTTAACAGAAAAGGTATAATAAATCCATAACCAACCTCGAAGGGAGTACTCGAGCAGTTATCACCCCTCGCCGGGACCCCGATATCAGCCCGAGGCCAGGGCCCGAAGGGCCGGCCGAGGGCTGATATCGGGGTCCCCAGCAAGGGGTGTTACCCACCCTTGTACTCCCTTCTTGGTTGGTTATATGTATATAGTGTATATATATATATATGTATATGTACAAACATACATACATACATACATACATACATACATACATACATACATCAAATCAACATTCTGTTTTCTAGATATTTATCATATATCTACTTGTACGGTCCTTATTCGGGTGTGCGTTACATGGAATTTTTCATTCTGATGGAAAGAAAAATATCTAAATCCAATGTGTACCATCCATGGGCCTAACTACATGCATGTAATTATCGCAGCAGTTGATAAGAAATATAGGACCAATAACGTCCAATACTATACCTACATCTAGAGGTATTTCTGCTTTCCTTGCGTACTTTGCCCAGTCCAGGGATACGGACCTGTTTCCTGTAGGAGTCCTCTATAGTGGGGTCGTAGGAATCGACGAACCGGTTGGCGGTGTAGCGAATGGTCAGAGCCGACTTGCCAACCCCACCACTACCAAGGGTCACAATCTGCAATAATAGTTATTGTCCACAATAAGGCTTAATAAGATCAACGAAACAACAATAAGCCAACCAATTTTGTCCCTTCACATTACATTTCATACATTTTTTATGGTAAGAATTGTACACGAATTTCCATTAGAAAATATCCTATTTCATTGGAATGTCTTTTTTCTTTCTCTATTTGTCGAAGAGTCTAATTCAGACTATAAGAATGCAGGGCAACACCAGTCAGATATTTCATAGAAATTATAAAGGTTATTTACTCCATTATGAAATGTCAGTATAGAGGTTGCAATAACTTATATGAGCTCTGCTTTAATTACTTTTATCATATTTCAGGAATTACATAACTGTCCATACTTTGTATTCTATGCTAGTCCTTGGAATGCTTCTTATCAGTGCTTCAAATGCGGCAGCCACGTTTTCGCCAGTCTTGGCCGAGGTTTCTATGAATGGGAGCCCGTACTTATCCGCCATGGAACTTCCCTTCTTAGTGCTCACTTGACGGTCAGCAGCTAAATCACTTTTGTTACCAACAAAAACCTATAATAAACCATGTCATTTGCAATACATTATCAGTATATTATATGTAGGCCTATACGTCGATATAATAGTTATGTGGGCATTACGTGATGAATAAGATAGTTGGGAATGAACTGAAATTGCCAAGAAGCTTGCATGCCGTAGGAACATTTAGTTGATTTGGATCTATCTGTAGGTTCTGATTTGAAGAAAGAACGTTCGATTGTGAATGAGTATTGGCAATAAAACTATATATATAAGTATAAAGACATGTCTGGAACTTGAACCACTGGCGGATCCATCCAGGATTTTGAAAAAAGGGGGGGCGCTATTGGGGAAAAAATTCTTTAATGACTTTTTGGTCGAATTTTACATTAAAATATGCTGAATTTTCTGGAAAAAGGGAGGGACGCCCCCCCCCCCCCTCTGGATCCGCCACTGTGAACTAACCTCTAAATTGCAAAAGGCTTGATAACATTGTCCCAATGCCATAGAAGGTTAGATATGAACTATAGTTGATTCTTCCCAGAATGAAATAACAAGTTACATGAATTCTTCGAATGCAATGCTTATTCTCAGTCTCAGTACATATCAAGGCATAGGTCCATTGTCAGAGTATAAGACGGAGTTCAAGTTTTAAGTATAGACCCTGTGTCTCATCATTCTTTTCAATGATCTTAAACGCGCGGGGACTTAACTACAACACAGGATTTGTACAATTACAAAAGGCACCTGTCAAAACACCCCATTCTTATCAAAGATTCATATCCAGTAAACATACTTACCGCTGGTATAAACTTTGTATCCTTGACCCTTAACGCCCATTCGTAGATGTGGCGTGCCTCGGTGAAGCTGTCAGGTCGTGTGATGTCATACACAATGAGCAGCCCGCTGGCCGTCCTCATGTACAGCTCCCTTATACGCGAGTACTCCTCCTGGCCAGCAGTGTCCAGGATGTCCACCAGGCAGCTCTGAGTGGGAAATAAACACATGTCTTTAATCAATGAGAAGTGAAGAAATACCAAATACGTTGATTATTTGGTATTTCTTCACTTCTCAGATCACTTTTCAATCCTTGGATTTCAAGGATTGAAAAGTGATCTGCAAATCATTGTTGATTACAAGATTTCAGTCTAATATGCATGGAGATAATAGCCTTAGATATAGGATCCATGGCTGCATGTTTATCACCTGAAACTCGCAATTGCCCTCACCAATATCGATTTCTTTTACACTCTTCTTTATTTTATAAAAAGTAACCTAAATAGGGGCGCTAATGTCTAGACTTTTAAAGAGAATAATATATTACAAGATATGATAGACACTGTAAGAAGTAAGTGCTGTACATTTAGATTTAAGCAATTCATCCTGAAAACAAAACGGTTTTAAGGTAATATGCTAAAAACGTTTTTATACCTTATACTTTTACACTCCAGTTACTGTTTTTACAGGAACATTTACTGTAAAAATACATACTCATCATGTAATTTCACATTTAAAGTACAAATATTGCGATCCTACAGCAAATTTAACTTTTTATTTTCTGACACTGTATACAATTTGCTGAAAATACATTAACCTTTTCCAGTGTAGTCGTGACTTCCTTTTTGAAATTTGTACCAATGTCTAGACTTTTAAAGAGAACGCTATACACTACATTATATGATAGACATGATCGCCACTTCCTTGTTGAGGTTTCCTCTTGAAAATATATCTATATTGAGGGTGGTATCTATCTGGTTCTACACTGAAAACACAAGGTCGTCAGGGAGCCAGTTTATAGTTGTCAGAGGGTTGTCATAGGTGACTTTTGGGTTGTCTAGGTGACTTTTGGGTTGTCGCAAGGCTTATTTCAGACCACTGATGCTGTGTGACAACCCTCCGACAACCCTGTTACAACTTTGTGGGTGGTCAGAGGGTCGTCATTGTGAATTTTGAGGCTGGATGACAACCGAAAGGTTGTCATTTTCTCCTGACGACCTTAGACCAAAAAGGTTGTCAGGGAAGCAAAAGTGAAAATCAGGTTGTCACAAGGTTGTCGGGGAAGAAAATGAGACTCAAAAGTTCTGCTGGACAACTCTAGGGTTGTCAGTGAGTGGTGCCAAAAACGACAGCCCTAGGTTGTCATGGCCTCTGTCTGTGACAACCCTAGTATCGTAAGTGAATAGTGCCAAAAAACATACAATTCCTAATACCTAATACAACTTAGGCCTCCTAATTGTAATGGACATACATAATAATTAGTAACATTACATAATAGGAACCCAGCAAACATAAATACATTGTTAAATTTACTAACCTTACTGAAGACCCTGTGACAACCCTGAGTTGTTCCAATACATCAAACAACCCTGGAGGTTTGTTTGACAACCCATGGCTGTGTTTTTTTTGGCACCATTGACTTAAAACCCTGAGGTCATCACAGATATCCACATGATCTCATATAAAGTGGTCACAAAGTTGTCAGTATCTCATTCAAAGTTGTCAGAAGTTTGTCATAGGGTTGTTGATTTTGACACCAAGATTGTCAGAAGGTTGTCATAGGGTTGTTAATTTTGACATCAAGGTTTCCAGAAGGTTGTCATAGGGTTGTTAATTTTGGCACCACTTTTGACAACCTTGTGTTTTCAGTGTACACCCCTCTGTAGTTAAATATAGCTGTTATGTAAGTGGATGAGTAAGTACATCATTATGATGCAGGTTATATATCATATGCACTCTTAATCAAAGGCAACACAGGCCACTGAATGATGTTAAGGTGCTACAAACTGTCTTATTTTGTCAATGATCTGAAATTAGTCTAGAGTATTTTAGATATTACCAGTAGACTAGTGAATAGTATTTTTCTTGCAAATTGTTCTTGTACCATTGACCATAAGTCACATTTGTCTTCTTGATTATGTCAATAAAAGTTACTACTACTATAAATACTGATTACTTACATCGTCATCTACATGAGAAGAGGCGTCGACAGACCACACCTGGCTGGCCTGATGAGTCGAGTCAGTGGTGAGTTGGTCGGGGGGAGGTGGGAGCAGCTCATTCTCCGGGATCTCCTCCAGGTCCTCCGGACGGTCGGAGAGACCCACGTAGATGTACTCACTTCCGAATTCCATGGCCTGTGTCAAATGCACAAACAGTACTGTTATGACAGCCGCGACTAACCAGCATGCATTGTGAAGGCATACAATATATAACATTGTATTAGGGCTACGTCGGCGGCTCCCTTGCTGGTGTCTCGAATTCACCTATTGTGTGAGGGGTCAGGGGATTGCAATGTTCTCATCCATGCGAGCTATAATTATCGTTATTATTAAAGAAATTAAGGGTATCGTAATGGTCCGGTACGACAAAGGTATACCAAATATTCGTCATTTTTCCAACAAATTATCAACCGGATAGCTTGCAGTATGAATCACGATGATTATAATTATGATTGATATTGGTGTAATGATAGATAAACTCAATGATGAAGGCAATAATACATCATTACACATAGGATATTGCTACCTACATAAACGTATATTAGTGTCCCTATGAAACAGCAAAGCTATACACACCTATTGCTCAACAATGAGCAACAGCAACATAATGAAGTACTTCCACTCACCTGCCCTGCTCGCCTGTCGGCGTCTCCGCACCATGTGGCTGTGTTTTGATGGCAACCCCATTATATACTCCGTCACGCCGTCCTAAATATAGGGCCTGATCTGATTGGGCGACGCGCGCCCCTGTTCGCTTTGATTGGATCCCTCGGTGGGTCAGCGCGCCCGAAATAGCACAGTCACGTGACCGTTATATATATGTAGGGTTGGAGGGACCCATTCATCGCCACTGCTGTAGTAACTGTCAGCGGCGGGGGACGCCCGAGTGCTTTTTACTTTGTAGAGGTGTTCAGAACACGCCTGCTTTAACATGAGGATATTAAATTCAGAGAGAAGGAACAGCAAGTCTCAAGGGATCGTCACGTTGAAATGTGTGGTGGTGGGAGATGACAGGACGGGGAAAACCTCCATGATCGCCTCCTATATGACCGGATCTATATTAGGGCAGCATGTCCCCACAGTTTTTGAAACAGTCAATGTCTATGAAGGTAGGTTGTTATTAATTTCATTGCTAATATTAACACGTCGAGATGATAGGTTGCCACTGTAAACTGAAAATCATACATTAGAGACACTGGCTCTTTACATTTTTGTTCGAGTATGGTGTTTCTTTTAAAAACGCATTAAGGACTTAACTATGATTAAGAATGTATAGTATTATTTTTATGTACATATCAATGAATAGTCAGAGGGACTTATGAGTTCAAACAGAGGGCAATAATAGCAACCTAAATTAACTAAATAATATTATAGGGAATATCTGAGTACAAATCGAAATGTAGGCCTATTTCGGACAGTTGTATCAAAATCATATAGTTGGGGAAAAATCGCCAATTAAACTATTTACTTTAGTAATATTTTTAGTGCACAACAGACTATGTATTTCTTAAATGGATTTGAAAAGATTAACTCTCATAGTTAGGCCCCCAAAGATATATAACGTGACAGTGGTTTTATTATTCAAGTAAGGTCAAGCATGTTCCAGCACGTATAATGGAAATGTCCATATAATACATCATTGACATTATTATTCTCAAATTAATATCATTGAACCATATCAACGTTTGATATTGTGGTGGTAACTGGTATATTCCTATTAGTGTGCATGAACACATAAAACACAATTGGTTTCCTGTTATGATTAGACAATTAAATATATACCTCTATCACACTCTATATCATTCTTTGACAATTGAAATGATCATTCAATAAGGGAAACTATATGTACATCGCCATGTAGTATCTGGTTATCTAACATCAGCGCTTAAATATTAATTGGAAATGCCCGTACAAAATGGGTAGATAAATATCTGGCCTTAGCGGTGGGTATAGACAGTCCCAGCCCTGCGTGTCCTGACCCTATCAGTACTTGATCATCTGTCTGGGCGTGGTCACATTTCGAGGCTCACTGACCCACTTCGCTGCTCAGCTCTCCTAACAGATGTTTAGTATAGCCAGTGATTGTTGGCTCGACTAAGTGCATGAATAAACTGCTTGGAGAGCGGATGGGACTTAAGAGGTGTGTACACTTTGCTTGGGCGGCCACCACTGAACTTTGTTACTCATGATGAATAGTACTATGTGTTTACCTATACAATGGGCCCGGAGTAAAAATCAAATTACACAAAAGGGTTACTCGTCACTCTATTTACTTTTTTTCTTACGAACTAGCATTCACAGTCACAATACGTTACACTGTAAAAAGTTAATGTATATTTACAGTAATGTTTACAGTACGTTTACAGTACTTTTTGCTGTAAAGAAATAAACAGTTACATGAAATGTAAGATTACAAGTTAGATACTGTAAATTTGGAAATACATGGTAAACTTGTAGGTTTACAGTAGGTATTTCTGTAAAGGCCCTGACCACCAGGTGGGGTAAATGTTTAGAAGGTGAAAAACGTTGGTAGTATACTACTTTAAAACCAATTTGCCAGATGAATTAATTCAATCTAATCAATTTAAATAGCTATTAGTACATGTAATAACTAATCTAATGTGTTAGATAGCTGAAATTCATAGAAATTATCTTAAAAATTTCAATAGTAAATGATGTGCATGTGTAGACACCTTTTTGGTCTTAAGTCAAATTAATAGACATTGTCATCTGTGTAAATCTTCTACAACATCACCCAATGCATGCATATCTGCTAATAAACTGGGCAGAGATACATCCCACATCCAGAATACACTGGTTTGTGGTGGGGAATTAACAATTAATTAAATTTATTAAGGGAATTATATTGTAAATCAGTGATAAATAACCTTTAATTTTGAGCTTTGAAAAATACAAATGTACTGTAAATTTACAGCAAAATTTGCTGGAAACTTTGTTGCCAGCAAATTTTGCTGTATAAATACAGTGCTTCATTTGCTGTATGCTTACAGCAAACATGACTGTACAGCATCTACAGTACTAAATACAGTAGAACTTACAGTATATGAAGTGCTGTAATCATACAGCAACCTTTGCTGTTAGAGGTCTACAGTACTAAATACTGTAAAATCTAAATTACATGATGTGCTGTAGTTCTACAGCAAAATTTGCTGGAAACTTTGTTGCCAGCAAATTTTGCTGTAAATCTACAGCGTTTACTTTTTACAGTGTATGAAAAATGATATTAAGATAATATAAACTCATTAATGTCATTTTCATATATATCTTTGCAAATTTGAAGCTAACGTATGCCACATTATTTAGGATATAGTGCCCACCCCTGAATCCCTTAAGCATGAGAGATCTAGAATGCAATGAAAATACTTTATTTAGAGTACATGTATTTGATAAGTAAAAAGTCTACATGAGCACGACTTAATTGGATCCAATTAAAGGGAGTAATTTTCATAACTAATATTTTATCGTTTTTGCATCAAAGTATCAGTAATCGCCAGTACACACGCAATGCAAACACACACACACACACACACACACACACACACACTTTATACATTTTAAGTAGGTTTTCATTAATATTACCCAAAGAGTTCTCTTTTTTTCACGTTGGTGAATTATTACTCACAAGCAGAGTTTCTTTTTCTGACGAAGACCCTGTTATGAGAGAAGAAAAGTGTCTTCACATGAGATATCCATGTGGTGAGTGGTTGGCCAACAGAGACCAGTCACCGTTGGTTATAGTACGAATCACCAGGCGTGGACAAATTACATGCCAAGAAATAACGCATATTACACACCCACAAAGAGGTACCAGTTAGTATACAGGCCCATACACTATTTGTAAGTACACAGCGCTGTGTTAATTATGCAGTATTCTGAAATAAGGGGTGCGCCACCTGTTATATTCATGAAGACCCATCCGGTTGAACATTAATTCGGGATCTGTTAATATATTATCGAGTTTTCAATTTAGCTGTCCATGAAACATATAAATATCAATGCCTACCATGCACACTACCGGATTTTGAGAACTTATAGGCCTACCCAGGGTTGGACAAGGGTTGGACAAAATAACTATATAAGCCATCATTGTCTCCTAGATTTGGAGTTGCTGAATTAAACAAGAATTATATTTGTCTATTTCCACAAGTACTATCAAAACATTATAATTGTTAAAATGTTGTCAATTGACAGATTTGCAGGTTTGACAGCCAATTAAAATATGCCCTATTTCAAGACAAAATAGGGTAGGACATTATAGGTTGGACTGACAGGCTTTAACATTGGTTCCCAAGGGGAAAAAGCCAATATAATATAAAGCTGCATTTTACCAATTTTAGGAGCAATCTGTCAACCATATTGCTTTGATTATTTTTTATTATGCAACTGTGTTCATTAATTGAATAATCAGAGAAACAATTTTGAAAATATTTCATGGTAAATGTTATTGTTGGTTTGAATTAGGATGGACTTATCGGCACGCAATTATATCAACAAACTGTAAAAGTTAATATCAATCTATTATTACAAAGGAAATCTGGTAATGGGCCTCTATAGGTAGTAGGGCAAGTTCATTTATGAGATAAACTATAGTCCTATTGTGTGTGCTAATATAAGCGTCACTATGATTAGCGTTCCATCTCTCTCTTGTACAGCATGTTCTTAGTTTTCAAATGATACTAAGCATGTCCAAATGTGATAATTATTAAGGGAGTTACATCTCCTTAAACATGGCATAGTCATGATACACAAAAATAGGCAAATCCCTAATACCCATTGTTAATTGACAAATTATAATGACTATTATGAATTATGATAATTATGAAACAAATTGTCAGAAATACAGTTACATTGATCAATTTTGATCTAGAAATGAAATTTCCATTCTGTTTTCGATGTGATAATCATAACGGAATAGTTTCTAATGTGTGGCTTTATTTCATTAAAATTTTCTAAGATCTAGTTTCCATTGAAACCAAGTAGAAAGATATAATATGTGAATTTTCAAATTCAAAACGTTCCATTGACATTCCTAATAATCTCTATTTTTCACAAATCTACTCATATCTCCTTAAATATTAGTCTTATGATAGGAAATATAGAGACCTCGGAGCATCCTTTCCCCTCATTGGGTCACATTTTTTCTATTATGTGCCCTTTAATTAGTTAAAATATTCAAAAGAAAGTTTCCATGGAAACCAAGTAGAAAGATATAATATGTGAATTTTCAAATTCAAAACGTTCCATTGACATTCCCAATAAGGGAATATTCCATTTAAACGGAATGTTTCGAGTATTATCACTGAATTCTACACAAAAAGTTGGTCTAATAAAAAATGGTCTCTATTTTTCACAAATCTACTCATATCTCCGTAAATATTAGTCTTATGATAGGAAATATAGAGACCTCGGAGCATCGTTTCCCCTCATTGGGTCACATATTTTCTATTATGTGCCCCTTTATTAGTTAAAATATTCAAAAGAAAGTTTCCATGGCAACCAAATAGAAGGAAATGGCCATTTTCTTCCATTCAAAACGTTCCATTGACATTCCAAATAAAGGAAACATTCCATTTAGCTGGAATGTTTTGAGTGTGATAGCTTGATTCTACATAAAAAGTTGGTCTAAAGCAATATTTTCACTATTTTTCACAAATTTACTTATATCTCCTTAAATATTAGTCTTAGGATACCACCTAGGAACCTTGGAGCATCCTTTCCTCTCAGTGGGTCACATTTATTTATTTATTATTGTATAAGGGACACCGCCCCCCCCCCCCCTCCCCCCGCCCCAGCTGGTCGTGTGGCGTCAGGGATGGCGAGGCTGTATGTATGGCGTGTATAGTTCAGGCCTTGGGCGGGTCCCAACTTGGTGCTCACGGACCATGACGGACAGACGTCGGACCTATACACTACACCCTCTCTACAGAGAGTGTATTAAGGGCGCGGTCCGCAATATCTGGGCCAGCTTAAAGGACGGCCAGCTTGGCTTGAAAAGAGGATTTTTTTCCCTTCCATTGGAAAATGCTCTTTACTGGAGAAGATGAATTACCGACCTGTCAGTTCATCGTGGTAGTTCTATACAGTTTATGTTTCTTATAAAAGCTTGTATGTTTTATTCTTACGATTTATTGTAAAGATAAAACGAGGCACTATTATATTCCAAAATATATTTTATCTCCTATATAGGGGCAAATATGTTCATTCTTAGTATGAGAACATTGACCTATTCTTTTTTATGATGGGTTTTATCAATACTTGACATTCAATAAGGTACCGGCAACGAGGGTGTGTATGCATCGAGACAGGAAATCAAATAAAGAGCCATTTACTCATAGAAGATATAGCTATAAACTATGTAAATTCATATAACTCTGCATAAATGTGATAAATTGATTTAAAGAATATAATCTATATATATAGGCATGAATGGAACATTAATTAACAATGTAATAGCCGAAACTAGCAGACCAAAAATAATTTTCGAGGTATGAAATTGAGGTAATAAAAATACCGCAATTTTAAGCAATCGTAAAAAAGCAATGTCAAATGCATGATGTAAAACTTTGTGATATATGAAGGCTTCGTGGCAGCTAGTGTAAAATGTTGATTAAAAACCCGTTACGGGTGACGTCCGTCGACATGTCAGAGGGTGTATAACGGGTGGGCGGGCCCCTCTTTCATGCCACTTGGTTTGCCCCCTTCCGTGTTTGCGACGTAAGCTGCTGGCCCGCGGGCTAAAGGCCAGTGAACTGTACGCATGGCCAGTGGATTTAGGCATCTCACTGGCCCGAGTGGCAAATGCTTTCTCTCATATATATGAAAAGTGGTTATCATACTGGGATCAAAAAGAATGTTTAAAGCAGTGTCAATGTTTCAGAGACTCAGAATTTTCTAATTTTACATATCAATTCTTTGGTCTGATTATTTCAAAAGTCATGATTTTGGCCAATGAAAATAATTATATTCGGGTTAGCTTCAACGCCATGCCCCAGTGGCCAGTCGGGGAAAGGGCTAATCTATGTTTCAGACTGAAAGTTTGACAACCCACACTATAGTACTGGTTCCAGACACCGCATCACCACAGTATACGGAACAATAAAAGCATGTTGATCAAAGCGGATACCAATAAAATGTTCCTTGTCTGTTTGACTTGCAGACCATAACCAAGGAGTGGACAATATGTGTATGCCCAGACAACACGGAAGCGTCTTCACAGTGGTCGACACGGCCAACCAGGTAAATAAATCTGTTAAGCCTTGATGTTTATTACGAAATAAAATGATTAAAAAAACTAAATATATTACAGAATATCTAAATGAAACCGTATGACTTTTTTCCTTTTGAATAAGTATTTGTCAAATGGTGTGAATAGAAAGGAAATATCCTGGAAAAATATATTGCTTTCATCACAGTTGTTATTCAAATATATAATTTCACAATTTCGATTCTTTAACTATATCTTATCAGAATCTTGATTAATCTGATCAATCTTTTAAAAAACAGTGTTATCGTGGACGCTCACTCAAGATAAGCTATAGCAGTATATATCGGTGAAGTATTAGGCTAACGGGCCACTATTGACAGTCAGGGTGCAGGGGCGGACCCAGGAATTTGTAGAGGGGGGGGCCCAAAAACATGAATGTACGGGGGGGTGGGCCCCCCATCAAACATGATTTAACAGGGGAGGGGGGGGGGGGCCAAGGCCCGTCCGGCCCCCCCCCTGGATCCGCCCCTGGGGTGGGGCATGTCTTAAGTTACACGAGATCTGACTTTTTTCTTGTAATATAGTGTAAGCTATAGCGCTCTTTCAAAAAGAGTCGTCTCAACGACGCTCAATCCAAGATGTCAGATTTTGCGCCTCAAAGTACCATCTAGACTTCAATTATGGATGATTCTGATGATAGAGGGACTAAAGTTTACAATTCATTCATAAGAACTCTGATGCTTGATAATATATGTTATCCCTATAACTGAAAGTATACACAATTTAACGCCAATAACGGGTAAGATAATTAACAACTACGACGTATTCCAATTATCCTATTACCGTGATCATGAGTTAATTCATGTCATTGCAGTTTCTTTTTGTGTACATATAATCAGCGTGTTCTGGGGGTGTGGCCCGGCGATGCTACTTAAGACATTTACCAGTATATCATTCTCGCGAATGCGGGCAATGCATGAGACATGATGGGTAACGCCTAGTCTAGGGCCTATACAACTTACAAGTACATGTATGAACAAAGCATATTCTGTTGATATAATGAGTTTCCTCTGGAAAATATATGAGGATCATGATAGTATTGTGTATGCTTAGAATGGGCTTTCAACTACCTATAGGCCTATCTATTGTTGTCCCACACATACTCCAGGTAAAGAAACGAACTATTCCCATAGGTGTATTTTACAAGGTTGATAAACCAAAAGAGTATACTATTGAAAAAAAAAGAAGATAAAAGTCAAAAGAAGTTCCCAGTCCTCCACGACATGTAAAATACAAAGGACATAGCTATAGCTTACACCAGTAATACATCTGCAAGAAAGTTAAACTTTAAAAAAAATAATGTGTTTTTCTTCTTTATATCTTACCAGGAGGCGTATGAGCAGCGTATAAATCGTTTCAAGGACTGTGACGTCATACTGGTATGTTTCCCGGTAGTTTCGCGCCAAATAGCAGACGGTATTCGGACGCGCTGGTTGGCCGAGTTCGAGCAGAACGCTCCGTCCGTACCAGTACTGCTTGTAGGCACCAAGGCAGACCTGCGGGTGGATCCGGAAACAATCGAACGCAAGGGTCTGCATTCCATTATGAGCAAAGAGGAGGGGTTCAGTCTGGCCAAGAACCTCGGGGTGCAAGGCTATGTAGAATGTTCAGCCATTGAACATGTTGGACTTGAGAACGTGTTTGAAAAGGCCCGGGAGGTGGCCAAGGTTGGATTCATTAGAGGACTTTCCAAGAAACTGTCACAGAAAAAAAGCCACAGGCATCGAGCCAGCAGCTTTTTAAAGTACTTTGTCTGCGGGAAGTCTCAAAAAGATGGGTCGAGAGCGCGCTGACAAAAATAAAAGACGTTTGATCAGATTAAAAGTTGAATTTGTATTGACACTCTTAAACGTCTATCGTTCCTCTTCCTTGCAAAACGTTTTTGTTAAGCCCAATTATAATGCTTCATTGTCATAATGTTGATGGGATGGAATATCATATCTCGTGTGACTTAGAGATGAAATTGAAAACACCTTTCACGAAGTGAAAACATCCTTGATTGTTAATTGTAGACCGGAAACAGAAACTGGAAAGCAAATGCATGTTTGAATACCCTTTGACGATCGGTTGAGATTCGGTCTATTTATTTTATTATTTTCAAGGATATCATATTTGTGAATTCATGGGTGGATTTGGAGAGTTCTTTGTTAAAAAATAAAGGGACGATAAATAAAAAGAAGGAAAAACGAGGGGTCAGTTAAAACATGTGCTTAACAATTACCCTTCTTTGCTTTCGTAAAAATCGTAATCGTAATAGGGGTTCAATTACACGATGTCAAAATGTTCTTGATAAGGTGTTTGTGTACATTGTTTGAATGTGCGAGGACGACACGTTGTGCCAAAATGAATTGTAGGTGTGAGCAGAATGAAGTGCCTGGTGTTCGTCCGTGTTTGATTCACCTGGGTTATCGTCAGTATTCACTGCAAAAATCACCAAATATGGAGTCAGATATGTACTGTATGATATACAAATAACAAAAAGTTTCTTTTCTCAGATTCTATGTGATTGGTCAATTGCTACCGCAAAATATTGGTTATTTCAGACTTCATTTTATTCGAAGTGCGAGACTGTTTATATGCCCATGTAGGCTACATCGTATGAACTTGTTGTGATGGAATATATTGTATTGTTATTCCAACTGTTGTCTTTGAAATGTAAAAGACTTATCAATGTGTTAGTTTCAATTGTGTACACCTGTTGTTTCATGAGAACTCTTCATTCTTTGCATCAGATTTGTATCGATTTCCCATGCAACTGGAAGTTATTACCATGTTTTAATTACAACAGGGATACCATTAGACCTAGCTCTATATCACGTTTATGTTGCTGATGGAAGGCAATAGATTCATTTTGGGGTCACTTGAAAGGAATAGCTAACCTTAGCAAAAGACATCTACATTTCTACCAGAATCTCACGAGGAACAGTTGATATATTAGAGGCAGCAGACGAATACTGCCGAAAACGCAACATATAGAGAAAAGAACGACACCCGAATTGAACATACCTTGTTTGATGGGAGAGGGAGGGGAGGGCAACGTTGGTTACGCAGAAGCATAAGAGACTGTCATACACAGCTTTTATATGCAACTCCGCAAGGGGTCGTGAGGAAAAAAATAAGAGAAGAAGTGAAACTAAGTAATTTTCAGGTCCTCAAGTTGATAAATTACCTAAGTTAAACACAGTTGATAAGCTTAATATTGTATATTGATGTAATGATCGATACTGTCACTAACAGAGATTAAATGAAAGCCATATGCATGGATTGAGTTTAAGTGGGATATGAGAACATTTTCCTTCGCATGTTTTTGGGGATTTGATAATTTTCACTATTTTGGTATAATTTGTTCAACACATCTTGCCAACATGTCACTATTATATGTCTAAGGCCACAATAAAATTGTCCATAAACTACAGAATAGTTGCCAATTTACTTTTTCGGTCATTTATGTTACACGTTTTAAATACATGCTGACGATAAGAAATACCCATATTTATAGTGGACTTACCGAATTTGGGCAATCAATACCAAAGTGTTACCAATCACTTGGGTAACAATCTTAATTGATAGTCCAAATTCGGTGATAATTATTTTGTTCAATGCATATTGTAGAGAACAGTAATAATAATAGAAATAACCTATGGCACGCAAGTATTAAATACGTTTAAAGCACCCTTGAAAAAAATGAGTATGTTTGTGCTCCATTTATAGTTTCATACCAGACTTTGCATTGAAGCGCATTCTGTTCACTATAGAAACAAGCATTCTAAAATGTTGATCATAATTGATCTATGTTTGAATGCAACAAATGAAGATATGTGATATACTTATGTTACGTTACATGGAGAATGATTTGGGATTAAAAACACAAATTTCCTCACCCAACCCCTGCCATCAACCTCAAAAGAGTAGGACCCGGAACTTGACCACTTTAATCTCCGTGGATGTGAATACACATGTACAACTTACGTAATGATATTCAGTTCACAAAAGAAGGGCAGTACTCTGCCAATAGCTTGAAAACTTATATACACTTTTCTGTTAGGTGTCAGAGAGAACAATGTTTGGGCTGGAGTTTCTTATAAAATATCAGTGATTTTTTTTTTGGCTGCTACTCATGTTCTACACATCCCTTTTTTATCCATTTATTGTTGTTCCTTTAAATTGCCAATCTCAGATTTGAGCCGGAATCTCCAGGAAATAAGCTTTATCTCCGGACTTTCATTAATTACAGTAAATGATAATACAAAGAGACCGTTTCTCGGAACTGGATTATACAATTTATTTCAGTCCATCATTTCTATGAATCATATACATAACCGATTTTTTCAATTTTTGCGACTTTGATATTAACAACAAAATACGTCCCAGGTGCTCGGTACTGGGCAAACGAACCTCGGCCTGGGCTCTACTGGTTAGGTCATAGCTGACTACTGTACAATACCAATCACAGCTCGAGACTCGCACTGCTCAAAAAGAGTTGGTTGTTCTAGGAGAAAAACGGATACAGTTCATATCTTACATTTGAACGAAGGCAGTCTTTTTAAAGAAGAGTTCACTTCAGACGTATACATGATCAAACAAGAGGATCGGAGGGTGGGAAATCCACGGACAATGCATCGGAAAAGGAATGCACGCTCCGCTTGTATGTACACTACCAAAATCAATACAGGTGTATATTATACTACAATGTTTCCGATTTACTATGCTGTGTATACACGTACAATTCTGGGGATCCAACAATGACCTCTGGAGACCAACACTTGCCATGTGGTATGTATATATAACGACTTATTATACACTACGGCAATAAACTTCATGTTAATGACACCTATCCAATAAACTATACCCTTACGGTTCCGCTGACTTGATAATTATATCTACAAGTTGCATGTATATTATTTGTTTCATTAGTGCGATCCTCTTCTTCATTCATGCCATTTAACAATAACAAACATCCTCCAAAATAACTTAAGTATTTGGTGGCGCAAGACCACGTACCTCAACAGTAAAACGCGCTGTACAAACAATATGATACAAATGTGTACTCTAAATGTTACAAGAACCAACGGCGGAGGTTATTTCATATGAAATGTGTAGGTGTATATGCTTAACGGCCCGAGCCTCTATTGTGAAACTATGGTTTCCGTTTGTTCCAACACAATTATATTGCCAACTAAATACGCCAACTCAACACGCCAAAATATATCTAATGCATGACCATGTTTGAACGTGTGACAGTACAAAAGTCACATTCGACTATAATATTAATAATACAGCAATCATTCGATAAACACAACGGGTTTATTGTACAAAGCAAATTGTCTAAAAGTAATTAATATTTAAAGGAAAGAAAAGAACACACTTAAAATTTTCTGGAAGGAGAGCTTGAGGACCGCTAAGGGTTTGAAAATCAAGATCCTCAAGTGGACTCAAGTATCGAAGCCTGCCCTGAACAAGAGAAAGCACCTGGTTCTGTTGTCGCGAGCCACCAGCAGTGTTTCATTTGCGTCACTTATCACGTGGTGAGCAGCTCGGCCCCCGGCACGGCGCGCCAAGTCGCTCGGCACGACGCCCTTTACCCTCAGTTGAAAAATAACTTCTCCGGTTCTAGCCACTCCCTCTCCGCCTCGTGGGACAATTTACTCCATACCACCACTCACTAATCACACCAATCACTCACGACGCACACGTCTTCCACAGGACTTATTTGGCCACTGGGTCTCGTCAGGTCCAGTGGTTTCGGGGGTTGCATGTCTTCATTTATAAAGAAGTGGATGGAGCAGGTTTCATCGCAGCCATAGCTTTAGGCGTAGGGCATCGACGCCGTTAAGATAGTATCTGAAGAGTCTTTTATCTCGCAGAAATCCAAGGTTCTCGTACAGTCTCAATGCTGCCTTATTGGTAATCTCTGTTTCGAGAACAACCTGTAAAGTTCAAGTACAGTATTACGTTTAATGAAAGGCCCAACACTTAAGAGATATCAGAAATAACAGTATTCCTATTGCGGATATGATAAACTGACGAAGGTTCATTAAACTGTAATGTAACCACGCTGACCAAAAGACAGCTTTTTGGTTTTGAATTGTCCAACAGACTTCTAATAATACTATTAACTCATGTAATACATGTAGATTATTATTTCTAAACCGTGGCCTGAGGATGCGATAAATCTTTGGAATTAAGAATGCAAGTAGATTCGTTTCATGAAAACTTCCTTCTACACCTTCCAGGCCTGTATCCAGGAATTTCTGCGGGTGGGTGACTATATCCAAAAAGTGGACCTTTTTCAATATAATGGAATTCAAAGTATATAGTCCTGACGAGGATATAAGCTTTTTTAACACAATGCATATACCACAATAAGGTATGCAGATTTGTCCTAGATTAAGGTATGGAGATTTCACCTAGAGTTGAACCCCATTCAGACAAGAAAATCAAGTTTCAATATATAACAAATACAAAAAATGTAATATCTTTTGATAGAATAGTTTGTTTCACTTAATTGTTGTTAACTTGCGTCAAGGACTCGTTAAAGTGACATTGCCGAGAGATAGACCGAAAGTACGTACCTCATCACATTCTTCAGCTACCATGGCACGGATGGCTTTCATCACAAGGTGAGAACCTGTACGGGGAACCACAGATACTAAATTTAGCATTAGTGAGTATTAACATTCACAATAAAAGTAATACCCATGTACCGGATATATATTCTTTCCCTTCCTTTCTTCAGAAAAGTTTGTGAAAGAGTTTGCAATTATTCTTCTGCTGTAATCAGCAAATGACCACAACTAAGGCATACTTGTAACATGGGGAACCTCTGATGGGCACTATAATGGCATGACCCGCCATCTAGAGGATAGCCCAACAACTAAGTGATGGTACAACTTTTCTACATTGTTTCCTCCCGGTATTTAGGTACTAAGACCAACAGGTAGCCCAGGGTACAAGGGTACTTTAACATACAAAGTTACTTAAACGTATTCCTTTTTTTTTTTTTTTTGCATATTTTCGTGTATTTTGCGCATATTCACCCATGGGGGAAAACAAGAATGAAACAAACAGATTTAAAGGTTCAATGGTTTATATCTAGGTCATTAACCATAGTATTAGGAAAACTATTGAACTATTTGGAGAAGTTAATAGAGAGGAGAAAAAAAAGGATTAATTACGGTGTACTTACCAATACCTCTCCTCCTGTAGTTCTGATCAACAGCTAACATGGCAATGTAGCCACGTCGTACCATTTTTTTGTGCAGATCGTGCTTGCAAACAATCGCTCCAACACACTTTTCCCGGTCCATTGCCTTATAATAAAAATTGAATTGGTCAATTTCTTGTTATGTACAAAATGTAATACATTAAAGAACGAAAATTCTGCAGTTCATTGAAGTGCATTTGATGCTAGTAATTAAGGAATGTAACACTGAGAACATTTCTCAGTTGCTAGAAATTGAAAATATTTACGGTTAAAATTTTAAATTGTTCACTTTTATATCCAAACCTGTTCTGCCCGTTGTTATACTATAACAAAGGGTAAATAACCTTTAATCAAATGACATATTATATCCTTGAATGGTTATTAAATTTTATCAAATAAGTATAACATACATTTGTCTTATATATTTTGCAGTATGTAAGCCTGCTAGGACAAAGTGATTCCTTCTCAATAACCTGCTGGGGGTCAATGAAAACCAGACTATTATGTGTGAAGACCCTCTCAGGATAAATAAACTTAACCAAAAAAAAGAAAAGAAAGAAAAGAAAAAAAAAAAAAAAGAAGAAGAAGAAAAAAAAAAATTTCCATATCAGACATAAATGGCCAATACATACATTCCATGCCTCCACAACAGCTACTGAGTATATCTTGGCTAGAATTTATCAGTTGGCCAATGGACAGATTACTTGGACCTGTCACTAATATTGTCATGTGAACATGGGATGATAATGATACCAGTTTGAATATATGAGCTGGGTAGGAGGTATGAGTATGATATTCTACGGCGTTAACCAAGAAAATTGTGAGGGCACAATAGGGGTCTTGACTCGCATTGCGGTGTATAAGCTGATACATACAAAAAAATAATGTGGACTGACAATTCTCAAATACCACCTCACTGACTGCTTATGGATATACCATATGCTGATTTATTAACTTTACCTTGCTAAAATCTATACTCGTAGCGGACATCCTGTATCGTCCATGACATTCCCAGAGAGGGGTACTGATAGGAAAATCAACCACTCTGTATCATCTTTAATTTAAAGTTGAAAGTCAAAGCAGAAGGACTATGCGTTTTTATGTAGAGGCGTTGATGTGAGAAGGGCAGTAGGAAATCCCGACAGTTTCAAACTAAAATTACATCCCTGTTATCCCAATTTCTATCGAGGCTTTTATTAAGGATTTGGTCAGGTGATGCCTATAATCCACCATCACGATACCATGTTTTTTCGTGTGTACGTTACCTTTTTTAAAAAATTTCTTTTGAAACATTCTGCATGATTACAAAAAAAATATGGAGTCGCTTAACTATCGATAAATATCTAACAGAAGTCGTGCCTCAGCAATATGTGATATTGAATATATGAATATCGTAAACTTTACCAAACATGAAAATTGAGTGTGTGAGGTATTTAATTAACTGAGAAGAAAGATTTGAGTTAAAGTCAGCAGGCATTAATTGAATATATAAATGACATCAATTTAAAGTAATACTTTAGAGGGTATGGATTGACAAATCAATTTGAAACTTGGTTGCCCACTGGGCAACTTGAGCCCAGAAAGGGGTTGCCCAACTACAAAATGTGGTTGCCCAATGACGTTTGAAGAGAATATCATAACATACATAGATGACAAATTACTTAGGATTTAGATGTGGTTGATTCCATTGATTTTAATTTCCTATCGTTACTTTTGATGACAACCGAATAAAGTCTAAATTGATTGCATGTCATGATGAGTATGAGGTACATTTGTATACAGCATATTTTAGTCTTACTTTTTATACTTTCTTTATATACACAGTGACATATCTTGAGAGTCAAAACTGGGAAGTTCCATGCTCGTAGATCTGGAAATTCCATTTTTCCCTGACCATGGTAAATTTTCCCTGACATTTTTTCAAGATTTCAGTTTTCCCTGACAAATTCCAAAATTTCATGACTTCGAAAAAAATAACTTTTCACTGACCTGTGACAACCCTGGTATTCAACATGGGAAGGGGAGTGTTTGACAAATCTAAATGTCCTCTTAATGTCCAATTAATATTGTGTATGCTCGGGTAGTACCATGCTCACCAATTTCTCAATGAGTGACTCGGGCCCTGTATACTTCTCTGTTACTGATTTTCCATTAAGGTAGAATGTGACCAGGCCAAAAAGAAAAATCCCCGTTTCCCGACCGATCTTACAGTTTAGCCCAGAAGTAAAGTTTTTAAAGGCTTCTATAGACTTTTCTAGTACAGAATTGATTTTAAGGGGAGCATATGCGGGTAGACATCAATAAAAAAATATCATAAAATAAAATCCCTACCGACAACCTTTATTATCTTAAATGATCCTGAACACAACTATTTTTTTATATTTTGGCCTCAGAGTGAGCTGTGTCGTTTCAGCTCACCACCATTCTATCATACTATCCATACTGGGAAATCCTTTACCGATACACTGATTTCTTAGAATTAGCTTATTGCACAGCATTTTTTCACTGACAAATAGCCAAATATCGATAAGCCTAAATGTAAAAAGGAAAACTTTTTTTTTTCTAAAATGAGACTGGTCTGACAGATAGACAAATCGTTTTTAGATGCAGTTGCCCCCTTGGCAACCACAACAGTTACTAAGAATGTGATTGTCCAGTCCCAAAACGTGGTTGCCCACTTTCACTAATTCTAGAGAAAAGTGTATAATCACTGGTTGCCCAATGGGCAATAGGTCCTTCATGTGAGTTGCCCAGCAGGAATTTCTGGTTGTCCCGGGTCACTGGACACATACTTCTCAAGCCCTGTGGTTTCACGGACTATTTTCCCGGCAGAGAGAGCATCTTGCGCCAGAATGATCAACCACTTGATCTAAAGGCTAGGGGAGGGGGAGAGGGAAGGGTAGGTTCTAAGATATCATCTGGCAATACGTACAACATCTAAATTAGTATCTAACTCACATATATATAATCAAGGAACAATATATAACATGCCCTGCTTCAAAAGAATGAACCACTGAACATATACCAACCCTTGGTGGAGGAAAAACGTAGTTTTCATTTATACGTTTTTTGTATGTTTTCCCTCCAATAAATAGGGACTGCGGCGCTGAGTAGTCCTGGACTAATCAACAGATAACTAGTGTTGACTTGGCAGAGGAGACGAGTGCTGGCTGGGCAGTAGAGCACAACCACCACACCTTCCCCTTTTTAATCTTTTTCTCTTAGTTGATGGAACCTTCTTCACTAGACTACCCATAAATATTAATTATAGAGGCATATCTCATATTCAGTGGCCTCTACTACTAGTCCAGCCTGCGATGGTTTTCACAGGGGTCGAAATAATGTACAAGAATTCAGGGGCCAGTCGAGCCAACAGCCTACAGCATTAAATTTTAGGGGCCCAAATCAAGTTTAAGGAGCCCTTCAGTGGCGGATTTGAGCGGGGGTGGGGGGTGGTGCAGGGATCGCAAGTCTAAAATTGTGGGTGTCTTGTGGGGCAGTCTAAAATTGTGGGTGTATTGGGGGCCAGTCTGGGCCCTTGGGCTTGAAATCTAGGGGCCCGTATGATTATTTAGGAGCTTTGGGCCCCGGGCCGGTGCTATTCTGACCCCTGTTTTCCTAACTCTAACATCAATTACATACTTAAAACATTAAAATATCATTCACGTTTTCAGAATTTAGTATATTTAATTTAGCAAGTTATGATTACTTAACATATCATTGTACTAATGGCTTAGTACTTTTAATACATTGTTATGATATATAATCCAACAAGGATCAGGCTTAGCAAGTCTACTTCTAGTCTACTCCTAGAGGAGACATTTTACGCTCCTAGCGCCACCTGTTAACCAGTATAAAAGGCGCTGCAAGGTAGGGAGCGAGCAGTTAGTGAGTGAGTTGGTTAGAAGTTAGTAATCACTCAGTTTAGTGAGAACATCAGCTAAACATGTTTAGCCAAGGAGTTATACCTGGAGTAAGTACATCGACTCCGTGTAACAGACTGGAGTTTACCAATACCCACTACCTCGGACATAGGATTGTGTTAGAGCTGAATGCTAGAATGGTCTAGAAGGCGTTGGAGCAACTCGTGTTCTAAATGTGGTTGATTGCTGATAGGAGATGGGAGGTGGACTGATGAAGACTTATACATGGTGGCTTTGACTCGGGATGAGATGTTTACTGAATAAAAACCCTTTCATATTAAGAAGCTCCCTCATCGTTCATTTCTTTTGAACTATTGGGAAGTGAATGGACAAACTTTAAACGCGGTCTGAATTACTCAGGCATTCTGGAAAGCAATTCATGAAGACTTGGATATACACGAATCTTACGCAGTCTTAAATCAAACATTAACAATAGTTCATCATCACCAATGAAAATTTATGATGATAAGAATTATAATAATTACATTTCTTATGAATGAATATGTGATAATAAAACCAAACATACCAGAAAACAAAGTCGTGGCCAGTTGTGGATAAAATACCTATAGGTGTATATAGAGTATGGTTCTGACAAGTCTTTAGTGATCAGTCTCATGATATCTGGCATTTGCAGTTCTGATTCATATACTACATATTCTAAGTCTCCAACGACGTCAGGTCCACAACTACTACTACTGGTTTCAGTCACAGTTTCTGCCTCTCGTACACTTTCCTGAGACGGAGAGGAAGATTCTGCTATACTAATTTGATCAATTCCTTGAGTACACGTTTCTATGCAAGATCCATCCCCTGCAAGTTCAGGACCATGTTCTCCATTTTGGCCTGTTACTTTGTTGTTGGCACAAACTGTGGTGACAGCACAATCAGCTGTACTTTTCGACACATGTTCGCATTCACATTTGGCATTGCAGGGGGAATCGTCAACTGCATCATCCCCACTGTTATTTTCACATTGCGTTACATCTGCATCTTCAGAACTCTCCAAAAGTTTAACACGACCGTTTTCTTCTAGTGAATGTTTCAAGCATCCATTGGGCAGTAGATTGTTTTTATGAGCAACTTTGTCAAATACACCGTCACCGTCGGTTTGCTTGGAAACGGTGCATCCTCGATCTGTCATCGTTCCATCGCCACATGACGCGTTGGGTTTTGCATTTGCTTCAGCCATGGTTGATCCTGCCTAGCGCACAACTACAATCACGTGTGTCTAGACAGCATATTAGCACTTGTAGTATATCTTGGTCTCTTCCCGGAGAAATCCACTGCAAATAAAGCGCGTAGGCTACTTATCAATGTTGTGAAAACTTGACAGCAAGCTGGGACTCCGCCATGTTGCCTTCTCCAAAACGCATGCGCCGGAAGTACTTTTTGCATCGACGATCAAACATTTATCCTAGAGCATAACATATATTCTTACATGAAAGTACACCTGACTGAAAGGAAACCGTACAAACATAGAGTATTATGACTCTTAATAATTTGATTAAGGTCGAATATTCGTTAATCTTACGATAAAGTAGCATAAATATGGTTTACTTTTTATCGCGCACTGATTTCCGCTCACTGCATCTGGGTGTTCCAAGGCACTTCCGGTAGCATGTGCGCTTGAAAACATTAGAAGACCTTGGTGTCGGGTTGTTGAGCTACTGCTGGTCATTTACAAGGTTTGTACGCATTTGTAAGCATAATCGAACACTTCATTGCCTAAAACTCCGTGTAGTTGATAATGATTGTTACTTAATAGGCCTAGGTTAAGAGGGATCTTGATAGGATCTCGGGAGCAAGAAATCTCAAACTGAGTCCAGAACAGAAGACTGGGCCAGATTCTTATAGATCTGTTTACACAACACTGTCACATGTCAACCTAGATCACAGAAAAAGGGCCGCTATTACATAAACGTTTAGCACTGAGGCCTTTTTTGACCCCCCCTTCCCCCTTGTCAAGTTTCGTCATGCGACCCTTGAGGGCCCCCCCCCCCCTTCAAGAAATGACATCATGCCAAGAAGACCCCGATCCCAAATTGCAGAAAATTAATAGAAAAGTAGATCTATAAATAAATTTCCAGAGGAGCCAGACTGACCTTTGATCTTAACAGGAAATAAAAATAATCTGCATTTTATATCCCAAACTGACCTAAAATTGTCTTGTAACTGCTCGAAATTTAACATTTTTCGACATACTGGTAATGTCTTACATTGTCATACACCACGTGAACCCCACTCCCACCTCCCCCACCCACATTGCATGCCTGGTCATGCACACATTAACCCCATTTCCACCCCCCACCCCCACCCTGCCGCACGGCGTCATGTATGGACGGCCCCTATTCCATAGGCCACATATATGCAAACAATAAATTTTTGATCCTGTTTCATTATGGTGTTTATTAGACTTTACCAACTGTTTTACGATACGACAGTGGCTTCACAAACCAGTTCTGATCAAACAATAATGTAGTTGCTCAGATCGCAGGGGCGGATTCAGGGTTGGGGGGCTCTAGGTACGATTTCTAGGCGGTAATGATAAAGTGTACATTATATGTCTTTAACTGTCCAACATATCTATTATAGGACGATGTCTGCGCCAAACAAAGAACAACGAGCGAAGTGTTGGGCTGCAAGAGACGAATACTGGGATTGTCTGGATAAGAACAATGGTGACCCGAACCAGAACAAATGCCAAAAAATAAGGGAAGAATTTCAAGGGAGCTGTACCAAAGCATGGGTAAAGATGTCCTTTTTATACTTAAATCTTCAAGAATAACTTACCTAAAAAATAGATTTGACGGCAGATATGTTTTCAATGTTGGATCTTGAAATCATATTATCATAATAAGGAGGTGAAATATATTTAACCGTAGCTAGTAAATAAAAGCCTTTCTGCCATTGAAGACATGTTTTTCGTACAATTTTATTGTATGATAATAATGTTGTAAGTTGTTTTTTTATTGGATTTTCCGAGTTCATTTTATTAAATGTTCTTCCACTGCAGTCCTGTGGACCACTTGGGCACAATTCCATGCAGGGTTCATCCAAATGTCCTTTTTGAAATACGCTTAGTCTGTTTTTCTTTTACAATTACCTTAAAATACCTTTGTATTTTCCAGGTAAAATATTTTGACAGGCGACGAGATTACTTGAAGTACAAGGCTAAGATTGATAACGAAGGTTTCGAGCCAGTCAACGAAAAGCAATGAGTGATTGAGAAGAGAAGAGAACAGTGTAAATATTTCCAAAGAAATTCTAAAGTGTTATGTAAATATTGATAATCTCTCATGTAAACTGCCTGCTCAGATAAAACAACCAAGCATCTGATTTTGCCTAACGGCTAGCACGTCAATTTGAATAAATGAACCAATGTTTAATTTTGTTTTTGTATCTTCTTTCTGTACTTGCAAATATGAGGCCACACGCAACAAACTAAATTCAGTCATGCGGTGGTACCGCTCTTTTTCAGAATCTGGCAATATATATATTTCAAGGTAGCACTTCTCCTTTATAAGTGATGATCGATGATGGCATCAATTTATCAGCCAATGTTTACCCCAATGAACAAATACTTAGAGGTGCCGGTTTCCATGCATTTAGGAAAACATGTATGTCAGTCTTGGAAAGCAATTTCCGCAAAAGAAATTTTGGAATTGCTAAAAAGATATAAACCTTACTTTTTAGGCGGTAAGCTTCCGTTTTAGGCAAAATAATTATGAATTTATCTTTAAAATGTAGATAAAGGTTTCCTTCTTTTTGAAACGCCCCCACCCCTCTAGAAATATATATATATATATTTAAACGTGGAATTCCGCATTTCGTCGAGTCATACATTTGATCCATATCGTTTAAACAAAAGAAATACGGGATAGTATGCTTTATTTCTATTGAGCATCGGAGAACTGTTTTGTTTTTCAAGGTGTAATTTAACTTACTATCAAAAACTGAAAAGACGGACAAATTCGTTTAATACCGTCATTTTTCGCGTTCTGACCGGCTTCAATGTATTTTTTTTTCTCGGTAACTTACAAGAACCACAGACGAAACCAAATGAATTCCTCTTAGTGAAACAGTTAAGTCATACACTTTGATGTAACAAACGAATCACTGGTAACACTGCTATTTATTTGAAACGGAAAGGATTCTTCAATTTATCCCGAAATATTACATTTGTGTTCACAACTCAAAACGTAGTATAAATAACGTCTTTTAAGCTTTCATTCATTGAATTCAAGTGTTAAATAAAAAGTTATAACTCTAACTAACCAAATTTCAAAGACAACACCAGCTGAATTCATCTCGATAAAAGGCTTGCATTTAAGTCCGACAGTTGGATTACTGGCGACATTACTAATAACGCTTACATGAAACAAGGCTTCTTTAATTCATCGAAATGTTACGTAACGTTCATATTGACAAATGATACTAATCGTTAGATGGTCTCCTTTCAGCTTTCGTTCATTCATCATATTCAAGTGTTGAATAAAAAGGTATAGGGTAGTCTAACTGTACATAACAAAATTTACGTTTCCTTTTTATCTTTTTTGTGTTTCTTTTTCTTTTTCTTGTGTTTCTGTCCTTCTGATTCTAACTGCGAGGTATCTTCTTGTGCATCCGTAAATTCAACTGAACTGCCCATCGTATCCATCGTTAGATCCGGGTCCAAAGTCTCCCTTTTCTTTTTCTTTTTCTTGGCTTTCTTCCTTTCTGACTCCATCAGTGAGTTGTCTTCCACCGTCTGGTTGAGCTCTGAGCAGTCTACCGTGTCCATACTCTCCACTTCTTCCTCCCTTTTTATTTTCTTTCTTTTTCGGCGAGATGGAGTGATATTTCCTGAAGTATTTCTTGAATGACTTGGACAACCTGTCGAATACAAATACAATTCAAAGTGACTTTTCTTTTAAAACTAAGTTTCTACGCAAATGTATTCTGAAATAAGATCAATGTACCAGGTATCAATATAACTTTTAGCTTAGGTTCTTTTTTTTTCTGTGGATAAAAACATGATCAGATACCGGAGCGCAGAAAGTTAAGTACTAAAACAACATTCTACTTACTACAGAGGACATAATGAGAAACAAGACAAACCTGCTCCAAAGGGGATGTTTCTCATCTTGAGGCCGGGAGGTAGACTCGTGTCTCGGAGGGGTTTGGGTTTGGGCAGCACCACAGGCGGAATAATGTGCGACTCTGACAGCCACATCTGACCCACCGGCTGGCCAGCTGAAACGACGACCCGGTTACATTTACATCTACATGAAATCCAAACATCTTAACCTGCCACAGTATTAGCCACTATGGGCTTTGAAAAATCAAGTATGGATACCCGATGGCATTTACAGAGATGCCACCAAGGAGCGATGAAAAATCCGGAAAAGTAGGATTTTTACTTAAGATACTAATAGGTTGGAAATATTTACCAGAAAATATTTATTTATGGTTCAGATGGCTTGGAAATTACATAGGAACAATTTGGAAAAACAAAACTGATGACTTTGATAAGGGAAAATATGAATTTCATTTCTATTCTGAACGGGCAAAAATCCGGAAATCCGGAAAAAGAAGGAAAAATGGCATCTTTGCCTTTAGTAAAGCAATGGACAATTCTAGGGGTTTGACAGAATTAAGTTCCACAGTGATAATATTTACTGAACGGCAGTCGTATTCAAAGGCCTGCGGGATGCATTGGCACCTTGGTATTAAAATTGTCGCGTTGGTCCTGATATTAGAGGGAGGCATTCCCCATTGAAGACCTGTGTGTTCCCCTTCAAAAGAACTGTTATTGTGGTGGAAAGGCCCTCTGAAATCTGATGGACTTTTAGATACTTGATTTCTTCTCTATAAAATATCCCTCAAACACAATGAATCCCGTATTTCATGTTGCTACAGTGATTGGGCAAATACGTTCGCATCTACAAATTACGTTTTCAGGGTGTCAACGTAACACACAGAAAGTGACCCTGGTTCATACGTGAAGCCACTTACCATAATGAAGCTTGTTATCAGCTTTACTTGGCAACAATAATGAAGTTTTCTGTAATGCAATTCAAAGAAAGGTTGACATCAAAATTTGAAATTGGTAAAGAGATTAATCAGTTTAATTTCATATCATCAGAGTTTCGAAAACCAAAGAACAAAATATGTTGGAAACAATATAGATATTAAGTGAACGATTGACATCTTCGAAGAAAAAGGTAAACTGGACAAAATATTGGTTCACCTACACTGTACTAAGGTCATTCATGTACAATACGATGACGTAAGTAACTTTACTAAATAAGTACCGGTGTGACTGAATATTACTTACGTGCATCGTTTTCTTGATTCTGGAGCTGTGCATTTCGAAGTGAACATCTGATTCCTGTGAAAAAATAAAACCCTTACCGTTTTACAAGAATGGACCAAACAAATACGATGAGCCAGGTTCTATTGTTCATTAATTTTTGAGCTAATGCAATATTACTGTATCCCGTAGTTTCTTTAACATAAAAACGTGTTTTTAAAGAAAGTAAAAAGGGTAAACATTTAATTGTAATAACAAATAAGGAGTAGAGATACATGTAATGAAATTATCAAACACAGGAATTATGTTTAGTATGAATTTAAATTTACCTTGCCAATTTGCATCACGGTATCTGCCATGAACTTTTTGTTGTCAAGTTTCGAAACATTATACTGAAAGGAGACATTATACAATCATTTATGCGTTTGATGGTACATAATAATAGAGGGTGCATACAAATATAAAGTATCGATATTACTACCATATACGAGCATTAGCCCATGCCAACCAAAGAGATCATTTTTCTTTTTTGGTAACCATTCTATACTTTGTTAATTTTATGATATCCCGTTTTCTCTGTCTAGTGTCTTCGTTAGAGATGTCACTCAGGACAGATGAAGAATCCAGAGAAGAAGGAAGGGCATTTACAGATTTTTCCTTTAGAAACTAGAAGGGTGGAAATATTCACTAGGTAACTTAAGGACAATGGTGCCATTTTCCAGATATCCAAAAATTAAAAGTTCCTCTATCTAATTCATATTTTGCAAAAAGACTCAATGATATATGTAGAATTCATAAATGGTATATAAAATTGGCTAAAATGTACAGTTTTCAAGGGAGAAATGGGGAAATATGACTAATTTTGAGAAAACTTTGCATTTGCCTAAAAATTATATTTGCAACATAAATTACATTTTCTTCTGTCACTCTTTCAATATAGGGTGTATAAAGGCATATTATGCATCCAAATTATCGGAAGGGTCTCAGGCATAACATAGAATTGTCAAAATACTTTTAATATAAACATTTCAGTGATTTTATAGAAAAACAGATAAATAGCTATTTTAGGCTATTTTTAGGTTTTTAAATGGATATTCATCTCTGCTAGCCAAATTAGTACGGTGACCCCGTTTTTTTTGGCTGGATATGATAGCCTACATCCATATACATGTCATATTGACTTTTAGAGCAATTTTCAATGTTCAATTTTTTTGTGTGAAACTTTATTTTGGAATTTTTATATTTTTGAACTATTTTATTTGATATAATTTCTGGGTAAAAACATATATTAGATCATAAAATTTTACAAAAGTTTTTCTTTTTCAATTGAGAAAACACAAGCACATTTACCAAAAACATTTGGCTGGTTGTTATTTCATTTCTATCAAAATAATTAGCAAATAAAATCAAATTTCAAAATTTATTTTGGAAGTCAATTTTTGAATAATTACCATATAAATAAACTGGTCCAGCCAAAAAGTTTCCATGGTGACCTATCATTATTTTTGCATTTTTGGTACCTATATAAGTAGAACTTTCACTGTGTAAAGTTTGAAAAAATTCTCAATGAGACTTCTATAATGGCGCCATTGTCCTTAAATTGGTAGTTTAAATGACTCAGCGTAAGGATTTAGGAATCGTTCATATAGCGAAGTTGGCAATTTGGGAACAGAGAAATGTTTCATTTTTATATTGAACTTGGGAAAATATAGGAAAAATGGCATCCCTGCTACTTGAGATACATCAACTTACATCCGCAGGGACCCTGAAGAGCCAAATTTCTTTCTTGTCGTCGAGGTCCTCCACAGTGAGCGGGGCGTCCATAAATTCAACTTCTCTAAAGCCCACTGGGCATTCATATCTGTATCGAAGAAATAAACACAATGTAATGATCTTTCCCTTCCCGGAAAAAAATAGCATGTAAATATTAATTTCCAGAGGTCACTGGCCAAGTATCTCCGAACAGTTTTAACTCAATCTTTCCTCTAACACTAGCTTTCAGCGTAAGTTTATGGGATGGTTTCTACGGGATTACCGACAATTCATATTACGGAATCAAAAGCAAATTAAAACGCCATTTAAAAAAGAATGTTTGAGAAAAAACTAAATTGTTAATCACAAGAAAACAATAAATGTAACATACAAATTACTACCTCGCTACCCTAATATATAAGTTACATGAAGAGTATAGACCATGAACGATATTTTTTATTCATAGATATATGAGTCTGTACATTTACATACAAGACTAAAACGAAAGCTAAGCCACTCAAATATAACTGCTGAAATTACTTTAACTTAGGAGGTGGTGCCTTCTTCTTTGGTACAGGTACAGGGGCACTCTGCGTCTCCTGTTCAGAGTCTGAGTCGCTGCCCGACTCACTGCTTGAACTCTGCTGCCCGCCTCTGTTTGAGACCGGGTCCACACCAGTCTCGGCCTCTGACTCACTGCCGGAGCTACTCGAACTGTTCGACTCGACCTTTACTTTTGCAGCCTTCACGGGAGAACTGACAGGCGTCGGTTTCTTGGGGGAAATCTTTTCTTTTTTTATCGCATGCGCACTGAGAATCGGTCTCTTCATTGGAGATTTTGCAGTGACCTGGGTGAACGGGAGTTGCTGTTCTGCGTCGGTCTCCGAGTCGAGGTTGGAGAAGAGGTCTGGGGAGACCCTGCTCTTCTTCTGGGCGGCTGGGAGGGTAGGCTTTTTTCCCGTCAGGATGCTCTGAGACATGGAGGCGTCGTCGTCGTCGCTCGAGTCGCCGCTGCTGCTCATGGCCTGCCCCGAACTCTTCTCAGAGATCTGGGTACTTGTTAAAGGCCCTGCACGGTCCTGGTCAAGGCGAGACTTTTTCTTTGGCGAGGGACCATCAGAAAATGTGCTCCTTTTTTGGGGTGACTGAAAACAATGTACCATTAATTTACCATACAGTTACAGTCATGTTAAAGATGTAGGTGCAGAAATTAATTAAACAATTTGTCTCGTTGGCTCAAGGAAGATTCATTAGCATTCATTGCGTAAACCAAGATTGTACTAAAAATATATCCTTGCTAAACAATGTATGTTGATTCCATATCTAATAAATAAGGTTTCAATTTACAGTGTTTATATTTAAAAGATTCTAAAATGATAAAAACATGTGCGATTTCAAAGCTGTCCTGAGCGTTTCTTTGTTTATGCGGAGGGTCTCACCATGTTGTCATCAAAGTTTGTTGAAACCTCTTTGGCCAGGCTTAATATGTCTTCGTCTACGTTTGAATCGCTGTCGACATTACTGCTTGGTACAATTGGAACTGGAGAAGAATTAAAACCAATATATCAATGATCGATTAGAATATTCAATCAAGTTGATAAATGAAGATGTGACAAAATATTTAGAAAATTAACTCAGGTACAGGAATAACAAAATAAACCTCACGGGCAATACCGTTGATTGAGAGTCCATTAAATGTATACACCTTATTATGTCATTGTTGGCTGCTGCTGAATTATTGGAATCTAAGAATCAGATTCTACACTTGACAATATTACTTAATACTAACAATTTTCTCGCATGAAAAATGAAGATACAATAATATTATCGTATCATTAACCATATTTTTTCTAAGCTCTTTATAAGTCTTTCGTTGGCAATGACAATAATTCTGTAGAAACATGTTCATGGACCGTATTGCGGCTACCTCTTACCAAAAATGATTGTATGTAACCTATTGGGGGTTTCCCGTTTCAATTAACTTCTTTTACCTGTCTGCTGACTGATTCCTTCTTCCAGTTCCTTAATCCTTTTATGTTTTTTATGTTTATGTTTAGGGCTATCGGATAGAGTGAGACTGTTGCTGTTGCCTACACCATTTGCTATGGACGTTTGCTCGGTACTGTCGTCAATGCGCTTTTTCTTTTTTCTTTCTGGCGCTTGTCGCAATGGGGAAAATAACTGGAAGCTGAAGTCCATGGCCAACTCTGTAAATAAGAAATATATTGGTTACGCTATGTCAGAGGTCAATAACACCTAAACACATAGTTTGTCTATCAGAGGTTTTTCTTATATATTTAGGCCACTAGTCAACTGGGCCAGTGGTCCTGTTAGGATAAATTCAGACCTTTCAGACACTTGTTTTGACTTGGTCAGACTTGGTGATTGTATCTATGAGGTGAGGGTGACAGGGCGGGCAAAAAGCAGGGGATCAAAACCTGGAAATCATTTTTGCTGTACCTGCTCCCTCAGTGAACCCAGACAACAACCGGGAATCGAACCCAATGAACCACTTGGTCAGTGCTGGTTCCCCCCTATTGATGCCTTTTGTGATCCGCAGGGGCTATTCAGGGCCTATATTCTTCCCAGCAGCAGAAGCCCCACCCTTGTACCCCCACAGGGGGAATGACTGAATGATCTTAGTATTCTAAGAAAAATGAGGTGACGGGAAAAAAACCCACCACCAGGCCAAGGTCACCTCTCTTGCTAGGTATCAAAGATTTTTTCAAAAATGGACTGAGACTTTTTTTTAACATTTTCACCATGAGATCAGTGTATGTGACTCGGAGATGTCAATAAAACTACTACTACTACCATGAGAGATGCAACAATGAAAGGAATCTAGTCTGATATTTCATGATTAGACCTTCAATTTGGTACAAAATGTGTATATCATAATAACATAGAAATGCTCGAAATTGAGAGGAAAGATGGACTATTGGCATTGCAGTATTTTTGTTAGTACTCACATTTCTTTCTGATAAATGGTAGACTATGTCACTCATTTAGTAGGCTAGTTCATACCCAGGGCTTTAATTTGGTACCAAATGTGTGTCAATGAATTAGAAATAGTTTACCTTAGAATGGAAATCAATTTTTTTTTCTAAATAGTGTACTAATGGCTTAGTACTTTTAATACATTGTCATAATATATAATCCAACAAGGATCAGGCTTAGCAAGTCTACTTCTAGTCTACTTCTAGGAGAAATATCTTACGCTCCTAGCGCCACCTGTTAACCAGTATAAAAGGCGCTGCAAGGTAGGGAGCGAGCAGTTAGTGAGTGAGTTGGTTAGAAGTTAGTAATCACTCAGTTTAGTGAGAACATCAGCTAAACATGTTTAGCCAAGGAGTTATACCTGGAGTAAGTACATCGACTCCGTGTAACAGACTGGAGTTTACCAATACCCACTACCTCGGACATAGGATTGTGTTAGAGCTGAATGCTAGAATGGTCTAGAAGGCGTTGGAGCAACTCGTGTTCTAAATGTGGTTGATTGCTGATAGGAGATGGGAGGTGGACTGATGAAGACTTATACATGGTGGCTTTGACTCGGGATGAGATGTTTATTGAATAAAAACCCTTTCATATTAAGAAGCTCCCTCATCGTTCATTTCTTTTGAACTATTGGGAAGTGAATGGACAAACTTTAAACGCGGTCTGAATTACTCAGACATTCTGGAAAGCAACTTACGAAGACTTGGATATACACGAATCTTACGCAGTCTTAAATCAAACATTAACAATAGTTCAATAGATCTGAATGGTACTAAAACCTGATTATTTCTGAGTCAAAAAAATCAAAAGGGTTACTATGCGGATCACTGTAAGCAGCGTAGCATTTACCTCATGATCCCTATCTTTAATGGCGTGTGTATGCTCCTATGTATTAATTGTAAGTAACTGTTCGAAAATCTGTTTTGAGTGACATATCGCTCCATAATATGTATACTATACACATAATACAGGTCTATGTGCTCTGTAACTGTAGCAAAGATCTATTACTTAGACTTAGTCCTTGGTTGTAATGTAGCATAGTGTAGATCTACTACTGTAGTTGTTCTTTTTCTTGGAAATGACACATAAGCCGGGCCGGGGCCGTTGTAGACTTTCACAGTTGTCAATAAAAAATATTTTTAGTTACTCAGTTAGTCAGTAGTCTACTAATCATGATCCACTCCCTCGTCGCTTCATATAATTATTATATGATTACAAGGGAATCTGAAGCGAGAAAGGCGTATGATCATGATTAGTCCGAGAGGCCCCGACCCGACGTTACCACTCTCTCTGTAGTGGGAACGTACAGACAGGGCCTCTCGGTCTAGATCATGATCAGTCTGATCAGAGGTGACGTTTGAGCGATAATAAAAGAAAGATACAATTCGACGTGGTTGAAACGTGTTTAAAAGTGGATGATTGACGCTGACATGCACTGCTTTACAGTCATGGTTAACAACTTTACATCCTTGTTTCTAATATTAAGCAAATCACGAGTCTTACCAACAGAAATTACTGGCGAATCCAAAGAGATAAGTCCACACGTGTAGCGTATCGAGCATGGTTATGTCCTGTGAAATCACAAGATGGCGCTTTGGGAGTTTAGTGCCTTCTTTATCCACTAGAGGGCGGGGGCTATGTTCGCGCCAAAAGTTGTGCTCGTGCCTGGGGCAGCGGCTGGTCGTGAGTAGTGAACAGTACGCAGTGAAATTCATTGAATGATGTTTTCCAGATTGGCAGAATGCTTTACAATCACCCTTTCATGGTACGTATTGCTTTTAATGGAAGGCCACAAAAGACATTCAACTACATGGATCTAGACCCCTAAATTCGACATGCGACGCGCGGGGGGGCTTGATCCTTGAGGTCTGTAAGTCTTGGCTCAAGAGCCTTGGGGGTAACAGGGTAAGGGCCGAAAGTAATTAAGGACCCCCCCCCCCATCTAGTCTCCTAACTATAGGGGGACTCTGGACGGGGGGTCCCCATGTTGCGTGTCGAATTTAAAAGACAGCAATGTCACATTATCTCTGTCACTTATTTATTTCTATTTCACATTGTACTGACGTGGATAACCAGTCGGTGCCCAAGTTTATCCATTCTAGTGTTTACACTAAGAGACAGGACTAAAGTAATCATTCTTTGTCAAAGGCGAAGAGCAAGGGAGGAGTCTGGTGTGTTATTCCATCCGTACTAGGGTGGGGCTTTTTAAAAGTGTAAATTTAATCTCGAAAAATTGAAAATTTTTATCTTTATCATAGATAATGGCCCTAGACCCCTAAATTCGACAGGGCGACATGGCCCTTTTTGGGCTTAGTGACATGGGACATTGCTATTTCTTAAATTCGACAGGGCGACATGGCTATTTCTTAAATTCGACATGGCGACATGGCCTTTTCTTAAATTCGACAGGGCGACATGGCCGTTTTTTAAATTCGACATGCGACATTGGGACCCCCCCATCAAGGGCCCCTAGATAATTTTACATTACTTTTCTGTAACGGTATTGAAAAGAGGTATCCAGTACTTTTTATTCCTTGAAGATAAACCTATTTTTAAAATTTTTACAGCATTTTAAAGGTTTTTGATGGTATTTCCAATGGTTAACGTTATCCTAATAAGGAAATGATTAAGATGAATTTAATATTTTCCTGACATATGATTCATGAATTGAAAAAAGGGGAAAACAAACTAAATAAATATTATTATAGATCTACTTAAAGACTGACATCCTGACGTTCAGAAAATGCAAAAAAATACTTTTGTACAGAATATGTATTATATTATAAATTTCTTGAAATTATTTTCATATCAAAACTCTTGGAAACCTCTGTGAAACGTCCGAGATATCTCGGACGTTTCATAATTGTATATAATGCATGATAAACAGAAAAATAATAATTTTGGGAGGGTAATGTTGTTCTGTTTTCGTCATATTACACTGGAATGAAACATAGATCTGCAAAATACAATTTTTTTTAAAAGATTTTTCTTTTATAGGCCCTTTCAGAACAGTGAAACGTCCGAGATGTAAAAAAAGGAAATTTAATCTCGAAATATCTAAAATACTCTGGGAGAGAAAGTTTTTAATGGATTTCCACAATTCTTTCTATGTGAATAGATATATACCATCCAAAACGTGTATTACAACTTAAAAAAGTAGACTCATTTTTCTCAAATGTTTCTCTTGGCCTTATCTTTTTAAATCTCGGACGTTTCAGCAGAATATTAAAAAAAAGACCCAAAAATATTTTTTTTACCCAAAAAAATAAATAATTATTAATTAGCTACCCATATTCATATCATATATACGTTAGAAAAGACACATGTTTTATAGTGAGTGTGAATATTATTCCTGTCAAAATAATTATAATAGCATGCAAAATTGCAAAAAGACAATCAAATTTCCCTCTTTTTTGAACTTTTGATATGCATATTTCAGTGAAAAATCTGAATATATACAAAATTTGAAAAGATTTAAGTAAACCTATGTGTTTCTGGGTCAGTTTACTTAAAAACTAGCTTGTAATCATATTGTATGTTTTCTTAAAGCAAAAAGACATAAAAAAAGTTAAAATACGCACTTTTAAAAAGCCCCACCCACTATATAAAGTCAGGGGCGGATCCAGAGTCTGTCTTCTAGGGGGGGCAATATGTCTGCCCCAACCCCCTATGATTTACCTTGCAAAATATCTCCTCAAATTTGGAAAAACTACGAGAGTTCATTTTTTGTCTAGGGGGGGCAATTGCCCCTTTTGCCCCCCCCTGGATCCGCCACTTTAAAAGTGCTGTACAAGCACAACTCAGGCAGAGCACTGTTAGTTGTTGTGCGTTAAACATCCTGGAAAGCTTGTTCCTGGAGTTGGAATTGAAGCTGATAGGGGGTATGGATGGGGGGGGGGTCCGACGTCGCGTGTCGAATTAAAAAAATCCCCGTGTCGCCTGTCCCTAAATCTGGGTTTAGAGCAATGTCCCCTGTCGAATTTAAGAATTAGCCCTGTCCCCTGTCCCTATCATTATAATGCTCCTGTCTGCTGTCGAATTTAAGAAAAGGGCAATGTCATCTGTCACTAAATTGCCATGTCGCCTGTCGAATTTAAAAAACAGCCGTGTTGCCGTGTCGAATTTAAGAAATGGCAATGTCGCCCTGTCGATTTTAACGGTCCACACCCCCCTGATAGAGTGAATAATTTGGCTGGAGTGTTGGCTGAGTGTGGTTGAGATCATCCTACCCTTTTGAACTGTTCATTGTCATTGAGAGATCTTGTCAAGAGTATGCACATACACAGGATTTAATAAAAGAACATCCTTTCACGCGAGTGCTAAGTCTTTTATAATAGTAAATACTGAACTATTATTATGCATTGGACGACTGCAGTTTGAAGAGGTAGACTGCGAATAGAAGCTAGCTAATATCCTGGGCAATCATACGACTTAAACAAGACCCTAACTGTACTGAATATTCAATATTTGAATAGTTCAACATAACGAATTTAAGAAATGTCCATATATTGTAGCTCTATGCCACTATGTTTTTAACCCTGTCTGTCATGGGTTCTAGGACCAGGCCCGTAGCCAAGGGAGGTTCAGGGGGTTCACATAACCCCCCCTTGGACGAACCCTCCCTTAAAATATCACTTCTATGTCTCTATAAATTCAGAATATATATATATATATATATATATATATTCATATATATCTTAGCCCAAAATTCAAAAAACGAACCCCCTGAAAAAAACCTATAAGTCAAAAAACTTACCCCCTGGACACTTACCCCTTAGGACACTTATCCCCTGGACACTAACCCCCCTAGGAAACTTACCCCCCTCTTGGCTTATAATGTCAAGGAAATTGTATGGTAAGAACTTTCATATTTGGCAACACTCCAGTTGTTGAACCTGTCCTGTCAATATTGGGTTCTAGGACATACACCCCCAGGCACTTACCCACTAGGACACTTACCCCCCCCCCCTCCCCCCTAGAAGCTGAGTCCTGGAATTGAAATAGAAGCTGATAGACTGCTTAGTTGGTGGGAGCGTTGACTGAGTGTGATTGAGGGGATTCCATCCTTGGAGCTGTTCATTGTCAATTGAGACCTTGTCATGGAAATACAATAACAGAGGAATAAATAAAGAACATTTGTAGCGGCAGGTACGAGCGCTTCAATGAAGTTGCCCGCATTCTGGATCTGCCGGGGTTTCGCAATAGGGATTGTTCAAGGGTCTCGACAGAAGACGTAATTAAAGTTGACAGCCAAATTAAAGTTGAAGTCTTGTTTATTTAATGTCTCATGTTGTCTCACAAGGTTCTCATGTTGTTTCACAATGTCTCCAGCTATACTTTCTATGTCTCCAACTATGCTTTCAAAGTCTCTGTGAAAGCTACAAATAAATACAAAAATGACACATACTTTAGTCACACAGTACACCCAAGTGGTATACAATCATAATTTACCATCATCATTACCTCTATAATAGCTCTATAGAATATAGGCTTTAACTCTACATAAGTACTACCACTTTATACTTTATAGGCTGGGCACCTTATAATGCTTTGTACCTCAGCCAATGATTTGAGTCGGAACGTTCTCGTTGAATTAACTGATGATTTATTCTTCATTCGACAACTAGGTAATAAACCACCGTAGAGAACTCTGTAGCACCTCAAAGGCCTTGGTAAATACAATTTTGATGGAGTTTTCTTGAGTTACATGGTAGAATCTTCTCCAAGTTCCAAACAACAATCCAAGATGTCAGCCAAAGTGGTGCATGATGGGAGTGACTTATTTTTTGTTCTAAGTAGTAAATACAGGTCAAACCCTGTTTATAGATCATCAAATACAAAAAGATGAATATACTCAGAAAGATAATCAAAAAGTATGCAGTAGTTTAGAAAACTGACATGAAATCTAAAGTTTGACTCAGGAGCCTACTCCCCCTGGTGTGGTCTGGATGAACTAGTCTACCAAAACAAAATCTGTGAAAATGACAGGATTATACATCAAAATGACACAAGGATTACACTTCCTAGGGGGCTTACAATATCTGACATTCGATTACAATGTCTTTTACAGCATTTTGACATGTTACAGGTGAGATATTCGCTAAAATGCCCTATTATCGCCCATCGTAGGTCCGAAATTCGTCGTTCGCCACATGCTTTATCACTCTCTCTGATATATTACTACTTAAATGGCCATGAGAGGTTATGTTCTACCAGTTATGATATGCAATACACAACTAAAAGGCCTCATATATATTCTACACACACCGCTGACTGCACTCAGCACCATAGTAAATACATACTACTCATAGGCCCAGACAGGGGGCAAAGCCCTTTACAGCTTTCACAAGTTTCACAATAAAACTAGAGTTTATGTACACTCTAGCAGGACTAATGACTTATACATTCATGATCTCTGAACATAAATCTCACGTAAACATAAGTTTACTAACCTCCTTGGTCCCTTTTACAGCCAATATTCTCATATTTTGCAGCAGAAGTTTCAGTTCCCTCTCTCAGTTCTGTCTGCCATGTGGTTGTTTGCTGATGTCATACCTTTTCTGGTTATTCAAAGTCTAAGCCTTTACCTACAGGAACCAGCACAGCTATAACCATCTACCCATGATTCCCTGTGGTTATGACCCATGGTTTTACCAGTAACATTGTTTCTCAAAACCACCACTTGGTGGCAGCACCTCCTGGCTACCTTTACATGGCTCCTCAAAAAATTAGAATAAACTTTTTTCTTATACAGAAATATCAACATAACAAGTTGAAGTAACACAACTCTCCGATCTACCATCCGGGGTGGGGGTTCCTTTGGGAGCCTCCTGGGAAGAATAGGTCCCCAGCAGCCCCTTGCTGTTCGTAGGAGGCGACAAATGGGGAGACCAGAGTCAGTAGCTCTTTGGTAGAGTGCCCGCTCTGAGTCTGGGAGGTCTTGGGATTTATCCCTGGCCGAGTCACACCAAAGACTTTAACAATGGTAGTGGTCACTGCTTGCCTGGCACTCGGTATAAAGTAAGAACCACGAAACATGACTGGTCGGCCTGGTGTCAGTATAATGTGACTGGGTGGGGTATTGTGTGGGCCTATGACATGATATCTCAGTGTGGCAGCACTATAAAGAGGGCATTGGGTCCCACTGCTACAAATAGGCACCTCATTTCATATATTATTCGGTCACCGCCCCTGCGGCGTAAAACTAGCTGAAAGGCTTTACCTTGTGCAGTCTGGTAAAAGAACCCTGAAGGGTTGGCCGGACGTTAAACTAATCCCACAAACAAACCTAAACACATGAATATACAGTGTAGGGACGACCATGTTTTGACTCTAAGACTAAGCTTACTGACAGTCCATCCAGAGACCAGAAGAGAAATCAGGGCTTCCCGACGGGGATCTCCCCTTCTCCCGTGTCCTCAACCAACAGAACTAGTTTCTGAATCGGACGTTCAAGGTAGGCAGTTTGCCTAACACGCTTGCCTTTGGCATTCAGGCTTCGGTCGCCAATCGCTAGCTTTACGCGGCGGACATGTTCATCGTCACCTCGGACTATCTCGTCCACTCGTCCCAACTGCCAAACGTTTCGGGGGACATTCTCATCTTTGATGATCACGACGTTACCAACTCTAAGATCAAGGCGTGGGCGCATCCACTTCTGTCGCTCTTGAATATTCTGAAGAAATTCTTTTCTCCAGCGAAACCAAAACTCGTTGGCCAAATGTTGGACTCTATGCCAACGCTTTCGTAGATACAAATCAGCACGCTGAAATTCACCAGGAGGTGGGAGTACAATCTTTGACTTCATCGTCAAGAGGTGGTTCGGAGTCAGTGGTTCGGGAGATGTAGGATCATTCAAGTTTTCTGTTGTCAGTGGTCTGCTATTGATAATGGCAGCGGCTTCACACATGAGTGTCCTCAGCGATTCGTCATCAAGCTGAGAGCCTGCTTGATCCATCAAAGATCCAAGAATACTTCGGACAGTGCGTATCTGTCTCTCCCAAACGCCACCTCTGTGACTCGCAGAAGGCACGTTCATTTTGAACTCAAAGTAACATCCTTCCTCGGCTAGTACTTTTCTCACAATGTCAGGATTCATTTCCTGAAGTGCTTCTTAAAGCTCTCTCTTTGCTCCAACAAAGTTTGTGCCCTGGTCAGATCTCAGTTGCCTGATGGGGCCACGAATTGAGATAAATCTCCTCAAGGCGTTGATAAATGAGTCAGTCTCCAGAGAATTCGCTGTCTCCGGGTGCACTGCATGTGAAGCCATGCAGGTGAAGAGCACGCCATATCTTTTCAACTCTTTGCGACCTTCCTTTATGTACCAGGGTCCAAAGTAGTCTACTCCGCAGTATGTGAAAGGCGGTGCAGGCTTCAGTCGATCTTCTGGTAGATCTGCCATCTTCTGCTCTTGTACTTGAGCTCGCAGTTTTCTGCATTTGACGCACTTGAATATACAGCTAGACACTGCAGAGCTGCAACCTAACACCCAAAATCCATTGGTGCGGATCTCATTTGTCGTCATTCCACGACCCTGATGCTGGGTTTGCTGGTGACAATGCCGAACCACCAGTTCGGTGATGTGGTGCTTTCTAGGCAGAATTACAGGATGTTTCACATCTGTAGGACAATCAGCCCTTCTTATTCTACCACCGACGCGCATAATTCCATCTTCATCCAGAAAGGGGTCAAGGCGATAGATCGAGCTCGTACCTTTCAGCATCTTTTTCTGTTTCTTATCTCCCTCAGGCTTGAGAGTACTGGCTTCATCCTTGAAGCAGGTTGCTTGTACTTGCCTGATAATCTCTTGTTCGGCACTCTTTATATCCTTAACTGTAAGAGGCTGGTACAGCTGGATATCCTTTTGAGAGACTCTACCGTTTACAGGAGTCTTCAGCTTCTTTACCTCTCGGTTCCTAAGCCTTTCCTTGAACCGCAGGCACACAGCTACTGCGCGTTTCGCCCTGTTCCAGTCAGAGAAGTACTCAAGTCTTTCTAGAAGTGGGCACGGGTCAGCTACACTACTGACTTGTGAAACAAAGGCCTGTGCCTTCCTTACTTCTGGGTCATCTGCTGTCAGATCGGTAGTCTCATCTTCACTCTTTGGAATGACAGGTTCCCAGAGAAAATCTGGTCCAGTAAGCCACTTTGACTGACCTAGTAGTTCATCTACAGAGAGACCTCTAGAAGCGTCATCAGCTGGGTTCTCATCTGTCTTCACATGTCTCCACTGTGAAGGGTTTGTGTGATCACGAATCTGTTGTACTCTGTTAGCAACGAAGACGTGAAACCTTCGGGAGTCATTCGCAATATAACCAAGGACGACCTTGCTGTCTGTCCAAAAGGTTTCATCTGTGATTGTGTAGTCCAGTTCTCTTTGTATGGATGCACTGATCTTAACCGATACAAGTGCAGCGGTCAGTTCCAACCGCGGAATAGTCACTGGCTTGAGGGGGGTCACTCTTGCCTTGCCCATAACCAAAGAACAATGCGCCTTTGACTGGTTGTCAACTAGTCGGAGATAGGAACACTGTCCATATCCATCCATGCTTGCATCTGAAAAATGATGAAGTTCTGCTGACTGAATAGCTCCAAAGCCTTCTGGCTTAAAGCATCTGTTGATCTGCACTTTCTCCAAGTTCACAAGGTCGGCTCGCCATCTCGCCCATCTTTCTCTGAGGGCGTCTGGAATTGGGCTATCCCAATCAATCTGTTCTCTACACACCTGCTGTAGTATCTTCTTTCCAGCAAGTACTACTGGGGCAACGAAGCCAAGTGGATCATACACCGAGCAGAGTGTGGACAATATACCGCGTCTTGTCAGTGGTTTGTCCGACAGGGTAATCCTAAACTGAAACGTATCTGATTCAATACACCACTGTACCCCGAGGGCTCTCTCAAGAGGTAGTGGGTCGTGAAGGAGATCTAGGTCCTTTACACCTACAGCACGGTCTTCCTTTGGGATGGATTCCAACACAGCTTTCGAGTTGGATATGAACTTGTGCAGTCGCAGTCCACCCTTCGCACAAAGGTCTTTACTCTTTTGAATGAGTTCAATGGCCTCAGTTTCTGTGTTAACAGATTTCAGTCCATCATCGACATAAAAGTCGCGCTTTATGAAACTGGCCACTTCTGGTCCAAAGTCCGGTTCATTATCGTCGGCTGTCTGCTTCAGACCAAAGTTGGCACAACCAGGAGAAGACGCTGCACCAAACAAGGTCACCTTCATCCTGTACTCGACTGGACTTACGCTGGTGTCTCCCTTGTCCCACCAAAGGAAGCGAAGGAAATTTCTGTGCTCTTTATTCACCTTGAACTGGTGAAACATCTGTTCCACTTCGCACATGAAGGCCACTGGTTCTTGCCGCATTCTGCAAAGAACTCCCATCAGACCGTTGGTGAGATCTGGGCCTTGTAACAAGTGGTCATTCAAAGACGTGCCTTGGTACTTTGCACTACAGTCAAATACCACACGAATCTTTCCCGGTTTCTTGGGATGATAAACCCCGTGATGTGGAATATACCACACGCATCCATCTCCCAGATCAATTTCTGATGATGGAACCTTTTCTGCAAAGCCATTCTTTATCATGCTCTCAATGAACGTTGTGTAGTCAGAATGGTAGTCCTTGTCTTTCTTTAATCTAGCCTCTAACTGCTTTAAACGATGGAGTGCTAGAGTCTTGTTGTTCGGCAGGGTAGGTTCCTCACCTTATCCACACATTCTCTTTTTCTCTAACAAGAAATCTCTGAGTGTTTTCTTCTTGAAGAACAATGCCAGAGAATTCTCCTGTTCTCTGGTAGTTTAGAGAATGAGAATTCCTTTCTCTTAAAGAGGCTCAAATTCTCTATTTTCATTGAGAAAGAGTTCTCATTCTCTATTCTCAGGGAAGAAAGAATTCTCAGTCTTTCTTTACAGAGAATGAGAATTTCTTGATGCTTAAGAAGAGAGGTTTAGAGAATTTCTTGCTAGAGGAGAAGAGAATGTGTGGATAAGGTGGTTCCTGCACTCTGAAGGGAAGAGGCATCTCATAATGTCCCTCTGTAAGGTGGATTCCTTCACCTACCTTCTTTAAAAAGGTTCGGTCATCGTGAGAGTATGCAGTCTGACAGGGCTGCTTCTCACTGAAGTCTTGTTCCAGCATCTTGGCGACTTCAACAGGGCTCACAACTTCCTTAATCTTCGTCTGGAAGGAAACCAAGATTTGATTTGGTTCGCAAGATTCAGTCGCAAGTGACTCGGGTACTTCACAAGCCACCACTCTGTGACTTATCCCAATGGCGTCACCTTCTATCAACATAGGGTTGACAATCCCTACAATGCCCCAGCCTAAGTCTGTCCTTTGACCATATGGCTCGTTGCTTCGGGGACTTATGATGTCACGTGGTGCTAATGCACGAGGGCAGTTGTAGCCAATAAGTAGACCAACTTCAGAATCATGTAGTGGCATCAACTGGTCTGCAATTTGCTCCAAGTGCGGCCAACACTGAGCGACTCCTGGAGTAGGAATGTGAGACCGATTCGCAGGCATAATTTCTCTCGTATAGGCTAGTGGAAGAGAAACCTTTAGGTCACTATTGTGTCCACGTACCATGAGACCAGAAATCTTCTTGCTGTCCACAGCCTTGTCTTTAGACAACATAGTCGACAAAAGAAGTTGAGTTTTCGGTCCGTCTACTCCAAGAGCTAGTCTTGTGTCCTCTAAAATAAATGTGGTGTCGGACTGTGTGTCAAGCAGAGCGTACGCTAGTCTCTCATTCTCAGGCGAGTCACAGTGCGAAACCCAAACAGGCACTATCATGGAGCACTTGCTGCTCTTACCTGTATCACTCAAGTGGCTCACACTTTCTACTGCTTTACTAGCAGGAACTTTCTTCTCCGCATCTTTCTTATCGGCAGGAGTAACCTTCGTGTCTCGACTGCTAGGTTCTTCTTTGGTGACTGGCTTCCACACATCTCCATGTAGGGCTGTGGGGTGTGGTTTCTGGCATGTCTTACATGTCTGTCTCTGTCTACAAAACTTAGACCTGTGTCCTTTCCCGAGACAGCCGAAACACAGTCCATTTTCCTTGATATATTTCTTCTTTTCTTCAAGAGGCTTGTTCAAGAAGATCTTGCAGTCACCGATCACATGGGATGACTTGCCGTCATGTAATGGACAGTTGTTATCCTTTTCTGATTTCGCTTTACCAGTCTCGCTGGTCTTACCAGTCTCGGTAGTCTCTGTGGAGAGAGAGTTGGCACCAGGTGCACGTCTGCATCCATTTTTGTTGGCAGAACTCTTGTCGTCGCTGGGCTTCTCTGTCTTGAGGGCCTGTAGGGATGTGATGGGATCACACGCAATGTTTGCTTCTTTAGCAATAAATTCGACAAAAGAACTGAAATATGGGAAGTTTCCCTGTTTCTCTCGTGCGTCAGCAACTACTCTCGCCCAACGGGTTACTATCCAATCTGGTAGTTTCATTAGAAGTTTCTTGTTTTCGTCATTCAATATCTTTAAACTGTCGATGGTCTTCATCGCAGTGTCACACTGTCGCAGAAAATCCGCAAGCTTACGCAAAGCTGTTCCGTCGCGGGCAGCTATCTTAGGCCATGCCTCGAGCTTATCTCGGAAGGCATTCGCAACAACAAAAGGATCGCCGTAACGTTTCTGTAAAAGAGCCTTGGCATCCTGGTAGGCGTCTTCGTCATTAGGAGGCAGAATCCTTCAATGGCCTCCTTAGCCGCACCTGCAACATACTTCTTGAGGTAATGAAACCTCTCCGAGGGAGGTATACCCCTCTGTTCGATGACCGCCTCGAACGAACTCTTCCATCCTGGGTACTGCAGGGCATCTCCAGAGAACGTACTTGGTTCCGGCGGCGGTAACCTACTGAGGCTCACTTGCTCTGCAAAGGATTTTGCCAAATCAAAGAACTGTTGCTGAGCTGGAGGCTGCTCTTGGGTCTTCACCACACCTGGACCATTATCATCTGATCGGGTCACAGGGATCGCAGGGGTACTTGACCACGTAGTGCTCGTCAAAGCTGTAGGACCTGGGACGAAGGTAGTAGCCTGGGGATTAAGCTTCGCTGTAGTATAGGCCTTCGTAGATCCAGGGATACCAGTAGACTGACTGACTGAGTCTGATGTCGTCCTTGTAGGGTCCATCTGTGGAGTAGCTTGCGTAGTCTGCAGGATAGGAGACGAAGATGTCATAAAAATAGGTCCTGCGCTAGATTCGGCTACGGTAGACGCAACGCTCTGATGAACGGGTGATGAAGTCTTGGTCGATGCAGCTCCAATATTGATCGCCTGCTCTGCCTGACTAGAAGTCACAGGCACGAAAATAGGTACTGCGGGAGGGTCTGTCACTAGATTTGATGCCGCAAGCTGCTGTACGTAGTCCTGTACGTAATCGTTCATGCCGTCCTGAGGCAAATCTGAGAGGACGTCAGCCATGTAGGATCCCTCTCTTTCTATGGCATTTATCGCACTGATTTTGGCTTCGGCCATATCTATCTCCTTAAGTGTTTGGAGTTTTTCTAACTCTGTTCTCTGTTTAGCCTCAAGATCCATATATCGCAGTTTCACTCTCAAGGACGCTGCTTCTGAGGCTGCTTCTAACTTCTGAGTGTTCTCTGAGGCTCTAGATGAATGGGAACGTCTTGAGCTCCTAGAGCGACTACTTTGTGTAGAGCGCGCATCGGCATCGCGGAGAGCGGCCTTAATTTCACTTATACGACGAAGTGTACCTCCACTTACACGATAATGATCGGCCTCGATGACTTCATAACGTCTATGCTGTTCTTCAGCTTCGTCGTCCGGTAGAATCTTGATCAGATCCTGGTAGTGTGATGTAACGTTATTCATATCGTCTTGCAAAAGCTCGTGCTGCTTGGTCATTATCGTTAGGCCATAAGGCCTCTAACGCGCATGATCGCTTACGCCACGCAGTTATCGCGGTTCGGAACGAACGTTGCGAAAATATGACGAGTTGCGCTAAACCCTTTTCGGTTAATGTCCTTTCACGGGAGCTAGTCCGACTTTTACTTCCGGACTCTTCCCCATCCTGATCCCCAGGTGAACTGTCAGCTAACCCCCTTTGAAGAGCTCAACCTTCCCCTGACTGTTCATCTAAAGGATCCCCGGTAAAGACTCTACTCTCATCTACCTGACTCTCTAAGATAGGATTCTGAGACATCTTGTACGTTTGTATGGTTATAGGATAAATTTACTCTCTAAATCTCTAAAAGATATCCTTTCGCAATAAACCAACAATCTCAAGATTCTCCTTTTGAGCTCTAACAGTGTACCTGTACCAGTACACTCGCAAGTTCGCAAATACCAGAATTACGTACACTGACGTAAAGTACCAAATATCACCTTAGATACTGTGATAAATCGTTAAATCACACACACAGTAGACAACAAATACCATCGGTTTACCACGGATGTGCTGAAAAAGAACACGTATTAGTTAAACCAATAATATGCAAGTAGGTCACCAACAGCAATGTTCAATAATTGTTGTCACGCAATACTTTGTTTGATTTTTTTTTTCACAGTTCAATGCATCAAATAATTTTCAACAAGAAGTCTCTTTGAGATGTTCACTCCATGTCGTTGTCACGTTGCTGTTTTCTGTTGCCCTGGGCGCAGCGCTGACTGGTCCACGTAGAGCCCTCAAAAGCTGGAGTCGTTCCAGCGTCGCATGAGGCCCGCAGCGGGTGACAGCTTTCCTAAGTAGCAGTCAACAGTTCGCATGTAACGGGGTTGGGTCCAGTTCACCACGCCCTCTGGTGAGTGTCGCAGGTGTCGCTACGCCCAGTCGTGGGTGTCACGAGGTGTCGCTATGCCCGGTCGTGGGTGTCGCGAGAAGTCACTCCCTCTGGTGGCGAACGTCATGAAGCCCTTTTCCCCTTCGTGGAGAATGTCTCAAGGAGTTTTCACTGTAGCGGCAGGTACGAGCGCTTCAATGAAGTTGCCCGCATTCTGGATCTGCCGGGGTTTCGCAATAGGGATTGTTCAAGGGTCTCAACAGAAGATGTAAAGCACAGCCAAATTAAAGTTGAAGTCTTGTTTATTTAATGTCTCTCATGTTGTCTCACAAGGTTCTCATGTTGTTTCACAATGTCTCCAGCTATACTTTCTATGTCTCCAACTATGCTTTCAAAGTCTCCGTGAAAACTACAAATAAATACAAAAATGACACATACTTTAGTCACACAGTACACCCAAGTGGTATACAAGTAGTAGGGAGGGTACTTGAGAAGTAGGGGGACGGCAAATATTTTGACGTAGATTGTTAATTGCTCATTAACGCTTGGAGTGAGGATTCTGAAAATTGGAATATAAGATGTGGAGGATGTTTTACATATGTAGTGATGTTGAAATTTTGAAAAAGTTTTATTTGAAAGTCAGAAAAGTAGGATTTTGTGTGGAGATGGTTAGGGCAAATGTTTATCCGAGTTGTTTGTTGAGCTAGAATTATGTTGGTTTTCCCTATGTGAAATGGATAGAAGTGGACTAGGTTTGTATTTGGATGTGTTTCAAAATGTATTGGGGTAAGAGGCATTTTATATAATTCCTAAAAGTAAATCTTGAATATATATTATGTAGGTCATGGTTGTAGTGGTGGTTTTCCACACGGGTCTAGACAGACAGGAAGTGGAACATCTGGAAACTGCAGGGGGTGCATAGCAGTGTCAGACTCCATCAGTCTCGCATGCTTCACATGTAATTGAAACCACAGCATGTGGCCCCTATGATGGTGACCTGTGACTGGCGGGGTCAATTCAATTTCCTGTCTGTCTGTGGGGAAATGCCATGGGAAGAACGTGAGTCAGAGTAGACAGGAAGTAGAACATCTGGAAGCCACAGGGGATGCATGTAAGATTTAGAATTGTGACCATTCCAGATTTGGAGTGTATTCAGTAAGCTGAATAACTCTACAAAGATATATCTTATCATAAAGTTTCACCACAAGGATTACTTTTTTTTTTTTGGTGAAAACTGATTCACATTCATATTTCTGCTCTGAAAAAATAATACATTGCCATGGATGAAATAGAGGAAGCTAATGTTGGAGACAATTCTGCAGGAGTAAAACGCAAGGTTCATTTCCTCTACATTGAAGAATATAGATGGTTGATAGTAGACAAGTACAACAAACTTGTGAAGAAGAGTTGCAAAATATTCAAATCTGAAATATTGTGCAGTGAGGATGGAAGGTTAAACCTTGGAAAGTATCCTTCTGCTGAACGTGTGTTAATTAAGACATATGTCCTATGCATTCCTACAAAACATGAACTAATGGAGGAGGTCTTCACTTATCTTTTGCACCGCGAATTTAAGTATCAGAAACAAGTTATTGATAAGGAAAACCAAAAACTGATAGAGGATTATGCTCATCAATGTTTTTTGAAGATCAATGCTGATACACTGGCTGAAGGATGTGCTTATATTGCAGACTTCCACCGAATTGATTCATACTTTACACACGATTTAGCAATAGATTATCTGAGTAAAGTGAATTATATTAAAGTCTTGAAGTCATGCAAACCGCGAAAGGTGTATGAATTTGAACATATTATTAATTTACTTTAAGCAGGGCATCCTTGAATATACAATTTCCTTTAGTTGTAACTAGGTTTTAGATTACTGCGTTTCTTGATTTGACAGTTAGAAGAAATCTTTTAGGACTGTTAGTTGAGTAGATGGAGGGAGTTGCACAACATGACTCCATTACCAGAAGACCTTTTTTTATTTTTTTTTTGTTTTTGAACGCACCAGGCTGATATCCCTTACTCACAGGATGACGCATGAGAGCAGCACCAGTCGCTGCCACTCAACGGATATAAAAGTGGGAGTACAGCGCCGCCCACTCGTCACTCTGCTGGCATTCCTTGCTCTAGTTACACAGGCTTTTTCGCATAAACCTAGAGTTTTGAATATGGATTTCCTTACTTCTAATGTAACTGCATATGATATGCTCAACGACAGTCAGATGCAGGACGTTGAAATGAGGGAGGAGATCCCTGAAAGCCAGATGCCTATTGGATTTAGTGATATTCTGGACATGGAAGATGAGGCCAGTATAGGACATGACACTGCAGATGAAAACTTTGACCAGGTAATTGCTGAACATGCGGAGAACTCTAAAAGCAGCAAGCAGAAAGGCAAAAAACGCAATTACTCCAAGAACGGACAGAAGAAGAAGAAGGCAGCTACTGCTTTCAAGAAACTAGACTGCAACCTGGCCAACAAAGGTGCATCCTCAGCGCAACATCCACCTCCTACTCCTGAGCCTACTTCCAAGAGACCGAGCTTGTTGCCACTAACATCTAACACATCCATGACGCCTGGAGACCCTAGGGGCAACACGTCATCATCTGCTGCCACGGGGTCTAACCGTTCGCCACAGTCTGGTAAAGGTAGACCCAAGGGGAACTCTCGCCAAGGTGTGACCTATTTGTGCAACGATCACTGGCGTACCAACTCCGGTTTGTATGAACAGCTGACCGGTAGATGTGAAGGTGACGCTAAGTTGTTCTACCCGTTGGGAAATAACATTTATCTGGACAAACCAAACGCGTTTCCCTCTTACCAGCGATCAGATGACGGCGGGCTGCTCCGGATGTCTCTATGGCATCAGAATGGACTTCACAAGCTTCAGAGAGGAGGAGGGCGGTTCTCGGTCTCGCTAGACTTTGACGCCCTCTTTCTCCTGAGAGCCAACCTGGAGGACATCGAGAAGGCCCTGAAGAGGTGTGATGAGCCCAATTACCTGGGCTATAGTCTACACCTGGGGCGCCAGTGGTATGCCACTGTGGAGAGAGACGAGTGCAGCCTAAACATCAGGAGATGGTGGTTGCTGAAGGACCACCAAGAGGACCCTGACGCTGAGTTGCTACCTTCAAGAGATGGACTTAAATGCAGCTATTCCCAATTCAAACGCTTCCGTAGTTTCTTGGAGGAGCAGCTGGATAAAGTGTTCCCGAACTATGCTAACCACATTTTCAAATGTGACCGCGACGACCACCTCCCGGAGTCATGCCCACTCTGCTCTCCAAAAGGCATTCTTCCCATGGCCAAACAGATATACAGACTCATGGGAATAGGTGAGTGTATTTTCTATTTTACTTATAAATATGGTTTCATAAGACATGATCAATATATCTAGATATGACCATTTAGATTTTATATAATGGATATGTTTGTTCTTATATGTATCTATATTGATATCTACATAAAATGAAAATATTGGTTCATATAATCATTTTATACTATACTTTTCATACAATTTTTGTCCTTTTGTTACTTGTATGTATTACTGATGGATATCAGAAATGAGTTGTAGAGTCAATTTGTTTTAAAAAAACAACAATATTTTCTGTCATTGTCTACAGAAGGGAGTGGAGAGGCCTAAGCAAGAGTGATGCACACGTGAAGAAGTCTCCTTTTGTGTTTTTTTTTTCCCGCATGCAGACTGGACTCTGGAGGACGGTGCCATCTTGAATGAAGCTGCGTGTGAAGACGATTTTGTAAAGAAGAAGAAACATGTCATTCGATTCCCGGAGAGGCCATTGGCTCCTGTGGATTGTTTAGACATGTATTTTTGCAAGTTGTGTTAGATCGAATGTCGTTTGACTGAAGACTAGTCAATGCCAGCTTTCATTCATATGAATAGGCTAACAAATATGAGTTTGTGCTCTTGTCATCTCCTGTCACTTATAGGATTTTATTAACTACTGTTAAAGGTGATGCATGTATATTGACTAGGGTTCACTTAAACTATATAGGTGACTCCTCTAAATGTGTACGATGACCTGTCAGTCTGCATGTCTAAAAATTGAACTTGTATGGTGACCCGTCTACTTGTCTTTGAATTTTGAGGATTGTATGAGGACCTAAACTACCATTGTTTGTTTGTTTATTTTTGTTTTGTATTTTTGTTTTGGTTGTTTGTATGTTTGTTTTTTCCTTTTGTTCTAGTGTAGGTGTAGTGTTATTTCTTATACAATTTGTTTTGGTTAAACTGCTTGTCTACTTTTTTTTTTTTTTTTTTTTTTGTGGTGACTGGCTGGGAGCGCACCACCACCATCATATTCAATCATTATTCATTAGTCTCTAATTGTCTCCTTATCAATTACAATTATAATAACGACATGGTCCTTTTGCCTCTGATGGCACTATACTGGCCTATGCCGTATGACATGAACTGGATCAAATCCCGTCCCTGTCAACAGTTTACACTGAGCCTTTATAACCTGTATTGTCTATTCACCTTGGTGTTTTTGATATTTGATGTAATAAATGTTCTGACTATACAGCTATTAATAGACGAATTTTTATTAGCATATTATGGATAACACTTCTCGCAGTGCAATTGATATTGCTAATTTAAGTGGGTTTAAGCTCTCACACATAAATTGTCGTAGTATCTATAGGAAGCTACCTGAGATAAACATAGTGTTTAAAGACTTTGATATTTTATGCTGCAGCGAAACCTGGCTAGATGACCGATATTCAGATTCAATGATATGTCTTGATAATAAAATGTGTTATCGTTTGGATAGATGTAGTAAAGATCATAACAATATGAATATGATATCAGGTTGTCAACCCAGTGTGCGGGGAGGTGGAGTTGCAATATATGTAGGGACTAAATGGGCACCATTTGTATCACAACAACCTACCTTAAGCAAAATTACAGAGAATTTGGAGTTAATTACTATCTTTCTAGACAAGCCTGGATTTAAGAGAATGTCAATTACATCCCTCTATCGTCCACCTAAATCTAATCCTGCCTCCTCTGTGCTTGAAATATCAGATCTAGTTAGTACACTAATGCAGACTGGTCGCGAAATCTGGATATTAGGTGATTTCAATTTGGACTGGAATAGACGCAATCACGCTCAATTAAAGATTTTGAAGGACCAGTTTAAAGATCATAATCTGCATCAACTTATAAAGGGCTTCACCCGAAGCTCACGTTATAGTGGTACCTGTATAGATTATATTGTAACTAACTCAAGTTTTGTTCACGATTCGGGTGTACTGGATGACTACCTATCTGATCATTTCCCAGTTTTTGCCATACGTAAGAAGGATCGTAACCGTAAAGTATTTGAAACTAGATATTGTCGAAATTATAAAAAATTTGATGAGGATCGGTTTATACACTTGTTAAATTCAACTGACTGGACTTGTTTTAATGTTTCTTCTGATGTTGATGAAAAATGGGCAATTTTGTACAATAGGATAACTGATATTATGTCAGTTATGTGTCCACTTCGGAAGGTTCGTGCGAGTAGGAATCATCCACCATGGTTATCTGCTGAATTGATAGAATTAATGAAGGATAGAAACTACTATGCTAGACGTGCAAAGTGTACAAATAATGAATTTTATCTTAGTATGGCGAGATACCTTAGAAATAAATGCAATAGTGAAATCTGTAAGGCTAAAGGACATTATATTAAATCAAAATTGGACAATAACAAAAAAGACCCAAAACGTTTTTGGCGCGAGATAAAGTCGTTATTACATAACCCAAGTGATAGTGTAATACATTATACTCTGAAGCGTGACGATGGTGAACTCGTTCGTACTGGTCAGGAGAGTAACTTCATTAATGAATTCTATGCAAATGTTGGCCAATCGATAAGTAATGAGTTATCCCATGTGGGGAATTGGGATGATGGTACTGAATTCCTTAACAATGTGGATGGTGAAATGTTTGATGAAATAACAATAGAGGAAGTTCTTCATGAGTTGGAACAAATTGAAGTCTCCAAGTCAAGTGGTCTTGAGCATATAAGTTCAACTGTAATTAAAGTTGCGTTGATAGTCCTAAGGAATATGTTAACTGATATTTACAATTGCTCAATTACATCTGGCTGCTTCCCTAGAGCATGGGCCACAGGGAGCATAACGCCTATTCCGAAAGGAGGTGACTTGACAAGGACTACAAATTGGCGTCCTATAACTATTGTTCCGCTCCCCGGCAAGGTGTTTGAGAAATTGATCCATAAGAGATTGTATAATTATATTACTGACAATGTTTTATTAGATGAACGCCAATATGGTTTTGTCCCTGGTAGTTCGACACTTCTAGCCACTTATGATTTAACTGATGATATTTATAATAACTTGAACAAGGGTGAGCTAACGGGCTTGGTATATGTGGACGTCTCAAAGGCTTTTGACAGTATACACCATGGTAGATTAATAAATAAGCTTTCAATGATGGGTCTTCATATGAAAAGTCTAATGTGGCTTCGAAGTTACTTAACTCGAACTCAAAAAACGTTTTTCAATAACATGTTGTCTGAAAATTTAACTGTAACTGCGGGAGTACCACAAGGATCTGTCTTAGGTCCTTTACTGTTTATTCTTTACATAAATGATGTATTTAATGTTTTTGAAAGATGTAATGTGTTATTGTATGCAGATGATTGTGTAATATATACCTCTGATAAGGATGTCAACAAAGTGACCACTGACTTACAGGATGACTTGAACTTATTTGCCTTATGGTGTAGTGAAAACCGTTTAAAAATAAATGTTTCAAAAACAAAAAGTATGCTGGTGTCTACACGTCAAAAATTGGAGAAAACTAATTTTTTGGGTGTTAGTATATCGGCTAAAAAGCTAGATCATGTAATTACTTATAATTATCTGGGTGTAACTCTGGATTCAGAAATGTCCCTTTGTACTCACCTCAATAATGTTTATGATCGTGTAAATAGAAAACTTTTTCAATTTAGTAAAATCAGGCGGTACTTGACCAAAAAGGCTTCCATACAACTGTATAAACAAACTATTTTGCCGATTTTGGATTACTGTTGTTACCTTTATAAATCGAGTAATCAACGAGAGTATCTCAACCTGCAAAAGTTACAAAATCGTGGATTACGAACCAGCTTCGGCCATCCACATGGATATCGTATGACTCGTATTGAGCTACATCAAGAATCGAAGCTTGCAAGCGTACTGCAGAGGTGTGATAAGCAATTGTTAATGTTAATGTATAGAAATAGTAGAATTGTTGATAAATTAAGAGTCCCCGTTAGACAAAATAGGAGTGCGCAGAAAATAGTATTTAAAACGGAGCGAATGATAAGTAAGAAGTATATAAGTTCTCCGTATGTTCGTGGAATATCCTTGTGGAATAAGTTATCACGCGAGTGTCAACATACTGATTCTAAGTTCGATTTTCAGAGCCGTATCTCTAAGGACTTTTGTACATATATTGAAGGTTATAAATAGTGTCAAACCCTGTGTTTTTACCTGACTGACAACTAGTCATGGTAATGCAGGGTATACTATAATATATAACTTGTATACTATGTAATTGTTATTTTCATAAATAGTGTCTAACCCTGTGTTTTACCTGACTGACGACTAGTTATGGTAATCCAAGGTGTACTGTGATATATAACTTGTATTCTGTATAATTGTTTATTTTCATAAATAGTGTCTAACCGTGTGTTTTTACCTAACTGACAACTAGTTATGGTAGTTCACGGTATACTATTATATATAGCTTGTATTCTCTGTAATTGTTTATTTTTATATCTATAAATGTAGTGCCTCAGTTGTACCAAGACTGGCACGCTTGGAAGATCAGGTTATTTACCTGAAAGTTTTGCTATGAATAAACGCAATAAAAAAAAAAAAAAAACTCGCAAAACATATAGTTAGAGTTTGGCGCATAGTCGGGGTCTTAATTGGGTTTGACCTAAATACTTTAGATGAAATAGAACTAAATAATCCTAATAATAGTAAAATGCAAGCAACAATGCTTTTGATTCGTTGGACAGAGTGGGCTACTAGCGACGCTAATTTAAATAATCTGCTACCTGTACTGCACCGGTTAAACATTGACTATGCAATTTAAGTTGAAGATGTACCACGAAATATATTTATAAATGGTAGCCTTAGCTCGTTGTGTATTGAGCGAATAGTAGACACCTATAATATATAGTAGTAGTAGTAGTTATTTTTGTTGTTATTATCGATGATACAGAACAATCTCATTATCTAATGCCTTGAATCGCTTCTTGCAATGTATGATTTTAAAATGAATTAAAATGCTTTGTAGATTATAAATTGTCCTTGTTTTTTTTTTTTCTTTTTTGTTCATCTCGACAATTGAATTATTCTTGAATATAGAAACAAAGAAATAAATGTATTGGTATTGAAATGTATCTATACTTATAGGTTCGAGTAGGAAAGCAAACAATCATAAAAGTTATAATAATAGAATATATAACTCAAATACCGTATCAAATTTTACAACTTTTTAATATGCAGAGAACAATCACATATATGAGATATTCGATATCTTCCTGTGTATACAGATAGACCAATAGAACCAACTAATCTTTTGATCCAAGAAAATACAAAATATAGAAAGGATGTAGCATTTCATACCTTGAAATCTAAACTAAAATAAAAAAGTATGAATATCTAAAACTAATCCATATAAGCAAATACTTTCTCAAACTAATCTTCAGTAAATGGACGTTGACGCCAGTCTTCATCATAACTGTAACTAAAACCAGATTCACTCATTTGACTATCTCCCTCACTCTCTTCCCGGATGAATACCTCATCCGATCCTTCACTCATATCCCTGAATGTCTCTTCATCCCAATATGGCTCATCCTTCTCCTTTGCTTTTCCTTTCCCCTTTGCTCTCCCTTTCCCCTTTTCTTTCGCCTTCTCCTTCTTCTCCTTCTCCTTCTTCTCCTTCTTCTCCTTCTCCACCTTCTTCTCCTTCTTCTCCTTCTCCCTCCTCTCCTTCTCCTTCCTCGCCTTCTCCCTCCTCTCCTTCTCCCTCCTCTCCTTCTCCCTCCTCTCCTTCTCCCTCCTCTCCTTCTCCCTCCTCTCCTTCTCCCTCTCCTCCTTCTCCCTCTCCTCCTTCTCCCTCTCCTCCTTCTCCCTCTCCTCCTTCTCCCTCTCCTCCTTCTCTCTCTCCTCCTTTTCCCTCCTCTCCTTCTCTCTACTCTCCTTCTCTTTCCTCTCCTTTTCCCTCCTCTCCTTCTCTCTACTCTCCTTCTCCCTCCTCTCCTTCTCTCTCCTCACCTTCTCATTCCTCTCCTTCTCCCTCTTCTCCTTCTCCCTCTTCTCCTTCTCCCTCCTCTCCTTCTCTCTACTTTCCTTCTCTCTCCTCTCCCTCTCCTCCTTCTCCCTCTCCTCCTTCTCTCTTTCCTCCTTCTCCCTCTCCTTCTTCTTCCTCTCCTCCTTCTCCCTCTCCTCCTTCTCATTCTTCTCCTTCTCCCTCCTCTCCTTCTCTCTCTTCTCCTTCTCCCTTCTCTCCTTCTCCCTCCTCTCCTTCTCCCTCCTGTCCTTCTCCCTCCTCTCCTTCTCCCTCCTCTCCTTCTCTCTCCTCTCCTTCTCCCTCCTCTCCTTCTCTCTTTCCTCTTCCTCTCTTGTCTGTCTTTCCCTCTCCCTCTCCCTCTCATCCTCCTCCTCCTCCTCCTCCTTCCCCTCCTCCTCCCCCTCATCTTCCTTCTCCTCCTCCACCTTTACCCCATTTTCGTATTGTTCTAAAGCATTCTCACTACTGTCTTCTTCTTCTTGTGTCTTCCTCTTTTTCTCTGTGGGCTCCTCCCCATCACTCAGCACGATAAGTGGATAGAGCTTATCTCCATCCACTACGACCGGCCCCGACTCATCTTGAGGGCCCCTGCGAGCCTGCGGACGAGCTTTTGACTTTCCTGTAATGATAAAAAGGGACCCTATTGAGTGATATATCATGAAACCAGAGAAACATGGGAATAAACAGAAATATTATGTATTACAATTGATCAAAATAACTAAACTCAATACTGTAGCATCCCTTGAAATAACATTATATTATGATATAACTATTACAAATAATTAACACTTCCTCTCAGTCTTATGGTTATATAATTACATATATATGTATATATACATAACTTACATTTGAAATAACTACCTAGGGTCAGTCTGCGCCTGGACGGCAGCAGTCGTCTAGTTGTATTCGGTGTAGCATCATCCACGGGAGAAGTGGAGGCAGGGCCATCAGGTGACTGCTCAGCTGCGGATGGAAAGAATTATAAACATCAATCTTTATAGAATAAATAAATAATGTTTCCTGATTTCAACTTAACAAATGATAAACACACACAAAAAAAAATAGAAGTTATTCACAACTAAAACAATCAAAGAAGAATTCAATTCAATTCTCTTACTCTGAAATCATCTATACAGCACAACATGAACATATCAACCAACTTACTTCTCTTCTCCGCGATTCTTGTCCTAGTCCTTTTCCTCGTGGCTGCATGAGTTTTGGTGCAAGCCACGAGTCTTGACCTTGGTGACGGTGAACTGGGTGTCGTAGTTCTGTTGCAGTCAGCATCCCAGGCATTGGGCGATGGAGTGGTAAGCAGTGAAGCTAAACAGCCCGGTGTCATTCCAGCCATACGTGCTGTATTCCACTCCATCTCTGCAGACCTGTTGAATGAAAAGAACAACAAAATGTAAAAGTTATAAGATGAAAAAGAAATTAACTGCACACGATTGTTCTGCAAACATTCTGATTGCTTTTAAGTATCTGATAAACATATATATTCACAATAGAAATATACATTACAATCACTATTAAAGATTTCTCTTCTTTTTTTTTTATAGAAATTATTTAAACAATGTGAAAAAACTTCTTATTTCTTTATCATTAAAAAGTTAATCAAGACAGGAAAAAAAAATCAATCAAAAAGTGAATTATAAAAACACACTTACTTGTTGCACCAACCGTTGTTTACAACAGAACTGAGGACCGGTTGAGGCGTTGTTTGGGGAGGTCCTTCGGGTGTTGGGGTGAATAAAAGTGGCTGACTATCGGCTGGAGGGCAAGGGCTTTGGTCTATATTGGGAGTCGGGGTGGGGATCATACTAGCCAAGGGTGGGGAAAGGATAGTATTGGCCCAATCAGTCAGGGCATTCTGGGCGTCTTGATAACTATCCCGAGGAGCTAAGGAGGCGGAGGGACCATTGAGTTGATGGACTCTTACGTGATTGTTGCAGAATTGACCCAACTGGGTCAATGGGATTCCCCTAATAGGGGATCGAATCAAATTAGAAGGGGGGTTAGGCATGGGATCTATCGGTGGTTGGACTATAACGGGTGAAGACGGAGTTGGTGGTGGTGGTGGTGGTGGCACTGTGATGGGATTTGGATTGCGAATAGGATTTGAATCAGGGCCAGAAGTCACCCGATTGAGGGGCCTCAGGCTGAACTGATGCACCAAGCATCTTAGATGGTGCCTTGCTCGCCTGGTCATCCTCCTATGGGTACGACATATTCGCCGTATCCCAACGAGGCCCCTCAAGGGAGTTCTTGGGTGGTATCTGAGCTGACGACCAGCCCTCACCACCCGTCGTTGGGCGTCTAAGGCCGCCTCGTGGGTGAGGCGGCCTGCGCTCAACATCGCATCCACTATGGTATTGATGCGACGGAGCATGGCGGGTCTTCTTATTAAAGCCACTTGAAGAAGTGACTGAAAAAAGAAGACGACCAGCCTGAATAGCTGGTCAAACTCATTGATGTCGTTTCTGCAAAACATGAAAAAAAAGGAAATTGTGTTAAAACTATAGTTAAATATATTCATAATTAGGTATTTTCTTCATACTTATGGGAAGTGATAAAATATTTCAGATTTTTTTTTTCATAACCATTCCTCACATAATTTCCTCAATAATGCTCGTATTCAAACAATTCAAAAGCCTAAAATGTTCTCCTGGATGTTGTGAACGTTCTATCAGTTGTGATGGAATTATACTACCGTAAAGTACAAAGCAGCCTTTATATAACCCTAACACAACCAAAAACGTTTTTTATGTATACAGGAAAAACGGCATTCAATACACCAATACTTTCCATGTACAGGACTCCAGAATTATCAGTTTTCTACAGAAAAAAAAAAAACCAACAACAACCAGTTACTCCAAATGCTAGCAAATGGTGAGGTGACAGAACCCTCAATTGTCAGAGGTTTCTGATATTTTTCCCCCATCCTTAACATACATTTTCCCTATAAATATTAGAGGCTATGATTTTTTTATTTTTAATAGGGTGTTTAAGCATATAGGGTTCAACAATCTTAAAATATTGCAACATTTAGGTTATCATAACAACGAATTATCATATGTAAATTGAAGAAACAAGAATTCCTTAATTGGCAAAGAACTTTGAAATATATGCAGCTAAGAAAATATGTCATTTTCATAAAAGAATATGGATAATGATAGTGGTAGATTTATCAAAGGCATGTAGAGCCAATCAGAGAAAACCTACATAGTTTTTGAATTTGACCCTAGGTGCTGCCATCTTGAGAAAATGACGTCATACAATCTCCTAACAGATGTTACCCTCTCTGGGTGACGTCAGCTTACTACAGGGCTGACGTTCTCTACAAGTACAAGAGGCTTTGCCTCTAGACCTACAAGCATCGTTATGTGCAAATTAACTAGTTTCTATTTGGAGAGTGATGCCATGAGGATGACCAGCCTGGCAATTTTTTCAAAGTGTAGGACGTCAGGGAAACCCGTCTTTGCTTTTTCAAGAGATTAAGCTTTTCTGGTATAATAACAAATATTCACAGGAGATCTAGCCCATATCTATTCATATTTTAAAAATCAACCCGGAATTCTGTGTATTTTAGGAGATATGACTAGTTGAAAATCGGCCAAACTTTGCATGATTTACTTAAGTAGGGAGTTCAGCATGTGAGCGTACCACATGTGACAAGTCGTCTTTTTCTGATCAGCACCCAACCACTATTACAGATTTCGATCTAACTCTGCCAAAAATGCGTTTACATAGGCAAAACAGATATCAAATGAAAGCTTAGACCATTTCCTCTCGGAAAATATTTGTATCATGGAGGTGGGAGTATTAGGAACGTCGCTAACGACCATTTTACTGTGACACTCACACACAGTGACAAACACATTGGAAAAACGTTTTTTCCATTTTCATAACAGCATTTCTTGTTCAGAAAGTTTTGCTATCCCCTTGGCAGAAAGGCTTGGCTGTGCTAGGGTTATGGCAAAAACGGGAATTGAGAAAGAAGTCCAGAATTTCAATACAAAATCATTTCCTAAATAATTTTTTCATGATAGAGAGAGGAAGCATATTAGTTTTTCATTTTTCTTAAGAATAATACAATAAAAGAGGTAGAATGAAAGCAAAAAGTATCAACTTACTCAACATCAAATGAGGCAGCAACTTGCTCCCCCCAAGTCCTCTCCTCCTGACTCGGCATATCCTCCCATTCCTGATTGTTGTGATCCATTTTTTGTATTCCTTGTGTTGGTTTTAGCCTTGAGAATTGTCCTTTTCTTGGTGATTGTTTGGGGAAAATCCTCCCAGAATAGCAGAAGTCCCTGGGTTTTATCCCTACCAAACCCCCTCCCCTCCTCTCTTACACCCCCTCCCCTTCCTCCCAGAACCCACTCATAAAAAAATAAATGAGAAAAAGAATGATAAAAGGTTTCCCGCCAATTCTGGAGAACAACGAAACGTTCCCATAATTTCATAAATATTTCCAACATATGGCCCTCCCCTTTCCCAGGAAGGAGGCATGCTGTCTTTAATTGAAACATGGTTGCATACCCCTACCAAATATGCAACTTCCTCTATCTTTTGACAGTTCCTTCCGGTGTTTCAGAAATAGAGACCCGAGGGGAAAAAATAAAACGACCATTTCTAGGCAGAATGATGTGGTCTTTTTGATGTGTCAAACTAACGCCCTAACCCCATAGAGAAGGGTGACACATGCATCCGCTCCAAACACGTGGCTGCGACAAGAGTGGTAATTGACAATATTTCACCACTCAGCATCACCAGATAAAAACACTTACAGGCACGTGCAGTGACATGACGACACTAGACCCCCTGCCCCTTAGGAGGTCACAGTGTGACCTCTGAATGGGGGTGGCGACAGGAAACACCCACCAGCTGTTCTACACTTGCCATATCCACTAAAGCACGGCCTTTTCTTCATGAATACATGTTGATTATCATTGTAGAAACAAAATATTTTAAAGCAAATGTATCATTCAATTCATACTAATTATGTCTATGATGGTATTAAAAGTTTACATTGATACTCAAAACAATGACAACAACAAAATTAATTGTTAATTTTATTTTGCATCCTAAACTCTCTTAAGAATGTAGTTATGTTGCAAGGTTAGAGAGGATAAGAATATATTAAGCTTTAGGGGGCTAGGGAGGACATGAATAGGCTAATATGAGTTTTAGAGGATCAATAATATTGTGAATGGTTGTAAATAGATGTTAGAAAGTTTGGATATTTGGGAATATGTTTGAATAGGCTTCAGGGGTCTAGAGAGGACGGGAATAGGTTTAAATAGCCTTAAGGAACTTAGTTAAGTTGGAAATAGGTTAGATTAGTCTAGGAAAGACGGGAATATGTTTGAATAGGATTTTAGAGGATAGAAAGAGTCATCAATAGGTAAAGATACGTTTTAGAAGGTTAAAAATGTCGTGATTAAGTTTAAATGAGTGTAAATTCATTAGGGAAGTCAACAGAAGCTTAAGACAGATTTTAGGAGGTAGACTCCAAATAAAATGTTAAACAAAACCTGAAATTGGCTTAAATGTTATATGATAGATGTATGCATTAGATACCATACACAAAAAAAATGATAATAAAAACAATTGGTTCAAAACAGATAAGTAAAACCATAGTCAGATAAAGTACGCTCCTAGCGTCTGGGAATGTAACACAACCACCCCCAACCCCCAGGGTGCCACCACCAACCAGTCAGAGCAGGATATCAATTACTGTCAGTGTTGCCTCCCAGGAAAATGTAGATCCAGAAACTGTAAAAACGTTTTAGGTTGTTTGTTCTTTTCTTATTACTAAAGCTTCGATTTGAAAAATTTAAAAGCCCATAATCAACTTCAAAATGAAAGGAGTACAATAAATGGTATTATAATGCTTAAACTGCGTATAGAATTTTGTAAAAGGGATAGACATTTTGAGCAAACGAACCACAATTATAGAATGCAACATAGAAAAATACATAAAGAAAGGAATGAAAATTCTATTCAAAAAAAGAGAACTACGAATCCTAGAGAGTATAAAACATGTTCAGAAGTTTACTCCTTAATTTCACCAATTATTCTCTGATTTTGAAAATTTAAAGTCCTATGATTATCTCCAGATTGAGAGGGTTTCAATAAACACATTGGCTTACCGCCAGGACGCATATTAAAGAAAATAGAAATGTTTTTAGAAAAACGTCACCTAGTAAAACATAATGCAGTCATACCATGATAAATGGTGTGATTGCAAAGTTCTCTTAGGTGTTAGAATATCCCTGCTGCAGGATGTCGACCTGCACTTTGTAAACAATCTGTGACTTTATCAGCAGAGGAAATGGTCGAGATAGCTGATAAGCAAACCACATACAGCTAACATTGAAGGAAAAGACTTACTTAGAAAGAAAGAAGCAGAGTAGGGAGCCAGAGGTCCGAGGTGAGTACAGAACAATTGCATATTATTGCTATTACTAAACATAGATCCTCAAAGAAAGTCTTCTCACAGTTAACCTACAAATTTTCATAAAGGGTTTAATTTTTGCGTAGTATTAGTTTCCTAACTTATGGTATGTAATAGATCACACTTGCTGCTAATAATAGAAGCATTCTTATACCATTTCTCATCATTTAGTAACCTCTCAGTTTTGTTAAAGGCAGCAGGTTGTGTTAAAAACGTTGATGGATTCAATAACAATATAAAAAGAATAATGATATAGAAAGTATAAAAAACTATGACCAGAAGTTACTAAAGGGACCTACAAAGTATGAGAATCGTTTTACACAGTTTTACATAGACTGAAAGACAAATTAATTTCTGATTGATAATCACCAAGCATTCAGTTGTTATCTTTTGTTTTACTTGCTCAGTCAAGGAAGTACACTATACCAATATAAAAATGTTCCTTATAATTCTATTGCAGACTACAGAGCTATGTTCAATCGGGGACAGCGCAGACATTCTAGAAGTCTCCCAAACACTCGGTCATATGTCATGGCTTCAGTCCTAATAGTCGTTGTCATCATCATCTCCACAGTGGGAGCAGTCACCGTGTGTCCTGATGCCCCAGACTGTACCTGCGCGAGGGGTAGGGTGATTTGCCGAGGGACAAATACTTTGCCTGGAAAATACAGTCTGGGGGCAGTGGAGGAGTTTATTACGAAACCTCCAGTTGTAGCTGATTTAAAGCAGTGTTTCATCTTGCCAACCGTGCTTGAATCCTTTCTCGATCTTTTTCCCACTGTCATTACAGTGGATCTTAATTCCCCAATGCTAACCCCTTCTCCAAAACAGTGCAAAGAGCTTTTGAGAATGGAAAATGAACGATACCCCTTGAAACTGATGATGGCAGAATGCATTAACGCAGCGTTTGGTAGGAATACAACATCAAAACCCATGCTTAAAACTGTATCTGGAACAACGGCAAATCCAATGTCTGAAATAACAACTAATCTCCCATCTGGAACGACGGCAAAACCCCCGTCTGAAACGACGGCAAAACCTCCGTCTGAAACGACGGCAAAACTCCCGTCTGAAACGACGGCAAAACCCCCGTCTAAAACGACGGCAAAACCCCTGTCGGAAACGACAGTACAAATACCATCTGAAACAACAGAAGAAGAACCATCCTCTACCCATCTTGTCAATGTCAGTACCATCAATACTGGTGACGTCAGTACCGTCACCAGTATTGATACTACTACTATGATCGCCACCCAGAAAAAACTTCGGATCGCGACCCCGTCAACGCGACCCCGACGACGCGGGCGTCGGCGGGTTCCGGTAGGTGAGGCAGACCGCGGCCGGCCGACCGCTATGGGGACTGATGACGGACGTAGAAATGGTCAACTGCAACCTGACGACTGTCAATGTCCCGAATACAACTCTACACAAATCCAGCTTAATCTAACTGACAGAGAAAGGACCCAGTTGCTAGTCAAGAGCCTATGCCCTACCTTAGGCATTTTATTCCTTGTAGTGAGTGGTTTCATGACATACCTTTGTCGTCACCACTGCTTGTCCTGGGGCTGCACATATCATGGTCGTCAATCTTGTGGTCTGTCCTCTGCATGTTGTCGTCATCGCCGAGGTCCATCAACCAAAGGTCAGTATTTGAAACCGCTGATAGTTTGATTGTTTTATATTTATGTGAACATATAGTATGTTTATAAATAATAGATTAGGGTTTTTTTTTTGTATCCTTTCTTTATTTTATTTTTACTTTTCACACTTGTGTCTTCCATTTCTTACCATGTCAGATATCAATGTGTATGTATATATATATATGTGTGTGTGTGTATACACGAGATATCATAACTATGTACTCAAAACTATAGATATTTCTTTCACTCCAGGGAGGGATCAACGTCAAAGGTCAGTCAGATCTATGCTTCCCCCACCACCACCACCACCACCAGCAGCAGCAGCAGCAGTAGCACTACCACTGCCTTCTCTCGTTCCTGCCATAGAAAATGAGGAGATTGAAATGGTTTGTCTCCCAATGGTTGGAGCTACCACTACCACCACCACCACCACCAACACAAGCACCAAACTTGTGGTCAACAAGACCATGGAGACTGAAGAAGTGAGTAGAATATATTTTTCATTTTGTTTCTTTGTAACATATAAAATCCCCTATATGTATAGAGCACATGCATGACAAATAACTTGACACAGCCAATTGAGAAATTCATCTCTTTATTGTTATATCTATCATGGTACTGGCTACAAATAGTTAAACACACACACACATTAATTGTGAAATTCATAGTGTATAAGCTCCTTTTCATGCATATAATTATAGTTATGCCCTTTCTATATATATATATATATATATATATATATATATATGCAGCACGTCTGGGCCGCTAAGGTCGTCTAGTAGTGAACAAACACATTGCGCGAGTGGCTGACTTCAAACAGCCCCGGCGTCAGTGCATAGATAATCATAACAACAGCGTGGGTCAAGTTCTCAGCAAACTGTACAGTCAGCCTCGTGTTTCCTTTTTTTATGATGGGGTACACCGAATTGTCTCCTCCAATGTGATGCTGAACATCTAAACAAAACAACGTGTTGCCTCTTTTGAACTCCTTCATGGAAATGCTATTGCCTCTACCCCCGTTCACTGCTTGGAAAGCCGCATATTCCTCCGTAATGAGGTCCTCGTCAAAGTCAGGTGTGAAGGGACGCCCAGGCAAGTTTTTGCTACCTACTTGGAAACTTATGTTTTTGGTCTTATAGTGATCCAGGAAGAATGCATTCTTGGAATATTTTCCTGAGAAGGCATCTGCATGGACAAAACCGACCACAAGTAGGCTGGGCACCCGATCAGAAAGAACCTGAGACACGTCAAACATGTTCACACCCGACGGGATCACATGGTTTCGCATGCAGGTCCTAGGGTAGGCATACATTGCTCGTTTTGCACTGCTCAAAAGTTCTGAATGTCTGATCAGCATCTCCTCCCGTGCCACCTTGTAAGACGCTGTAATGTACATCTCGAGGATAGACACTTTGTAGTTCTTGGTGTCATCGGCGGCTGAGAGTCTGAAAGGGTCCGAGCTCTGGTAGAAAGTCACCTGGATGGGTAGACCGTTGAGGAGATAACGCCCAGAGCGTTCAAGAAAGTCTACTCCCAGACTCCCCTTGAAAGTTGCTTTGCTTCCATCCTTGGTAAGATTGAATCGACTTATCAATCCTGTGTTCGGGTTTCGGATGGAGGTTGGGTCTGTTGTTGCCACGCATCCCTGGGTGTCACGGAAGTAACCCACAGAAGCAGCGGCTGTTTCCTTCTGTTCCTGACCTTCCCACAACAACATTTCGATATATTGTTTGTAAGGGAACATACTGCCCACGTCAGGTTTAACCTCTTGACCTCCCAAAGAGAGTTGAACATGACTGAAAATGCTGTACAGCGGGAGGTTAGTTAGAGCTACTTTGTCGGCCACCTTCACTGGTTCATCCTTATCGTTCAAAATCTGGAGTGTCACAGTCATTTGAGTTTCTTTCCCATCCAAATAGCCTCGGGTATAAGGTTCCAGTGAAAACACTATGGGAGAACCTGGTCCTAAGGCAGTTTTTGGATAATACCTTACTTGCTCCTGATCAACTGTTGCAGTTTCTTGTTTTATAGGGTCAAATAAGGCCCATTTCTCTGAGAAACCCTCCTGGGCCTCAGAGAATTTAAACTCCTGCATGGCCATCACTTCTTCTTCTTCTTCTTCTTCTTCTTCTTCTTCTTCTGTCCTTCCTTCAGTCCTTACTCCAGTCCTTCCACCAGTCTTTTCCACCAGTCCTTCCTTCAGTCCTTCCTTCCTTTTTAAGTCCTTCCGTTTCAACGACTCTTCTTGGAATGCCTACGTCGAGCATTGATGAGTCTCTTTATGTTAGCTGTTGAAGCCTTTTTCTTACCAGTTTTTTTCCCCTTACTACGTGTAACATTTTTGGGGCGACCTTTGGAGGTTTTGGCAGACTTCTGTTTACGCTTAGATTTACCCAATGAAGCTGCGGCAACATCCAATGAAATGTCAGTGGATTGTGGCGTATCTTCACCCATGCCATCCTTCTCCTTTGCTTGCTCGAGCTCTTGTTGCACCTGAGTGACCATTTTTTCCGTCACCAGCTTCCTCCCAGAAGACGATGTTGAGCCAGACCCTTTGGAGGAAATGTTGACATGGTGGAATGCCTCTGCACCTGGATGACTTTTGAATACTGCCAAGGGTTTCTTCGATGCTGAACTGTTGGATGTGGTGTTAATAGCGTCTGAGTTGGCAGCACGACTCCATGCCTGTACTTGTATTCCCAGTGGCACCAGTGACGACATCTTTCTTCAAAGTTAACTTCTACTCATGTGTAAGGTGCAATAGGTGATGGCTGACTCCAGCTCAGGAATACTACCGTCCTCCTTCCTCAGATAAATTCGAACTGAAGGGACACACTCCCGTGTCACCTTCATATAGCGAGGTGGGTTGTGAGTTTCTGCAATGTGACCAGTTTCATCCAGTCCCACCAAGGCTAGCAGTGGCTTCATGGAATCCAAAACAACGGAGGACTCTACAATGTCACAGTAAACATACAGACCTCCCATTAGAGACTTCCTGGCAGAACGCACACGAGGCAAAGGGGCAATTCTGATGTCTAAAAGTCCACATTCCCACTTTGCTTCACGGTGAAGGTATAATGTTCGCGGTAGGGAGACTGTGAAGTCAGACCATTTATTTTCCTGATGCAAATTGACACTGTCACTAGATCTCAAGTATAAATACATGGCGGGATCTTCTTCTACTTGGTCTGGCTTCTTTTTCTTCTTCTTCTTCTTCTCCTGCTCCTCCTCCTCCTTATCTGTGTCCTGCTCCTCTTCCCTCAGCTGGAGCTTTCAGGTCTATCACATCTGATTCCAAAACATAACTATTGAATGCATCTCCCCATCCTAGCCATTTTACTAACACCTCCCGCCTCCTAGCGTTTCTCGGACCAACTGTTCTGCGTTTCAGGATTTTCTCTATTTCATATGTGGTATCTTCATTCACGACCACTTTCTGCAACTCAGTTCTGTAGAACTCTCCATTGATTCGATGGTTGTCCCATGACTTGATGACATATCTTTGAAATCCCTGGTCCATCCTCCGACTTATGACAGTGTAGATCTCCTTGCTGTATGATTCATCATGGCCACGAAAAAAGGGAGATCTCAAATAGGACACTTTCACTCTGTCTCCAATATCAAATTCAAACTTCCTATTAGGACCAGTGACAGTGGCATTGTCATTGCGTTTATATTGGTAATGCCAAAGTTGGTTCTTATCGGTTACACACATGGCTTCCAAGGGTGAAGTGTTGATCATGCGGTGTTTTGAGGTGTTGTAGGCCTCTGTGACTTGAGGGAGATATTGCACCCAATGAAAGTCGTGACGCCCCTTGAATAGCCTACCTATCCTGGACCGAATACTACGTATGACTCGTTCCGAGTGGCACGCTTTTGTTTCATTGTTAGTCAAGTAATGATTGATATTCCTTTTTTTGAAAAATTCATCCATAATTCCATTCACAAATTCGCTACCACGATCTGACCTCAGTGATTTGGGTGGGGTGTTGTATCGAAGTATGTCTTCAAAAGCTTTCTTCACTTCAATACCTTTGAGTGAGTCCAAAGGTCTAGTTATCAGAAATCTGGTGAATACATCTATACATACCAAAATGTATCCAACATTGTCATTGTTTTTTCTGTAAAAGGTCATATTCAATGTATCTGCTTCCCAAAGCTGGTTCTTGTCACTCACAATGACACGTGGTCTCTGAAAACGTTTTCTGGCCGGTTTAAATGTTGTGTAGGTGTCTTGAGTAGCCAACCAATCTTTTATCTGTCGTAATGTAACCTTGTACCTTCCTTCCGCCTTCACTGCATTGTACACCGCTGAAGCTCCTGCATATCCCGCAGGATGACGAGGATCATAATATATTGCCTTGAGATATTCTTGTAATTCTCCTATCGTGGGGACAGGTGCTTGCTTGCCCTGATTTTGTCTGCCCGTCACTTCCATGACCTTCTCCATGAATCTTTCCAACTGGTGGCAGTTTTTCGCTTCGGTCTAGAATAAGTGGTAGTAGGTGGTGCTGGAAGAGTCTTTTTCTTCTTTGTATGTCCGGTAGTGCGATTTCCTCTTTTATGAGTCAACACATCACCATCATTGTCAATGGGTTTCTTGTTTAAGTATATTTTTCTTCTCTTACTTTCGGGTTTACCTGGTGGAGGAAGACGAGAAGTTTGTGAATCAGCCTCATCCTCATCCTCGACTGCACTATCGATAGCAGTGTCAGGAAGGTTGTTGTCAGTTTTGTCAGATTTTGTTGTCACATCAGCTAAAGGTCCATCAATATCCAGAACATCTGCTGCCGTAGTAGTAGGGTTGGTCAGTGGCTTATTTTGTTTTCTGTCATCTGCTTGTTCATTTGATTGAGTGGGGTCCTTTTTCTTCAGCCTCTGGAATTCCTCATACAACACAGTTATGTATTTTGTCATGTTGCCTTCTTTGTGTGTGTGTGTGTGTGTGTGTGTGTGTGTGTGTGTGTGTGTGTGGTCAGAGTAGTTCTAGAAGCCTATTCTTTACAGCCATTAACACTGCTAGAATCTTTTTGGCATACTTTTGAACGACAACCAATCTTTTCTTTGCCGACAGGGTAAAATCGCTCACCCTGCTCAGAATTTTCTTGAACCTCATGACTAGCTTCTTGGCTTTTTTTCCATGTGGGAGCTTCAATAAGTTGCTTGCTATTTCTCCAAGGCAATCCACTTGCTTTTCCGAGGCGGTGACTAAAATTGCTTCACGCTGAACTGGGCTTCCTTTGAGTAGCACCTTCAAAAAGTCCTGACAGTCCTTCAGCCTGCGAGACATACTCTACATCCAAATCAGTTCAGATTGTAAAGAAGACTGAGCGGTCTGGGTATATGTCAAGTCTTTTATAAATATGAAATCAAGTCTTCTCCAGGAAAAATGTTTGTGTGAATCCTCGCCCTGACTCTAGGTGACTCATTGTCTTCATGTATACCACCAGGATGTAAGCTGAGTAACTGATATCCATACTTTTTTCTCAGCACACAGTCCTTGTAGCTGTCTTTCAATGATTTTCCTAAACCAGTTTGACGAGCCATTATGTTAATTTGGCTCACATCTCTCGGATTGCACAAAACAAAAAAGTAATGTGTATTCATACTTATATTTCGTGAACACTTTCCCTGTGAAAATACGTTTTGGGAAATGAAAATCACACTTATACATTTGTGATGAGAGAACTTGGTAAACAACGACTGTGCATCAACGTTCTTTACCACTTGTTCCATCAGATCATCCAACACAACTATGCAATGTTTTGTACCATCAGTCCAATCATTCAAGACCTCCTCAGTTGGTATGCCTCGGTGAAAACTGATGCCAGGGACATCCTTCCTCATTTCCTCATATAATGGTTGGTCCACAGAACAACAATACAGAATCTGATGAACTGGAATTGAGAAAATAGCATCCCTGTGTTTAAGAATTTTGTGTACCAATGTTGTCTTGCCACTACCACTCACTCCAGATACAGAGATGGTACAGGGTGTTTTCAATCCTGGGAAAGATGGACCATCCAAAACTTCTATATATCGATCCTGATCCATGTCTTTCTCTTGCTATAGTTATAATGTTGACTCTCCAACTTCGACTGTGCTTTTAACAATAAAGACTAAGGAACGGTTCTTTTTATTTCATGTCTTCATCTCAGATTTATGAATTCATCTTTAACTATTTCATTTGTGAGGTACTTAAAACTAGTCATGAAATTAAAAACACAAAATACACATTTTATAAGGAAAATAACCATCATTCTTTAATCAGTAAGACATCAATAATAGGTTATAAAAATAAAGATCATCATTATATCAAAAGTCTGTCAAGCATACACTATTTCAGAGAGCAATGGCCTGTACAACACCAAACCATGGTTAACAATTTCTAAGGGCACTTGTTTCATACAGACATACAATATTTTATTTATTCATCTTTCATATTCAACATACAAGTACTGAATCAGCAACAACCCTTAAGAATTCATAAATTCTTCATCTTGAGAATATCTTGTCCAGATTTTGGATAATGTATTTTCACCTGGGAACTCAGTAGGTGAAGTTATCTCTGCAAGTCTACCAGGAATCCCAGCAGTCCAATACTTGTTATACCTATTCCCTGGATGGACAATGATCTGACCCTGTAGTTGCTCCAGCTCAAGTATGATCCTGTATTTCATATTGTTGATCTTAAGCTGAATAACTGACATCATGACTTGGTCTCGACATGCATACCATTCATCTTTCACTTTAATTCTCTTCACAATGCGATACATTTTATCATCTGTTGTTGCATTTGAGATTTCATATGCCACATCGAAACATTCATTTCTGATTGCCATTTCATAATAGTACAGTTGAGAACAGCTCCGGAAGAATTGATCATGTTTCCTGAGCAAGCATGGGTATTCATTCGACAAACAGTGTTTTTCAGTTTTCAAAATGACAGTGTTATAATTCTCCCAGGGATTCAGAACCATGTCGAGAGGCAGTGTGTCAATACCATTACTTTGCACTACTCTTTTCACATAGAAATAGCTGAATCCCCGGCGTTCTTGTGAGTATGTGAGCACTTTGCTGTGATGAGCTCTGAATCCTACATTTCTTACGGAAGAAGACTTTTTTTGGAATAACGCTTTAACATACATTGACATTGGATCAACAAGTGAAGACTTGTTGATCCCTTTTGCTTTGACACTGTCCTTGGCATCCGGTCTCAAGAGAAAGTAAGTTTTAGATGCCAAAGCAATGAGTTCAGTCCCACTAGCTTCAAGTTTAAAAAGACCTCTCTCACGATTGTCATAAACAATGTGTTCCTCACAACAACATCTGGGAAAGAAATGATCACCTTCTGCTTTGAAAGGTGTTCCATTACAATGTCCATACAACAACTGTTCAAACTCTCTTCTTTTTTCTGGAATGACAGCTTCTAACAGGGTTGGACGACTCAAGGTCAAGTATAAAGAATCTGTATCAGTATGAGTAATTTCATAATTTTTTCTGTCTATGAATTTGTCTATGCAGTCATAGTAGAACCTTAATAGCATTAATTTTGCCAGTTGGAGGATTGTGTGACCTAAATGCAAAGGCAAGTCCAGAGAAATAACTTTTTTTGACATCTCTACTTCATACATGTCATTGGGCAATTCGTTCAACCTTTTGAATAAAGGATCATTCACCAACATGTGAGCATTATTTTTTTCACGTACATACTTTACATTGATATGCTTTGTTTTGTCCAGTAATAAACTTCCAAAAGACGCATTACCCAATAGTTTCATGGTTTCTGCAACAATAGCCTGGGAAGGATTACAATCAGCTTGCCGGCGAGCGTGAGATATGTTTTCACAAAACCCTTCAAAACATCGCTTGAACTTATATTCCACTACTTCATACACACGTGTGACTTCTAGGCCTTGCTCCAAATACCATTTCAGTAGGTGTGTAGACAAAAAGATTTTCTCTGCTGCTAACCCACCTATCAACAATCTTCTTGAGTCTGTGAACTCCCCAGATAAGTTAGATAAACTATAGTTCTGCATGGTGGTACCCCAATGTTTAAAAGGCACCTCAGAATTACAGAATATGGGGCTCATTTCAGAGAAATATTCTTTTGGTGGTATGTTTCTCTCTTTACCTGGGGGCCACTCTTCTGGAACCCTGATATCTACTTCCACAAAACCAGTTAATTCACCGCTTTCCACGCTTTCTAAAATGGTTTCAAATGAAATCTGACGAGGATGGGAAAGGTAAAAGTTTGGCATCATGTCGTCGATAACATGTTGAATATCTGGATTGTTCTTTTTCATCTCAGCAAACTCACATTCATACACCACTCTTAGTATGATTCCCTGTAACCTAATATATGCTTCTCTGCATTTAGTCCTTTCATTCTTTTTGGCTAACATGATTTTGACTTCTTCCGGTGTTTCCTTATTTTTTCTAAAACCGCACACTTCAGGAGAATGGCCATGATGGAAGCAGCCATGTGCTTCAAACCCATATCTTATATTGTCTTTAACTGCATAACCATCTAATTTATAAGGTCCTACAGGAAATTCCTTGCCAGAGTTAAGTTTGTGTTGGATTTGAAAGCCTTCTGACAGCGCAATCCAGTTTAGCCACTGAAACTGCTCCAAAAACCTCCAACACACTTTCGGTCTGAACCGGGTCTCTTCCGAACGTCTCACAGGCATGAGAACTGGCAAATTTTGACCTATTGCCCACAAATACATAGAATTTGAATCATATCCACATATTTTTTGACAAGGAACCTCCTCATTATTGCGTATAAAAGTTTCCCCGACCTTGGCGTATCGTTTGAAAATTATACTAGGACCACCGAACGAACATTTCTTCAGCTTGTGATATAAGTCAGCATCCTCCTCTGAAAAGCTTGCAAAGTATATATTTGACTTTTTGGCATGCTGGAAAAGGAGTTTTCGGGCCACACCAGGTGCTGAAATTGCTTCTTTAAACACGTCTACCCCCATCTCGAAAAAACATTGCTTCAGTTTCTCCGCTGCTTCAACAAAAGGTCCCGTGTCAAGGTTGACATAATATTCCAAAAAATCTTTGAATTCTGTCATTCCCTTATCATGCCACACACACAAAAGATCTTCATAGTTTTCAGGACCACTTTTTGGAGCAGGACCATGACATCCACCTTCCTCCCACTCCATGTATTCCATATCTAACACGTTCGCATTTTTTAGAGTGGAATAAAAACAATCATAAGGAGGAAATGTTTTCACATTTAGCTTTGAGACATCATCAAAATACTCATAAGGGAAGAAACTCTTGCCTACCTGGACTCCATAAGCCTTTAGAAATTTGGAATAAGAACAACCAGCTGCCAAATAGTTAGATATGTCCAGAAATCTAAACTTGGATGTTACAATAGCAGCGTACTGGTTACACTTTTTAACCACATAGTCCGCCTCACTGGCTAAGTTCAAATGCTTTGGAAGATGACTTTTGATGAGATTCAAATCATACCTTGAAGAATTGAATCCAAGTAGAGGTAATGCATCAGTGTATTTCTGAAATTTTTCACAAAAAGAGGCAACACGTCGAGCATAAAGCTTTTGAACTCTATCATGGTCGAAATCCTCATCCCCTTCCTCAATATCAGACCCCGTTGAGTTGGGATCACCTAAGAGATATTCCAGTGTTTCTCCTTCTCCCTCATCACTCCCATCATTGTTCTCAACCCTATTGCCTAGCTCATCATCATCTGAAACCTGAACATTTTCCTCACTACTATCCGGCTGATCAGATGGAAACTGAGCTTTCAACCGATTCAACTCATTGATAACATCTTTCCATCTTTCAGCAGCCATCCTGGAAGCTACAGACTGAATTCGTTCCAAATACTCACACATTTGTTTCACTAAAAGGTCTGGGTCAGACTGGATGATACAGTGAGGAGCATCAAAACCTGGAACATTGGAACAAACACTAACGCAAATAGGAACATGTTCTGTAGTCCATATGGTTTTAGGATTTTCTTCATCTTGGGGGATTTTCCGCAACACTGATTCAAAATCATAAACTGCAAACCATGGGTAGAATTGCAAATCTTTATCAACACATATTCCTAGATTTTGTTCCATACCTTCAAATACAGACTGTGAAGGGGTGTAAATCCCACCAGGATACACAAACTTTACGCGAGAGCTGCAAATTCTTTCATGCTTTTTCAAACGCTTTACATCAACAAAGGCCCGACCACAAAATCGGCATGCATACTTGCGAGCATAAGCTCTGAAATCAGTTATGAGACTGAAATGGGAATCATATAAGTTTAAATTCAACTCCACATTGTCTTGATCATCAGACACAGTATCGTTTTGGCTGGAGACATATATCCGAGAGCAAGTTTGATCTGGGTTGAGTCTGTATACATATGTTCTGACACCAAAGCATTGTTCAAAATCTGGTAGGTCTTGAAGTGTTACTCCCTTGAATTTTGAGGGGAAGCGTGGAAGAGCTGCTATGTCCTGTTCAGATAGATAAGTCCTCCATCTGGCATAAAGTCCTTTTGTTCGGTTGTACAGATTGCACCCTCCATTCAGCCTCCATGCTAAACATCTAAAAATGCATAGTTTGTCTTTGTAGGGTTGCTTGTTTTGTGAGTAGGTGAAGTTCTTCAAACAACGTTTACGGAAAATGTATCGAGGCAGTTTCAGTCTGCCTGTGGCACCAATTTGAAAACCTGTTCTGTAAACATAGTAACTAATATTGGTGACAAAGACCTTGCGCCACTTGGTTGATTCAGCAGGTTTGGTTATGATATCTGCTAGGTTAAGACTCTCTAAACTCGTTAAAAATCTGTTCATGTCCTCACGTTCATTAATCCGAAAAGGATTCTCTAATAATGTGGAATTATAGTATGGACAATAATAACGGTACTCCCCAGTTTCCACATTCCTTAGAATGACACCGAGAGATGCATTTATCCTGAATGTGTGTTCTTCATTGGATAATATATTGTCTAAATGTCTGGAAAGTTCTTCAGTCTCTCCGCCGAAATCATTCAAAGTGAAGTTATAAATACCACGAATTATTCCCCGGTCATGACCTGCTATAATAGTGTCTCTGTTCTGTTCATATATCTTCTTTAAATCTGCATCAATAACCTCTTCACCATCTTCATTAATGGCAAGCCAAGGTGGTTGTATTTGTGGATCTACTTCCCACGGGGGCAGGCGACTGTCAGCATTAGACTGCCTATTTCGGTGGGAAATCCGATGTGCATGTAGCCCACGCCACGAATCAAAAGTTTCAATACAATCAGAACACCTAAACAGCTGACTTTTCCCTTTTCGGTTTCCACTAGAAGTTTCAGTGTCATTTCCTGTTTTGTGTTGATTATCCCCATGATTAGTTGCATTGTGGTTCGAATTTTCAGCTGAACCACTTGGATGTGTTGCAACATGACGCAATAACTCGTTGCGATCAGAAAATTGCTGAGGGCATAAATGACACTTGTGCTTAGACAGTATTTGTTCGTAGTGTGTTGACCGATGCATGAGGAAATGTCTTATAGATGTGAAGGACTTGTTACATACTCCACATGTATATTGACTGTTTTTTGTAGATTGTTGAGACTTTCTGCATCCTCCACAAAGGGAAAGACCAGATTTCTCAACTTTCTTTTGTTTGGTGCTTGAAACCTTTTGATATGTTTTACAAGTAGGCTGTTGTTTTTGCTGTTGCTGCTGACCTTGTTTCTGGGCATACTCTTCTGTTTTGCGTCTGCAGACCACTTCATGGTTGTTGAGGCGTCGCTTAGATGACAGTATAGCATTGCATAATTTGCATTGCCATGCTCGATTCTTGCATACTTCTTCATGGCGACGCCGTCTTATGCTTGTTTTAAATGATTTGCCACAATTTGAACACCGCAACTCCTGTAAACAAATCAAAATGTAACTTTGTTATTCATACTGTTTTCATGTTTTTACAGGAAACCACTCAGGATGGAAAAGAAGCGGCTTAAGAAAACTAATTTACGTGTGGATGGATGTATTGCCTCCCATACATATTAATCAACCGATGATAATAATATTATACTCATATGTATTCATTTGCAACTATTCAAGAATATTCATGTAAAACATATTATATGTATGTGCACTATATGTTAACTTCATATATTACAAATACTTCTTGTTACATTTTACACTTAATGCATATGTCACTGCATGCTGAGCATACTCTCCAGCTGTGATCAATAATCATTATCTATACCAAAATGACACTGACAAGACCCCTGACCGTTTTTTCACTATCTATACCAAAATGAATAAACTTACCTCTCCAGACTTTGTCGGTTCCTTCCTTTGTTCATCTGGAAAATCTGCATCCCTATGAGTCTTTGACATATCGGCAGCTAATGAATGTATATTACAACAGAGGTATGGTAGAGGTATACACAGGTCAAACTCCCAATGCTAAATAAGCTCCAATCACAGGATGCTCACAGTTATAAGCCTACCCCAATGGAATCTCTGCTTCCCTTTCTGTCGCACATGTTTGCCAACAGACAGGAAATTGAGTTGACCTTAGTAGTTAACCCTATCCAAGGTATCAACTACAAGATTGCTTGAGTCTGACACTAACATGCACCCCCTGCTGCTTCCAGATGTTCTACTTCCTGTCTTCTCTGACTCACGTTCTTCCCATGGCATTTCCTCACAGACAGACAGGAAATTGAATTGACCCCGCCAGTCACAGGTCACCATCATAGGGGCCACATGCTGTGGTTTCAATTACATGTGAAGCATGCGAGACTGATGGAGTCTGACACTGCTATGCACCCCCTGCGGTTTCCAGATGTTCCACTTCCTGTCTGTCTAGACCCGTGTGGAAAACCACCACTACAACCATGACCTACATAATATATATTCAAGATTTACTTTTAGGAATTATATAAAATGCCTCTTACCCCAATACATTTTGAAACACATCCAAATACAAACCTAGTCCACTTCTATCCATTTCACATAGGGAAAACCAACAGAATTCTAGCTCAACAAACAACTCGGATAAACATTTGCCCTAACCATCTCCACACAAAATCCTACTTTTCTGACTTTCAAATAAAACTTTTTCAAAATTTCAACATCACTACATATGTAAAACATCCTCCACATCTTATATTCCAATTTTCAGAATCCTCACTCCAAGCGTTAATGAGCAATTAACAATCTACGTCAAAATATTTGCCGTCCCCCTACTTCTCAAGTACCCTCCCTACTACTTATACAGTCATAATTTACCATCATCATTAACTCTATAATAGCTCTATAGAATATAGGCTTTAACTCTACATAAGTACTACCACTTTATACTTTATAGGCTGGGCACCTTATAATGCTTTATCACTCTCTCTGATATATTACTACTTAAATGGCCATGAGAGGTTATGTTCTACCAGTTATGATATGCAATACACAACTAAAAGGCCTCATATATATTCTACACACACCGCTGACTGCACTCAGCACCATAGTAAATACATACTACTCATAGGCCCAGACAGGGGGCAAAGCCCTTTACAGCTTTCACAAGTTTCACAATAAAACTAGAGTTTATGTACACTCTAGCAGGACTAATGACTTATACATTCATGATCTCTGAACATAAATCTCACGTAAACATAAGTTTACTAACCTCCTTGGTCCCTTTTACAGCCAATATTCTCATATTTTGCGGCAGAAGTTTCAGTTCCCTCTCTCAGTTCTGTCTGCCATGTGGTTGTTTGCTGATGTCATACCTTTGCTGGTTATTCAAAGTCTAAGCCTTTACCTACAGGAACCAGCACAGCTATAACCATCTACCCATGATTCCCTGTGGTTATGACCCATGGTTTTACCAGTAACATTGTTTCTCAAAACCACCACTTGGTGGCAGCACCTCCTGGCTACCTTTACAACATCCTTTCATTCGAGTGTTATATCTTACATAATACGGAACTATTATTATGTATTGGACGACAGCAGTTGAACAAGGCGGAGACTGCGATAGGAGCTAGCTATTATCCATAACTAAATCAACTGATAAAGTGAACCTAACATTAACGGGTAATTAACCTACTATAGTTCATTATGTAGTAAGAACATAGTCTTTCTAATGGAAAGCAAACTAAATAAATATCCCTCTCTTCTAATAGATGTCTAGGATTCATACCTAAAAGGCTAACTTGACAATTATTTCAGGTTGGATGAATTACAGAATTTGGGAGTCTAGATGCGGGCTCCCCATGTTGCATGTTGAATCTAAGAAATGGCCATGTCATCTTTAAAATCTTCTGTCCGTGTCACTAAGCTCCATGTCCCTTTTCGGTTCTAAGGAATGGCCGTCGCAGTGTTAAAGGGAGCCAAAACCAATAAAATTAACACAATTTTCAAAACTCAGATAAGTATAGAAATATGTTAGATGAGTCCAATCAAGGTCAGTGGTAAAGTATTGTACTAATAGCTTAGCACTTTTAATATATCATCATGTTGTATAATCTAACAAGGATCAGGCTTAGCAAGTCTATGTCAAGTCTACTTCTAGAAAGAAATATCTTACGCTCCTAGCGCCACCTGTTAACCAGTATAAAAGGCGTTGCAAAGTGAGGAGCAGGCGGTTTAGTGAGAATGTCAGCTGAGTGAGTTTAGCAAAGGAGCTACTTGGAGTAAGTACATCGGCTCCCGCGTAGCAGACTGGAGTTTACCTATACCAACTACCTCGGGCATAGGATTGTGATAGGGCTAAGCACTAGAGCGGTCTAGAATGTGCTGGAACAACTTGTATTCTAAATGTGGTTGATTGCTGATAGGAGATGGGAGGTGGACTGATGGAGACTTATACACAGTGGCTTTGACTCGGGATGAGATGTTTACTGAATAAAAACCCTTTCATATTAAGAGCTCCCTCATCGTTCATTTCTTTTGAACTATTGGGAAGTGAATGAGCTAACTTTAAACGCAGTCTGATTGACTCAGACATTCTGGACAAACGACTCATGGATACTTAGTTATATACTCATCGCGCAGTATTAAAACAAACATTAACAATAGTTCATTTGGTGGAGATTACCCGAAACATGACTTGTGCCGTTTTGCTCATCCTTGATGTCAGCCACCGGTGACTTTGAGGCTTCATCTAACCCCAAGCCTCAATCTTTGCGGCTCGCAGGACACGATGTGTCAACATCATATACAGGGAATGTGGAAAACCGCCACCTGGTAGGTAATCCCTTAGACGGGGAAGCACAGAGACAGGAGGTCGCAGCCAGACCCAAGCAGCTCTGCCCCGAAGGTGCACAAAATTACCAAACCCGTGGCAGAGGTAAACCATTTCCCTGGCACCTAGGGTCCAAAGATAGGCCGGTTCTTGACGAAAGACTTGAAACCCTAACACACTCGGGACGAGTTGAAGGGAAGAACCGTCTCAAACAATATCAGCAATATTGGAATCCAGGGTACGTACCACCTCCGGACCACGAACCTGGTGCTAGCTCTCACTCTACTTATGGACCCGATGCGAACAATCCGTGGTGTAGTCAAGGAGTTCCCTATCGTTTACTACCTGCAGCAGGAGGACAAAGTGAACAGGAAACTTTCCATGAGGATTACTTATTTCCCATAAAGGACAAGAAAAATCGACAAAACACCGCAGATAACTCCAGCCCATCAGGGGGGAGACGCCCCGCAAATCCGGTAATTCAACCTGATGGGAATTCTCTCACCTATCCACATCCCCAATGACTTGAGTCTATCAGTCACCCGCTGGTAACACCGACTCACCCCAACCCGGGGGCGTCCATTCCTGATTCCACTGTAGTTAAAAGGAAAACAGTGGGTAGGGATAGGGGAGTGGAAAGGGAAACAGAGGGAGACAGCGACAAAGTAGGCAACTTACAACCCTATCGGTTAACCTATGATATTGGGGAGAACTTGGACGACGCTAATAAAGGAGCAAAAGCTCGAGTTCCAGATCTGGGGTGGGGAGGGTATGAACCTGACCCGGCAGAAATAATAAGGAAGTTAGCAGAAGCAGGCCCCGAAGAGCATGAAGAGTTAGAAAGGTTAAGCGATCAGGATAAAGCAGAAAGGGAAGCGCTAGAGACCCAAAGTGATAGAGAAGGGGAAGATAGAGATGAAGAAGGTAGTGCGGTAAAGAAAGCTTATCACGTAGGAGAAGGGGACATTGCAGCCCCTGAGCCGTATGATAAATACGAAAGCGAAGACGAGGAAGGAGACAGTGAGACAGAACAAGCCGTCGCAAATGTCAGAAAAGGTAGCCCTGATAGAAAACTAGCTAGAGGGGAGAAATCACGCTCGTCATCGTTCAAACTTATTACCGAGGATGTTTTAGACACAGGTAAGAAAGACAAACAAGAAAGTGAGGACGAGATTAGTGTAGAGGAAATACCTGTGAGGGAACAGTGGGACGATCACGATATACAAAACCTCCACGAAGATAATATGGCGGAGGGAGGCGTACCTTTGGTGGATCTAGTAGGAGAAGGGGGTGACCAAAATCAGCTCCAACAACCCGGTGAAGGGGGAGCTGGGGGTGTAAATCTGGGGGCATGGCGGCCTAATCGTGGGATGAACCTTGGGCCTGTACAACAAAATATGTGGCATCCTTTCCTAGCGCAAGCAATGGGAGACCCTTTGCAGGCAGGTCAAGGAAGAGGGGGTAATCAACAACCTCAAGGAGGCCAGAACAATCAGGCCAATCCTCAAGGGCTTAACCCTCCCCTTGACCTGCAGGCTCAAGGAGGCCAGAACGATCAGGCCAATCCTCAGGGGCTTATCCCTCCACTTAACCAACCGGCTCAGGGAGGCCAGGACAATCAGGCCAACCCACAAGGGCCTAATCCTCCTCAAAACCTTCTTGATAATCCCCCTCCGAATCAGCCCAATCTTGGGATAAATCCTGGGGAACAACAGCAACCTGGTGAAGGGGGAGATGGTGGTGTGAATCCAGGAATGCAGCAGCCTAATCTTGGGGTAAACCCTGGGGGACTGCAGCAAAATGATGGGGGTGGCCAACCAGGCCAACAGCCTGGCCGAGCCGTGCCAGCGGGAGGTGGGGTCGAGCAAAACATGTTCCCTTACCTATTGCAGGCGATGGCGATCGCGGCCAACCTGAACGCAGGCCGAGGAAGAGCGGGTAACCAACAGGGTCAGCAAGCTCCGGCAGGCCAGAATAACCAGGCGAACCCACCGGGGCCTGGTAACCCTCCTCCAAACCAACCCAACAACCCTTTTCAAAACCAACTTAATAATCCCCCTCCGAACCAGCCCAACAACCCTTTTCTAAACCAACCTAATCAACCCAACCAGCCAGGACCGCCAGGTCCACCCAACCCTCCAGGACCGCCAGGTCCACCGGGCCCACCAGGACAGAACAACCCTCCAAATCCTCCAGGTCCACCGGGCCCACCAGGACAGAACAATCCTCCAAACCCGCCAAATCAACCAAATATTTGGGAAATTCTACCCCAGCTAGGTTTGGCACTGGGCCAAGTACCAGCGCCAGGGCGTGAAACGACCCACCATGGCCACCAAAGGGGACCGAACATTAGGTTACCATGGTTTAGTGGGAAGGAAGATGAGCAGATAGAAAAGTATTTCAGGGAATTGAAACGACTGAAAGCTATCTATGACTGGTCGAACGCCCATCTCCTGAATATGACGCTGTTAGGCCTAAAGGGAAGGGCAGACGACTGGGCAGGAGCGTTAGCTGAGAGTGAAAAAGACACGTTTGAGAAACTAGAAGCTCAAATGACAAAGATCTTCGGTGATCGAAGAGCTAAGTGGCAGAAACACGCAGAGTTCTGCGCCCTCAAACAAGGAAAGGACCAGAGTGTGATTGAATTTGCAGGTGTCTTGAAGCAAAAGCAAGTTAAGGCAGAGGCGAGTGAAAGCATGATGTTAGCTGTGTTTTTAGAGGGATTAAAACAGGGCGTAGCCAGACAGGTAGCTATACTGGACCCTAAGTCGTTCACCGAAGCGGTGGATTGTGCAACGAGACTAGAATCGTTGGACAAAGGCAAAGGGGGAACTAAAATATCCAATGCAGTGAGCGAACTGGCTGGAAGCCAAGAATCGGAGGAGACTGCGGCCCTAAACTCCATCTCCGAACGGTTTGGAGTGGTGCTGGCCCGACTGGAGGCCGCTCCATGGTTTCAGAAACCAAAACCAGGGCAAAGCGGAGCTCCCCAGAGTAGTGGTAACTATAAGCAGCAAGGTTATGAAAGAAAATATCGATATGAAAATCAGAAAGGTGAAAGGAATCCAGATCAGAAGGCTAAATCTAATAACGCCCCGAACAGAGAGGCAGACAAAGGAAAGAATCCGCCAACTCAGCAGAAAGTGGAGAGACCCAGGTTGCCTTTCGATGAAAGTAAGTTTTGTATCATTCACCAACAACATGGTCACTCTACAGAAGCGTGCTTGTGGCTAAAGAATAGGTTGAAGGAAAAACCCCCGCGGATGTACAAAGATAGTAAAGCCAGTGGCACAGAGCAAAAGAGTCAGGGAAACTAGAGGGGGGGTCCGTTCATTCCACGATAGAATTAGGCGCAGTGGACGGACCGGCTAGGAGAGAGATAGGAGACGAAGCATTTTTCTTAACGTTAAGATTTAATGATCAGAAGGAGGTTAAATCTTTAGTAGACACAGGAGCGAGCGATTGCTTCATGTCCACCCATTGTAAACAGCAGATCCCTAAACAATGCATTTTAGATGAGTGGAAAGTATCGAAGGGAAACATCAGTTTGGCAGACAATTCGTCTCAAGTAATACTAGAACAAATTAGGTGTAAGTTTTCAATCCAGGGATCAGTGGTTTGCTATGATTTCAACATAGTGGACGACCTATGCCACTCAATAGTAATCGGTAGAAACTTATTAACAGTGCTTCGATCAGATTTATCTCTACCAGGCGCAAAGATAGAAGTGTTTTGTGGGAACCCTATAGTCAGCAAAGAAACAGTGAAAATTCCACCGGGAAATGAATGCATCATACCGGTTACCACCCGAGAGCCGCTGGGATTAGACTCACCAGTAGCTTACTGCGCACCAGCAGTCACTGCACCTGTCCTAGTGGAGGGGTGCGTGAATACGGTGGGAAGTCAGTGGTGGATCAAAGTCATGAATCCGCTAGATGAAATGCAAGAAATCACTCCACAGGAAGTGTTAGCTTTTGCAGAAGAATGCGCAGTGCCTGAGGTAAATCAAGACCAGATAGAAGAGTTCCTAGACTTGTGTTATCTAACTAAAACAGAGACCCCAATGTCCATTTGTAGGATTTCTGTAGAAATAATGAAAGACGCAGTGCAAATGGAAAGCCAAACCTCCGAGGAGAAATCCCGAGGTGAAATGGATGAAAATGTAAGTAAAATAGATCTAACCGAGTCGTGCTTAGATGAAGAACAAAAGGTAAGGTTTAGACAAATGCTTAATAACAACAGAAATGCGCTAGCGTTCTCAATGGAAGAGTTAGGTCACTGTGAAATAGCGCCAATGAGAATCATTGTGGATGAGTCGCAGGGAGTAATAAGTTCTAGACCGTACCGATACTCTCCACAGAAAATGGACATCATCGATGAACAGGTTAGGCAACTCATAGATATAGGTGTCATAGAGCCCAGCGAATCGGCTTGGCGAAGTCCGCTGGTGGTAGTGCAGAAGAAAGACGGCAAACCTAGGCTCTGTACAGACTTTCGCATGCTTAATCAGGTCACTTTCAAAGATAAATTCCCAATGCCTACAGCGCGATCACTTTTCTTATATATGGCTTACAAGAAACCCACTATGTGGACAGCTTTAGATCTGTTGAGCGGCTATCATCAGTGTGTAATCGAAGAAGACAGTAGAAAATATACTGCCTTTGAAACCCCAATGGGTGTATATCAGTATAAGCGTGTACCTTTCGGCTTAGTTGGCGCGCCTTGGCAGTTTACCAAGGTGATGGCCATTGCGCTAAAAGGCTTGATTCCTAGAACATGCTTAGCATATTTAGACGACGTAATCGTCTACGACACCACCTTTGACGAACACCTGGCGAGTGTTGAGGTGGTTCTCCAAGCTTTAGCGAGAGCCAACCTCAAATTAAAACCGTCTAAGTGTGAGTGGTGCCGCAGTGAGATTAATTTACTCGGCCATGTAGTAAACGCAGAAGGGGTGGCTACACAAAAGGTTACCACAGAAAAGATCACAGCCTTTAACCGCCCGCATAATGTGAAAACTATCAAATCCTTTCTAGGGTTATGTAACTACTACCGACCGTTTGTCCCTAATTTCGCTGATCTAGCAAAGCCATTAAACCGGCTACTAAAGAAAGAAGTCTCTTTTGAATGGACAGAGGCCTGCGAGGAGGCGTTTCAACAGTTAAAGAAACTGCTGACCTCGCCGCCCTTACTAATTCATCCAGATATAGGAGGGCATTTCTATCTACTAACTGACGCATCAGACGCCGCGTGCGGTGCAGCGGTTTGTCATAAACTAGATGAAATCTACCGTCCGGTTGCTTTCTGGGGGTGTACCCTCCGTGACGCCGAATTAAATTATTCGGTAACAGAGAAAGAGGCTCTGGCAGTAATTAAAGGTATTAAGAACTATGAGGACATGTTGCAGGGAGCTAAAATCACGATAGTGACTGATCACAAACCGTTGATCCCCCTGCTACAAAGTGCCTACAAAGCCCCGTCAGCCCGGCTGAGACGGTGGGCTTTAGCGCTATCAGATTTTGATTTTGAAATCATATATGAGCCAGGAGCGACTCATTTTCTGCCGGACTATTTGTCTAGAGTCTATCATGAACATGTCCCAGGTGAAGAATATGAGCCCGCTGTGGGATGTGAGTTATTTGAGGCCGAAATTCAGGATGAAGAGCTTTCTGTGGCTACAGTAATAAACGCACAACTCCAAGATGCTGAGTGCGCGCAATTAATAGACTACCTTCAGGACGGAGACCTACCAACAGATCCCCTTGAAGCTAGGCGGATAATGGACCAAGCTGATTTTGTGGGAATGGTAGCACCGGGGGTGCTCTGTAGGTTCAACGTCAAAAGGTATAACAAACACCAAGACCAACTGGTCAGACTAAAACCCCGTATGATAGTTCCAGGAAGGTTAATTCCCAAAGTCCTGAGACTATTACATAATGACATCTTGGCTGGGGGACATGTAGGGATCAGTAACCTTACTACCAAAATCTCTGATAAATTCTACTGGCGGAACATGAACGCCGACATAGTGGACTATGTGAAAGCTTGTGAGACCTGCTCTCTGAGGAGGCGGGCCCCACATTTTAAGGCTTTGGCCAAGTCTTGGGAAAGGCCGACTCGGCCCTTTGAGGTGGTACAGTGTGATTTTATTGGACCACTAAAGAAGGCTAGAGACGGGTCAAAATATATCATGACCTTCATAGACTTGCTAACAGGTTAGCCAGAGGCTTTCACCACTAAAGACTCCACCGCGCAAACCGCGGCCAACTGTTTCCTAACCGGGATAGTGTGTCGGTATGGGCGGGTAAACCGCCTGCACACAGACCGGGGGGCGGCCTTCTTATCGGGGCTGTTCCGGGAGATTACTACACGATTGGCGTGCAAACAAACGTTCACCACCGGGCGAATGCCAACCGGCAACGCTCGGGTAGAAAGACTACACAAAACCATTGAAAACCTGATCGCATATTATATTCCTGATGACCACTGTAACTGGACCGATCTACTCCCCATAGCGCTATGGACGGTTCGGTCTACGATCAGTGTGCGGTCGGGCTACAGTCCTCACACCCTACTGTTTGGCAGAGATCCAATCAGTATGGGAATGCCTGAACAGGGAACAATCCCTGAAACGCTAAACGACTGTGAATTCTTCATGCAAACAAAGGACAACATTGCTATGTTTAGGAATATGGCAGAAAGAGTAGTTCAAAACTATGAAAAAGATCTGAGAGTAAGAATTGATGAGCGGGCGCGGCCCACTCAGATGTACGAAGGTGATATGGTATACATGTACGATCCTTTAGCCAGTGAAAATAAAGCGTCTAAGTTCTCAAACAGGTATACTGGACCATACAGGGTAATAGAGACTAAGGGGGACCATCTCGTTAGGCTGGTGTCGCTGAAAACTGGGAAACAAATACCACATTTAGTGAACATTTCAAAGCTCAAACCTGCACATGGGCCTTGGTCTCCCGCCATCCCTCATGTTATTCCCAAACTGGTGAGAGAAGCAAAAATCACTAACTCAAAAGGGGCAGATCCTGACCGAAACCCTGAATTGCATCACACTCCGACGGGTGAAATTGCTGAAAAGGATGGCAAAATAAGGGGTGCTGAGACTGAAAACTCAACGGGAACGACCGGTCCCCGTGAGCATGATGCAATTCCTATGGCCAGGAAGGTACCTACACAAAAACCTGGTCCAAGTCCCACCGATTTAGCAGAATCGGACGGGCAAATCACTGATGGTCAGGGCGCCAGTGCGGACACCGCGCTGTTACCAAACTTATCCTTTGTTCCTAACAAAGCCGCCTGTGAACGGGGAACAGCTGGCGCTAATGGACAGAGGAAACGCAAACGAGCTAAACGAAGGGGCAAAAGCCAGCCGTTGGAGGGGAGATCCCCTCCAGGCAACAACAAGCCCATAAAGCTGTCCTGCGGTGATGTACCGATCTCGGATACATCGGAACAGAGCCCAGAAAAAACAGGAGAGGACCATGTCCCAACGAAAGGTGGCTATAACCTGCGTCGGAACCGACGCCCTAACTACGCAGCTCTGTTCAACGGCGGGGAAAGCGACGACATGGATGATTAATACAGGAAATCTTGCCGCCCTGTGAAAATAAAGGCTCGGCGGAGCGGCACCGTTAGCATCAACGCTAATGGAACAGGTGGCCTACCTCACGGCCACCTCGCCGCGCCCAGGGGCGTGGCAGAAAGGGAGGGTGCGCACACCAAGGGAGATGCCAGTGGTTGGCGTCATCTCCTGGGACCGGATGCAAGCGTCCCCCGCCTGAAACAAGATACAGCTCCAAATATGGAGACGGCATGGGCAAGCGGATCGGTTATAATTTCGTGGGATCCGCGCCGATCCACCAGTCGGCCCGCAACTCTGCTCCTAGACGGTCACCTCTGCTGCAGGTGATTGAACGAAAGTTGGAGATAGAAATTGTTCAACTTTCGACTTCTCCTGGAAGGAGCGGAAAGAGAACACTGATCCACCGACTCATGGGGAACTGCCTAGCCCTCCGGCCTCATAGCAATCCAAAGGGAACCACTACTTTCCCTGCGGACACGGAGGGAAGGATCATCGTCCCCCTGAGAAGGAAACGGATTAGCCGTCCCCACCAGAGGGCGCTACCCACCAAGGGAATGTTCGTTGGGCCATTCTTTTAGAATTTTACCAAATGAAAGAAAAGGCAGTCGAGAAGGAGAGTACTAAGAAACGACCGACTCAGACCCTTAGGCGGTGGAGTTGGCCGGGCCGGGGCGGTGTCCGTCCGGACTCAACCGACGCCGGGATTGCCCGGAAGAAACCAAGGACACCAGCCCGGCGGCCCACCAGAACGACCGCAGGCGGAGCCAAGAAGTCCGCTAAATCGACTCCAGCCAAAAAGAAGGCAGCAAATAAAGACTTTTACAATTTGTCTGAGGTGAGTGACTCGGAGCCCGAGCCAAGGCTAACTGCGTTGGCCAAGCCGGTTCAGAAGGGGGAAGCGAACACCAGACCGGTGCAGATTCAGGCCGGCTGGTTCTGGGACCTTACGCAACCACTGTTCCAACTATTTGAGACTGTTGACGAAATTAGAAGGACAGTGGGACTGGATGTGCCAAAATCGAACAAACAATTAGCTGAGATTAAAACTCAGGTAGCTCCTTTCATTCAAAGGACCACCCAAAACTCTAAATGCGTCAGGGAAGGTACCAGACAACAAACAACACGAGGCGGCCGACCTCTGCCCACTCTGGAAAGGCGAACGGGAGGGGAACAGCTAACCGTCGCCGCTCCAGGACTAAAAGTGGAGGTAGCACCCGTTCAACACGCGCCAACCCCACCGGTGGGGAACGGGCCAGCGGGAGCTCCCCTCCTCCACCACTTGCAGCCTGCGGACCCCGCTTGTTTAGACTTGAGCAGCTTGACAACGAGCTGCAACGCCAATCCCTCACCACTGCTATGGAACCAGCAACAGTGGACGCCAACCAGCCAGCCGGGGGGTCCACTGTGGCCGAGCCCACTCCCAACGACAAACCCACCGCAGGTGCCGCACCCGTACCCCTCGAGCCAACCGTCGTACGACCCAACGGGGGCCGTTTCGGACTGGAACCTACTAGGCCAAGACCCCTCAGAGCAATGCGCCCCTCGTCCTGCGAACGTATGAGAGGCTTGAGGATCACGGTCACCAAGGACGAGAGCGGAATCATCAGGCGAGTGGTGAATGACAATGGGCAAAACCTCTATGAGCATGTCCCAAACTAAGTGGACCAGGGGGCCCGAGAGGAGGGCATACTTCGGCGCATGGATGATAGTGGTGCGCAAAAGAATGAAGGTAACTTTGTTGTGAACATGTTTTAAATAAACTATAAACTTGACTCTCACGGACTAGCGCTAAAACCAAAGACAATGAAGTGGTCGGTGCTGTTCATTTTTGCCATGATAGGAGGCATTAAGGGGGTGCGAAATGACTCCAGCCCACCTGAAGGGCTAGCCCCTAATGCTGAAGTTATAGCTTTAGAACAATATGGAGTAGTGTTAAAACCAGGGAAGTTAATGTCCACCGCAGATATCACTCACGTCCGACAAGGCTTCCTAATCACTATTCCAAGGAGGCGTTCCTTCATCAAGGCTACCTTTGGCCAAGTCTGTCATCGGTACCTAAAAGGAGGAGACGCCCTTGACCGAGCCTGTTACCATGTCAGGTCGCTGGTAAACTGGATGGATCAGACATCGCAGGCGTCGGTACAGGGAAATTCTTAATGAAACCTTAAGCTCTCTGATTAAGAACAATCAACAAAAATCTCAAAATCAAGGGTCGGAATTAGATTCAGGTGGAAGGATCAAAAGAATGAAGAAACTGCCAAACATGCTGGACGATCCAGGATGGCCGACCTTTCCTATTCCAACCTCATGGAATCGGGGGCTGTCAGCTGACGTCAAGTATAACAGGGAATTGATTAAAGTGTTGCAAGAGTCCTCTGACCAGATGATCGAAGATCTGGCGCTAATGAACGATAAACATGACGAGGCTGTGGAAAGGGTTAACCACGTTGTGATAGGTCTCCTGGATAATCTGAGGTCACTAAATAAGGCACACAATACTACTCGCCGGAGAATGAGACTCGTCCAACATAAGGTGGACTGGATGGAACTGTATCTGAACATGATACCTGTAGCTCTGGAAGACAAGTTAGGAGAAATGGTGTATCTTCAATTGGTCGTCGAGCAAACGCGCGTGTTCAGGAAAGGCGTACAGCACCTGACACGGGGCCAACTGACCATGGACTTGGTGCCTCGCCAATATATGGTCGGAGCGGTCCTGGAAGTCAACAGGTATCTGAAGGGAATCCATCCCAGATTCCACGTGGCGTTCACAGACCCCTCCTTCTATTATGAGAACAGTCAACCCTCATTTAAATTTGATGAAACCACCCAGGAACTGATCGTGTATGTAAGGGTACCAGTGGTGGCCGACGAACATTTGTTTAGAGTCTACGAGGTACTAACCTTTCCTGTGCCAGTGCCAGTTAGAGGACGACAAAAGAAGGACGCTCTCCAAATTGTTAATCTACCAAAAAGTGTGGCTATGTCCATGTCCTGCCAGTACTACGTACCACTGGCTAGCGGCAGTTGGTCAGGCTGTTATGGACAGACCATCACGCTGTGTAAGGATCTACCCTACATGAAAAAGATCACGGACAACACCTGCACCGCCGCCCTGTTGAGGCGCGATGACACGGCCATACAAGAAAAATGTGAACTGGATTATCTTTTGGAAGCAGACTTTGGAGAAATGGCAGTGTATCTAGACGACGGAGATATGCTTGTGGTCAGCGCTGACACCCGGGGCCAAATGATTTGCAGAAACCAACCCGCGGTGGAAGTGAACATAGAAAACTATGCGCGAGTCCAGGTGGAATGCGACTGTGCATTTCAAACACAAGGATCATGGATACCGTATAGCTTACGAAACTGTGACCGACACACCAGGATCACCACGGTCGTGTATCCACATAATGACTTGTTGGAAGCGGCGGGTCGTGTGAAGGGGTGGGACACTAATTTCACGAGGATTGAGAATGAACCCACTATGTTAGAATCCGATCCTATCCCTGAAGCAATTAGAAAAGAGCTACTGGAAATCGAGGAGAGCCTAAAAGTCAGAATACCTGTACCCTCCTTGGCCAAGCGGATCCAGAAACACCGGAAAGACTTGGCTAAGGGCATCAGGAAAGCCACCGACCGTTACGAAGTGGACAAACACGCCCCATGGTTTTCTATAGGTAACTTCGGAGGCGGCTTTGGTCTCCTCACTATTTTCTGCATAGTGATAGCAGTGACGATTATTGGGTGTATCCTCTGGAAATGCTGGCGGAACCACCAAGGCAAGGCTGCCCTAGCCGGTCTAACTATGACTTTACCTCGGGCCGTGGCCTTGGAGACGGCGGACCCGGAGGAGCTGCTGCGTCGTGAAAAGGAAGTAACCGAATGCCCGGACACGACCGCCAACCCCACTGCGGTGGCGGTACTTGCTATATTACTGGCAGTACTAGTCATCGCCATAGTGGTCCTCGTGTGGCGAAAGTGGAGGTACATTAGAAGGAAGACTGTAGATGGACTATACGTACAGTTTGCCAACCCACATATGATAGAGACAATCTTCCTAGGTGAACTGGCCATGCCTTCTGACCACACTTATACGGAGGGTTATGTGCTCATTAGGGATCTACTGGTGACCCAACTGTGTCTGAAATACACCCTGACAGTTACCTGGGGGGCGCAGTTGATGGGAGCGGCGACTAGACCTGGGCAACATCCATCTAAGGTGCCACTACCAGATACCCTGAGGGTGTCTAAGAAACTAGCCCGTCTAATGATGAGTAACTTAAAGTACAATACCAGGGCCAGACTCCTGAGATACTCCTCGGGGCTGGCCACTCCTGTACCCATGGGAGTACCTCGCCTCATCGACGCAGGTTGGTCCGATGTCGGAGCGGACTGGCCTCAACCAGTGATGGGACATGGAACAATGCCTAACCTCTACGGCGACCGGACCGGGTCTGCCCAAAAGACAGTAAGACCAGGGACATCCGGAAAGGATCCAGGAACGGTTTATGAAGTTATCATATGACAATGTAATGAGTGTTAAGACCTGACCTAGTGCTGTACAGGTAAAATTGGTGAATTAATAATACAATGGTACGAGTACTAAAACTAAAATGTTACAGGAAGTTAGCTGGGCACTGCCTGTTTAAGTAGGTAAGGTTCTGTTGACTAACCTGATCAATAATGATTCACCAACCAGGGAAACCTGGGTCGGGTAGGCTGGTCCAACCGTCTCTCTATGGACCCATGGGTTATCTAAATTTCTCTCAAGCTGAGTGTCCCATGCCCGGTAGCCTAGCTCAACACTCTTATTGTTATTGATTTGGCAACTCTTTTAAAATAGGGAACCATTTGGAACCGATCCTAGTGTCGCGAAATTTTAGCATTTAAAAGATACTCAAAATTCTGTACAAAACCTAGGTGCGCTCAACGGGACCAATGCTCCCAACGAGCGAAGTGAACTTCCCCAAGCAAGTACCATCTACACCTGACCCCTGTGCTGTTGTTACCGCTAGGATCGGGCTGCAGTACAGGAGTCACTTGGGGAACGCCACTGTCTATTCTTTAGCATGCTTACATATATAATCTTCTCAAAGATGAGGGGGCTGCACAAGCAGCAGGAGCCTGCCCACATGCCTGGTGTCAGTGGTGCCTGACAGGAGGCAGGACGTTGGGGTTACGCGTCACTGACGCTGCGAAGGGCACTGGGGTGGACGCCCGACCATGGCAGTCACTATGCCCCGGGTGGGTTGGCTCCTGACAGCGGTCTCTTCATCACAAAAAAAATCGACGAATAGAAAGAAAATTACCCAAAAAACTAATATATAAAGCAGCCCAATATTTATTTAACTAAGAGCCCTTCCTCAGGGAATTCTGGGCAAGTTGTGGTAAGAACATAAGAACGCAGAATATTTAGTAACATTCAAAGGGGGAACGCTCCGTGACAGCGCACGAGAGTACCTTATACGTGGCTCGTTTGCTTCTGGTACAGGCACGCTACAACAGGCAAGGATGTGTACAACTCCTGCCAAGGCGTGCTACATTCAGAAAGTATAACGGAGGTCACAAGGAAAAAGAAGTTACGGGAAAAATGCGGTGAACTGGTGACATTCACAGGGTGCTAACTCCCTTCTTCATAAAGGCGACTTTCACCTGTGAAGAGGGCCTTCTCCCTGTGGGGGGGAGTTCTAGCTAAAACCCACAGGATGATGAGACGAGGCGCTGTACAAAATGTGTAGTCTCGTCGTCTTGGCTATGTGTAATGATCACCGAGTCACAACATATCCTAGTCGTTGGGTCCTTTGATTTTACTGTAAATCAGGATCCAGCGAAATGCGAAAAATAAAAAACAACTGCCCAAAGGTACAAGACTAAGTTATTTAGGCCATGTTTAGACCAGTTTTAACCGGGACTGAGGCAAAACGGCAAGAAGTCAAGTTTCGACCCGGGTAAATTAGAAATAATCAAAATTAATAAAGAAGACGTGCGGCTTCAGAGCTGACCGCCGTCGAGAGAAAAAAAACAAAAAACAAATGAAATGCTAGTCTTGACCGCCGTCGTGGCGCTAAAAAGTAACCGGGTCTCCGCTCAACAGTTGAGCTGAAGAGGGGGGACACGGTCTACTAATTCCCTAACAAACGGCTGCAAAAACTTAGTTGAAAACCCCTAGCTAATAGTCTACCCTTTCTATTAGGAAAGAATTAAATTACTAAAACTGTCTATAACATTAATAGATATTCCTGCCCCGCGTGCGCATAGTTAGGATAGGCTGGGGGCGGAGTCTTTTCAGGAGTAGTCTTGACTCTCCACAAGAAAAACGGGCATAGACCTGAACAAAGGACGGGTTTAACCTTGTACTGTACTTCGGTAAAAGCCCGACTTACTAGGTGCTGTCTGGAAGTGAGTGATCTGAAGAGATGCATTTACACATCTCTATAATTTAAAGGGGGTGTAGGCTGCATATATAAAAAAAAAAAAAAAATGCAGTCTGCTCCCGATTATAACAATGGGAAACTCGGTGCTGCCCATTCTGGTTCTATGGATGGGGGGTACCGACAAACCACGTGTAACTAATGAGGACCGGGAATCAGATCAGAAATGAACCTGAATCTGAGACCCGATCCTCTAGTGATAACTAATGAGTAACGAATAATCTCAAACCCCTTTGTACAGTTAATATTTAATGTCTTTCATGACACCTACACTTTTACGGAATGAAAACTACCCCACAATTTTTCATGTCTGTTTTCCCCATGTTGTGTGTTGTACAAAATAAGACGGTGAATTATTACTGTTAAAATATGTATAATATCTATTTATGGAACTGTTTGGTGTTAGGGGCGCACCTGCCTGATGCGGTAGGAGGGCGCCAACTACCCAGTATAACAGTGGAACTCGGTATTCAAACCCAGAGTAAATATAGGGGTTGGACGCCGAGCTACCACCTGTAACTAACAAAAGAAGGGAAGAGGTTTATCTTAACATTAACCATTGAAGTGTGTTGGTAAATTATTCTAACACAATGGACATAAATATGAGGTAAGTCAGAATGACAACTGGATATACCGTTCAAGTATTGGCTCTTAGAAAACCAAAGTAGTCTCTTAATTAAACCACAATAGACCCAGCTCTTACCATCATTCTTATCTCCCCACCTGGACGACACTGCACAATAATACTCACTATCAAACTTATTCTAACACCATGACACTGACACAGTCTTGTTGTTAGACTCAACACGGGATGGATAATTGTGGCCCTTGCCACTCCCTCTCAAACTTACCTAGGAGCCGCCGACGGCTAGTCGGACGGCTCCACCTGTGGTGTCTCCTCATGTGGTCACCACGTGAATGTTTCCAGTATCCTGTAAGGGGGACAACTCATCAAAGAATTCTGCCACAGCCAATCTAAAGCTGTGCAGTCTGGACCAAAGTACCTGGTCACCAGCAGCTCCTCAAAACTTACCACGGAGTCGCCGACGGTCAGTCGGACGACTCTACCTGGGGTGACCACATGAAGCGCTTACGCTTTATAGTCACCAAATAGTGTTTCCATTACCTTGTACGGGGAACGTCAAAACAAAGAATTCTGTTACAGCAAATCTAGTGCTGTACAACCCAGACCGGAATCCCTGGTCATCCACACAACTCCATTGGTGCAGTGTCAGTCAACTAGTAGTTAATAGTAATAAAGTAACACTCTCAGGCCAACGCGGCACAGTCGACCCACACATTGAGAGCCTGCTTGAATCGGTAATGTCAACAAACCTCGAGTCAGAAAAACCCCCTATTATCGCTCAACCACACGCGAGATAAAATGTTTGATCGTGTTCGCCTAAACAACTCCTCCCACTAAAATCATAAAAGCCCGACGTCTCCCAGTGCCCAATACTACCACCTTATGCCGTTCATATTATCATCAGTAACCACAGGACCTGGAAAAGATAATAAGTTTAGTACACAAGGTCCTAAATCTCAGCCCGCGTCCACCATCTTGGAACCAAAAGTAAACACCAGGTGGCCGCCCACGCTACCCGTTACAAAAATCACCAACGAAACACAGTTTCTGGTTCTGGGAATGACATCAGCTTCCGGAATTCAACCACGTGAAGGCGAGCTGAGAAAACTGCTGACTAACTCCTGACCAACAATCTCCTTAAAATTTACGGGTTAGTAGCCTACCTAACGTGCGAATAATAGGGAAAACCAGGAACAATACTTACCAGGCGGAGGGACGGTCGAGGTGAAGCCACGGCTGGGCAGAGGAGGGCGACTCCCGGCAACAGGCAAGGAAGGGCGACGGCTACTAAAGTCCGGTACAACAACAGTCTTGCGGTCCTTGCATCCCATAAGAACGGACTGGCTGATGCCTCCTGGATATATGTATCTTAGTAAACTAGGTGCTAATCGGGAATTGGATCACCAGAATCAGTTGATGGGAATTACTTAAAAAAAAAAAAAAAAAAAATCAGTATTTACAAAAGACCGAGTGCCGACGGCCTAGCGTGCCACTACGGGCAGACGGGCAATCAACCGCCCTAACACCCGCGCCCAACGTCGAATCACTCTGTCAGAGGGCCGGTAACCGTCTACCAACTCCCTAAAGTCATTGACGTTGATGTTGCCGTCAGCGACCGTCCGTATGGCATGGAGCACCCGCCCCGTGTCCGCTGTGGGCACCCCGAACCATTCATTGGCCCGGCGCACCTCCCGGCTGACCTTGGGTACCAGACGGTTCACCCATTTCTGCAGTGAACCGTCGCTGTCCGTGAGGGCCCAACGCTGCACATCGAAGCCGGAGGGAGTGGTCATCACTAGGGTGGACGGGGCCGGGTGGGACTTCACGTTTAAGAAAGCCCGGTTGATGGTCTCAGCATAGAATTTGGCCGCGGCGTCTGAGCTGGTGTAAAGCGGGATGTACAACTCCAGCTCCTCGTCCCACGTGAGCACGTCCAGTAGATTGCAGACCACTACTAGGATGTCGTCCGGCCACATAACGTGGTGCGCGAACGCGTATCCTGACAGTTCTGCCGTCGTGGCGTCCTGACAGGAGAACACGACACAGGTGTGTTCCACGCCAGTAAGGAGAAGGTCAGGGTACTCCTCAATTCCGCCCTCCCGGTCTGAGCAAAACACTGCTACACGGACCATGCTGGGTGATGTTTGGAGAAAAGATGATAAAGGTAGCTAGCTGGAGAAAACACGTCTTCGCACGCTGAAATTACCGCCGGCACTGATTAAAATGACGTCAAAACGAGGCTAATTTGGGAAACCCCTTTTTGATCCGAGGGATCCAAATTTTGAAATCGGCTAGCATGATCAAACCATCGTATAATTTCTTACAAAATCTGCGCTAAACTAAAGCTTAGGTCCCCAACCAACGTAATCAGGCGATAAAATTAATTAATCTCGGCCCAAAATGTCAGGTCGGGCCTGCAAACTCGCCAAATTTGTTCGAAGCAGAAATTTGCCATCCGGGCGCTTCGCGCCTGGAGGAATCAAATCGAGGTCAAACCCTGGAGGGGAACTCCAGTCAAGCGTCCCGCTAAGTACACGTGTACTAAGCATGACTGGTGGGCGCGCGACGTGGATGGTAATATTTTCTGAATCAAACTGCTTAATGTTGCCAGGACATATGCATGAACCTTGTAACTATTGTAAACAACGTTGTTTTAGTTGAAATTTGGTTGAAATTTGACACGCATTGTACAATGAAACTCGTTCGTTCAAAATGTCCAAATTTTCCGTATTGATTTTTATTGTGTTAACTCGTTCTGAAATTGGATTTATTGTGTGTTTGTTACTCTTAGAAGGGTAAGACAACTTTATACTGTATAAATGTTGAGTTTTGTTGACTTGTGTTCCAAATCGTATAAATCAAAAACTGTACAGGTATGTACTAAGTCAAAACTGAATTTGTCACCTTATGCACGGGTGTCGTTATCCTTAAGCCTTAATATGGGTTGACAATCCTGTGAACTCACCTTATCACCTTATGCACGGGTGCCGTCATCCTTAAGCCTTGATATGGGCTAATAATGCTATGAACTTACCTTAATGTACAGGTATGTACTAAGTAAATACCAAAAAAAAAAGATGAACACTTCTTCATTCTCTAAAACTGACTTTGTCACTTTGTCACCATGATTATGTCACCATTTACTTTATCATACAAATGATCATGTTATCATTCTTCAACACTTACTTTGTCACTTTATGAATGGATTCCGCTAGCCTTGAGCTTCAAGATGTGGAAAACAACTCGATAACTAATTTCATTCATGAACTTGTGTTGAAACAGAATCTACAAATCCACTGACACTGTGCTGAATGTACCACGAGAGTCAAAGCCACCCCACATTGGTTTCTCTATATTAAATAACAATAATAACAAATATACTCAATCATCAAAATTGGGAACCTATCGCATTTGATTGAAAATCTTCATTTGGTTTGAGCTATGTCGTCCACCTCCATAAACTCAAACACCTGACCGCCGTCGAATGTACTAATAGCTTAGCACTTTTAATATATCATCATGTTGTATAATCTAACAAGGATCAGGCTTAGCAAGTCTATGTCAAGTCTACTTCTAGAAAGAAATATCTTACGCTCCTAGCGCCACCTGTTAACCAGTATAAAAGGCGTTGCAAAGTGAGGAGCAGGCGGTTTAGTGAGAATGTCAGCTGAGTGAGTTTAGCAAAGGAGCTACTTGGAGTAAGTACATCGGCTCCCGCGTAGCAGACTGGAGTTTACCTATACCAACTACCTCGGGCATAGGATTGTGATAGGGCTAAGCACTAGAGCGGTCTAGAATGTGCTGGAACAACTTGTATTCTAAATGTGGTTGATTGCTGATAGGAGATGGGAGGTGGACTGATGGAGACTTATACACAGTGGCTTTGACTCGGGATGAGATGTTTACTGAATAAAAACCCTTTCATATTAAGAGCTCCCTCATCGTTCATTTCTTTTGAACTATTGGGAAGTGAATGAGCTAACTTTAAACGCAGTCTGATTGACTCAGACATTCTGGACAAACGACTCATGGATACTTAGTTATATACTCATCGCGCAGTATTAAAACAAACATTAACAATAGTTCAGTATTAGCTGTGAAAACTAGCTCAAACTGAAGTAGAATGCCACACAAGATGGTAATGTTTACATTTTTTGTAAACAAACACCATTTTTGCGGATCGACATTAATTGATTTGAGCAAGAAAAACGTGTTTTAAATGATTTTTTACCATATCCCATGGTTTAGATTTTAACATGGGCCAGAAATAGGCTCAAGGATTGGATTTCTATGATTATTTGAGTTTGGAAAATTTCATTGAATTTATTGGTTTTGGCTCCCTTTAAATTAAAATGCCCATTAAAATAGGCCTACATGTCATGCAGTATGGAAATTACAATTTCAGATGACAGTCCATTAGATTGAAAGATATCAGGAAAACTGTCTGAAATCATAACCGAAAAGGCCTTTGCTGCTTAGTGATTACATGTTGTCTGTTCTGCCGCTGGACCCAGAGTGCCCCTTTAGCATACTTCTCAACCCTGTGCCCCTGACAGGGTCATCAAAGGCTGGGTGTGTGGTGTCCTTTCTATGGGACATTGCTTATAAAAGACCCCTTGCCACTCTTTGAAATCGGCAGGGTATTGCACCCGTTGGTGGGCTTCTTCTAAATCAAGTGATAGATACAATCACCTTAAGCTGAAAAGCATTATCTTGTACAAACTGGAAAGAACCTTGTGTGGTTGACCCGATATTAAACTACCCTAACAAACAAACAACCTGTAATTCCCCAGCTAACCTATGGTCGGTGACCTAGTTACAATGACCTAATTAATTGGCCACTGACCAATAGGGCACGGGAAAGTGTTAACAAACATTCTATAAACTCATGACATATCACACTATATACATATTTTATATATCTTTTGAGTATTATTATTATTCAGACACAAAGTGTGTATGATAAAGGAAAGATCTGGTAAATAATTGTAGTTGTTAGGGGGATGATATACCATGCCTAAGCTAAGGTATGATAAACCCAAGTCAATTTACGTGTAACTCTCTTAACTTTGCTTGGGACCCCCTTGAATATAAGAGCTGTTTAGGCCTCTGATCACTCTAAATCTACCTGTCTGAATAAAGTGGTTACACAATGTAATGCATAGCTAATGTGGCACAGATCTGAGCATCATGTCGGCCAGTAAATCTTGTAATGGACAATACAGTCTAAGTTCAGGCAGCCTTGGGAACGTCCTGAGATGAGCACTGCAGTCCCTACCCTATACAGACAGTTGTTGTTGACAGTAAAGACGTCTAACAATAACATTCTGTTTAGGTGAAGTTGGGACCTCCTCTAGTCAGGAGCTCACAACAATGTTCTGTTTAAAGATCCTATGACACGTTTCCCACTACTTTACCTAATAAGTACGACATATAACGAATATGTGAATATATCCTATTTAAACTATGGGTGTATCAATAATTTAAAAGAATTCGTTAACTAAACTGAAAAATTGTTGTGTGTGGACTCTTCTTGGCTGACTGGCAGGGAGGGGTGTGTGACGTCACCGGGAGACATGGCTCTAGCAGAGCCCATATATGTTAATGAATCTGGTAACATTCTAAATTGATGTATTCTTTTCCTATAAGACTGGTTTTTAAGTTAGCATTTGGATTCCCCTCCGCTCAGTTCCCCAAGGCTACACTCTTCATTTTGTGTTGTGGCAATAGTTTATAAATAGGCATGCTTTCACACCCATAGTCCTATGAATATTCGCGCTACACCTAACACCTTACTACACACTAAAGATTTTCCAGTAGGACGTCAACATGTAAAAAAACAACGGTAAAATAACACATGTACAATTAGGGTGCATAGAAGGAAGTCATTTATGCCTGAATGATGACTAAAAAACAACTATTTATGATTGGTTTTTAGTTAATTGCGAATTTAACAACCCCACAGATTATTACAGAAACGATATGACTGAGGCCTGAAGTCTCAGGGAATAGTTGTGAACTAGTACAGAGAACGTCTCCCATGATAGAATGGTTGCTTCTATGGTGGAAAGCATCAACAGTATTGTCATTCTTTTTTTGGTAGTACCATGTATATATATAGATATATATATATATAATCTTGTAAGACCCGAACTTAATAAGACTGGTTTCCTACTGTTTACATTGCAATTGTAAATCATCAACACACTTTAACTGCATAGCATTGAACTCTGCATAGATTATTGCATTAATATTTCGCATGATTTGTTAGGAAATGAAATATTTACGTCAATATTTTGTTTAGTTCTGGTAGTTCTAGACACTGGGGCCATATGGAGCTCTTCTCCTGATGACATCATAAGGAGGGGCCATGCCTGAGTGGGCACAGAGAGATAACATGCGGCTCAAGTCATTATATACCAGGGGCGGATCCAGGAGTTCAAAAGGGGGGGGGGGGGCCAACAAACATGAATGTACAGGGGGGAGGGGGGCCGACAAACATGAATGTACAGGGGGGAGGGGGGGGGGGGGGGGCCGGGCCCCTCTGCCCCCCCCCCCCCCCTAGATCCGCCACTGTATACAACTTTAGATAATGAGTGTGCGCTGAATCTATGTTTCTCCTTTCTAAGACAAGTGTTAATATATCTAATATATTTAGATGTATCAATTAAACAAATTCTGATTGTGTCGAAAAATAGTGTCACAGGAACTTTAAGTGAGGTCTGGACCTCACCTAATCAGAATGTCACAATGACGTTCTATTTTGATTTTATCTTGACCTAACCTCACCAGAACGTTATGAGAACATACTGTTTTGGTTAGGTCTCAACCTCCCAAAGAAATAATGTAACAGTCACATGACAATTTAGTAATGACAGACAAACCAAAAAAAGTATGGTCGCATAACGTGACTGTTATGTCGTACCTTGGCTGGGTACCCTATACAGACTGTTGTTACCAGTGTTGACAGTAAAGACGTCTAAAGTGGGGATTCCATGTGCTGACAAATTTAGAAAGATTCATTTGCAACACTGGGAAACACAGGTGAATTACACAATTGCCCACTTAATATTTAAGAATGTTATTGCTGTGCTGAAGTGCTTCCATCAGATTTACCATGTTTGATTGATTTTGTTGCCCTCAGCAATAGCTGAGCAATATAACGTTCATGGGCAACACAACAACAACAATTCAGAAAGGTTGTTGCCAACTATTGCTGTACTTTTGCTGAGTTTTTGTTGCCACATGGAATCCACCCTTTAAACAACGGGTGATGAGCACATGGTTATCACCAAAAAGCGATCACATGACAGGGACGGATTTAGGGGGGTGCCCACCGGGCGCGCGCCTCCCCTATTTTTGGCCAAATTTAGATTTTTTTAATGTAAAACTCTTTATCCCAGAGGGGGCGCCAGGACATTTTTAATATAGGCGCCCCCCCTTTCTTGAATTCCTGGATCCGCCCCTGCATGACCACGTCTGCACAAGGTCTATATGCTTATTTGATTTTAATGAGACAAACTGTTCTACTTCTGTTAAAATGCAGCAGTCGATTGTGTCCATATTAGTTTAATCCAAAACAATTAAAACAAAGTGTCATATTCAGTGTATCCTGTTAATTAAGAGGCAGTTAGCCCAAATTCATATCTGGAAACTTTGGGCGAGGGACCCAAGCCGTCAGAATAGACTGAATACATGAAGTTAACAACCGGAAACAGAGCATTAGATAAAACTAATTATTTTGACGATAACAAATATGAGTAATAACTTAAGAAGTGAAATCAAATAAACTTTTATATGATTAAAAAGCAGATTAGCAGCATATATACATTTAGTATGTTAAGGGGCCTTATAAGTGCAATAGTCACAACTTCAGAATCCACTCAAGTCAAAATGTCTCCTAGATCGATAAGTAGGTCTAAGGGCTAAGTAATAATGGGTAATTACAGAAGCTTAATCAACACGGGCATTGATACATCAAACAGGAAGACAAACACGGCCGACTATACGGAGTAAACATTGATCAATTACCACGAGTCAACAGTGGCCGACGGGCCCCAGCCGCCGCCGTGAACCTTCACAGCAGCCTCACGGAGAGATGGGGGACGGGGGCGGGCAGAGTCATGCTCGTCGGTTAGTGCTCACAAGCTTTGGGAACCTGCTCTACACATGGGCCTAGTATCCTGAGATGTGGACCCACTGCCTGGTGTGTGGCGGCCGTGAGCACGTGTAGACCGATGTGTGTGTTATAGGCCTAGCTCGGCCTACCTGGCGCCGGGCAGGAGCTGCTCATACCTCACCGTGAGTAGCTCGTGGGACACGTGACCCCGACAACGTCCCCGGGGCGGGTGACAGGGGGCGGCACCATCTGTTGATTACATGATATGACCAATGAGGACTGGTCACTGGGCCACTGACCGCGTCTTTAGTCACACCTACACAGTGGATGTGTTCGGATGGGACGTCCGACCCCATGCCGACTACACGTTATTTCACCACGTCATCGGGAATTTGAGATATTCTGATTTTTATACAGACAATATATTGCATGTCACACAATGGAATTACTGGATTAAGTAGTAATAGCCATGGAGTGAATCCCTGTAAGAGAGAGGAAATAACATTCAGTGAGAAGAGGAGATGTGGCGCATTAAAGGAAAAGTCGAGATGAGAAGAAACATCCAGAAAATGAGGTAGAGTTGTATTGTCTTATACTCATGGCGTCTCAGGGCCAATGGTACTGCTTGACGCTCTGGGCGCTGGTTCTGTCTTCAACTGGTTACAGTGACCCGAGCTCTGAGAATGGGAACCTGACACTTTCTGGGTTTGCACCTGAGGACCATCACAACGTGAGTAATGCCGAGTTACCTGGTTTATACCGGCCTTATGTCCCCCCACCCTACACGCCTGATAACACCACAGCCTGGTGGGACAACTCCACCGACCTGGGCGGGAACACCACCAAGAAGACGTCTAAGGGGGGCTCCTGCGGGCGGCAAGAAATACTTTACCACAGAAAACTGAACGCCCAGATCAAACTTGTGTGCGTACCGTTCCTGTGTGTGGTGGGGATCACGGGTAACGTCCTGTCCTTCGTCGTCATGGGGTCGCCCGTCTACCGCCGCAAGTCCTACTCCTACTACCTGAGGGCGCTGGCCGTCTTCGACTCCCTCACCCTCTTCACCAAGGCCGTGCTCATGGGGAACGACATCGCCAGCACCCTGGGGTCGGGGGCCTTCCTCCGGAGCCACAACCTCTTCACCTGTAAACTCTCCAACTTCCTGGAGAGCGTGGTGTTCGTCATGTCCTCCTGGATGGTGGTGGCCTTCACCTTGGACCGCTACATCGCCGTGTGCCACCCGTTACAACGCGCGCGTCTCTGCACGGAGACGCGCGCCAAGGTGATCATCGGCGTGCTGCTGGCGCTGGGCATGGCGTCGCAGGCCTTCCGCTTCCACTACATCTCCCACCTGGAGTACCGCGACCAGCCGTGCCACGCCCAGACCGAGCTGCGCATGGAGTACTTCGGCATCCACTACCTGTGGTTCAGCTTCTCCTTGCGGTTCGCCTTGCCATTCCTCGTCATCGTCGTCTGCAACGGGCTGATCATCTTCCACGTGCAGAGGATGCAGAAGATCCGGCAGACGGAGGAGCGCGACAAGAAGCGGCGCGCGCACATGGCCGTCACCACCCTGGTGGCCATCTGCGCCGTGTTCGTGTTGACCTTGGTGCCGAACGCCATCATCGCCATCGTCCTCTACGTCAAGGGCAGGGACAGGGCCGTCTACTGCGTCCTCTACAAGATCGACACGCCCTTACAGATGGTGCGTCTACTCAACTACTCCACCAACTTCATCATGTACGGCCTCACCGGCCGCCTCTTCCGCAGCGAGTTACGTCGCCTCCTGACGTGCCGTCGACCCTCGTCTTCGCCGCGGACGTCCAAGAAGGGGGTGGCCGTCACGGTGAACTTTAAGGCCATGCAGCGCCGACTTCCCGCCCTGGGGGTGGCCAACGGCGCCGCCCCGTGCCGTCGGGTCATCGGCGACGGCTCTTTTGAGAGAAAACTTTTCTTAGGCCCTAATGGCGTTGAGAAAGAACAAGAATCTGAACTTTGAGGTTTTGTATAGACATATTTAAGGGATGGTTAATTGTACAGAGTTCAGGTGCAAGGTTGGGTTGAGAAGGGATGTTTGGAGATAGTTGCAATATTAATATTCTTTTATTATTCAATTTGAAGGTTAAGTTTTTTTAAATTTTCAATCCAATCTTACAGTAATAATAATTCTTCCTTGGATATCCATGAAATATAATGGAGTAAAGTTACGATAACTAAATGATTTCGTTAGCAATATTCATTATACATAACGCTTTTTTTGTGTGAAATTGTCACAGAAAAACAAAAAACATTAAACTTGCATGGTTAACCTGGTACTGCGGTGGGTCCCCAGCCCTCATCGTTCATGATTGAGTAGTATACGTTTGAGAAGTCCCTCGGTCAGTGTCATGTTCCTTTATCACCCGCACAGCCAAAAAGCCATAACAAAGACCATACTGACATCCATAGAACTGCTTTTGACGATGGGATTAGGGTAATTGTATTTGATATGTCATTGTTTTAGCAAATAATATATAATACTGCTGCCTCCGTAACCATGATGATATATCATGATTGCGGAGGCAACTAGAACAGCAGAGGGTTGTATATAGTGATATATATTTGTACTTGTATCCTGATTATATATTTTGGAAAGAACGGTTGCAATTCCCATAAATTCATACAGTTTAACAAAAGCTCGACAATAATGATGTTCTGTTCTGTTTTGCATGATCTCGACAAATATACAACGTGTGTACAGATACAATGATACATGAATATAATGATACTGAGGTATATCTATATGCATTCTGACGTTGCCTTCACGGATATGATATACGTATAACAATCGTGTACGTCTAATTTGAGTTTGTATGTCCGCCGTATAGATATAAACACACTGCGAAATTACCATATTTAGGGGAAATGCGTAACTGGTTCACGTATGGGGTATACCCAAACCTGGGTGAAGCCCCCCCCCCCCCCCCCCGGGAATGTGCCTGACCATGCGTTTCATGAGTTGTCGTTATCATATTGAACATGCCATCAAGTGTATTAGGTCTGAATATAATGCATGAATAACCTATAGAAATATTTGTCATAAACTGATAGAGGCCGAACGATAGTTAATTATGTAACTTGCATTATTTTCTTACTTGTTGTGTTGCTGCCTATAATTATGTTATGGTATAGCTTCCCCCGCTGTTTTCTGCAGATACAATTCGTCCACTTACTGGTCTTACTCTTCCCTATTGCATGTTTAAAAGAAATATAAAAGAAAATGTACAAATTGGATAGATTCAAAATCAACCTACTCATACTGATTGATCAAAATTCAAACCCACATCTCTTTCGTTTAGCTGTTTCCTTTAGAATCCGTCACATGCAGTTAATGAATCCACCCCTTCCAATGCGCAAATTTCTCTTGACAGTTTTAAATTGCCGACTCAAATGCTATACTGTAACGTCTGATTCCATTCACAATGCCTTGTTCGAACCAACCAGCGCGGATAAACGCAGGGAAAGGGTGCTATAATATCCAGTTGTGGGCAATTGCTGCTCTTATGTCCGAGAACAGTGAATCGTACGGCCCCTCGGGCAAGGCTCAACTGCACTGGAAACTGTATAAACATTTGTCCATCCTGGGAAACCAAAGATTAGGATGTTATACAATAGATGGGGTATACATGGATAGTGAACACGCAGTATATCTTAGAGTGGGCTTGGAATTGCAATGACAAGTGTATTCGACATAGGTTTATGGAACATTATATGGCCTCTAGCAAAGCCGTCACCAACATAATTATTTATTTTTCACAATAACGCCACCTGAAACTGTAAAGCTGCGATAGTCTATCCAATGCGCTCGCAACCCCTATTTTGAGCAAAAGATTATTTATAATGAACAATTCTATTCCCCCGACGAAGCGCCAGTGATGTATGCTGGCCATCGGTGATTCGGAAACTGCATCCAAAAGTGGTTACGTATGCGTCAGGTGGCAAAGACTTACATTTCATGTCCGTCCGACAGATGTATTGTGCGTATAGAATAAGAAATGCTTTTCTGAATGGTATTAATTTCAGCAGGCCGATATAATTGTTAATTAAGAAATGTTGCTTATAGCTATAGTTTTATACTGGATCCGGAAAATTATAAGGCGTAATCGATAATGATAAATGCATAATCAGTGCCGAATCAATGATAATAATTTGGCCAAAGTTGTTTATTAATTGAAAAATGCCCTGCCTCCCAATGATCAAAGAGAATTCCACCAATAATGATAGATTTATTTGTCATACGAAAACAATTCCTCTAGATGAAGGTAAACAATGTATTTACGTATATTGAATATGAAATGAATAGGAGAAAACATGAGAGCTCTATATACTTTCCTGTGTGCTGCTAATTTTTACTTCTGTTGGAATATTGTTTGTATATTAGCTTTACAGACCTTTTCTCTAGCACATAACACTGCCCATATAGCTTCTTCAGCATTTGATTGGTCAAATTTTAACACAATTTTGCCTGGTAATTTTGAAATGTTTTCTCATAGGAGCCATGTGCTTGTGACGTTATTCTCATTAACGATTATGACGTGTAAACATTATAGCATATCTTTAAATGATGGTTTTGTCAGACAAGGCTCAAAACAACCGTATGAAATAAATATCTTTATGAAAAAATCATTTTCTTTCTTCTTACATCAAACACCCATTCTAAGAAGGTAGATATTATATTGATTAAGGCATCTATGGCTAATTTATTTGCTATACAGATTGTGAACACGTGTATGCAGTAACATTTTCACAATGTCATCCGAGCAGTTAATACTCCACTCGATACCAGTAACAGTCAATGATCCCCTTATACAATCACTTTGTAGAGTAATCCGTCATCATCTACCTGAGGCTTACAATCAAGTCCTAGACTATAGCACTGACTAGACTGGCTACCATGCTCTGTCCCCTCTAAAGGATGTTTCATGCCCCTTCATAGTGATGATTGCATTTATCATTAGCATCAACAGAACAGTGCATGTCTTACCAATCAACTTTAGACACTTTTACACCTGTACATTATTACTTAATATTATATAATTTAATATAATACATGTTAATTACCTATATTCAATTCGGTCTCAAAAGCCAACCTTGAATAGTCTTTACCATTGGAGTTCCTGATAACGAAATTGCTATTATCAACAATTATTCACTTTTTATCTTAAGGAAACTGCTACACAAAATACACGAAAACCAGAACATCTAAATTTGCTTTCAGAATATAAACACTAGAATTGCAGCCACTCGGAATGTATTAATGGTTTCGTCGGGTCAATCATATTAAGAAGATGTATGACTGGATCGTCGGGTCTTAGGGAGTGTTCCTATAATGAAGCTATATATGTTGAATCCTACGACAGTCGAGTTGTAGCCTATAGCATAGTAGACTTTTCTATAAGTGAGACTAGACAGTCGGGGGTTCTGGCGCTGTTACTGTTAGCAGCTGCCACAGTCGGGTTAAGTTCAGTTAATAAGTGTAGCCGGGCCTTTTTTGTTTTGTTTTTTGAAAACAACTTTAATTGGCATCTTCATGTGATCACACGTTCTTCCGTTATCTGTTGAACTGCGTTGAAGACATTTTCATATCCTACAACAACATTATAATGCACAGACGAATCGTATTCCCTTTGAGAGGTGCACAGCGTACCTGCTTAATACGCCCATCCCACATTGGGTATGTTCTAGGATTAGACAAGGTTGAAAAAAATTATTGTATGAGCCATCTTTGTTGCCTAGAGTTGGGGTTACTGAAATAACCAAGAACTGTATTTTTCTTTATACAAACGTATTGATAAAACAGTATTTGTTATTAAATTTTACCAATTGATAGATTTGCAGGTGTACCAGCCAATCAAAATGCTGCAGTTCAGGGCAAAATAGGGTTGGTTCCGATGGGAAAAGGCCAATATATAAAGCTGCATTTTACAATTTTTAAGAGCAATTGATCAACCAAATTGCTTTTGTTAATTTTGTATTATGCAACTATTTTCATGGAACAGGCACCGAGGCAATATAGAAAATGATTATTTCATTAAAATGTGATGTTTATGTAAACTGGAATGGGCTTATTGCATAAGGCCTACTAGATTTACCATGAGTATAATTGAACTCTTGTGTATGTCACAACTTGACAGACGCGCATTGTGATTAAAATGTTCTATAATGTAAGAGGCTGATGAAGGTGTTTACGGTCAGACCATGTACTTACTCTATGCAATAAGAGGTGTAAGTAGCATCGAAAGATCCATTATGGACCGATTAGGACCCCCAAATTTCAGTTTGCAGCTATGAGCTTGATGTACGGAAGAATCAGACCCCATGCACTTGGATCAAGCACTTTGAAAAAAGAATCGGGGGGGGGGGGGGGGGGGCGACCCATGGAACTTGGAAGCTGCACAAAGCCTATAGGTCATACGGCTTATAAAGATACCGTATATGATAGAGGCATGAGTGGTCGACAGGAAGATGGGCAGGTCATATCGTGTGAGTGGACAGCTTAGAGGGCATGTCGGAAGCATACCTTATTACTACAGACATGACGTCCTGGGTCCGCATGGACCTTCAGCGGCCGTGTCGACCTATATTCCTCTGTGCCAAAGAGCATCGCACCTGTTGATGGTCTCAGAGGAGTTAGGAAACAAAATAAGACAGGTGTGTGGGGTCCCTAATGTGTAATTATATAAACTGCGACAAAGTATATTGTAGGACTGTACATTACGACTAAATAGTTTCTTGGAAGTTATCTTTCACCGAGATGTTTCTGTGCATGGACGTCCAAAAACGGATAGATACCTATAGGGCCTATGTGTATACATCCTTTGTATTCATCAAATTTCTCATGTTGACGTGACCTTTTGTAAACCCTCATTCTTAAATTATTTCCTATGTTGTTTTCTATCAAAGGCACCTATAAGGAAATTGCACAATGTTCTACTAGGTAGGCCTATATGGCCAAGTAAGATTTTTGTAACCCATACTTTGTCGCATAGAGGAATGAGTAAGTTATTGGAGGAGTAGTAGGGATAACATCTCATGGGGAGGAACAATTTGTACGCAGGCTTGAGAAAATATAAAGTGTTATTCGTAATTTGCGAAAATTAACCAGCATACGGGAACAACGTAATGCAAGCAGGTAAAACACTATATTGATTGAATAGCCAATAGAGCATTTTCAATACTGTTTTCTTAGAAATGCATTTACAGTCCCTAATGTCAATACCAGTCCTAATACCTTTCATGGCAGCTCAAACACAGAGATACAAAAACGCCTTGTTATGACGTACATATTGACACTTGGTTAATTAGGTCCACCATATTGGCATTGTCAATAGCGCTTCGTTACCGAAGCCTGCTGTAATTCAGTATAGAGAAGACGTTAGATCTATGTACATCTATATACGTTGTAAAGGCACAGGGGACAAGCCGATATCGGCAGATCGGCACGGAAGTGGACCATTTTTCCTTTCTGGTTCTTCTTCTGTTCAAATATTTGCAGTAACCCTATATCTATTGCTTCATGCGGATGTGTGATTACAATTAATCATCGTTATTCTCAATCCGTCACATGGGAAAGTATCTATAAAAGGCGAACTTCTGAGAGAGGGTCTTATAGGGTTGGATTAAAGGAATTTATTGCATGGGTGCTTTGAGAACATTTCTAATTCAAAACGGCGAAAACGTGCCCATTCTAGTTATAAGCAGTAGGCATGTACTTAGGCATGATAGGTGGCTTAACAGGAAATTGTCCATTTATTATTACATGCACTTGTTGTCGATGAGGACCAGAACAAATTAACACATGGTGATACTATGATACTTTACCGTGGTATCACCTACACTATTGCCTTTACACGATATTCTAATCCAAATTATGAATTGCAATTTTTCAGCATGGGCTGAAAAGTAATGTGCACATCCACCTGGTCATACTATCGGGAGTTGACAACCATTAATTTTCGAGGGAACGTACACTTGGCATTTTGAGATGAGAACATGGGGTTACATTAAATAGATTGCTTGATAAATGTTGGGGCCACTTTCAGAACACATCAGCACATTAGTAGATTCCTGAAGAAGCTAATAAACAAATGTTAAGGCTTCAATATGTGTTTCCACTATACAATAACTGATAACCATGGGGATAGTCAAAAACAAACAGGCCTATAATAATTATGATGACCTAGGTATTTTCACCAATAAGAAGACTGAAAAAAAAAACCTGCAAGCGTCTGACATGTTTTGCAGAAAAGACTCTAACCCCCACTATTTGAGGAGTCAGGTTTGGCCGGCAGTAGCTGTCGGCCATGTTTGACCTAGACGTCCTGCGTCCGCCTACGTGGCTGCGCACGCATTACGAGCAGGTCATGCCCACCATGTTGACTCTTCCATTGATCCCCTAAAAGGTAGGCGAGCCGAGCGGTATAATGCAATCATAAGCATTGCTTTCTGAAGCTTCTAACAAGACGCCGTTGACCATCGGTAAACTATCTGACCACACAATCGATACAGCGGCGTGCATGCCATTAAACTGTTTAGTTGGTGAACAATAAGGAAGAAGGCAAGGGAACCTACTCACAAGCCCACCTGTTTGGATGTTTTAACCAAAATGTGTACAAACAGAGTATAACATAAAAACTGATATAAGCTTCTAATCATTACACTTATGATAGAGTATATTTTGCATGGTGAAATTTTGAATGTCACCGATACATCTATGGATAGGGCCTACGGGGGTTAAACAAACCAACCAACTTGCACACGCAGGAGGCTGAAAGCTTAGCTACCTCTTTTAAATCAAATTTAAATGCACTACCCCTGAACTAGCTACACTTCATATGGAGCAAACAATAAGCAGCAATTGTCGACCTGATTATTGACTGGAGCAATTTGTGAATTGAGGCGTTGAAACATTGAATCTCTCCCTTATTGCCCTTAAATTGATTAATGTGCCCATGAGGCGTGCCTATAGACTGAGACCGAATGGCAAAATTTATGTGGCATTTAACGCCTGAGTAATTATGTCGTTAGAAAAAAGCCCCACTCCATCTCCCCTTAAACGTTGCTCATCCACATTGTAAATGCACTCAGATACACACAAAGATTAATTCAGACCTGTGATCACTTCTAGATAATGCACACTCAGCCCAAAAGGTCAGTTCAACTCACACTGCAATAATCCTATCAAGTAATCAGGGACATTAGGGCCTGAATAACCAAAGTCGTTACACATTTTTCTCCATTGTGGCTAGATTTGAGTAGTTTTCAGAACAACCCACCAAATCAAAAAGCTTGATGACCTTTTGTCGTAAATGTCCTTGTTGGTGAACCTCTACTTGTCAACAGGAGCTTTTTCAAAACATAACTCCATGGGTATTGAGGGTGTGTAACCTGTTGTGCCACTTTTCCACTATTTCCACTAGTTCAAGGATGGCAATAAGGTCAATGACGAGTGCCTGCATGGATCACAAACAGCAAGACAGTTATCGAATTAATGTTCCTGGTGTTTTCAAGTACGACTCGTTTCAATAAACGTTTCATTTTAAGGAGACTTATTTAAAGGTAGCCGAATATAGTAAAATAACAAACGGAGCATGCCTTACTTTCTAAATAAACGATTATCACTATCATGTATTCATATAGCATTGACAAAACTTGCTTATACTGAAAATTCCACTTTTTTCATACAATTTTCACCATTCAATTGTGGCCATGGGCGGATAGGTCCCTTTACAAATACAATACCTATCAGTTTGAGAAAATAGGAAATAAAAGTAGGTTTTATGACTGTCTTTACCCAGTGTGAAGAAGGAAAAGGACTTTATGGTGGCGCCGACCATAACGTAGTTGGGTCTAGTATGTGGTTCCACCGGCTGTGGGTCTACAGGTGTATATTCATTAGGTGCGATTGGATACTTTGGTAGACTGACTTAGGTCCTGTCTGAACTCGGGGAAAAGGCAAAGGAAGAAGAGCACTGACCCTTTGCTATCCTTCTTTCCTTGATATGCAGGTTCGAGACATGACTGAAACCGATAGCGTTGTCCTAATATGCATGGTTGTCAGTTCTTACCCCACGGTTGTATTGTGATATGACAACATTGCTAATCTATATATCTCTCTTTCTCCCCGCCTGACCAAGTACTTCTGTCATCTATGTACATTTCCCCTTTTTACATGTTGATTTAATATTACCTGGATGGAGAATCATGCAGATCTAACTTAGATGTGTTTTGTTAGAATCTTACTTAACCTCTTATAATGTTTTCAACGTTTGTGTCAGAGTTCTAATAAGGGAAGTACATGTATAAGAAAATGGGAAAATCTTGATCTTGATTGGCTCAGTATATGAAGCCCTCAACCACATTGACCATCATAGCACTGTAAAGATATTTTGAATATCTGACAGTTTGCTCAATGTCACTGGATGGTATGATAACCACTACTGGTTAATGTACCCTACATAGACGAAGCTCTGATAATTAACATGGCAAACTAATAAAATTCACAGTAATAAATATAATACCAATTATTTGAAGCATGTTTCTAATTTGTATCACTTTTTATTTCTTATAGTTAGAGCATTTAACCAACGAAGTCTAACATTAAATTTTTTGTTCTAACGGAAACTTAACTGACTTGTGAGTTATTGATGTAAAACCCCAATCTGATGCAACTTTATTTGACGATTTCTAATCCGTCTACTTGAGCAGCTCATTATCAGGTTATTCAATAAAACATCGATATAACATCCCACCAGGGACATTAATCTTGAGCTGTCAGGAGACTTGACGTGTGTTAATGTAGTGTCCCAGATAGGTGCACCCATGAGTAGCTCAAGTCCCATAAACCACGTCTGCTGAGCAGCTCGGCCGTTAGTAGGTCATTGCGTCACGGCTGGCCCCGACCAGCGCTCAGAGTGCAGACAGCGGTCATTATTTAATCAGCCCGGAGTGGGCGCGGATTAACACCTAGGCCCCGGGGGGTGGGTGGTTTTTAATGCATGTTGGGTGTGGTGAGTAGCAGTGGTGCAGTGCCTGGCCTGACGTCAGTGTTGACCCGCCGTCCGGGAGCCCTCTCCCCGTGCTTACCTACCCCTCGGCCCATGCTAATCACCAGGTGGAGCCGCCACTGTCTGTTTGTTCCGGGGTCGCCAGGTGCCGATAAAGCTACACGTTAAGGTAGCCGCCACCAGCCTGGGTACATACCTAGGCAGCAGGCCACTTATGGCTTTTTGGCCCATCGTGCCTTCTGGCTATGACTTATTGTGTTGTTTTGTCTGCTGGGGGCTCAATGTAGACTGTATAGAGCGTTGTTATAGATATACATACATGTTTCAATATTTTGTTTCTGGAAAGGACATGTGTTGGGGGGGGGGGGGGGCGTCTATTTATGCAAAAGTTGTGTACACCAATCCAGTATAAATTACATGTATGGTTTTGATAATATTCATAATATCAGTATATCAATATTTTGCAAAGTGACAGCTGTACATGTTTATCATACTTTCATAATGCGTATACTACTTGAAGTACACTAAAAAGAACGAGTCTAGGCTAAATTCATCAAAATGGTAAGTATGATAAATTTGGCAGTGTGAACTGATGGCAATGTATAGTCAAGTTTTTGCCAGCCACCGAATCTAAAAATTTGTCAAAATCATATCATGGGATAAAATATGCTGTAGTAGGCACTCATTTGTCTTATTTGTCCTATCAAGGCAATCTAAATGGTCAAAATAGGGAGTGTTTGCAGGGCATGCACATGTAGTAAAGTATGGGGTCTACTTTTTGCATGAAAGTCTACGTTCTGCTAAGTTTCCATGTGAGAATAAATATTCTAATAAAGCCGTTGCTGATGGCAGTGTTCAATCTCATTATGAACGATAATTGTCCTCAAGCCTAGTTCCTAAATCAGGGACAACAGAGAACACTCGTGTGATTGGTCAATGTTCATTTAATCCAAATGCAATAGTATACGCCACTGAGCTTCCTTTGACCAATGTCAGTCTCAGAGATTGTCCGCTCTACTCCTCACAAACTAGTACTCCTATCTCAAGTCATCTATGTAGCTCTGCTCACGTGCCCAAGTGTTATCCCAGCTCACTAAGCCCTCACGTATCGGAGCTGCCTCAGAGGCCACTAGAGGTTTCACTCTAAAGAGTACATGTACCCACTTGCGCATCTTATTTACCTCGTTCTCTGACGTCATTTTCTCACTCTCCAATTGCATCACAGATGTGCATAAGTCAGAGAGATTATCTTAGGATGGGTCTAGTTTCTAACACCAGCTAGCTAAGATATCTACTGCGTAATAGAACTGACACCCACGTCAGTACAGTAGGCCCTAATCAGAGATGTGATTAAAGGCAAAACGTGAAGACAAATTTCATTAGGTAGTTATTTGTGATAGAATTGCCACTTTTAAAGCTTCTTTGTGGCAAAGGTATGTAAGGAGTTTAACATTGATACTACCCATATCCAATAGCTACAAAGTTTTAGCTTTCAGGATGGGAAGAAATGCTTAGAATTATTTAGAAAGAAACTTTGAATGTAAAGAATCTTATAGGTTAACAAATGAAGAGTTAAGAGAGAACCTTATGACCAATTTAGAGAGGGCCTTTTCCTGAGAGTAGTAATTGGAAGTCCGGGGGCTATTAGGAAGGCTTCATTTAAAATATAAAAACAATGCATTAATAGACAAACGGAGAAAAGGAATGTGACGATTGATATTGTCATTCAAATGCCTGCCTATTGCGTTCTGTTACCAAGAAGTCATATTTGCTCTTGCAATATCAGTATTGAACGGTCTCATGAACTGTCTAGCAAAGGAATAAGAAGAGGGGGGAGACTGTGCATGACCCATTCGCAGAAACACTCATAATCGCAGAAATAGAGAGCATGTCCTCTAATTCTGTGTCTGGCTTCACGGTGTCGCTGTATCATCTCACTATGGCATTTCTTTTTCTTTTAATTTAATCTCAAAACAATTTCAGTAGCACTGTGTATTGTGTTCTCCAGTCTGCCTCTTTCACACTGTTCCCCATACCAACTCGCCTGACGCTGCATACACTCCCAAAGTCGACGGTTTTAGTGCAGTCCAAGGCAATATTTGTACAAGACAAGGCGGGAGCGAGTCCCGGAGAAAGACCTCTGACAGATGCCAGAAGGTTATGAATAACAGCAATGCAGAAGCATGGGATAAACCATGTCAGTGTTCACTGTTCACATGGTGATGGGGGAGGCGAGAACCGAGGAGGCAATAGGAAACCTATATCACTTAATATGCTTCTAAAACCAACAACGAAGTGATGGGAACTACAGATTTCCTTGTGCCGAAGCAGAATATTGGCACTGTTCCTTCCCTATTCAGTAATGATTTTGCTTAACCAAGTATGTGGCATACAAGGCCAGGAAGTGAAATAATATCCACTTTAATTTAGGGATACTACGGGCATAGGCTCTAACATTCACACTGACAGAAATATTCAGCTGTATGTCTATAGACGGATTATGATGTAGGTCCTAAGTATGGAGGGTGTGGTAACGTTGCTGCAGTTCAGTTCCCGACTGTCTAATCATCCTCGATCGCTCCAGTAATACATGTAGTCAAATATTGCTGGGAGGAGCAGGTCTCGCAATGATTTGCTAACGTAGCGAATGAGTAAATGTGGCCAAATGAACAGGAAGTGTTTGATCCCTGCATCGTATCCCTCAAACTTATAGAATTAAAGGTATAACAACCTGTATACATGTGATCTTTTTCTTACTATAATAACTCTGAATCTTTCTAATAGTTCTAAATGTAACGGGTTGATAGGATATAACGATGCTGAGAAAAAGCATAACTTTGCATCTTTTTGGTTAATATCAGCTTGATTAGTTCTTCAGCAAAGCTTAATGTGAGCATACGGAAATTCACCTAACAAAAGAATATGCACATATATACATGCGCACAGATTAGTTTCCGAACACAGCCGGACTAGTAGGAGACTCCGAATGAAATCGCGCCTCACGTGGGTCCGTGGGTCGGCTGGTAGGCGGCCCGTAACACCGGAGTATAATCACGTAAGGTCTGGACTCATACCTCGGCCAGCTCCAGTAGATCGATCTGTGGATGTTATAACCAGAGACAGCGCCCTGTAACCCCAGGCTGGGGCTGGACCCTACCCCCTGAGGCTGAATTAACACCGTCCATTAGACCTATAGGGACCCCGCCGTGGAGCCAGCAGACAGAAGAGACCTTCATGGATATGGCATATCGATGGTTTACAAAACGGCCCATTCACGTTGGCACTACCGCTGAAAGTAGCTCGGTACTATAGGCCACCCACGTCTGATTTACTGAGGATTCCGGCCGCCGTAAGACCCAGCTGAGCAAGCATGGTTTAGGCGACTGTTACGGTCAATTTCAATTCTGCTCAATTTGCGGACCGCGCCATACTTCATAGTGAAATAGCACTCTGTCTCTTGAATAACAGCAGTAGACGTCTTTCAAGTCTCCAGGACAACCAATGCTTTGCAAAAAGCCGTTGTTGAGAATTACTGTGTATCATAATGGTTTCATGTCGGACAACGGAATCAAAATAATGACATTATGAGGATCAGCATGTATTGGATATAGTTATGTTGATTATGGCTTTACATATTACAGATTTTCCTGAATTGTGGACTTGAAAGCCTGTGGCAGAAAGAAGAAATCTTTTACATGAGTCACATAATTACGTGTACGGATTAATAAGTGATTAGTTATGATTAAAATCTGAACTCATCGGACTGGCTTACACTGATCGGGTCATAACCACCAGTAACAATGCCTATAACAAACTTAGAGGAGCTGCAGAAAGTGGCCAACTTCACCCTACGGGAAGCAATGGCTAACGAAAGGTCCAGGCGATGGGCTAAGGTAAGCGAAAAACCAACTATTTAATTTTGAAACAAAGGTTATCCGTCTATGTTGTTCTAGCCTTTCTTTAGGGCGCGCTCCCATGGGTCACCTTAAAAACGGGAGCGGTGGCATGCGTGCATGTGATTTGTCACCTTGTTTGTGAAATCATTTAATCAGACTAATAGCTGAGGTGGCCTGGGGGTCTGCTGTGTATACAACCTCTGTGTGTGCTCGCTGCTGCCCACCCCGTGGTTATGTTTACTCATCCCGAGGGGAAGGCTGGACCCCGGCCAGGCCGAGCCCCACTGATTGAAAACGTTAACGGCCCACGGCCTAGGTGAGCCCCTATAGTAGTGGACATATGGATTTTCGACCATAGCTACCGTGTTAGCACGAATTTCAAGTGGCTGTGATTTCCTTAAAGTGTCAGTCCATTCTACGTATAATTGAGACGAGTTACGAGAAAGATGTATGCGTCACTGTTCATTGGAATATGGGAGACGCAGTCATGACTGTATTACAGGGTTAGCATGTCCACATTAAGGTTTAAGAGGTCAGGGCTTGTTATTGTAAGCTATAAAAGGCTCTATTCACGGCGGCATTCACTGATCTCGGCACATGTTCATTATAGTCCTGTTTGTAAGGTTGATCAAGTATTTCACGAATGTACAAGCCCCTCTATGACACCAAAACACAATATCGTAACAAAGAGCTTCACAAAAGGCAGCGCACTTGCACTTAACGCGGAACACATTCATTTCCAGTTACCATTAGAAACTTCATTTGTAAATAATGATAAATGAACTTGCATGCCTATACGCAAACTATGTGTGATGTACAATTTACAAAAACTAATTATAAACCAGTAGAATAATAACAGTTTTTAAGTTTAATCTGAGGCCTACCATTATAGGTAGGCTGTGACTTCATGCAAAACTACACTCCACTAAGCTGGTAATTATAATTATTCTATTCATGGCGGCCTTCGCTGATCTCGGCACATGTTCATTATATACCTGTTTGTAAGGTTGATCAAGTATTTCACGAATGTAGAGGCCCCTCTATGACACCAAAACACAATATTGTAACAAAGAGCCTCACAAAAGGCACCACACTTGTACTAAACGGGGAGGTATTCATATCCAGTTACCATTAGAAACCGTAGGTGCAATTAATGATAAATAATTAGTGTGCTTTATACATGAAATACCCGCGTGCTGTATCATTAAAAAACTCAACCAACAGCTAATTATGGTTTTAAAGTTCAATCCAAGGCCTGACACTGTTTGTAGACTGACTTCATGCTAAACTACACTCCGGTAAGCTGATAATTGCAGGATTAATGATGTTCGACCAAGAGTAAAATCATATTTACTGCCGTGGGTGTTCCCCTTCTGCTTCACTTCACCCTAACCAGAACCCGACTGGTCAACTCTTTCAGATGAAGAGTATCATCAATATCGGTTATGACCTGATTTATAGGGTTATCGCTACTGCCAAGAACGGTTCAGCGTCTGTGCCAAGAAATCACATTAAAATTTGTAATAGTTTACTTGAGGCTATGGCAGTTATTATGCCTATTCCATTTTCATATTCTGTAGGTCTCCCTCAGTGATTACGTAAATATTGCTAGGCACCTTTACTGTAGTCTGACCTTTGGTGCAGTATTATCAATGCTCATGAATGTTGCAAGCAGACTTAATGCTGACATAGATATACACCTGGCCAGCCATTTCTCTCTCTTTTTTAAAAATAATTATTACAAGAAAATATTCATCAGTGTTTATTTTAGGGTTATGATATGCGTCTATCATAATGATTTCAATTTGATATATAGTTTTACTATAATAATTACAATCCATCATACGAAAAAAACAGTCCGTTTTAGGCTTTTACATATATCAATTTTATCTAGTCTTGCCGAGTAAATGACAGTGATTGTAATTCTTCTATTTCAGGTAGTACAGAGCTACAGACGCCTCCTGCGCATGCTCCGGCCGAGCAACCTCCCCAAGAACTATGACCGCCCTCCGTGGTTGTCAACTCTGGTAACGACATTCTTACGGCCTAGAGATTTCGTGTCAGTTATGTTGGAACAACTGACATCAAATCACACCAGAAATTCAGTTTATCATCATTTAATGTCGGTTTGAATGTAATTGGTAATATAAAGGAATGTGTAAATTTCGATAAAGGTGAAAAGGAAGAATTATGATATATACTATCATGTGGCATGAAGCGTTGTTGGAAACTAGTCCTTATCACATATGTGTCGATGTTGCAACGTCTTTAAAAAAAATATAGTTATGACTATAAGCCATGTGATTGCACATGGTGCAGAGGAGCAGCATTGAGCATACAGGAAGCCGTGAAACATTTTTACTTACCACTTATAGTTATGAAGAATGTTGTTCTGCTTACCTTTGGCAGTTATAGGCCTATATGACCCTAGACCTTTAAAACTCTTGAAAATAGGGGGCGCCTCCCCCTTTCTATTAGCACGCCCCCTCCTTTTCAATAACTAAAAAGGTTCACCAAGGGAACAAAAGAAAAGAAAATGCATTTAAGTAACGGGTGTCCTAACAATATCACTTCCATACTTCTTTACAGTACTATGAATTATACTATCATCTTGGGCTGGCTCTTCAACACGTGAAGGAAGACAAAAGAGCTGTCGTACAGTATTCAAAGGCAATTGAAGCTGTCTCTATTCCCAAGGTGCGTTTACATTTTACTATACTGAAATAACTTTGGGGCGGGTTTTCTTCTTAAAGTTGTTTTTGTGGGATGATGAAGTGGATTTGCATATTTGAGCCTTGTGGTTCAGGCTACAGATTATATGATACAGAGAAGTATAGGGCGTTGACTAATGCCTTTTATCGAAGCTATAAAGCTTACATTGTTCCGGGCATTCGTCAGCCTGCTTTAATGATGAGCGTATGGATATCATCCCATATTGGATATCTCTTCTCCGACTCCTCTTGTTGCACAAAAACTGCAAAGGAAGGTATAATCATTTTTTGTGCAATAATTTTTGGAGCATTTGTTTCCAGGATCTTATCTGAATAACCATGTATTCCTGATGAAGTCAGATCTCTTTTTCGGATATCCAGTAGGATTATTGTTGCTACTTAAATTAAAAGTAATGGCTTTTGACCTTATAGACCCCACCTGGTTATAAGCAGGACCACTTAAGTGTACACATGTATAACGGCAACGTTATTCTAAAACGTACCGAATGATTGATAGTCTATTAAATTATTTATGCCTGTAGAAAGTCTGGCTTCTAAATCAAAGAACCAAAATCTGTATAGAATAAGAAGTGGTAAAATCTACAAGTCACTTCAAGTGTAAGAAAATGAATTACTTAATAAACATACGTCGTGGTACAGTAATACCTTTTAATGTGCAAATTTTAATTTACTACATTCATTTGTATATCGAATTTTATTGAGACTTTAAAACTTCCCTCATCAGACTACCTCAAGTTAATCAACTTAACACGTCCCAGAAGTTTACTGGTAACGTGATCAAGGACATTGGGTCTGAAATATCATTAGGCTGAGTGTTTCTTGCCACTGAGCCCAATGGCCTAGCGCTGACGAGGACCTTTTAGTTGTGAAAAAGAAATCCTGTAAGCACCAATTATAAGTTATCCCGCTGAGAAGGACCACTTGGGGTACAATGATCGGATCAATGGAGGTGGGTCTGATGGCCTCAGCCACACCTGTCCCCGCCGCTTTCGCTCGTTTTGACACAGCAAAACGCCAGGTGGATTTATATTAAGGGGATCAGGGATCACACGAGGCCTACTGTAGAGAAACAGGCACTCACTTAGCGATTTGGTCTCTCTTAATAGGCGGAATCCAACTTAAAAAAAAAAAAGAAACCTGAATTATTTTGAATCGAAAAATATCTAATTTTTGATGGAAAATATATGTGCGCTCACAGAAAATGATGTGTTAAGAATGTAATATCTCAGATTGTACATAATCTCGGTGTTTTTCACAGGTCTTAGCCACTGGTTGATTTTGAACTAGACTTGGCTGATTTATCCCAATCTGCCCTGCGGTATCACAGTTGGGGATTATCCCTTGAACAGGCTATATTTTACGAGTACCTACTATGTTCATGAACTGCTGTAGAAGGGGATGTTTTCACAGCCTGTTGGTTTTGCATATTGATCCAAAGATGCCATGTAACTGAACATTTCCCAATGGAAGGAATACAACGAAAACATTTTCAGAAGCGTCTGGTTTTCACAAGTGCAGTGCTTGGCCAGAAAATGTAAACTTTTGTTCTGCCTTAACCGTCCCAAGCGTGACCGACCAAGTGGCCGATAGGACTTGTGTTTATGTTGGCACCATTCGCTACACTTGGATCGGCCAGATCGCCAGTTGATTCCTAGCTGCATCTTTACGATATTTGCATTGCTTTTGTATTGCCATAAAAAGAAAATACGTCCCTTTCTGTATGTCATTTATAGCATGCAATGCCAATAAACCAGTTTAGGTAAATATCAGTCTAGCAAATGGGCCTATGTGCAGTGCCCACTACCTCAGCTCTAGCACTACGATAACCGACCTTTACACCCACAATTTGTACTAGCTGTAAAACGATACCGATACATGTTACTTAACTAGCCTAGCGGAATGATGTTTGAAACTACGGTCTCATTGTTTGGTTCAATTAAATTATAACTAGATACAGCTTCGATTGATTTGATTCCATCAAGCAAATAATCAATAACCATATCAATACAACTCAAAACTCAGTGCAACTCAGAGCTCAGTGCTGAAATGACATAATCTATATTCCTGCCTATTCCTGCACGTCAAGAATGTAAATTCTAGTGACCTATAGAGTATAATACTGCATCGATCATTAACGGAGTATGCACCACCACTTGAATTCTCTTGAAGACCAGACTTGTTCTGAAGAAGTTAAAAAAAAACTACCACAAAGAGAAAAGAAAGACCTCTCGGAAAGACTTTGAAATTATGTTATAAAACATGGCAAATGAATGCTCCTGTCATACAGTAGGCTACACTGACGTGTCGGTCTATATCACACCTCGTTCCCTAATTCCCTGGTTTCCTTATCAGGGCGGCTGTATGGCCGGCTGTAACTCCAACTCCTGTTTGATGACTCCACTTCACGCCAGGAGGGCCTTCGCCAACGCCCGAGCTGGTACGGACCTGTGTGCTGCTATGTAACGTTACAGCTGTATATATAAATGTGTAATGTGAAGTAATAGAGCGCGTAAGGTATATATTATAGGAGCTCATGTTTAATAATCAGACCCAGTGATATTAAACAGAGGCTGAGTTAGTACAAGCGAGGGGTCACTCTCCTCCCTTATTTTTGACAATTTGTGATTCTTGATATAAAACTCCGCCCAATACCCGTTCAGGATTTTTTTCCCAAAAGCTCTGCCTTTATCCATTTTCATTTATTTTTGTCTGTTGATGAGTAAGAAAATGTGTTTTTATAACTGTAGAACGCCACTCTTGAAAGGAAAAAACTATCCCTTTCATAATAGATATTCACTTCTAATAGGCTGATTTAACTTTATGACAATATTATAGCCATGCGACACAAGTTCACGATACATCACTTGGCACACAAACAAAAAATATAAACGAAAGGTACTGAAAATAATATCAAAATAACGTGCAACAAATTACGTATTGCTTAATGCTTGGTCTTCATCTTTCAGGAGAAATGCGGGCAGCCGTCAAAGATGCTGAGAAAGCTGTTGTCCTGGACAGCAGAAATCCGGTATTTATAGTTTCACTTTGGCTCTGTAAACAGTGTAAATGTTGACAGATCACGATTATTCCCATAAGGGTTTATACTGCCACCATTTTGTTTATAAACCAACCACAGCATGAAAGTGTTAGGAAAACAAAGTGCCATTGGAAGCGACTGCTTATCAAGAACTACTAGGTTATTCATAAACGTTGATAGGAACCTTTTATCATAGCGGGGTGTCTCTCCTTAAATACCCTGTATCTCATTATTATCCCTGTCCCATTTTTGGTGGTTCTTTGATAAATTACTATATGTATATGGTTGAATGGGGAAGCATAACAAATTTGGTGGTTCTTTGATAAATTACTCTATGTATATGGTTGAATGCGGAAGCATATAACCAATGCTTCCCCAGCTCAGCAACTTGGGTATCCAGGGGAGTGCACACGGAAGCAGTAGATCTCGTAGTAGGGATGATAAGCACTGGAATTAGTATTAAGGTTCATATGCGTTTAAAGTGTTATATTCCCATGTTTGATTTTCCTTATGTCTTCCGTGCAGGATGTTTACTGCATACGATCACTGACGAGAGCAACCAAAGGTGAAGAAAGCGAGGTACGTCTACCCGTCGTTTCTAGCCTTCTCTGCCTGCACATAAAACCTTCATGCACTTTTACTGGGGTTACAATAGGAACAAACAATGTAGTAAATTATAGGATACCAATAATTTGGCATTGCATGGGCATCGGAGTAATGAGATAATAAGTGCGCGTCTATGCATGTCTCAGAAACTTCATGTCCTGGCACTGGTATCTGAATAGAAATAAGCAATGTCGTGAATTAGATACGGTACTACTTAACTAACACTTTCCGCATTTAGTCATGAATGACCTGAAGTATATCTTACTTGATTTTTCCCTTTTCCAGGCACTGAAGGACGCTGAGAGTGCTCTGGAGCTTAACGCCAACCACCCGTGTGCCCTCATCCTGAGAGGAACACTCATAGAAGCCCTCTCGCTGGTAGGAAATAACGTTATTAAGATAATCACACATTCTTACGAACCTGTAAATACTATTTCTTAGCATTGAGATACTGAACCAGTATGTTAATAGTCTATCGATATATACAAAACATATATATCTGTCATTCTCCATGTTGCAATACGAATGACCATTAACCTAAATTCTATCTTCTTTCTGCAAGAACAATTGTGTGGAACATAATGTACATATCTCATATCTGATTCTGTATATACTGCAGTGTGAATTTCTAACATGTATAAGTAAGCATATTCCCAACTCCCTTAAGCATGACTTAAAAATTTACCCCATATAATCATTACGATCGGGGAATGTAATTTAGTCGTATATCATTTAACTTCAGCTTTTGCATGGTGTTTATAGACATACATTATATACATACTCAGAATAACCCTACTTATTTATTCCATCGATGTGTTTCAAACAGGATAAAGACGATGTAAGAAGTAGTGATTCCCTTGAGTGAATTATTAGTTCTATGGTGTCAATTGTTGCTTTTTGCCAGCCAATTTGTTATAGTAGTAACCTTCATAGAGCAATGGGTTTCTTCAACAAAATAAAATATTCAATTATTCATTACAGCTGTAGGTTTCTATTCATTCTACACTTATTGCCCATTTGTCTCTGAAAGATCAAAATGATTGAATTATAATATTTAAATGATAATTTATAATAACAGCCCATAAGAGAATAACAGTCCATTATATTAGGTCTGCTTTGTAGCAGCCAGTTTTGAATATCATGGTAGCCTTTATGATAGCAATTTACAAAGCAGTTTTTAGTGAATACAACCGTCTCTTATTAGATCATGTCTTCGAAGATATTGTAATGCATTACACATGTTCATACATAATGATCATAAAAAAGGTAAATGAATAACACCAATATGTCTATTATGTGGAGCCACTCTCACATCTATTCTAGGGAGGCCCACAATATGGGGGTGCTGGGTATAGTGACGTGAGTTTGGTAGTTTAGTGTAGCGTTAGCCGGTAGCTATAGTGTGAATAGATAGTTCTAGCCTTGCGCAGTGTATAGTTTTATAGCTTGGTCTAACATATCCATTCCATTTAACATTCCGAGATAGTAGAATTTCTCAGAAAATAATGTTGACATTAATTGAACAAGGACATGGCAGGGTGCACGGCTTATCAAATAGGCGTAGTTCACTGAACAAACATCCCTAAACTGCAAGGTTTGCAAAACTTGGAAAGATTATAACTCCCTATGGTTTCTTTTTACCAAAAAGTTGATTCAATTATGATTAGTTTACAATAAAAGTAGGCAACAAAGATGAAATTATGATAAAAAAAAAAGACATAAATCGTGATTATATTTTGTGCCCTTTCACAAAAATGCCTAATACTACCTCTTACATTTCATTATGATATTGGGTTATAGGACTTTACTGACTGGGATAACTTCGGAAAGAAGGAAACAATGTGCCAAGACCATGTAAAGGTAAGTATTGCATTACTAAACGCATGGTATACTTGAAAAATGTTTTCAGTAAACAATGCAATTATTTCATATTTCTCGTTAAAGGAACCGGAAAGGTAACTTGATACATATAATTGCAAGCTGAAGTACTTTCAAGGTATGACAATGCAAATCTACTGCAATCGTCTCGGATTGACATACCTATTGTTTACTTTCAGGCTTGCAGTATAAACCCAGACTGTCACAACTACCTCTCCGTTCACAATTTCAACCATCCTGATATCACAACGTTTTATGACAGGTTTGTAGCATCACTAGACATTGACCTATATCCATTTCCTGTATTTTATTTGACTGTATTCAACTTATGATTTACCTGACATGTACGCTCACTGGAATTATCAAATCTTAACAATATCATTTCTGCAAAAATAGACCATCACATGCCATTGAGTATTTTGGATTTGGGCGTCGTCAGAGATCGCTATAATATTAGGCAAAATGTAATTCCATCTTTTAATGCAATAATAGTCAATCAATATTCAAGCTGTAATTCCATCTTAAACTACAACAATGATATAAGAGAAATACATCTTCTTTCCACACTACTCCAGGTTCTTGTACTCCCTGAACATCCCCCACACCATCTCTGAGGTGGTCCTCGTCACTGACGGCCAGAACCAGCCCCTCTCTAAGGAGGCCCAGCGGGCGTGTGCCGCCGACGTCATGACCATCATGGGCATCACGCCGCCCAAGTGTATAGTGGCCACAGGTGAGAAACCCGTTTTATCTCTCATCACCATGCAGTTGCTAAAATGGATGCTAAAAGCAGGGTTGGCAATTATGGTCAAATGTTACAGAAGTTTTTATGACTCTCATTTTCACAAGGCAATAGCTGTATGAGGAGATTATGAGGAGATTAATGACAAGTTTAGAGGAGTTGATTTCTATTGTATAGACCTTGTGCAGATGGCGTCACAATTAAGTGATCTTCTAGAAAGTATGATTTTTCATAATTTTAAAATACCCAGTACAAATGTTTCTGTTGAATTTATCTGATATAATTACACTAAGTCAAAATAAGAAATTTCCCATAATCATAGGCCCTAATTTATGAATTTAAGATTTATCTACTAGATAAAAATTAACACGTATTGGTTTTCGAATGTAATAAAACATTCGTTTAAAGCTTAGTCTTTACATTGCGTGACTACAAAATAGAAAAAGGTCGACTCCTGACGAAGGGCACTTCTTTTAGGTTTACTAAATGGAACGTTATTAACGGAGGCCTTAACAATACGATGAAGACTAGAAATCTAAAGGGCACGTGATACCTCTCTCTATCATCATAATGCAATATGTCCCCACAATCCCACACACTGCGGCTCATCAGCCTTCAAACACAGAAATAAATATTTCCAATTTCCTCCAGACCTGGCGGCGTTCAAAAGTCCGATGAAGTTCCGTCAGCCGCGCGCCACCGAGACGCACCAGCGCGCCTTCCGGTGCGGGACGCCGGCGTCTGAGAAGGACGCCAACATCGTGAGGAGACGCCGGCAGTACGGGGACGCCGTCAGGGAGCACCTCGCCCAGCCCAGGTCCACCACCGAGTACATCGGTCAGTTACATAGGGGGCTTTTGGTTCCCAGGCATCAATATGACTTCAACAACAAATATATCATTTATACATGCACACAGTATATATCTATATGTCCAATTAGCGATAATTATGTATAGGCTATACCGAGCAATGACTGTTGAGCTATGATGTTATCTCCAACCTGTACATGTTATTCAATTATGTTTTTTTCCTTCATGTATAGATATGTATACTTGATATAGACTCGGTTCAAGGGGGAAACGTGATATAGATGGGTCCGTGATGCCATGTCACCAAATATTGCGCCCGATGCAATTCCACATTTTTGTATACTACTTACGCAATTAAAAAAACACTTCAAATTCGCCCCGTTCATTTACACTTTCGAAATACGGATCCGTCGCTGTAAGACGGTTGATCCTGAGTTTCTACTTAATTCTTCTATATATAAATAAACTGTCTATACCGATCAATGCCTTTCATTATTTAAACAGCCTGGCTGGAAAACCGGACCCACCGGGCGCCGACCCCGCCCCGTGACCGGCGACCCGTGTCGGCCGCTGCCGCCCTGCCCGGGTCGGCCCACCCCCTCAACACCACCACTACCACCACCACCACCACCGCCACCACCACCCGGCCCTTCTCAGCCATGTCCAGGGTCACCATGGAGAAGACCGCCGCCCGGCTCATCAACGTAAAGACCCCCTCCGCCGGGGCCGCCACTGTCGGCTCTGCCCCGCGCTCTGCTTCCCGTAGGAACACTATAGACCCATGCACCAACTCTGCCACTCCTCCTGATAGCTCAACCTTCTACCTAGATGCTGCTCCTCAAAAGAAAAACTATATCCAAGTGAGCACAGAAATCATTTGAAATAGGGTGGAAGCAATATTCAAACCATTATTATCCAGCATGGTTAGGCCTACTAGTGCATGCAGCCATTAATATTTTGGTCTATTTTACATTTTCTTCATGAAGAGCCAAATGCTAATGACAAAATAAAACTCACGGGTGATTAATTTATTTTTTTAAGCGTTTGGACAAGGATTGATCATTATCTATCACAAAAGAGGAAACATTACACAAGCAACAAAATATTGGATTATCCCCCTTGAAATGCATAAGAAGTATTAAGTGATTTAGGGGATTTTACTTGAATGGCTGAAAAAATCTAATTTATTATTGATTTAATTGTGATAAAATTCTATCAACTTTCAACTGGCCAGAAAACCATTTGATACTGTTCTACACTTTTTAACGTACACTGTTGTATAGATGATCAGACAGATGTGATATAGCCTATTATAGGGTGCACGTGGTAGGTAGAACAAAATAACTGAATTTACTAAAGGTTACCTTCTGCCATCAGATATTTTCAACATTGACTATAGTTGCTCATTAGATTTCTTGCCATATCCATGCTGCTTTAAGTGTCATAGGATTAAGAATGCACGACTAGGATTACTTACATGTTGTGAATACAATAGAAAGATATAGCTTTCAGTGTGTCTCCATTACACATGCGTTGAGGAGGCGGATTTTCCATATAATATGCTATGCGGAGGTTATCCAGAGTTTCATGATTATACAGAAACCCGCATAGCTTCTGTATACCCTATATTGAAAATCTACATCCGCAACGCATGTATGGAAAAGCACCTTTAAATAGTCTGTCCATCACTTTCATAATGCATCAGCATATTCAAGAACTATAGTACAATTTCTTCGTCTGTATCATCTATCATTATTCAAGAATCTGCCTTTTCACTGAATGTTAGTTAACGTGATTATAGCCTTGAATTTTCACATAACCTTAATTGCATATTTGATAATGTCTTTGTTTAGTTTTAAATTAGCTGTCAATCATTGTTTAGATATTATCTTGATAAAACCATGCCCAACTTTGTACACATGGTAATTATCTAAATCATTTCAGTTATATAAAGTATACTCGTAGGCATACCATAGAACAGGCGAGTATTATTGTACATATTATTAGATCTTGGATTAAAAGTGAAAAGTAGGCACATTAAAGTAAGCATTATTGATTTCGGAAATGGGGTGTATCGTTGCTCTGTTCAAAAGAGCTAGTATTATCTCAACGGACAACTTATGTTTGTTTTTTTCATTTTAGGTATTCCAGCCTATGAACCTAGAGGATGCCCCAAGAATGTACTACAAGTAAGTTTATAGTCAGATTCATCTTGGTCAATTGTGTACATTCTTTTTATTCATATCACTTTGTGTATTCGTGTTTTCTTATGTCTTACACAAGTAACATTATCTTAATCGTTCCAAATGGCTACTTTGGAAATAAACAATGTATTAATTAATGTTGGTTTTCCCACTTTCAGACCGTGGAAAGGCGATCGTTTACCTGTGTCCGATAAGGAATTTAAGGAGAAGGGAAGACGACGTGTGCCATTCAAGTGAGCCGCTAGAGGTCATTCAACTCGTCATTATAATTATAGGCACCACAGCTCTTTCTTGTTGAAAATGGTTGTATTCGCGTCATTCCAGCTGCTCTCTCAAGTGATGGTCACGTTGTAAATATATTATGCATAAGATAGTGTTAAGTATTTATTGGAGTTTGAGGAGCTATGGAAAGCCATGTATGTACAATACTCATGTCATTCTACAGCTGAGTATTCTCACCATTAAGATGAGGTCTAATTTACTCTAGATTTTTGAGATCCTAATAGAAATGGATGGCAATATGAAATTAGATTATTTTCAGTCCCAAGATAGAGGGATGTTTTCTTTAACGGCGTAGTTCTTCCAAATTAATTTTATCTACTCCGAGATAATTAGGAGATTTAGTTAGACAGGTCTTGGGGGATACATTCAGGTTTAACAATACTTCGTATTCATATGTGTAGTGCATGTATTAATTGAATGCCTAATAGAAGTTGTATGGATCTGAAGAGGGATGTAATTAAAGCAAACTAAAACTATAAAGTTTGTTTTTTGTCATCTCTCACAAAAAAAACAACTTTTAAATGGAAAAAGCCGTTATTAAATACATTGTGTGGGTTATATTTACAACCACAGTGATATCCGATGGAGTAATTATAAAACGTGACGTTTAATTAGAAGCTCTTATAGCTGATGTATAGTGCTTGTTGCCCATGGCCTATACATTTTGTATTTTGGCTTTGATTGAATAGGTATCGGGCCCTGATTTCTCTACTGCAATATCCTAAACTGAATCTAACACTAGACAATATTCCTTCCAATGCTTAAAATATATTTTACGTGTTACGTGTATTTACGCATATGGACAATCCTTCGTCTGTTTACAAGGCTTTTCTCGATACTCCCGATCGAGAGTCTACCCCATTCCCTGGATGAGTCAGATCAACAAATGCATAAAGAAAAGCACAAGGAAAAGCATCAACAATCAACTACTAACGAAACTATATATTTCGTTAAGATATTTTATTTTCTAAATTCAGGCTACTGAACTAACAATATGGTAAATGGTTTATCACAGAGCTTTGCCTTAGCTCCCCATAGCTTTGGCTATGTCATTGATTAATACACACGTAACAGAGATAACCCCGGGATTCTCTGCAATAGACAATATGCTGCAGACCAGCTGCCACATGTATAACGAGCGTAGAAAGGTGTCCATGGATTATAATAATACTTTGAAGTTAGTACATTTAGGTATGATAATATAGAAACATATACAATAACTATTCATTACACTGAACCTTCAATGAAGGACATACAACTTATAGTGTGTTACGGATTTTATATGGAACTATCACAGTGTATCTAACTGATTTGCTGGTTAACCAATGAATAATTATATATGGACACAACCTTAAACAAGGCATAGGACGGATCCCAACACAAAACGAAACATTGCTAAGGGAATTATTTTACCAATTACTTGTTTATCATAATTGGATAGCGACTTCAGAATAGGATTACCTGAGAGACTGGATGAGAGATTACATTGAGTAACTCATATCATTCGACGGTTTATCACTACGCTTGCAGTAACAATCACTGCTATTGCGCTGGACGGAATACCTGACGACCGAACAACATATCGATAAAAGAATTTAAGAAGGTTATGATGGAACGTGCATTGTTCGTATCCAAATAAACAATAATACTTCATAATTTCGACATGATTTAAACATAATTATTCAAAAAAAACTCCAAGTGTAAGTATGTTCTCTAAGCTATGTCAAAGTATGCTGTATAAAGTACATGTCCCCCTTACAAAGTTCAATTTATGTGTACAAAGGGTTGTATGAAATACCCCCTGGTTCATATTTTTAATGGCCGTTGATGTTCACTTTGCCACGTTTGTACCAGTGTTTGCATAATTGTTCAGGCGATTGGCGCAATCGCCTGGCAATTTATGGGGCGATTGAAATCAAACACATTATTTTTAACTGACCCCTACCTATCGGAAGTTCTAACAAGAAACCCATGAAGGTAGATCGTAAACGATCTAGAGTGAAAAAAATGCAAGAACAAAAATTCTGAAACGATCCCTATGGGTCGTCCAGGCACTGGAGGACGACCCCTAAACCTGGACATTCCACCAATGAGCACAGGGCGACTGCCCTACCCCCCCCCCCCCCACACACTCCCACTCACCTATACACCGCGGAAGCCCTGACGTCATTTTGGCGGGAAACCCTGGTTCCAGGGTCCCCCTGGTTCAAAATAGGGCCATGTGAGCCCTCTTTGAACCATAGGGAACCAACCATAAACATTAGCTTTTCTCTAAACATATTCATTTCTTACCCATGAAACTCACAAGATGTTTAGAGAAGGATATCTTAACACACATGTTCATAGTCGAAATCTTTAGATATGTTTAGTTTAGCCACAATCTGCTCTTATTTAACACCCTTATTTGGGGGTATGGATGGGGGGGTCCCACGTCGCGTGTCGAATTTAAAAAACGGCCGTGTCGCCTGTCCATATATCATAGATTAAACCCCTGTCGCCTGTCGAATTTAAGTAGTGGCCCTGTCGCATGTCACTATCTTTTTAAAGCCCCTGTCGCATGTCGAATTTAAGAAATGGACCATGTCATTTGTCCCTTAGGTGCACTGTCGCCTGTCGAATTTAAAAAACGGCCCTGTCGCCGTGTCGAATTTAAGAAATGCCTCTGTCGCCCTGTCGATTTTAAGGGTCCATACCCCCTTATTTGTTGTCGGGGGCTCCGCCACCGGGTGCCGGGAGTGACCAGGGCAGTGGTGGTGGGCCGGGGGGTAATTTGAACCACCCACCGCGTGGTCCGCCCGTGATGACGTCGCACTTCTGTGGTCTATACGACTGCCCTACCCCCCAACACTCACCTCACCTAACCCAAGTGCAGCGACCAGCAGGGGCAGACAGCCGACCAATGAGCACAGGGGTCCCTTACCCCCACACACACTCCCACTCACTGTCCGTGCCGAGACCAGCAGGGGCAGTCCTATACCTGGAAAGCCGACCAATGAGCACAGGGCCGACTGCCCTACCCCCCAACACTCACCTCACCTAACCCAAGTGCAGCGACCAGCAGGGGCAGACAGCGGACCAATGAGCACAGGGGTCCCTTACCCCCACACACACTCCCACTCACTGTCCGTGCCGAGACCAGGGGCAAACCATCCGTGAAGGTGCGACCCCAGACATCAGGGGCCTTACATAATGTAATTCAGGGGACAAAGGCAGGGCTGTTCCCCTCAATAGCTTTACATACATTTCCGTTATGTACTCAAGGGAACACAAAGGATCGACATTCAACCCTTACTAGTGAAAAAAATGGTATCCATTCACGCATTACACCAATACAAATCCATTTTTTTCACTAAAAAAACTTTAGCATTGTCAGGGACGGATTTGGGGAGGGGGGGGGGGCTCCTGAAGGCCCCCCCCCAAATTTTTTTTTTGGCCAAAATTAGATCTTTTTAATGTAAAATTTTTGGACCTGGAGGTCCAGCGGAAATGTTCACAATAAGGCGACCCCCCCCTTTTGAAAATGTCTGGATCCGTCCCTGATTGTGATCAAGAATTCTCAAATGGTGTGGGTAAATAACGATAGGGGTCTCTTTGATAGCTCCTTATAGCTGGTTCCTCTCGGGGGCTGTTCACTGCTGCTGCTCCTCCTCCTTCTGACGCTGGAGTTTCTTCTGCAGCCGGCGTTGTTTGAGGAGCGCCATCTTCTCCTCCCGGGTGGAGAGACGCCCGCCCCCCTCGGCCGGGGCCGCTGTGGCCGCCGGGGCCGCGCCGCTAGCCGCGCCCTCTCCTTCCTGGGATGGAGATGTGAGATGTTATAAGAAAAATTATTGACGCATATGATATTATGTGTACTAAAATAAAATGTAAACTGAGCTAGACATTGGGATTATTCTTAAGGTTTTCCCTGGGGATTAAGAAGGGGGCATCTTCTTCTTTTTGATTATGTAGTTTTCTATAATATAAATCTTGACAAAAAAGTCATGAATGGAAATGAAATAATATCTCCCCGTTCCCTCTTCTAGAACTCCTAGATCCCACCATTCGGAAAGAAAACTACTTGGGTACTTGACCATTCCACAAGATATATAATTATGACAAAAACAACATATATTGAATGTTCCCCATAAAGGTTTTGTATCAGGTAAATAAGAAAACAAAAGCAATAACACTTATTTATCACTCTGGTCAATCTTTACAAAGTAGGTATATACAAGAAATGAATTCCTCTCAACCGAGCTGAGAAATCACTACCCATATGCCTTTACCTGGTATTCTCAGAAATATTCTGCAACATCATTATATCCAGTCTAATTTGCGCTACACAACACCTTAGGTCCTTCCTCGCACCAATTTACCCATATATATGGTTATCTCTCATACATCCAGACTTGACCCCTGAGGCAGCATGTCACATAACCAAGAATTTTATGACTTTTAATGAAAGATTATCCATATACTTTTCCCAGAGTTGTTGAGTCAAAGGATTCGTCTCACAGCCTAACCACCAGAGAAATATTTAAAGAATATGCTTATAAAGTCTGTCGTTATAGAAAGATTGTATTCATTCTTCACACGGAAGGTACCTGATTAAGATTTACACTTCCTATTCAGAAAGAAACTGATGTACATTTGAGCTATTGTGAACTTGTTAAAAGTAGCTTATAGCGATGTAGTTCTGTTTTATGAATGATAGGAAAAGCTAGAAAGGAAAGCATGGCCAAAACCAGACATTCATCAATGAATTTAACTTGAGCCTTGCTGAAGCATTTTCTGTTAATAAATTGACAATGTTTTCAAGAGGAGTAAGCTCTTATCTTTAAGATTCAAAATATTATTATGATCATGAATCTAAGACAAGTTTTATCAGATATCAATACAAAACAGCTATTCCCATTCTTACATAGGCAAAAGGCAATGTTTTAATTCTATGTTGAATTAGTAACAGTGCGAAATTTTGATTATACGGTACACGTTAAAAAGAAGAAGCACAGTAGACCTTATACCAGGAACAGCGTTAAGCTTTTATAGGCAGATTGACTTGCATACTGAATTCTTTTAACCATTCAGTGACGGTTTTCCTCCATTTGACAACAGACAAATAACACACAATTCGAAATGAAGCTGGAATAGCAGCTTGGGTTAGTAACAGGTTATAGAAGGGGTTTGTTTACCGAGTCTTCTTCCTCTATGATCGAAGGCTGGAAAGGTTGTTAAAAAATGTAATGCAATACAATCGTAATGAAACCTACCCATAGTCCACTTAATAGACATGCCACTCATAAAAACACTCCAATGGCAATGATGTTATCAATATATTTATCATCTTTATCTTTTAACGTGCTTTTTTTCAATAGTATATCAGATTTTGTCATTTCACAATGTCATAATCCATGCTATGATTAGATCCAGAGCCGAAGGCATCTCATATAGAAGAATGGGCCGTCTCTATAGCGTTAGCTGAAAATGTGGTTGTTTGCTTTGGGTCCTATCCTATTTGTACAGAACAGAAAATAACTAATAAGGAATGGATCGTTCGACGACCCCCCCCCCCCAACTACCGTTCTGAATAATATGTTCGTCAGCTTTCAAAATGTTACTTAAAGCATTCTTTTTTCTTTTGAAATACATGTATAACAAAAAGACTTATGAAAGAAAGGTAAGACCAATGAGTATGCAATGTTACGTAACCAGTTCCTGAGCACTACCTTTTTCATGACAAATCAAAATCAAATCCCCAGCAGCTAGCAGCTAAACCCTATCCCCAAACTGACACCCCCACACCCCGTGCTTACCTGGGTCTCCCGCGTGCCGGCCAGCTCCCGCTCCTGTTTGAACTTGCTCTCCATCCTCTGGGCGGCGAGCGCCATCCGCTCGTTCTCCGACAGGCCGTCCGTGCCCTGGTCCTGCACCAGCTCGTCAAACTTACGCGCCTTCTTCTCGCCCAGGTCCTTCATGGTCATGGTCCGCTCGTACCGCACGCGGGCCACCCGCTCCTTGGTGGCAAGGATCTGACGGTCACGCTCCTCCTGTGGTCAGAGAAACAGATTTTTTGTTAAAAGTTTTCTTACACATGAATTTAGACTCTCTAATGTGAAAGCCTCTGGTAGGTGCAGATAATCCTGTGTATGCACATTCAATCATCTTAGTTTTCCGCTTACGAAGTTTAAAACAAAGTCAGCAGTGTATCCTCGAAAAGTTGGAGTTCCTTATCACCATAAATAGGTTATCATGTGAAATCGGCAACACAATACAAGCACACTTTTTGAAGATTCCTTTGTCATGCAACGTATACTGATTCTTATTGGTTGATATTGTTACGGGTTTGTATTAGTTTAAATTGAAAAGTCTCGTTTAAATTGAAGGGGTGTTTCGTTCCTTTAGTCGAAAGGATAATTTTCCCTCACTATGTCACTGATTAACACAGGTTAATGAACATAGTGCAATACGTGTATACATCCTAACGTACCTGTTTAGTTTTCTCCAGGATTGTCTTCTGGCGCATGCCCAGTGAGAAGAGTGCGTCAGCCTCCTCTTGTCTCTTGTTTGACCGATCCCGTAAACGTCTTTGAAGCTGAGAGGATTATCAAAAGTTGACATGATGAGAATAAAGATATAAGTCTGTTCCTAAACTGCAAATTAACTGTTTTATCAAACTATATCAGTTGACTGTATATGTATGCGAATATGATACACAAAAATAGTTGAGTTCATCCAAGTACTATTTAATTGATCGCACTTTTCTGCTGATGCAAACTATTGATATATTCTGAATTTATGTTTTTCCAATCTAATACTCCTTTCGATCGGTTTTCAGATAAATGAGAAATACATTTGTGGATACCGATCTCCTTTAACGTAAGGAAACAAAACATATGATTGGTTATCAACTTTGAAAGGCACCTGCAGTAACTAGGAAGAACCTGTGACAGTTACAGTTTATACAGAATGGTTGTTTCCAGTCTAAAATTTAACTCCACCACTTCCAAAACAACAAAAAAGTAAAACGTTAGTACATCTTACGGGGGAAACACATAACCCATTACAATCAAACCGATTTCATATTGAATATGAATTGTAAGTCGATACGCTCTGAAATATGATCATGCGTATGTATAAAAGAAAAGGAAAAAAGTATGACACATCAAACAAAACCTGTCTTTTTAAGTATACCTTAAATCAATTATGGGCGTGTTGTTTCAGGTTGAGGGTAAAACAGTGTATTAATAAAGAAACTCGATGAATTAAAATGAAATCATTATGAATGGTGAAACCATGAAGAACATGGATCAAATAGTTAAATTGGTCTACGCTTTATAATGATCCAGGAAGGAGAACCATTATAAAAGATTAATAAAACCATCTGTACAACAAAATGCAATCCTGCTTTTGGATGAATAAAACCAAAGTCATGACTGAAAAGAGTATTCGTATTTCTTTTAATGTTGAGATATTATGGATAATATCATATCCAGTTACAATGAAAAACGTGGAAAAGAGTTTGAGGGAATCTCTTTATGTTGCTCTGTGTTAGATGCAAACGTATCCTAGATCCATTCAGGTCAAATTTTAAAAAAAGGTTAAATACCAAACCGGTGTTTATTAATTCTCCTCCTTACATACCGTAATTTCTTTGAGTCTGGCTTCTAACTGTAAACATCAAATATGGAATGGAACTCGTTTCATTTGTATACTCATAGATATGATAAAAAGCTCGTGAATTTTGTTCAATGATAACTTTTCAAATTACTGCACAGAACCATACAAAAAAGGGCCTTATCGGGATAAAAACAGATTATGTAAGGTGTCATAGGTACAGAGGCTATTTTAGGTAGAGAAACTACAAGAAACTGTGGGGATTATTTTTTCCGGTAATCCTAGTACTAAAACACGTTACCAAAAATGGACAGGAATGATAGCATTAAAAAAAACATCAGCGGTTTAATGAAATGCCTATATTAAAAATTCTAAGGTGTTGGAGATCTTTTGTATCAACCAAACTCACCAGAACGAGAAGTAATCAATGTTTTGTAGATAGAATTGAACTCAAAGCGGGATTTTAACGGAAGAGTGTAAATTATCTAGTTCACTAAATCTACATATATCTAAGTCTACACTACAGAAAGTTCGGGTAGGGGAATCAGTAACTGCGTCCATAAGATGACCATGGCGTGGGCGCAGACAGGCCGAAACTCAAGGTCGGTTTCCACCAGGCGAAGAGTTTCCATCTAATCATTGAGAATTTAAGTGTGGCGACTCAATTCACTGTGGTGCCATAAAGGCAGGTAAAGGTATGCTGTGTATTGAGCTAAAAAAATCTGACTTGTCCAAAATGTTTACATTTTTCAGACGAATTGAGCAGTTAGTCGCCCTATAAGTCGCCCCCTAAGTTGAAACTTTAGTCAACCGACCAAACCAATAATTGTTGGACTTATTGGGGGTGTAGATTGGGGTCCCAATGTCGCACTGTCGATTTTAATGAATGCCCATGTCAATCGCTCTGTCAATATAAAAACTTCCAAAAAGTTCCATGTCGCCCTGTCATTTTTACTGTTGAAGAGCAATATCAATGTTGCAAGTCGAATTCAAGAAATGCCTGTGTTGCCCTGTCGATTTTAAGGGTCTCCATCCCTCTTATCCGCCTCGAGGAAACCTCGCTCCAGTGTCACTTACACCCCTAGCCCCCTCTCTTACCTGGTCCTGCTGGCGCTGCTGGTCGGCGCTGATCTTCCTCTTCCAGTCGGCGTTCTCTCGGACCACCTGGGAGAAGAGCTCCTTCTTCTGGTCCTCCGTCACCTCCACGTTCAGCGCCGTCTTCTCACGCCGCATACGGCCGCCCTGAGCCAAGCCAGAGGGTGTACAGTGAGTCATATTAGTCATAACAGAGAAATGAAGATATAGCGCTATGGTCCAAATATACTATAGATTGACTGGTTTTGACGAAAACCAGAAAAGCAACGGAACCGATTAATTAAATCGGTGGTTGCAAAATGTATTATCTGGAATTTCTCAACCCTTATTTCTCTTTAAATATCTATCTTTCTTAATGTAAGCATACTTTTTCATCAAATCGCAACCATGTAATCCTTGAACATATTGATGCAGAGTGACAATCGTAGTTACAATATGATACTGGCAATGAGCAATGGATAATAATATATGTGTAGCTATTTAGTATATGTACACAAGTATACCCAGATTCATACATGCATAAAAAGGCCATGACAAATTATACAATTTCTGTGGACGAATGTCACTAAAATATACTTCAAATCCTATCACAATACACATATCTATAACAACGTGTCGTGAAATCCTTCATCATGGTGGTAAAAGAAGGTCTCTCCCGACTCACCGGCAGTGAGGGCGTGTTGGTCCGGGAGCTGGTGTCGGACAGGACGTCGCTGGTCTCCCGGAGGTAGCCCTCCTCCTCCTGGGCAGCCCGCCGGGCCTCCCGCCGGGCCGCCAACCGCTGCGCCATCTGGGGGAGAGAATGTATGTTATCTATTGCCCCTATGGATAAATGTATAAATAATTGGAGACCTGTTTTGTCTGGTAGGAGGGAGTACTGGTGGTTGAGAGTTAGTAACCCCCTTTGGTAGTACTGAGAGAATAAGCTCCCCCTTTTGTTTAGCTGGGTTGCCTTTGGTTACTTAGTTTGCCTTCAACCCCCACACAGACAGGTCCATGTTTGACTTACACCACTTTGTCATTTGCATTTACCTGTTTCTGCCACTATTCTGGGGCAATAAAAAATCTTTATAAGGCATCACGGCCAACCAAGTTGTTTGTTACTTTATTTGGTTATTGTCACCTTACATGTCGCACATAATTTATACACCGTTTTATGAGTCTGCGCAGTGAATCGCTCCATAGAGGCTTTGGTCCTGATCATGATGACTGTTAAACGTGTACCTATATTTTTCTACTATGACAGCCCTGTGACATATACAGTATTCTACATGTTTAAAGATCGGTTGTCATGTTCAGTTGACTCACAGTTTATAGCCATGTATTATCACTCTGACTGTACAATGAAAACCTGAGTCAGCCGAAATGTAATCAGAATGAATAAGATTTACCGGGGGGAAAAAAGCTCAATACTTTTATCCCGGGTTCATTGGTTTACATATCCCAAACCACATATTTGGGCCTATTACGCTGGTAGGGCGCGAATTGCAAATCCCGTATTAACAAGCAAAACCTCATTTACTGAGGTTCATTGCCCATTCTATCTATCACCGAGGAATGACTTCATCAGGCCAGTAAAGCTTGGTGATCGATTTGTCTTCGACGATAAGAACAAAATTCTTATTGTTTTTTTGTGTGTGTTTTTTTAAAGAAACTGGGCATTGCTTCTTTTCTTACAAGAATAGAGTAAATAGCTCAAAGGACATCTATATGAAAAATGAAGTAACATTCATTTAAAATACAGACGCTCTGCGCGCCAAACAAATATTTGCGTCGCTGAGTAGATCAAGCAAAGTTTATACCACGCTGTGTCAACTTCTAAATTGTACAATTGATGCATATTTTATTGAAGCTACAATAAAGTAAGGTCAATATGGAAAAGGTATGTGCGAAATATAATATTTATAGTTATACGCGGTGTGCTCCTTTATCGAATCAAAGGTCCTGTTATCTTGAAAATACTTACAGCAAGTCCGGGCTGCATTCATCAGTGAATGAATTATGAACAACCATTGACAACGCATGTTTGACTCTTTTTAGATTACCACTCAACAACCCTTTCCGAATTAAGATATGTATTCATAATAATTCATCTGGATTCGAAACAACCCAGAAGCACGACATGCTTTCTCATTTTATATTTGGCGTTTCTGTACCATATACAATAATTTTCTTACAGGGAGGGGCCAGTGAATGTGAATTCTTATAGCAGTAATCAACGAAATAGAAACCACGTACGATTCAACCATAAACGTCATTCACTTGAAGAGAAACAAATATCAGAGAGAAATTACCTACGTATTCCGGGTATCACAGGTGTGCAGGTAAGCTTTGATTTCCAGCTACTAACTGACTAATTATCATTGTACCATCAACATCGAAACTATTAAGTATTCAACACTGAATATTTCTGAATACTTACCTGGCCGAAAAAGCTCACAATAAAAACCTATATTTTACTTATTACAATGAAAATAAGTAGCTGAAAAAACATATCTGAATGATGGTCTGGCCTAAAATATTGGCAAGAGAAAAACTACATTACAAATAATATAATGTAAGCAGGTAGCTCACCAAGTCCTTCTGCCTGAGCTGCTCCTTCTGTTTCTTCTCCAGCACAAAGGAGTGTTCCCTCTCGGCGTTCCGGACCAGGGCCACGGAGGCCTCCTCCTCGTACTCGGCCGTCTCCCGCGCCCGCCGCTTGGCCTCCAGCCGCTCCTTCAACTGCCGCTTCTGACGGTCCATCGCGTCCTGTAGGGCCTGGGGGAGGAGAGGGAGGGATAAAGGTGAATTTTTATATTGTTAAACACCTGTTGCCACTAATGTTACAGTTATATTCAACCTTTGATAGAAACCAGTGTATAATTCTGAAAATCAGCGCCTAGCGTTGAGAATTATCTAACTGCTTTTTTGCGAATAAAAAAAAAAAAAAAAAAAAAAAAAGGTGGGCGCAGACCGGAACAAACGGGAGCGGATACTCCCTTAATCAGTATGTCCGAAATATCTCAATTAGCTACTGATGTGGTACTGATTTCATACCCCAAGTCTTTTAGATATTTCGGACATACTGATTTACCACTGCTCATCCAACGTATTCCCACTGATTTCCACTGAATTTCCACCAAAATAGTACTGTGAGCTGATTCTGTGCATGGTACACACTGTATTCCCACTGCAGTTAGTTCCGGGAGACTAGCCGACTCATGACAACCCGACCGTCCCCGAGGGAGTATCTTACAATTTTGATATTTTCCAGAATGATCCCTGACGATTTGCAACGATTTTATCAGAGTGTAATGATTCCCGACGATCTACGATTGAAAGTGGTCATTTACATGGGAATAACCAGTATCAGAAGTTACAGGATTCAGATGATGATGTTGTGTTGATTTTAAAGGCCTATTCAGCAATTTTTCAGTTATATCCAAACCAACTCATACTTTCGCGTTCTACAAAGTACTGATGACTGAATCAATGGGGATGAGAACGATGGTAAGGAGAGGTGTTCCAACAGACAACTTGAGGAATTAAATTGGGCCAGCCACAAAGATGTCCCATATGCTATCAATTGGACCATCCCTCCCCTTAAAAGGATGTCCTACATGCTATCCACTGGACCATCCCTCCCCCTTAAAAAGATTCAGTATTGGTGTGAAAATTCTCGTGATAAAAGCAAGTGATACGGCTGGCACATCCCTTTCACTACAGCATTGTTATTGTTAATACGCAGTTATTCATATTGCGTCTTTTTTCAGTTATAACAGTTTTGAGTTTGTCCTCTCTCTTTGACAAATCTAACTACCAGACGATTGCAGCAATATGCAGCACTCTCATTTATGACCATTAGTTTACCTTCCGCTTGGCATTTTGTTGTTCCTCCAGTTCCCTCATGGCCGCCTCGACGTCGATCTCCTCCCCGGGACGTTCACGGCGCACTAGGGGCAGTAACAAGGAACAGGCTCAATATCAGTTTGCTGATATCACATATAACACAGGTGATAAAGTTTAGATAACTTTAGTAATCTTTTAGTGTTGTTTTTATCATTTCAGATGGTTATTTGAGTTGTACTTTTGATTTACAATAAAAGCCAAATTATACTTTTCAGTATAGATAAAAGCCTTAAAGAACATACCTGTGTGAAAGTATATTGTTTTCTTATTTTCTAGTACTTAAAAGATTTCATATACAAGCAGTAATTATGAGAAATTTCTCACGATAAAAATCATCCGCAAATCAATTGAAAACAGAAATTGTTTAAAAAAAACAAAACAGAACGACTATTGTGCAATATGAGAAAATGAGGTGCAGTATAGGGTATCCATCTCTTGAAATGAAGATCATTGGCATCTTTTGTTGGTGCATAGGACTGTACGGAGCAGTTCTATGGTTGGCACGTGTTTCTTCCATTTGCAATGTCGTGCTATCTAACATTGTTTTCTTTGTTACCATTTTTTACGCTTTCTGGTATCTCATTTTACAGAAGTTGTTCAGAGTTGAACTGCACGTCCCAGTATCGTATCATGGATGTTTGGCATATTGAATCACGGGTAATGGGTTGATTGATAAATACCTAACTGGTGAACGTATGTCAGAATTTGGGATCTGATTAACGATCGTTGAACATCATTAATTCAATTAATTCTTAGTATGTGAATCTTCATAATGTTTTGAGACACCACAAAGGACATGACTGTACAAGGGACATCAAGTATTACATGAAAACACCCTATTAGTTCACCTTTGATTCCATATATAGATATTCAAATTTCGAACTTGATGTTTACCTTTTTTGTTACATCTTATCAGAAAAGTTGTTTGGGGAATATCATGAAGTTGTAGGTACAAAGTCAGAAACAAAACATACAATATTCATGCACATCAACCAGTCCTTCAAAGAATCATCAAAGAAATGTACATGTTTGATTTGGTATTTCTTGATTGGAAACTTCAACAAGCCTTACCTTCAACTATAGATTTGTAAAACAGGAAAATAAAGAAATGGCAATGAATTGACCGACATGCATAATGGTTGATCAGAACACCGTCACCATAATTTCCAGTTAGACCGAAAACAAAAGTACTGAAATATCCTTTCTTTTATCGCAAGATTAAACAACAAAAATAAAGGATTTTTATCAAACGCTATACCCAGATACAATTTACGTGCATTTATTGATATTTCATACAAATTTCGCCAATGATTCTTATCTAAAAACAAACACTGACTCTTAAATTAACTTTCAGGCCTTCAAACGTAGTGAAATATATACCCTTGGCTATAGTTAAAACTATATTCCAAATGTCGATTTTTAAAAAGTATAGACGTGTATAAACCATCGTAAATGTCTTATAATTCTCTTTCGAATGTTATAGGGGATATATGGTTCCATGCACCATTTTCTGAACAAATCAAACTTATACAAAGTCAGCAGTATCAAAATCGGCCTGCGGATTTCAGGCTCCAGGAATCCTCATAATTTATGACATACAACGGCCTATTAAAGGGAGCCAACAGTAATACCAGGCCAAAATTTTTCAAACCCTTTTAATTATTGAAATACATTCTGTGGCCATGCCTTGGGTCCATAGTAAAATATGGACCATGGAAAATATCTGAAACTTCATGAAATACATCCAAACTTGTCCCTGTTCAATTTTAGTGACCCACCAAAATAGATTTGTTTACAAACATTGCTTTCTAAAAGCAGAAATGACATGGGTTTTCTGGAATTCGAGTGAAATTCAAGTTAATGTTCACAGTTCCTATCTTACTAATAACTTAAGTTAGACTCATAGAATTTTGTAGTCATTTGAATTTGCAAAACACTTCTAAAATCTTAACAGAACATTGCTTTTGGCTCCCTTTAAGCAGATCACTATGATAATTATAAACCATCTGAAGCTTATTCTTTTAAAGAATTACACTCACGTTTCTCGATGTGCTCGTCCTTCTCCTTCTGCAGCTCCTCCTCCAGGTGGCGGGCGGCCTCCCCCTGGTCGGGGAGCGCATCCTCCAGGGCCGGCTCCTCCGGGGCCGATGGCAGGGTGAAGAGCGCGCTGTTCAGGTTCTCGTACCAGCCGCACGACTTGGACTGGCGCTGGGTGTCCTTCAGCTTCACCAGCATCGGCTCAGACTGACGGTGAGTGAAAAGGTATTACATTTAGGGGGGTTCAAGTGACTCATATTCTTGACTTACGTTATATTCTTGACTTACATTACACACTTGACTTATACTAGATGTATTCATGTTACTTATATCCTTCAATAGTTTCAATCATTGTAAACACTTTATACTTTTTTGTAATTATAGCTCGATTTTTTCAATATTTGCTTCCTCAAATGCAAAATATTTTCCTCTTCAAAATGGCGAGGAATATTCCCATGTACAATTTTGAATTATGTATTTCAGAAGCAACATTTTCAATACGTATATATATGCGATACTTATTCGTCTTTTTTGGAACAATATCACATATTCAATTTCTTTTCTTTTTTTCATCTGTCAAGGTTATCAACAACCATGCTTATCAAAATTAATCATAATTTTTCTTCTCTCTAATCCTTGTATCCAGGCACCACAAGTGGTGGTAAAGATTCGACGTCATACACCTTTCGCCTCGTATCTGACAAATTAGTCATGATTTTAAACTTAATACCTGTTGTGTGACGATCTTCTCCATGGCGGAGAGCTCAGCGGTCTGTTTGGTCTGCAGGTCGGCGAGCAGCCCCACCCCCGCCTCCTCCAGGGCCTCAGTGTCCGACAGGCCGGGCTGGTCCTTCTTCAGGGCCTCCACCTCCACTGTCAGAAAGTAAGGAGGGAGCGTCAACAATTTCCATTCTCCTCATCTCAAAATTATCAATCTATTTTTTTCTTAGATGACATATTTAATATCATAACAAATTCTCAGGTTATTATCGGAAAGAAAATTCCTGATCTTGAACACTGTTGTGTAGAACAACCTTATTGAAAACTCTATATTTGTTTACACAACATGTAAGGTCTTCATATGTTAACCACTCCTACGTGACTTTTTCCCCTCAATAATCTACCGCCGCAAGATGTACTGGTACATGAGGGAGAACAGATCTTCTGATCTGAGATTGTTCCCAGTGGTTAATAATATGTTTCGAAAACTAAATAAAAAAAAATGATAAAGTCGTCACGTGCAAAATACATCCAACTCGACGATAATAAAAAAATAACCAGCAATATGCAGGGGTAGAAATCAGGCCCGGGGGCTGATAGGGCCCTGATTATGTAAATCTACATACCTCACCAGAATCTAGGGGCCCCAGTTTCTTATCGAATGCTAAAACCCACTTATTTTAGACAAGAATGGATGTATTGGGAATTTGGGCAACTCTTATCATGCAAGTAGCGTTTGCTTGCCCATAAGTGTATTGATGTAAAGGGTAACATGCATTACAGGTAGCAAAATAATCACTGTTGTCACTCACACTTCAGCTTGATGGCAAGTGCAGATAGAAGCACAGTTTTCTGGTCTTTCCTGCCATCTGTGATAGTCTTTTGGAGGTTTTCCTTTTCGGAGTCGGTCACCCCATCTGTCTCGGCCAGTCTGACGGAAGCTTTCCTAGATTCTTTTTGCCAACGGACGCGATCTAAGCGGTACTGCTCAAGCTGCATTTTGGCCTCCTATAGGAAAATAGATGTCACTGAGATATGATACTTTGCCTAATAACGTCCATAGGTTCATAATAAGACAAAATCATGGCTTCTGTACAATTGTCATGCACTGGATATCGATCGTGAAAGAATAGACGTTCTCATGACACAAACATATATATAAGACCTAAAGCAGTTTATTGTGACACCTCCTAGGAATGAATGCAATTTAAATAGCCTGTTTGATTTATCATAAGTATAGCCGTCAGATACAATTGGAAAATAAAGCTACTGACTTCAGCACTGTAACTTGTTAACGCCTTCTTGCAAAGTTCGAGAACCCCTCAACAAACAGAGCCCAAAAATTAGAGCAGATGAAGAAGTCCATGTGTGTTTTACTGTGAAATAAAATGACTACTGCTGAACCGAAAAAAAACTTAACAGAATTACTTGTAGACAAAGAATACAAATTAAATTCGAGATCAGTTTACACACCTCCTCGCCCATCTGGGCGGCAGCCTTGAGTGCCGCGGGGTCGGCCTGTACCTCCGACAACAGGTCCATCAGAGCGTCCCGCTCCCGGCCGTGCTTCGTCTCCATGTCACCCAGGATCGTCTCCTGCAGCACCAGTGCTCCTGGGGGTACAAAGGTAAAAGAACCAAAGTCAAAGACATGGCCCTTGTATTGTCTTTCCTAAAACTACCTTTTTTGAGAATAATGATATAGCGTAATTCAAGCGTAACGATGTAGTACACATTAGTAAATCGATTAAAGTACGATTGCCGTCATACCACAATGATCGTCTTCCTAATTTGGTCGAAATAACAAGTTCGCATTTGTTTAAAAAACAAAAGAACGCCACTGATTAATGTGATTAAGTGTAAACGACGCACGTTAATAACTAATAAAATAAGTTTATTTAGTTTAAATCTAAAAATGATGCTGACATAAGAAAAATTGTATACTCTGCATGGAAATGTAAACCCTAAAATTTGCTTGGAGAGTAGGCCCTACCAGCAGTGAAAACAAAAAACTTGATGCAACAATAAATTTTAAAAAAGAAAACATCTGCTTGGAGAGTGTTAACATTAGATTCTGCTTGGAGAGTGATGAAAACCTGTTAAAACATTACCAGTAGTCAAAATATGTAAACGTGATGCAAAAAGAAAATTTTGAAAACCAAACATCTGCTTGGAGAGTGTAAGCATTAAAGTTTGCTTGGAGAGTGATGAATCTACAAGTAGATTACCAGCAGTCAAAACATTTAAACTTGATGCAAAAATATAAATTTGAAACTGAACATCTGCTTGGAGAGTGTACACCTTACAATCTGCTTGGAGAGTGATAAAAACCTGTTTGGAGATTACCAGCAGTCAAAACATCTAAAGTTGATGCAAAAATAAAAAAATTGAAAATGAAATATCTGCTTGGAGAGTGTACACCTTACAATCTGATTGGAGAGTGATAAAAACCTGTTTACACATTACCAGCAGTCAAAACATTTAAACTTGATCCAAAAAGAAAATGTTGAAAACCAAACATCTGCTTGGAGAGTGTAAGCCTTAAAGTCTGCTTGGAGAGTGATGAAAATCTATTTATAGATTACCAGCAGTCAAAACATAAATTTGATGCAAAAAGACAAATTTGAATCTGAACATCAGCTTGGAGAGTGTAAACCTAAAATCTGCTTGGAGAGTGACAAATACCTGTTTGGAGATTACCAGCAGTCAAAACATAAACATTTGAAAAAAGGAGGGACAAAAAAAAAAAAAGGAAAAAAGGAAAGAAATGCAAATCTCATGTAAGTCTGATACTAGAACCACTCCAATGATCCTAACATTCAATATTCAATAAATGAAAAATGAATACTAAATATCTGCTTTGAGAGTAATGAAAACCTGTTTCAATGTTACCAGCAGTCAAAACATTTAAACTTGATGCCACAAGAAAATTTGAAAACCAAGCATCTGCTTGGAGAGTGAGAGGCTTAAAACCTGCTTGGAAAGTGATGATAACTTATTTGGAGATTACCAGCAATGAAAACATAAACTTGATGCAAAAACAAAAATTTGAAAATGAAACATCTGCTTGGAGAGTGTACACCTTACAATCTGCCTGGAGAGTGATGAAAACCGGTTTCACAAGTATAAATTTGATGCAAAAAAAAATATTTGGAACTGAACATCTGCTTGGAGAGTGTAAACCTAAAATCTGCTTGGAGAGTGATAAAAACCTGTTTGGAGATAATATTACCAGCAGTCAATAACATAAACTTTAGAAAAAATGAAAAAAAAAAATGAAAATGAAAATCTCATATAAGTCTGATTCTAGAACCACTCCAATGATCCTAAATGTCAACATAATGAAATTTAAGAATAAATGAATAATGAAAAACTGAATATCTGCTTGGAGAGTGTTAACCTAGGGATGCTTGGTTACCTTTATCAATATTGAAACATAAAGAAATAAATCAATGTGATGACTCCAAAATGAATGCAAAAGATCTATTAAGTGGTGCCACCTAGTGTATACTTTGGGTTTCCAATGACAGGAAGTTGGAGAGGAAGTAGTCTATGATGCAATACACAGCCTGGTCATTCCTAGTCTGGGAAGCCTGTGCATGTAGAGACTCAATACACCACAAATAACCTGATAAATGTGATCACCCAATCAATGGTGGCGAAAAAGGTAATCCAAAGGACTGGTCTAGTTCAAACTTTCAGACAAATTTAGTTGAAAATACTGTAGAACTGTATCACAAGTTTCAGTTATAACAGATATCTATGATATGTATTGGTTCGGTATGAAGCCAGCTCAACACCTTAGTTTTGACATAGTTATGACCCTGGCATTTCGTAACGGGATGCATCATTATTTCTTAAACATCTTCTCAAACATGTATTATATGGGCTCATCTAGAATGATATGAACAAATGTAAAGCAATTTAAAATGTATATTGACCAAAATCAATATCTATATTGAACATTGTGTGATCAGAGGTTCATTGTCACAATACTGCACCCCGCCCCACCCTATTAAGGCCCCCTCTACTCACCGTCCTTGCCCTCATCCGAGGCCGACTCCAGGGCGGCCTTCAACTTCTCCTCGGCCTCCCTGAGCCGCTCCTGGTCCTCGCCGTCCTCCTGTCCCCCCACCTGCTGCCGCAGTCGGCGCGCGGCCAGCCGCTCCTTGGCCAGCTCCCGCTGACGGTCCCGCTCCTCCGCGTACCTGGGGGAGCAGGTAAAACAGATAATGCCTTGATATGGTGAACAGACCCTATCTGAGAATATTGCTAAGGCGTATTTTGAGTGTAATGATTCAGTAAATTGTCAATAAAAATTCAGGTATGGAATTTTTATTCCCCTCAATATGGTACAGGTGGTAGTGTGACTTATAGCTATTAAGAAGCGAGGTCTCTGTAGACCCAAGATATTTCCTTCTCTTTTAGTATACACCATGGGCTTTTCTTTTTAAATGAATATCGATCTTATCATTTCACGGGCATTTCCCATGCAGGTAAAACGAATATTCTGGGTGGTGTTCAGTTCTTACCGCTGCTCCATTTTCTGCTCATCCCTGGCGGCCATAGAGAGCAGTATGGCGGCGCTGTCAAACTTCTCCTCCCTCTCCATGAGCTTCTTCTCCCTCCTCAGCCGGGCCAGGTGCAGCTGTCGCTGTCTCTCCCGGGCCTCGCGGTCCTCGTGCCCGCGGAGGGCGGCCAGCAGGGCCGCCTTCTCGTCCTCGTAGTGGTGGGCCAGGTTCTCCAACACGTTCTGTGGGGAGATGGGGAAAACACAGAAATCTGATGTTTTATGAATCTGGTTTCAAATGCTTTCATGAAAGGTATGGGATGTATTGGGCGCGTTGGGAAAAAGATTGAATTGGAAATATAACTAAAGAATCAAATAAATGTATGTCCTATTTTTGCTTGTCGTATTAGTAATCATGTCAGGAGACTCAGAGTGTGTATCATGGCATGCACATGTACGGTATCTTCCAGCTATATATTGCAATTATTATTTGACAATGCATGAGAACATTCAAAGACAGTAGCATGCCTCTCAGAAGAAGAGTAATTTCTAAATACATGTACCTGCAATTCGAGGCAAGGCGATGGGCTCTTCACAAAATTTATACAGTGATTTTTTCTATGCTATTATTGTGTGTTTAATTCCAAGTAGCCCCCACCTTCTTTTTGTCCTCCTCCTCCTCCTTAGCGGCCATCTCCTGCTCCACCATGGCGTCCAGCAGCACGTCGTCTGTCGGCTGACCGTTGGCCTCCCGCTCCGCCTTTAGCGCAGCGCGCCGGGCGAGGCGCTCCTCCAGCCGCCTCTGCTGCTCTGACCTGCTCGCTCCCAGCTTCTCCTGCAGGGCTGTAGGGGGAAAACTAATATCTAATGCGAGACTCCTATGAACTGAATATGCATTTTTATCAGATACGATCTTTGAAAACGGATACTCCCGGTAAAAGATTATTTTTCCTTTTCTGGAACTGTTACCAAAAGTGTTTATTTACAAAAAATTTAAGACAATAGGTATAACAGGAACTGTGAAGAGATTGGTTGTAACTTTGCTTTAGGGGAATTCTTAAGATTTCTTACTATTAAAATATTTTTCTTTAATCTGAAACTATTTCAGACATAGGCCTGTTCTTCCGGGACGTGGTGTTATACTATTGTATATTTTTGCAGTCCCATCAGAAATAAAATATTCTCTGAATCTTTAAACCGCTGAAGAGAAGATACGGTCTTTCCTTATGTTTTCTCAGAGTCCATAAAGTAACAAAACCCTGACCTTGCTGGTCCTTGGAGAGTTGACCCAGCAGCGCGGCGACCTCGTCGTACTTGCCCTCCCGCCGCAGTCGGCGCTCCTCCAGGCGGAGACGAACCAGGCGTCTCTGTCTCTCCTGCTCCGTCAGCGCCGCCCACTCCCGCTCGCCCACCTCCCGCATCAGGGCCTGAGTAGTTTTCAGTTGTAAAAGACTTATTCAAAAAATCAAAATAAAGTTTTGCAAAAATGAATATAGACTTTCCACAGGAAAGAAGGTAGGACAAAACTAACACAACAAGGAAGTTTCACCAGGTATGATATCGTATGTTCACTATATCTTCACATAAGCAAGATAAATAAGAATCAAACATTTCAGGAGGGAACTTCTCCTATAATTAGTGTGTCGTTGCCTTACCTCAATGAGTAGTTTGTCTCTAGCGGCATCATACTTCTTCTCCAGTTCCCTTACGGCCTCCCGCTCCTCCTGGCTCAGACCGTCGTCATCCGGCAGGGTGTCCGCCCCCAGGAGAGTCAGTGCAGTGTGGTCATACAACTGTCTCTGACGGGCATCGGCCTGCAGGGCCTTCACCTGGCGTAGAGTAGGGGCGTCCTGGGGGAGAGGGGAGACAGGGGTATTATAATGTGGGTATACAGGGGGCAGTGTGGTCGTACAACTGTCTCTGACGGGCATCAGCCTGCAGGGCCTTCACCTGGCGTAGGGTAGGGGCGTCCTGGGGGAGAGGGGAGACAGGGGTATTATAATGTGGGTATACAGGGGGCAGTGTGGTCGTACAACTGTCTCTGACGGGCATCGGCCTGCAGGGCCTTCACCTGGCGTAGAGTAGGGGCGTCCTGGGGGAGAGGGGAGACAGGGGTATTATAATGTGGGTATACAGGGGGCAATGTGGTCGTACAACTCTCTCTGATGGGCATCGGCCTGCAGGGCCTTCACCTGGCGTAGGGTAGGGGCGTCCTGGGGGAGAAGGGAGACAGGGGTATTATAATGTGGGTATACAAGGGGCAGTGTGGTCGTACAACTGTCTCTGATGGGCATCAGCCTGCAGGGCCTTCACCTGGCGTAGGGTAGGGCGTCCTAGGGGAGAGGGGAGACAGGGGTATTATAATGTGGGTATACAGGGGGCAGTGTGGTCGTACAACTGTCTCTGACGGGCATCGGCCTGCAGGGCCTTCACCTGGCGTAGGGTAGGGGTGTCCTGGGGTAGAAGGGAGACAGGGGTATTATAATGTGGGTATACAGGGGGCAGTGTGGTCGTACAACTGTCTCTGATGGGCATCGGCCTGCAGGGCCTTCACCTGGCGTAGGGTAGGGGCGTCCTGGGGGTGTGGGGAGACAAGGATATTGTTTTATTATGTGGGTGTAAGGGGGCGGGTTTGTTCCACAGGAGAGGGGCGGTGGAGTCTCATCTCTATAAATGTATGGGGAGAAAGGTAATGCGAATGCTGCGTTGGATAGGATAGAACTGCAAGGCATAAATTTCCAGATCTCTCTGTTGTTTGATTTGATTAAATCAAACAAGCGATTACTACCTGTAAATTCACCACATTAAATTCGCACACCATTTCTCACGGTAAACCAATTACACACAAACTCCCACACAAGGTCTTCCAGTAAACTCCACTTCTTCTAATTTACCTATTACACACAAGTTCCAACATGGGATTCGACACTACATGCAGGTCTTTCTCATTACACCATTACACAAAACCCTCAAGCTTTTTCCCCTTAATTATAACCCATTGTAGAAACCTCTCCAGTTCAGACATTGTGACACTCACCGACTCGGCCAGTGTGTTGGAGAGGACCCTCATCTCGTGGGCCTGGTGCTGCTGGAGGTCGGCCAGCAGCGCCACCTGCAGGGAGTCCTGGGAGTTGTCCTTCCCCTCAGAGGACAACCTGTCGGCGGTCAGCTCCAGGCAAATACCCGCACCCTCCTGTGAACGGAAAACAAAAGAACTGAAGTAACTACACAGACTATTATAATATATTTGAAAAAAAGAGTGTTGATTCTATGTAAGAGGAAAGAGTGATAGGAAGAAAGGTTTTCTTACACAAACGGTCATTTCATACCGTCATGGATAAGATAACGTTAACCAGAGAGAATTATACTAAAATGCATCCGTTTGTGGGACTGACATAGTCCTACTGGTTTACTTCCAAGGCATGCTAAGACTTTTACCCAGCAGGGAATGATATTTGTAGACTGCACTGTCTATCCACGACGTAGTTGATACATTTATGACCATTTTCTCCCCATGTGCGTACAAGAGGAGTTCTATGTGACATAGTAAACAGCTTTAATGGGGACTTAAAGGGTTGTGATATTTTGTTTATTTTCTTCGCCAAATAAAGATAGGCCTACAATTAGATAACCATAAATACTATGAATTATCGAAGGTGAGGCGAGCAGCTGACTGACCCTGAGCAGCTCCATCTGCTGCTGGTTCTCGGCGTGCGGCTGTTTCCTCCATAAGGCCCGCCGCTGCCGGAGCTCGTCCTGCTTGTCGCGCTGGGTCTCGGCGTTCAGGGCCCGGGCCGCCTCCCGGTGGGCGCCCTCACTCTCCTCCTCCAGGATCTGACCAGGAAAACGTTCAAGTACATGTAAGTACCGTAAAACCCCTGATTTAAGGCGTGGATGAATAATAGTGCCTTTTTAATTTGATTTTTTGTTGTTGCCATAGCAACCATTTTGTCGATTTTACTTTATATTAGATAACATTCTGAAAGTGAATATATAATGTTTGGCCAAATTTTCAAAATTATAATAAAAGCACCATAAATACTAAAAGCAAGACCTCAATGAAATTCTCTAAATTAAGGGTTGTTCGGCAATAACGTTATCGTTAGCGAGTTGTTTTGAAATAGGATATTTACAATTTAGTTTTTCTGAATAGTACTTTTAGTTTACATATTAATGTATTACTATGAAAGAAAAGGTGCTTTCAGGCCGCACGGATACCAGAAACTGAGATCATTATTATTCTGAAAGACATAAGTAGTATACCAAAATCGGGCTAATAATTAGGCAGTACAAGAAGTAGTTTGTGGAAATTGGGGTCATATGGCCGGATGATGAAAAACGGGGAGAAGATGGGAATACCAGTGGGACATGCGTAAAATAAGAAATCACGGTTTTCAGTTATTATCATACATATGAAATTGGTTTATTCTACTTAGGGTGACAAAGAATATGACAAAATGGTAAGTAAAACGAAATTAGGGTTATTCAGCAGAAAAGTGAGTAGTATACCAAATTGGGGTTATCATGCAGGTTTATAAGAGGTATATGGAAACTGGGGTACAATGACATGAGCGTGAGTAGTATCCATAAAGGGGGGGGTTTCATCGGATATATACAGAAATAGGGGATAAAGGGAGAAGAATGAGTAATGTATGTTACTTAATAGTCGGGAACATGTACACTATTTATGCAGTGACTGGGATTTGATCAAGGCATTAAGTGACACATACAAATTGTTTAGCATTTAGGCAGGGCGTTATTTAAGAGAAATGACGGGAGAGTAAGTAGTATACAAATGGGGGGTTCTCAAGCAGGTCAATAGCAAGACTAGACCTCTGGCTAGATGGTGAGTAGTACATAGAAACGGGGATTATCTGTAGGTACATAAGAAACACAACAGAGGTAGAGGGGATAAGACGAGAACAGAATTATTACACAATACATTAGTTTATCTACATGAGGAAAAAGTAGAAAAAGTACCATTTTTTCTATTTTTTCCAGAAGCAACATATCAGAATTTGTACTTGAATAACTTGAACCTAACACTAAAATAATCTAAAACAGATATCAAAAATGATGTGGAAAAAGATTGGTTGTCCATTCCAAAATCACCAAAAAGTATGAAAATTGCAACTCTAGAAATAACAAACGCCCCTAAATATAAGTAATAGTTGTTAGACCACCCTGACCCACCTTGAGCAGCGCCTCCTGCTCGGCCCGGTGTTTGAGCTCCGTCTCCTGGAGCACGGCGTCCTGCAGCCCGGCCAGGTCCTTGTCGTCAGAGGGCGCCACCACCATGCCCTCCTCCTCCTCCCCGCCCGCCCCCTGCCGGGCTAACCGAGCAGCTCGCCGCGCCGCCAGCCGCTCCTTGGCCAGCTGCTCCTGACGGGCGCGCTCTGCTTCCACTCTGGAAGAGATGGACAGGCATAAGTGATCAAAAGGTGAATGTTGACATCTTACAAAGCAAGCCATGTTATCTCTATCTGAAGGTGTGGTGCCAATGGAATTTATTTTAGATGAATTTAAACAATACCGTATTGCCTTTAATAATCCATTAGATTTAGACCCAACGGGACTATGGGTGATAATCGTTGCATCCAGCGTCTTTGTTCGTTGTCCCGTTCCAGTTTTGCTAATGAAATTTAAAACCTTATCATTAATTTCATTACCGATCGTTCTACTTTGAGTGCACATCCAATTATGGATAGATATTTTTACTGACTCAAAATAAACAAAAGGTATATGTGAGTAGTCGGAAACTTTCTTTCGGTGAAACACGCCCGTCATCCAGCCTTGTATCATCAACATGTGAAACCTACGCAATTCCAACGTTTAAATTACAAGGTGAGTTATAACAACAATAAACAACGATACTCACGACAGTTGTTGTTTCTGTGCCAGTCCCAGGACGATGGCGGCGGCGTCGTACTTGGACTCGGTCTTGGCCCGTCTCTGTTCGCGCCTCAGCCGCGCCATCTGGTGCTGCCGGAGACGTTCCCGCTCTGCCCGGGACTGACTTTCCCGTAGGGCCCGCAGGATGGCGTCCTTCTCCTATAATGATGGAAATGATAATTTATTGCTCGGTCTTGGATTTTAATTAATAAAATGAAATAAAATAAAAAATGTCATAGGCACTCCGCCACGCCCTCCATTATGTTGTATGTGTATACTCTGAATGTAGCAGATTTGAACGAAAGGACAAATTCGTATGTGCATGGTTGGTTGTTTATTGGTATTTAACGCCCTCTCAACATTGATTGTTGTATCCCGTCAAGAACAAGGTTTTGACAATTCTGTCTTTTTGATGATCATATCTATGAAATGATAGTATCTATGAGGAGGTAGCGACCGTACCCGTACACTTTCACCGAGGCATATGCCTGGTCCCTGCATAGACAGGGCCATACACACAACAGATGGTGGTCTATTAGAAACCTTTGATAACCCAGTTGTTGCCACGGGGGGGGGGGGGGGGGGCGTGTGTGCAAGTAAGTGAAAATATGTAAAGAATCAAAATAGGTAATTTCACAGTATATGACAGCGTTTGATAAAGTGTACTGATAATAGCAACTGTGAATCTGCGAATGCTGAACTGATTACTTGTTTCTTTGCAAATTCAACCTTAACTTTCATGTTAAACCTATGGCGACATTATGAAAGAAACCTCCGGTACTATTTCTTCTTGTCTTAGTGCTATCTTGTCTTTACTTGTCCATAGATACTTACCGCATCATAGTTTTTCATGAGGTCAAGGAGGACGTTCCGTTTCTTTTTGTCTTCTTCCTCTTCAGCCTCGATTTCCTCTTGTTCTAGTTTGTCACACTCTTCTATCGACATACCTTTTATAATAGAGAACACATCAGAATTATCTAAAACCTTTTCTCAATATTTCGGTGATTAAATTCGTTGCACTCTAGACGTAAAATCAAACTACAGGATAGTTACGAGTAAAGCCTGTATTCCAAATACCGTTTTTGGTGCTGGCAATCTGTTTTTTTTAAATTATTTCTGAGACTCCCTCACGAAAACCATACATCTTACAAACCATTTGCAAGATAACTTAAAAACCTTTCCGGCGACATACTATATCTGTTCTAAACCTTTATTTCCATGGTCGATTTTAAAAATGGGTACCAAGATCGGCATGTGGATTTCTTTTAAAATATTATCATTTCGTAATTTACATAAATAAAGTACGGTCTTCTCAAGCACGGTCTTGTATATAACAGGTGTTAAAGATAACATAGGCTTAAGTAAAACCAGAGGTGTACCTTGGGCCTGGCGCTGTTTCCTGCGCTCGAGGCGCTCCTTCAGACGCCGCTCCTGCTCCTCCCGGGACTGCCCCATCAGGGCCTCCAGGGTCTCGTGGTTCTTCAGGGCGTCACCTGGTGAGGGACGGAGGTAAAGGTAGCATTAAATACACAAACATGCCGGAATGGATACGGGGTTCCCATGGGCTTCCGAGTTGATTTCCAAAGTCTTTAAAGCAAAGTCCATGCAAACTTTGCAAATTAGAAATGACTTTCCAAACTTATCCCCAATTCCTAATCTTAGACAATTTCTTTTTTATATTGTCAAAGTTAGAAACTAATTCAATTACTGTTTGCAAAAGTTATATCGCATTCTGATACATTTTCAAGTTCTTCTGTAGTAACCCTTATATAAAAAGCTGCAAATTAGCTTCTTATTGTAAACTACAGTTTGGTTTAATCTCTCCTAATTATGATGATGAAAAGTAAAGCTTGATAGCATATCTTTAACACCTTTACATATGCAGATACCCTGTTTTCTGAAGGGCTACTAATACATAAACCAAAACTGAAGTCTTTGGGAATATTGCTTGGTATGCGCAAAGAGGTTTATACCTAACAGGGCGGCCGCCTCGTCGTGCTTCCCCTGACGCCGTAACTGGCGCTCCTGCAGCTTTAACTCGGCCAGCCGGCGCTGTCGTTCTGCTTCAGTCAGCGCCGCCCACTCCGCTTCTCCGGCCTGACGGAAGAAATAACATATCAGAGAAGAGAACACATTCGGTGATATGTGTGAATAGTTGTAACAAAGGAAATATACAATGTCAGTCTGATATAAGATGATATATTATTAAATGTTACAGAAAGGGTACAGGGGATGTAGCATGCACGAATATGGCAAGAAGTCAACGCGATCATAGTTTTCTCTTTGGAGAATCAGTTAGAAATTGGGGGCAAATCAAATTTCTAAAGGATCACAATGTCAACTCTACCCTAAAAATTGACCAAGAAATGGTCTAAAATCGGTTGTCCATTGTTAGATTGCCCAGGCCCTAGAAGTAAGTCAAAGGTGGCACTGTTCTCCTTGGCCAGAAACGGCTCCCTGGGGGTCGCCTGTCAAAAACAATATTTATTAGAAATCCTTGATAAATTGGTGAAGGGAACTCTTTGTAACTTCTTCAGGTGAGCCCTGACTTACCTGTTTCATGAGGGCCTCAATCAGCAGCTTGTCTCGGAGGGCGTCGTACTTGCTGTCTAGGGCGGCGATCAGGTCGTTCTGGTCGTCGGTCTCCGGGGCAAACAGAATGGTGGCCACGTTCTCCGCACGCTGCTCTTTGGTCTCCTCAATGACCCGCAGTTGGAGCTCGACGAGCTCCTGTGACTCCTTTAAAAAAAAAAAGAGAATCATAATGTTTAGGAAGACATCATAATAGTACATTTGAAAAGGCAATTAATGAAATAAAGCAATTTCTAAATAAGTTTGTACATAATTAAGAGGTTGGAATTTAGCGTTATCTAATAACGATTTATTTGTTAGCATCTTGGGATGTCGTGATTTGGATCCATCAAAGTATATTGCATATTAATTTCAAGATTGATTTCATATTCCTGCTTTTACTAAATTAAGGAAAGATATAATTTCAGAATGCCTCAATAGAAGAACACGATATATTTGAAATGCATTAAGAAATGAATGACGTTTCCTTTACCTTGTCTAAGACGTGGTTAAGAACCTCCTCTGCTTCTTTTTCTTGTTGCTGTTGTAGGTCGGCAAGGAGAGAGACAGTGACGTCAGCTTCAGTTTTCGTCTCCATAATAGTACGACGTCCTTCATATTTGTAGATGCACGCTTCTTGAAGGGTTGCATGGTTATCGCTCGTAGATCCTAAATAAAATTAAATGTTCTTACTTTATTCAGAAGTCAATGAAATCGGAAATATTTCACTAAATCCAAAAAAATAATTCTATTAAATGTTAAAATGAATGCATAATAAACACTTTATTGGCTAGAACAGGTAGCACGAATTCAAGTTAGTACATGTAAATGTTAAAGGGGCCTCCCATTAGTACATGATATTAAAGATGTGGGAAACACATCCAACTCGACGACGGCTTGGTGTAGACTTGATGATCATGGTCGAATTAACATGTTTCGGTTTGTTACATCCTTGATCGGAATCAGTTCTATCCATAAAATGGGTTGGTTATATCGTAAATACCATTAGTACATATCCACATTTCCAAAAAAATCCAGACCCTCACAATCTCCCTTGGGCTTAAGTACGTAGTGGATTCATACGGGAACGCAAAACAAATCAGACCCTCACCCTTGATCCGCATTTACTAATGAAACATATCTTTACCTAAGTGAGATATCCGCTGGTCTTTGAGGTGCTGCAGCTTGTCCTCCCTCTCCAGGGCTGAGCTGGCCTGGGCGACCAGCCGCAGGTCGGGGTCGGCGTCCACCTGCGACAGCAAGTGGACGAGCAGCTCCCTCTCGTGGGCGTGGCGCTCATCAAGGCGCTTCATCACCGCGTCCTGTTTGGGGTAAAAACGGAATTGATTTATCTCTGATCAATCGATCTGCAGATCATTAATATGCACGAGCATGTGCTGTTACACTACATGGATTGTAATCTTGTATCAACTTGATCCAGGAAAAGTTAACAGAATTTACTCTAATCTTACCGAAAGAGTCAATATACGAGTACGCGAGAAGGAAGGAGGGGAGGGGAGGTTACCCACAGTTCACCAACTTCACGCCTTTTTGATTTTATACAAAGCAGAACATCCTATATTAAGAACCTTTGGGGTCGTCGTCGGGTGGCCGTACTTCCCATAGGGGATCGTCACAAACCGACGGGGAAGCCCTAGGTTTGTACGATCTCCATGGGTCGTACGGCCATCCAAGGACGACCCCAAAGATACTTCTTATGTTTATCACCCAAGCATTATTCAAAATATGTGAAAATTCCCGAAAACAAGAAGTCCACAGTGAGCGGTGCGTACGGCCTGTCAATACGCCATGGCCACAATACGCACTGCCCGGCGGCCGTGTGGGTGATAAAACGGTAACGATCAGTGGCCCTGCTCTTTTTCTCATTACAACAGAACAGGCCGCAGAAGCCTCCCACGAACCCACCTGTAACTCGGCCTTAGTGCCCTCTCGCAGCACCTCTTCTATGGGCAATGTAGGCTTCCCAGCACGTCTCTTTCTCAGTGCCTCCAGTCGGTCCTTGGCCAGCTGTTCCTGACGGAGCCGGTCATTCTTCAATCTGAATATCATAATCAAGTAACTATCAAACCTTGAGCCTCATACCCACAAGGCAATTTTACGGGAAACGGACTCAGAGAATCGGTCGATTCTTATAATCACTTGTTAGTATGGTATAAAGAAATGTGCATGTTTGATATGAATTATCCCTAAAATCGGCCAACTCTCCTAGTAGAGTCAGCCGATTTTAGTGCCGATCATTCGGCTGACTTGGTAAAAATGTCCTAGTGGGTATGGGGCTTAAGCCTTATACCCACTAAGCGACTTTTACTGATGCCGGGCGATGGGCCACTAGGATAATCGGCTGATTCTTTGGATCACCTGATAGTATGATATATTGAAATGTGCATGTTTGATCTGGATCAGCGCTAAAATCGGCCAACTCTTCCAGTAGAGTCGCCGATTTTAGCACCAGTGAATCGGCCAACCCACTAGGCGACTTTAACTAAGGTCGGCTGAGTCATCAGCGCTAAAGTCGGCCGACTTTACAAGAATCGGCCGATTTTAGAACTGACTTATATCAAACATGTACATTTCAATATCACATACTGACTTGTGATCTGAATCGGTGTTAAAATTGGCCGATTCTAATAGAATTTAGTCAAATTCGCCTATATATAGTGGGTATGGGGCTTGAGGGGAGCATGTGTATCTATTTGTAATAAATCAATTTGAAAAACAATGAATGACCTCATGCTGGGCAAACTCTATTTGCTTTTGTGTCGAAAGAGTATGATATAAAAGATCATGTGAAAATACTACTTTTTTCGTCAATTCATTAGGAATCTCTTGAATTATAAATTCCAGACCTCGTTACCAGTAATTTTTCTTTTTCTCTTTTTTTACCATTACGATTGCTGATAGCAAACCAGTTTTTAAGTCTTTCTAAATACCTATAGTTGTAAACACTTCGATGAATAGATATACCTGCTATAATGGGCAATTATCCCAGTCTCTTATTTCTCAGAAAGTTCAACCAGCCCTTTAAGTCTAGCGGCGTCCCCAAACTTGTCGTTTTGAATACACATTTATATAATATACATAAATGATTTCTCATTACAGCATATCATGCTGTAATGAGCAATTATTACAGTCTCTTACTTCTCAGAGAGTTCACCCTGTTGTCGTTCAGCCAGCCCTATGAGTCTGGCGGCGTCCCCAAACTTGTCCTCCCTCTGGGCCCGGCGTGCCTCCCGCTTCAGTCGTAAAAGCTCGGCCTGGCGTTCACGCTCACTCAGGTATTTGCTGTCAAGACCTGAAAAGGGAATTATAAAAAGTAATACGTTTGTTAAATATTTAAAGTGGTGTTAAGTAGTTCCGGTTTCAATGTTTCCCAGGGAATACTCTCTTACGGTTTGATTATAACCAAACAATTTCATAAAACTTTAGAGGAATCGCCCTCCCCAAAGCAGAATGTTTTTGTAGTATTGTTTACAGATAAATGATATGCACGTATAATCTTTCAACTATCATAACCGTTCGATGGTAAAACTGATCCCTTCATCATTATGATCATAACATATAAATGCGTTTTATATGATTTTGTGAAATCATAATGGTTCCGTTATCTTCGATGTCTTTTGATGGAAGGGTTGGGGAACTATATCAATTATATGTTCAAACCCCAAACTCCAAATACAAGCAATTAAAGGCAATAAATGATGTATTGACTGACCTCTCATCTGTCTGAGCAGGGCCTCCTTCTCGGCCTCGTAGCGGGCCTGCAGGTCGTCCAGCAGGCTGGTCTTAGTGTCGGCGTCCTCCGTCTCCTCCAGACCCTCGTCGTCCTCGTCAGGGTCCAGACCTGGGAACAGGAGGAAATATACAAGGTCCCAGGTGAATTTTATAGATTCAGGGTCGGTTTGAAAACCGAAAAACTCTGGGTTATTCGTCTTTATTTAGTATGTATGATAGTAAAAACTTTGGTCAGACATGGACACCTAAATGAAAAATCGGGCAAATTACCGATCGAATTAAACAAAAAGATGCACATGAAGTTACCTCCGGGTGTTATGGTCGATATATCGATTATATTTCGATATATCTACGTGACAGCGAGCCCAGAGAATAACGCGAGGGCAAACTATGGTATTATTCTCCATGAATGTCTCCTAATATCTACATAGTTGACTTCTATTTTAGGGTTTACTTAGGCATTCGATATCAATAATGCGATCTTTCCGGATTTCCAGTGGCCGAAAATTATACTTTTTTATTCTAAAAATAGGCAAAAACGTCATTAAGAGGAAACATTTGAAATAGCCTCCCCCACCAAAATGTTGACACTGTATCTGCGTACGAACACTGTATTGGGACGAATATAGAAACCAAGTGCGGGGTTTTGTTATAGAAAATCTATCAGTTCTCCTAATAACATTTTTGAATCATAGCAATGAATACTCATCTACTCAGGGTTAATGGACGGCTACTTCAAACACAGTATAGATGTACCTTGGTCTATCCTCTTCTGACGCCGCGCTAGCCGCTCCCGTAGTTTCCGCTCGTACTCTGACCGGTTATCTCCCATCAGTTTCCGTAAGGCTTCCTCGTTCTGCTCGTTATCACCCAGCAACTTGGCGAGTTCGTCCAGATCCCCTAAACCATTACAAACAACGGATATTAGAATATGCAAAACTTAGATTATTTTAAAACATTTCATGCGGAGCAAACTTTGGAAACTCATTAATAAATATGTAGAACCAGATTTTGTTGCGTCAACATCTTTTACTCTTTCAAGGTCGACGTTATGGCTGGAAGATGCGCGTGAATTTCACATAATGCGGCTTTAATAACTCGGTTTATTTTTTACTTTTGAAAATATAAGTTTTAAATTCTAAGAAAAGCTGCGATCCTGGCGATGATTATCTGATAATAAACCGAGAAATGAATCCAATTTGCTTTTGGAAAATCAAGCTCACCGTCCCGCCGCAGCCGCTTCTCCTTGAGTTTGAGCTGTATGAGTCGGCGCTGCCGCTCCTGCTCGCTGAGCCGGCCCCACTCGGCCTCCCCCAGCTGGGCCATCAGCGCCTCCAGCAGCAGCTTGTCCCGCAGCGCGTCGTACTTCTCGTCCAGGGCCGACAGCAGCGCGTCGTCCTCCGCCTCCCCCTCGTGCCGGGTCAGCACCTGGACCACGTTCTCCGCCGACCGCCAGTGACGGGCGTTGATCTCGTACTCACGGCTCTTCTTCAGGTCATGCTCCGTCTGGATGGAAAAGGATAATTTTATATTGCTATGTCTCTTCCTTTCAAATTTTTAATGTAATCATCAAAAGTATATCCCCCTTTTTTATTTATATCTTGTAATAAATATGTAGTAGTAACCACTAGCTTTCACCTTCCTCGGTCATCTTGGGCCTGCTTTTTTTTTCTTAATTTCTCAAGATATACCGTGTACATTGACAAGAAAATTTTAAGTTAAAAATATCAATGCTTAACTATGAGGGGTCAAATCATACCGCAATAGTTGAACGACAAAATGCAGAAACTCTGCAGCATCGTTAATATACGTACAGAAACTTCTTCAGATCTCCTCCTCCACGCCGTCTGTGAGTATGGTCAATAAAGATGGCTTGTTTATGTCTTAATTGCGTATTGTATACTAAGAATTGTATGCCTCCCTCTGAATTTACATTTACCATGAAATATGAGGTCAATACTGTTGGTTTCGTTGACCATTTGGGGGCTCCTTTTTTCGATCTAGAGCAATAGGAACCTCATAAATAACGATGGTATATTTACCTTTCAACTTGTTTCACACCAAAAAAAATCTTGTATCATTAAAGAATTAATTCACCATATTCATGCTTAACACATGTAATGTATAATAATACGTCACCATGTTGGGCAGTTTGCGGCAGAAGCCGGCCATCTCCCGGTCCTGTTCGTCCTGCAGCTCGGTGAGCAGGTCCACGGTGACGTCCCGGTGGGACACGTCCTTTCGGCCCGCCTCCAGGTGGTCCCGTTTGAGCACGCACCGGATGGCCGCAGCCTCCTCGATCACGCTGAAGTTCTCTTCTCTCTGACCTGTTTGAAAAGGAATTTGATCATATTGTTTTTCCGTATTTCCATAAAATGGGATACATGGTTATGTTTTTTCCAACAAAGTCTAGGTGGAGAAAATAAATGTGGTTTTTTTGTTGTTTTTTTACATATGGACTATTTTACAGGAAACATTCTGTTTTCTCTATAGACCAATCTATATGCAGACATAAACGACTTTTTAAGGTGGTCAAGGATCAAAATGAAAAATACTGAAACGTTATCCATCAATTCTACAAGTTAAAGAAATAAAACAAAATTTGTGTTTTACGAAAGACTTATGCTCTACGAAATCTAAAATAAATACGATATCCACAACTTTAACGCAACATGATTATCCTACATTATTTTTTTTATCAAAACACATATAGTTTGACGCTGATGTCCGACTGAATTTAAATCGATTTGTAAATTTAGTGATTTTAACCGATATAGGCAGCATTTATCCTTATAATTTGCAAGTTATCCCCGTAAACGTTACTACAAAACAATGCATTTGGTACAAACCATGCGGTCAAAATGCAAGTAATTACCATGGCCGTCTGAGGAGGAAGGAGCTTTTGGTTTTCAACAAGAAATTAATATTGAATAACACTACACACCGACAACACACAGACACTCACTGATATCCTCCATGTCCATCTTGTTGCGCTTGACCCTGAGTTCGGCGAGCCGGGAGGTGCGGTCAGCGGGGGCCATGGTGCGGGCCACCTCGACCAGCTCCTCCAGCCCCGGGTCCTGCAGCACCGACAGCAGCAGCTCGCGCTCCTCCACGTGCTTCTTGTTCTGCTCGCGCAGGAACGATTCCATCCACGCCACCAAGTCACCTTTACAAACAAAAAAGGTTATTCTTTATTCCATCTCTCTCGTGAAAGCACTAAAAAAACACTGTTTGTTATCTCTGAAAAGTTCATACAGTTTTACGTCGGTATAGATTAATTGTCGATAGGATCATATACGTAGGGTAAAGATGAAGCTTCCGAGACAGCACATCGTAGGCCACCAAGGTAGCATGTGAAACTGAATAGGAAACTATGTAAAGTACAAAATGCTGTATTGTAATAAATTCTAAATGTATGATAAATGCATTGGAATTATATATACGTAGATTTTCCCATTATTCACTCTTCGTTCCATGTTCTTTTCTGTCTTCAAATAGTGCATGGTCGTAGAAGTATTCAGTGTCAGCAAAATAAAAAGACACATTTTCGAATTCAAAATCACCTTTCTCAGGCCTGGCGTACTCGTCGAGCTCCTTGGGGTGGGGCAGGCCGTTCTCCACCCGCTGTTTACGTCCCTCGGTGCGGGCGGCGCTCAGCCGGGCCTGCCGCTCACGGTCAACGGGGTGCCTGCACGTCACACACAGTCTCCGTTAGTACATTTATTGTTATCTATATGTCTCATATTTCGTTTTGTGTGGTAACATTTCAATACATCAGAGGTGTATGATTCATAGTAAAGTTCAATTTCGAGGTACAATGAGAGGGAAATGAAATGTATGAAATGTATAATATCTTAATCTCAGATATATTTGGATTAATGGATGGAACACGGGTATGTTTTGGGGCTTCCTCTGTTGAATTTGAATTTGAGTTAAACTCAGTGAAGCCTTTACAAAAGTTTCACACTGACAATAAACAAGAGCGAAAAGTCGGATAAGGTATAGCCTTATATCTTCATTTTGTTTTATTAAAGAAATTAAACTGATGGGTGAAAAAGTTGCAACGACGAATCTCCATGAAACACTGATTAGAGAGGAAAAAACGGTAGTCTCCCTTGGTATATTTCTTGTAGTCTATAGCATTTCTTTCGGCGCGTCTTCAGGCAATAAGCTTTACAGCCCTAATAATGCAAGTACCTTCGTTCAGTAGCTGCTTCGATCCTCTCCTGGAGCCCGACGGTGAGGGAGGCGCGGTCGAAGGTCTCCTCCCGCTCACACATCCTGCGCTCCACCTGTAGCATGACGAGCGGCAGGTGCAGGTAGCCCTGGCCCCTGTTCTTGGAGTCAGGTGACCGGAACCAGCCGATCACAAAGTCCTGCTCCACGTAGTACCTCTGCAGCAGGTCTGCCAACAGGTTAACGCTCTTTGTCTGGTCAGGAGGGGTCTCGTCTGAAGAAAGGGAATAGATGGAAATGATCAGATAACACAGGACTGGTCATGTCTTTAATTTTAAAAGAAATTTACATATTTAATTTTAGGATTACATTTCACTGTTTTTGTTCTTTTGATTGTAAATTATCTCGTACAGGTTGTGGTGCTTGAATATCGACAGTCTCTAGGACTATTAGTTGAATGGTGGTATTCAGCAATGCAAGAAGGTTTCATGAAATTAACGGCAATAAAAGATTGTCCAACCAAGGTCTTGATGATGGGACATAAATCCAACCAATACGAACAAAGAAGGCTACCTAGGGCATCCTCTATATAATTAAATTTTGTTTTATTCACTTAGATGTCCCAACGTGTATTTGAATTCTCTATCTAATTATATCCACCAAGAGTTGCTAAACATCAGCTGTTATGTGAATGATCACTACATACTGCTCTCGACGAGGCTACTGTCGTGCCCTTGCACCACGGCCTGGTCCTTCTTCTCGGCCTGTACTTTCTGTCGCCGGCTGAACTCCTGTCGGTCTTCTCCCATCAGCTGCCTCAACGAACCAAGCTCCTAAAAAGAAAAAGTATTTTTTGTTCAATTTACTAATCTCATGCCCCTTGGCTTACATTGAATCCAAAACACAGACGAAAGGAACTCGTATTCTGGTCCATGCAACCTCATCTAATTTCTGTTCAGTGTTCTTAATTATGCGATCTATGGAACGTTCTGTGTTTTTCACTGAATGTAGACAGACTGATAAACAAACCATTAATACAATACATGTATTTTATTGTTCTGAATCCCTGGCTACTGCAGAGATGTGTACTTTATATGCAAAAATATATGCGTATTTTAAAATATCCCCCAATGACCACACCGTCACCAGGAACATTGTACACAAACAGGATTAAAGGTAAGTGTAGTTTATCGTTTACTGACCTGGGGAAGCTTAGAAATAAGCTGGCCCATCTCCTCGAATCGTCCTTCCTGCCGCAGCTTCAACTCTTCATTCTTCTTCTTTACTAAATGACGCTGCCGCTCTTCATCGCTTAACCTGGAAGGCAAGTCAATCCGATTGATTAGGGGCCGTCCATTAACCACGCAGGCTTTTTACACCATTTATAGAAACCCACCCCCTTTAACGCTAGACATTAGAAATGTACGAAATCCCTTGATCCCCAGCCCCCTCGTGCTTACGTAATTAATGGCCCTAGGCTGTACTGCAGAAATCCTCCAGTATAAGATAGCCATTAGAAAAAAGATCTATAAGATATGTATGAAGCCGGTAATTATATTACTTGTATTCACTTTTTCTTTACTTAACTTAACTTCAACTTGATATTTCTAGCGAATTATTTTCCAATTTGTTGAAAGTTTGTGGGGAGGGGATCTTAGGGTATCGTCGACATAAACGAGAAGGTTCCATTGGCAGATCATACCAAATTAACAAGAAACGTGTATTTAAGACCGTAAACGATCTTTTAGTGAAAAAAATCAATCATTCTTATGTCAACATAAATCATATATATAAAATATCTAAATTAAACGATACCACGCTATCCGGGGTGCCTAGAGCAAGCCCCTGTAGGTGGAGTGTTGATTGACAGGTATAGTCAGCCAACGATGAGAGGTGTCCCTGACCCAGATCAAAGCGCCTGCTGTAAGCCCAGTGCAAACAGGTGAGGTGCAGACGCATCCAGCCGTGAAGGTGATCGAAGTAAAATTATACAGCAGGCGAGGGGCAGACGCATCCAGCCGTGAAGGTGATTCCAAGTAAAATTATACAGCAGGTGAGGGGCAGACGCATCCAGCTGTGAAGGTGATTCCAAGTAAAATTATACAGCAGGTGAGGGTCGGACGTATCCAGCCGTGAAGGTGATTTCAAGTAAAATTATACAGCAGGTGAGGGTCGGACGCATCCAGCCGTGAAGGTGAAGTACAATTTTAAAATTATACAGCAGGTGAAGCCTTGAAGGGCGGACGTATCCAGCCGTGAAGGTGAAGTACAATTTTAAAATTATACAGCAGGTGAAGCCTTGAAGGGCGGACGTATCCAGCCGTGAAGGTGAAGTACAATTTTAAAATTATACAGCAGGTCAGGGTCGGACATATCCAGCCGTGAAGGCGATTCAAAGTACATAGAGGTGACGAAAACATTGTTTAGATCCGTTATCTGACCAAAAGAACAAAGCCCAACGTTCACAATATATTATAGTGAAAAAACCTTCACTCACAAATGTGCAAATTTACATCAATTCGCAGATTTCCAAGGTTTTTTTTCACTATAAAAGAATAACAAGGTGCCCTACCTGTTCCAGGCGAGGCCCAGCTCCTCCCGCACCACGTGCAGCAGCAGCACGTGTCGCAGGGCGTCGTACTTGGCGTTGAGGGCGGCTAACAGCGGCTTCTCCTCCTCCCGCTCCTCGAACACCCCGAGCAGGAGGCGGGCCAGTGTGTCCAGCTGCTCCTCCTTACGGGACGCCCCCTCCGCCACCAACACGTTCTCCAACTCTTTGTCCTTCTGATAATGTACGAAGAATTCGTTGGTGATTCGAGATTTCAAATGCCATTATATTCAAGATGTCTGCAAAGATTGGGTACTCAAAATGTCAAAAACAGTTTACAGTAGTAGTAGTAGATCTTTTATTGACAAACTCAAAGTCATGGTTGACTTATGTGTCATTTATAGTACATTATTCAATCAGGTTTGAGACAACTAACTATTGACCACAACTATACCTCTATTCTATTTGCTACACAGGTTCGATCTCAGTATTTACACAGCTTGTCTCTACGTCTAAAATCGAGAGGATTACAGAAAAATGTAAGCCTGGTGATATACATGGTTGTTATGGTTAGGTGTTTTCTGCACAATTAAGGTATAACTAGGCTGAGATGCACCAATATAAAACGGCCATCGGATAGGCCTCGTTAGTTTCTTACTGTATAGCACCAGTTTTTATTGTTAGTATTTAATTAATCTTGGGTACATCAGGAACAAAGGCGGAAACAAAAATTTCAAGGGGTGGCGTGCTATTGTAAAATCTGCCAAGTAGGTGCAGGAATTTAACGATAACATTTCAATGTATGGGGCATTTCAATATAAGTCATGCTCACATGGAAATTAATATGCCACGATTTTTGGGGTAAAAAACATTCCAACCATCCGAAATGATCATTGTGTATCTAGAATCATCTCCTGACGTATAATTTATTTGTTTGTGTGTTTGTTTAACGTCCGGCCAACCCTTCTGGGTTCTTTTACCAGACTACACAAAGTAAATGTACTCAAACCTTTGTATGGAGACTTGTGAGGAGTTCTTCAAACTCGGCGTCCTGAGTCTGTTGGAGGTCGGCCAGGACGGCCGTACATACGGCGCTGTCACTGCCGCCCAGGGTACCTCGCACCGTCTCGTAGTACAGACCAACACCTGCCAAATAACAGTTTGATTTTTTTTTTTTTTTTTTTTTTGGGGGGGGGGGGGGGTGTAAGAAGTGGCCTCTTGTACAGAAGAACATCAAATTATAAACTGGTCGGTAGGTGAAACGTGACTAGAAATGTGACATGCGAGAATCGTTGCTACCGCTTAGAGTGCCTGGATGCAGGGATCAGACTGTAATTGGTGCTTAGTCCAACCTCTGAAATGGAAACGGCCTGGGACCTGTAAATTTGGGTTGGCTGACAGAGGTTGCCAGGGATCATAACCCAGAGTCTAAAACTATGAAGGCATAGTTTAGTTGACTCTGATTGTATAGGACTGATTAGAGTCAGTCCTAAGGGAATTTGTGGTTTCGACAAGTGTCTCTACGGGAAACTTTTTTTTTTTTTTTTTTAAATAGATTTTTATTGGGTAAACAGGTTCAGCGTCGCTGATCTTCCACCCGCTCCCACTTTACAATGCCAATTCTAATCTTAGTGGAGCGGGTACTAATAATTATAACACTTGACATACCTAGCCTGCCATAAAAATGGCTATGATGAAATGAGAATAATGGAATGAGATGGTATGATTATTATCTATAAACCTTTTGGTACGGGTTTAAAACCGATCTACGCAATGACTTTTTAAAGTAAAATTTACTATTACAAAGTGACAAGTCCACAGTTAGACCATTCCATTCAACAATTGCCCTATAAATAGGGTTTCTTGCTATATTATAATGAGCTATATATGATTCAAAATGGTACCTAAAAGGTTTTAGGAATGCCCTTTGGATTCAGGGCTCCACTTAATTTGGGAAAGGTTTTTTTTCCTAACATAGTGGGTAGGTGGAGATTGTGAGTGGATGTACTCAGTGGATGTACAAAAATCAGCCATACGTTTGAAACGGACCTCCTAAGGTTACTTTCCTGGTATGAATGTAAAATCTTTTTGACGTGGCTAGACTAAGAAGGTAACCCACAGCATTGGTAATTGTAGTGGATCAAATTGGATCAATTTCATTTAAACCCATTTAAACCCAGTAAAAAAAAAACTGGTCCTTGAGATATATACTAAAGTTTGAAAGGTCTGTTACCAGAGACAAAATACAAATACTTTTATAGAAGCAAAATCTGATTATGCGCACGATAAAGTGCATGGAAATAACCAGGGTTCTATAGATCAAATATCATCTCGAATTGTTAAAAAAAAAAAAAAAAAAAACAATGCCCACCATCCTGCAGTATTTTGGTCTGCTGCTGTTTGTGCGTGGTCCTGTACTGGGCGTTACTATTGCGCCAGGCCAGTCTCTGGTTCCTCAGACTGGTCTGTTTGTGGTGGCGCTGAGGCCCGCTCAGCTGACGGGCTGCCGCCTTAGAACCGGCCGCGTCACGACCCAACAGTAACTGGACCAACACCTGTAAATACCCAGGAACATCTTCAGCATAGATTATTGAGTTACTCTGTTATCGGTAATAATGATATTATCATAATTCATAAAGAATAACCATTTCTTTAACAAAAAAAACTGCCACGCCTGCCCATTGTAACCTAACTTGAAATTACAACCTCTGTTAGTGAAACTATAATAAGAGCACCCTTCGGTCGCAGGCGTACTTTGGTAAGGTTTCTATTTATTACCCCAACCATAACGAACTTTGCTTTGGCATTAACAATTTTTATAGTTCCCTCTCAGTGCGCAGTCTGCTCGATCTGCAAAAGTTACATCATACAGATAGTCTGATAAATTTAATCTCATTACGAAAGTACGCATGTCTAATAAAACTACTTTACAATATGCCCTGGGGTCGCAGCAGAAATAATCATAACGGTGAATGTAGATTATGGTTGAAAGTTTTCTTTATTGAATCATAGACATACACAACATGTTATGAATGTCTGTGATTAAATACAAGTATAAGTGCACTGTATATTTTGACTGACCTCTCTCTCCTGAGCCTGTTTCCAGGTAACCTCTTTAATGACGGCAGCCATCAGTTCCGTCAGGGTACTGCCCTTGGCCGCCTTACTGGCCTCAGCCGGTAGTTTAAGTTTACGGCCTTTCCTTTGACGTAAACGGTCCGACGCAAGACGTTCTTGTCCCAGTCGGTCCGGATCAAATCTATTAAAATGTAATTGTGGCCAATTGGGCAATTTGTGGTAATTGACTAGGTCGCAGTGACGTCATACACTATGCCCCCTGCGGGCCTCGCGCCATATGACACCTGGAGCGGATCCCGACAGCCTAAAACTTTACGGCACCCACCCACCCTATCATCCCCCATACACTTCTACAGGGCCCTAACCCACCACGGGCACCGGGGGTAATTGTATCACTTGTGTGCTGTCTTAACGTGTCGTCCCTTGTAACTGTTTGACCTATGTTTTCGTTTATAAAGTTTTGTTTTACTGCCATTTGCCGTTATGTTATGTTATGTATCATACTTCGATTAAATGGTCCATATCTTTCCTATATTCCTAATACAACTTTGTAAAATATAATAGGCCTACAGTTGAATTGATATTCCTAAATAAGAAGTAATCTACACCAGTGTCCAGGTCTGTAACTTTTGCAACTGATTGGGAACATGATGTGTTCAATGGCGTATTATGAGGGAGAATGGGGGTGCCCCTCCCTTTTCCGAAAACATTATGTCTTCTTTTACTTTTTTTTTCTTTTTTAACAAAATCCGGCTGGAATTCCTTAAAGGAAAATGCCGTCAAAAGCGTCAATCTTAAAAATTCCGTATGTGCAACTGCTATTCACGGAATAAGACTTTAACAAAGACATATCACCTGGGGTATTTGATACTTATTTATCGAATACAACGACTTCTCACCTTGGGTATTTGGGTGGTTGGGGCCTCTCCCCCAGCCCCGTGGAGGTGGCGGCGGCCTGGAAGTCTTCCTCCAGGGTGAGCAGGGCCTCCTGTCGCTCCAGGCGGCCGTACTCCACGGTCACCTGGCCCAGCTTGTTGGCGGCGGGAGCAGCTCCCCTCAGCCGGCCGAGCAGCTCGTCCCGCTCCGCCTCCCAGCGGGTCATCAGCCCCACCAGCACGGCCGCACTGCTCACAGGACCTAGGGACGAGTGTTGTTTTTTTAAGTTGATTTTTTAAGGCTGGAGGGTTCGGTATACCAACACACAGGATTCCTGGATTCTTCTCAAGATGCTCAACAGTTGCAGTATGCCAAGGTTTAAGATTTGATTATTTTATACCTAGAATTACGTCTGGATGTGATATTAAATGACATTTTTTTCAACGTGACTTGAACAATTACTCCAATTTTAAGCAAATGGCTTCTACATACCTTTAACTTTGCGTTCAAAGTCGTTCTTGAGCGTCTTCTCCACGTCCCTGTCGTCTCTGCCCTCTCCCTGCAGCTCGGCGCGCCGGTCGTTGACGTCGTTCCTGACCTGTGCGAGCTGCTCGCCCACCCCGCCCATCAGCCCGACGAGCTGCACCGAGTGGCTCACGTCCCCGCCCTGCAGGCCCTCCGCCTTACCCGCCAACGACCCGTCCCGCCGCAGCTGGCGCTCCTGGGCCTGCAGCGTCTGGAAGGCGTCCACCTGGTCCGACTCACTCAGCAGCACGCTGTCTGCAGTGCATGGGTAGGGTATGTTTAAAGTTTGTGTGTCTTTTGTAACATACAGGGTAAGTTTCACAATGAAATATTATGTTTTCCGTACTTTTCTGTCATTTATATTCAGGTACTCACGATCATTTTTACATTTTTGTGGCACCACTGTTCTGGTTTTAAAAGGAAATGACAACAATTCCAATGTCATTTCACATGCGGTCGCTGAATATGGCACACTTTGCCACTTCTCATTTATTCGGGTGCTTATATTACGTTTCAATTTACGGTAGTAATTATACATTCAATATTGCATGGAAAGTTGCCTACAAGAGAACTACCATTAAGTATTGAAAAATATGTGAACACTTACTGCTTTGCTTGCGGATCATGTCCCAGAAGAGTTTGGTCCTGAGCAGGTCGTACTTGGTGTCGAGCTTGTCGAGCAGGTCGGTGATGCTGACCTTGGCGCTGGTCTTAGAGGGCAGGTCCTCCCCGCGGTCTATACCGTCGTCGTAGAGCAGCGCCTCCAGACCCTCCGTCTCCCAGCGGTTCAGCTTCCTGCGAGCACCCCGCTTCACCTTCATCCTGTGCTCCTCCTTCTCCTGGGCGCCTTCAGTCTCCTCCTGTGTTAGTGATAATCGAGGCATTGGTTGAAACAGAAACTGGAAATGTCGGTGAACAGAGAAATGCATTCAAATGTCTTTACGAGTCCATAGTTTGAACCAATTATGATTGAATTGTAAATCGTACTTGTACAAAAGTGAAGTTCGCGAGTCCATTGATGCAATGAGAAGCGATAAAAGTCACAGTTGTTAAGTTATAAAATCTTTTCCATTGCAGAAAATCCACTACTTCTTGAGGAGGAAAAAATACAGTATTTTCAATACCTTGGCTTTTTTGTAGTCCTCATACTCCTTGGTGGTCTGTGCCTGCTGTACCTCGGCCAGCCGTCCCTCCTCCTCCTGGACGCTCTTTTCGCCGTCCCCGTCCGTCGGGTGGTCACACAACCATGGCCGCAGCTCGTCAAAGCTCACCTCCTTACTCTGGTTGTCGCGGGAGGCCAGGAACTTGCGCCACGTGCCCATGGAGAAGTTCTCGCCGTGGGTGTTACGGAATAGAAGAAGTGCGTCGCTGACAGAGATGAGGTAGGATCCAGTGCGATCCAGCGCCTGGAAATCCCATTTCACTTGCTCTTCTACATGACGGCGACGGTCTATTTCTTGGAGGACCTATATTTTTTTGTTTAATGGAGAATTGGGTACTTTTGTGTGTGTAAAATTGAGATTATCAACACCTATCGTTAATTCCATATAATTTGAATTGATTTATTTCTTTGATCATTTATTTTGGACTGAAACTAATTTCTTCCCCAACCTCGTTTAGATAATAATCATATTCATAATCATTTTGCTGCAATTACTCTACAATTGAATATATTCTTTTAAAATAACCCAATGTTTAGGTTGTCATTATAGAGAAGCCGATCGTATATCTGCGGACATTAAATGAACATACCTCCAGAAATGTATCTTTTGTAACCAGTTCTTGAGAAGTAGACCCGCAGACGTGACGTACTGCGGCCGTCACATGGTTGTCGTCAATGCTGCTGAAATGTAGACTCTCGTAGAACTGTTTGATCTGGTGAGAGGTCAGGTGTCCCCGACAGGCTGGGTCGAGCACATCAAATATAGCACTGAAGTCTTGGATCCCCATGATGAATGCTTTTGATACCAAATGTGGGATTTATCTGGTAAAAGAAAAAAACGCACAAAATTAGTGCAGGATCACGGGAGCAGCTGCAGGCCGACTTTGCCCCTCCTCCTCTACATATAAAAGATGAAAAGGGGGTAAAAGGGATGGATAATTGGAAGGAAATGAAGAGGATATACATTAAAAGCTAGGGACCTCTCAGGTCAGGATAATGGGGAGACAGGTCCCTGGTTCTCGAGACTAGAGCCTCTAGGACAACATGGGTGGAAAAACTGGCTTCGCCGATCACCCCCTTCTTAATCTTACAACTATTTTATTTTCGTAAAGTTTACACCACCCTTAACTTGGCCCAGGATTCAACTCATGTTCAACCCTTCCCAGTCTAGATCAGCCTTGCCCAATGGGATTAGTTTCCTACTGTTTTCGTCAGAAAATAGATCTACATGGAATGTTTTGAATTAAGAAAGCTGGAAACATTTCGTAAAAACTGGCAGGTTTCTACTGCCATGATCTTTAATTCTAAGTGTATTAGATGCCACTCCATTTTCCTGTAGGCTGTAGTGGTACCTAGCTACCCTATACTACTATATTAATATAGTAGAAGCCATGAGATACGTACATCTACAGCACCCGGGATTGCATTTATTTAAGGATGACATTCATAACACTGGCATTTGTGAGACAGTCCCTGTAACTTAATTTTCCCTGTGATGACTTGAACAAGCAGCGAACCGGCCGTCCTGTCCAACAAAAAACACGCCTTGGCCAAATCGATCAACAGGTGCGCGGCGACCTCGACGACACGGCACTCGTAAAGTTTGAACACTTATCCTGGCGTCTAATGGCCCCAAATGCACTCAATTCCATAGCAACCCGCGACTTACCTTGATAAATATATTTGGTAATCAATATGCGAAGTTTCGAATGAGAATTAGATTAGATAAATGGAGTTTGAGAGTTGAAAACTTTAAAGTTCTTCATCTCGAGAGCGGATTGTTTACAATCTCTTAGCAGCCCGTGTCGTCACTTCCTCTCTCGCTGGTTCTCCGCAAGCGTTTCTCATGCGTAGGATGAAGGATGGGTACCAGTTTCCAAGATGGCGGCGCCCATGCAAGGAACAACAACACATGACGTCCGAAAGAAGTGTCAACAATTTCTTGGCAAAAAGGCTTCAAAACACTTCAGATCTATTATTTCCGATATCTTATCAATCGCATGCGGAGTTAAGCCAAGTTTTCTCTATGACTACCCGACTGTCACCCCGATTATGATGAAAGAGTATGTTGACAACCTGCGAAATGAGGGTATTATCGCCCCCAAAACGGCCCTGTCTGTTGTGTCGATAGATGACGAGGTCCTTCTGTGTAACGTTGATTCACTGAGACAATTGGCTGTCGACCTACCGAACAAAACATTTGTAGACGTCTCTTCATCCCTGGAATCGCCACGGTTGGTCCGTCAAGACGAGGCAGCCGTGCTAAGTGAGAAATATCAAGCAGTAGTCGAAGATATAATTGTAAAATTCGATGCTTGTGTCAGTTGTGGCTGCCAAAACAAACATTTGGAAAAGACACCTTCTGAATGCGCAAGCATCAAGAGCATGCGACAAAATGACCAACAGATAACGCCTGTAAATGACTTGGTCCTCCCATCTTCTATTAATAGGACCTCAATAGTAGGTCTTTTGCTTGGATATCCATATATTTACTGGTACAGCACGGATACAGAAACAGACCCAGCTTCCGTTGACGTCTGTTTAGATTATGTCCCACTCCGAGTTTATACCGTCACAGGAAAACTGAGCTGGCCTGAGCCTCATGTTCACACTATCTATTCATTTAGTTGTCCAGATGAACATTCCACTCAGCTGAAGGATAATGTGCAGAACTGGTTTCAAACAATACAGTCTGTTGATAGTTCTGATTATTTTGCGGATATTTCAATGACTGATAAGTGTATTTCATTACCAAAAGTTGCACTCTGAATGAGACACAGGAATTCTTGTGATATCAAATTGAATAAAAGTGTTTTGTTTTGCAACGAAAGAAAATTGTTTTCATCTCAAATTTATAAAGTTGAAAGAGATATCAGCTAAATAATTAAAAGATGTAGTATGACTCAGAACTCTCCAGTCAACATTTTCTATTACAGATGTCCAAATTAGTTATTTCATTATAATCCAATATGTATTCCTCTATGAGCCTCCTTATTTGCATGTAGACTGCTTTATTCTTTTTTTATAATGTCATTCAACCCTTAACCATGTCAGAAATTCGGGAACTGGGTATTCGCAATGGGACAAAAGGACGGATGCTATAAATAGCACTTTCTTACACGATATACACGGATGAGATATATGCCGTTACAGGCATAGGTTTGCGCATATCTACTAACTCAAGTTCCATAGTTTAGATATAACTGTATACTTTTAGTAACAAGATACCGATTTTTAAACTCTAAGTACCACTTATGTTAATGAGTGCACTTTTTTTGTATTTAACTATGCCATCAGTGGCGGATCCAGGGGGGGGGGGCAAAAGGGGCAATTGCCCCCCCCCCCCCCCCCCCCCCCCCCCGACCAAAAATGGACTCTCATAGTTTTGCCAAATCTGAGGAGAAATTTTGCAAGCTAAATCATGGGGGGAGGGGCAGATATATTGCCCCCCCCCTAGAAGACAGACTCTGGATCCGCCCCTGGCCATGAATACCGAATGCATTCTGATGTGAGTTCCTTCTTCCTGAAGTGTGAGGTATTTTGATATGTTAGGATATCATGGCGTCTCACCAGGGAGCGCTTGTCTGAAATATCTTACGTTCATAACCCCAAATATAACGTTTATGTAGGCAATATCCTCAACTAAACGAGATAACATACAAAAAGATATGTGTTTATGATAAATTAGATTTTATTCAACAAGTGTAAGGTAGTGAAGATGATTATGCGCTGATCTTGTCGTCGATCCATTCCCTGAAGGCAGAGATCCTAGTGTAGACACTTGGGTACAGAGGAGCGCAGCCACGGATTCCCCAGGAGGTAACTCCAGCCAGCTTGTATCCACCCTCAACTGGGCACACCAGGGGGCCGCCAGAGTCTCCCTGGAAATTGGATATGGATTATCAGTACATGCTTATATCACATAATTTATGCTTTTTTAGGTTCGTCAACTGTATACACATGAATGTATGTGTGACATGAGCTATAAGTTTGGCACATAAGCATCGTACTGTTAATTGTAGTTAACAATTTAGACGATATGTATGGACTGTTTTTGAAATAGGTATTGTGCACTGTTTTATGAATGTACAAAATTGCAGAAATTTACTAAGAATCTTTGGCCGATAACTAAGGAATCTATATTAAAGGACCATGCGTATAGCAATGTAAATGGCCATAAAGAGCCATAATCTAGCAGGAGGCTAATAAATTAAATGGTGAGTTTATCGTGCAGGAATCAAGAAAGAATCAAGAGAGAACCTACGTTGCAGGCACCAGACTGTCCCTCGTTGAAGACACAGATCATGCCCTCGTTGACCCTCTCGGCGCCCCAGTAGACCTGGCACTCGGTCTCGGTGAGGATGGTGACTCCAGCCTGCTGCAGGGTGGGGGACACAGAGCCTCCGCCTAGGGGTGGAACAACGCCATAATGTCAATTTTATTGAAATACTATCATCATGAGACGATTTTGTATATGTATATCGACTACCAAGAAATTTTATCACCCACGCCAAAAGAAAATCACATACATGTATAAAGTTGATTTACATATTAGCAAACTTCATCAGGTACAATAGTATTTTTTGTTCAATAGGTCGTAAATGAACATCACTCTATTAAGTTATTATGTTGGTATACGGATTTTTTTCGCTAAAGTTCACAAATAACAAAAATCTGCCCGCACAGATTATTTTACCAAGTGAGCTTAGAATTTTTTTAAAACATCTTATGTTGGTATGCTTTTTTAAGACCCGGTGGTTATACTTCTACTCACCGACGGTGGTCACTCCCCATCCGGTGATGGTGCAGTTCTGGCCATCAAAGTTGTCAGTGGAGTTGGCCATCTGGACCTTGGAGACGAATGTGTTCTCAAAGTTGATCTTCTTGTTCAGTTTGATGACGGCCACATCGAAGGAGAAGTTGGGGAGCACACGCCAGAACTCGTGCTAAAACAGAACAACAGTTCGTGTATTACCACAGCCATGACACCAGAACATCATTATTTTGTTAAGTTATCCCAAACGTAAACGTTCCGACGTTGCCAATTAAACAATACAAGATGAATGCATGAGAAATAGTGATGGTCAAATAATGGACTTCTCTGTAATGAGGGACATTGTGTGTCCACGTTTCTATTTTTCAATATAGGCCAATATAGAGAGGTATACATGATCCTCCATCCCCTCACTTCAGAGAATCAGATCTACTAGATGTACTTTTGATATTTTTCCTGGTTTCAAAACATATTTACAGTAGATACTATTATATTACCATCGAATGTAATGTGTAAAGATTTGCTTACGGAGATGATGGTCTCGGCCTGGTAAACCTCGGGCTTGCCACGGGTGTTGTCAACCTGGTCGTGGAGACCAAGGACAACCTCGTACAGGACTCTGCAATTTAAACAGTAATACATGTAGGTCTAATAGTGCATAAACATGTATATCTAAATCATTGAAAGTATTATCTTGGATTTTCTTTGTGATTTGAAAAGATTCTTATATATACGTTATCAGTACAAACTGCATTGGTATATATTTATGTGAACATGACAGGGCATACTAGCATGCTTATATTTGAATGTTTAATGCCAGTAAATATCAATATGTGGTTGACATTTGCCTGTACAGAAATACTTCAACGTTACGTGTATATAATCTTGTCATGTGAAAGAAATCATTGAATGGACCTACGGGAACTGCCTCTGCACACAGTGGGCAGCGGTGACGACCCACTGGTCAGACACGACCACACATCCACAGGTGTGGGAGCCGGCGTACTGTAGATCAAACAATTATATTTCAATATTACGCCTATTACAATAATGTTTTTTTACACCAGCGCTTAGGTGTGGGATCTGGAGATAGATCGATCAAAAATGTATATGTCTGTATTGTGTTCATTACTAAAGGTGCAAGTGTTATTTTCACCGGACATTCCTATTTATTTTCATTTTGTCTTTTTTACAGATATGCATTTAGGCTTATTCTATTGACCTTATGAATCAAATATGTTACCAAAATGTTATTAATTTTGCGTTATTTTTCTGTTCTATTGAACACCCAGTCCAAAATGTATGAATTGATACTTTTTTTAATATAAACGAATATGGACACAATTATAGTTACCTGGAGACTTCCCTGCCATGGCCAGGCTCCGACCTCGGTTTCCTTTCCACCAATGATGAATGGAAGCTGGGTGGCCGAGGCCAGGCCGGCGACGGCAAGGAGAAGGAAGCACACTGCCTGCATGATTGGACGACGTAGGAGAGTGAGGAGAGACGGTCTTCTCACGTCTTTTATACTCCTTACTATCTATTTTATCATACATCTTTCGGATATTATGTGAGGTAATAGGAGATTGTATTAATCCCGGCGACACGTGGTGTCTTATCGATTGGTTCATCTAGCTATGGCAGTCAAAATAATATATTTATGGAATAACTGAGTCCAACTAAGTTGTACTTGTAATGAGAAAAACATATAACAAGCAAATTGTCGCATTTTTCTGCTAATTTCAGGTTATTTCGGTTGAAGAAGTTCCTATCCAATCATTAAGCATGCCTCATCTGAGCACGTATTGCACGTAGATTATTGTTTATGTTTTTTCTTAATTGTATGGTATCAACAGGAACAAGAACGATCATATATTATGGGATGTTCCATATTATGTTAAGAAATTTAAGGTATTGTCTAATCGTGATGATATGCCAAAACGGAATTAAAATTGCATTAATGTAATAGAGGTTCGTCAATCAATAAGATAATGAGTATATAGAATCCATTCGGGCTAATACGACTGTCGAACTCCGACATTAGGGGGTGTAGATGGGTTCCCATGTCGCCCTGTCGAATTTAAGAATCCGCACTGTCACCCTGTCGATTTTAAGAAAAGGCCCTGTTTCATGTCGATAAGCCCCCCAAAAAGCTATGTCGCCCTGTCGACACCCATACATTAAATCAATATCCCGGCATCTAAAACTTAAATTGCGCTAAAATAAATTGACTCATTTGCTATCTTGTATTATATGCCATCTTTTCAACATTGCTTGAAAAGAAATCTCATGAATATATATTCCCCGGGATATGGGAATACCTTAATCACGGGGACGGTGGTGATGGTCGGAAAAGAAGAATACATATCTTACTGAATTTGCTCAGTAGAAATTGTGATTTTGTTCATCATTTTCTCCCTATGGAAATTTCTATGGAAATCTGCATGTGTTTGTATGTGCATTTCAGTTCCCATAGTGGAGGGTATTTACCCATTTCGCTTGTTAGTTCATGTTGCAGGTGTGGGAACCATAAAACACCGATCTAAAGTTCATTCTATCATCTATCATAAGCACATGCATAACAGTTTCTCCGCTCTCTCATTTGCTTTCTGAACTTGACAAATATGACGAATGAGTGTCAGAGGAACTTACGTTTGCACCTGGGGGGGGGGGGGGGGGACTCGGTCCTAAAAAGAATACCAACTGCAGTCCAAACCTCCTGGGGCTGTAGCTGTGAATCACCAATTTTGCTCAAAAGGAGGGGCTGTAAAATAACCAACCACCTGTTTGGGGGGCTGTCAATCATACATTATCTTTGACAATAGCATAACAATTCGACGTTTGTAATCAAATTCCTTCATGATCCCTATCAGACAAATTATGAATGACGCAAATACCAATTGCCTAATGTTATTTTATCAGGAAACCATGAGAGTATAGGCTGTGCGTGAGTTCACTGTGACTGGTGGACAAGCTGCGCAACACATTATGTAATAGGTAAAGTGGGTCAGGGGTAGTGGCCAATTTGGGCTCTTGGTGAAATAGGTCAAACTTTAAAAAATCAGGAAATTTTATCTTATTACAGGAACAATAATTATGAAAAATGAAAAATAGCCAGATCCTTACCTCATCTATACTCATGCCAAATTTGATATTTTTCCTTTCATTAATTGCATTTTGACAAGTGATATTAGAGTGGTCTCTGGTTACCTTGACCCTTGTGTCCCCCGACCATTGCGGCCCCCACAGTGCGTCTCACGTTTGGCCTATAATACAAAGGTCGGCAGCAGGTGTATAATTTCTCTGGAGTACCATCGTCCTAAATATTGCATGGAGCTATGTTAACAAGTGCACTTGCAAATGTAACCATTAAACTAAAGGTGATACTCATATTATCAACAAAATGATGTGTTTATGGAGTGGCAATTATATTTTGCTTTGCTCCAATGCCACCACAAAGTGTGAAGAAGATGTAAACAGAGGAATTTCCTTCAATGTCTCCTGAAACGGGAAGATGACCGGAACTTGACTTTTTTTCTAACAACTAACACCTTGCCTTTGACTGCTGGTAGTCAAACTCAGACTTAATTTGCATCCATCCTTTTTGATGTACACGTTAACCCTTTGCTGACGGCACCAAAATGGATTTTATTAAAGAAAATGGGGTACAAAATCTTGTTTCTAAATCATGATATTATGCAATGAGGTTTGACTACAAAGTTTTATATCATCATATAGCAAATTATCCCAAGGTTTAGAAAATGTATTTAAATCTTTCATTTTGGTTGCCATGGTAACTATAGAACGTTTTGGATGATAATAAAATTTCTCAAAAAATGAATATTTTTAGAGCAATTTTCTTTTCAAATGCCCAAAGCCTGAATAAATGTTGATTTTAGAGACAAAATCTTAATTAGAAAGTTGTTCTCCGAGATATTTCCTATCATTTAACACCAAATTTTGTATAATTGTCAATATTTTTCAAGTACCTATGTTGAACTATAGAGGTTAGTTATCTGGTTATTAGTAGTGTGCTGTAGTAATTGTAAAATGTCGTAGATAATAACTAGCTCCGTATGCAATCTCCCTCCTATCGACTGCTGTTGTCCAATACATAATCATAGTTCAATATCATGTAAGACATGAACACTCGCGTGAAAGGATATTGTTGTTTATTATCCAGTGTATAGTCGTTCTGTGACAAGAACTCGATTGACCATGATCAGGGTTAGGGTATAGAGCAGCCAATCAAATTTTGAGCAATATTTGGCCGCTTTTTGATTTTCAAATTCGCAATTTTGACCAATATATGTGTACCAAATACGTCCCTATTTATCCAAAGTGGAGAATGGTGCCCTGCTGGGAGAGTGATACCTGTCAATCATGTATGCTCATTTGCATATTAAGACTGGGTTCAATTGTCTGTTTTTCTGTTTTGTGCATTATTCAATTCCATGACATAAGTCTTAGATGTTAAGTATTGGTATGAAAGAAAATAGGAAATTGAAAGTAATTGTTACTTCACTTGTAGTATTTTCATTTATACAGCATTTGATATACTTGATTAATATATTTATGTAGAAAATAGAAAATAGAAAATGTTATTATATGAATATTGGACTTGCCACATTACCCCTTCATCCTCCGCGCTCTAACACAATTTCTATGCCTCAATCCAGAACCAAGACTGCAGGTTAAAGGTCCAACCTTCCCTGGATGTTACTCACACAGCATTTACAGCTAACTCTGGCTGGCGGAGAGCGGAACACATTATTATAAGGTGGTACGTGATATCGTGATTCCTCCCCCATTTCACTACTGTCAAAGTGAAACATGGCTTACACTGGCGCTTCTAAAGCTCACGCCTTGCTGCCCAAACATGGACTGGCCACCCGCGTCAGTACAATCAACGGCGGCTAAGTTCGAGGATAGATATGGTGGTAATCGATCCTTGATTAGTGTCATACCTTTGAGGTTTCTTGTCACTAAAATTTTAATAATAAAATTTTAAAATCTTTGTGTACAATGGTATCCAGCATATGTTTCAGTTTGTTCATTACAATGGAATCCATCATACATCGAGAAGTTCAGTTATAGCTAGTTTAACCAATTTTAAGGATAAGGCTCTTCCCATTTTATAGTACTCAATTAGTCAACCGGTCGTACACACACATACAATAGTATCAGTGACACTAATGCTATGTACCTTGTGAGAGTACTCAACTGTTTGCCTCTAAAGACCAGTATTAATAATTCACCAGTGTTACCAATGCAAGGAGATTTACTTATCCAGTTGACAGGTCGGCGAAGGTCTAATAAAAAGGAAATCCATTTTTTATTAACATTGTTTGTCCTTTCATTTACAACGCAAGCTAAGCACCACACTCGTGCAGTTTTGGTTGTTTTGAACATATTCGGAACAACTTAGTCTTACCATATTTGATAGATCTTACTCATAACCAAATAGGTCAACAACTAGATACAGGGGCGGACCCAGGAATTTGTAGAGGGGGGGCCCCAAAAACATGAATGTACGTGGGGGTGGGCCACCCATTAAACATGATTTAACAGGGCAAGGGGGGGGGGGGGCCAAGGCCCGTCCGGCCCCCCCCCTGGATCCGCCCCTGAGATAAGCCCCTTTACCAAGGCTCATATTACTAGTAGTTGGTTTCTTATTATTTCGTTTATTTTTCCCGCACTCGAAACGGTTAGGAATGACTAGTATGTAACATAGTCTAACGCTTACCCGTCATTGTCAATGGAAGTCAGAAAGCCTCCTCTGTCACCTTCCACTTTTGACTTTCCATAAAAACAGAAAGCCCATTGTTCTTACCTACCAAGAAGTGGGATCCAGCGTGTATGGAACCAGGTAGCACCCCATCTAAAGGATAACAACAAAGATTCCTGACCCACATTATTTGGATTGGGTCGAATGGCCCAGTTGTTAACAGCCAGCTGGAACCACTTAACCCAGATCACACGTATTCCTTTTAGAAACAAGCGACTCAACAAGAAAAGTATCACCACATATCGTTGATACGCTCACCAAGCGGCGCATCTCTAGTCAAGCTACCAATGGAGTGCGTCAAGATAGGAGTCAGTTTATACGATGCAAACCGTCTCGATGGACGTATATGTGAGTAATGAATGCTCACCACTACTATTGAAACTCAAGACTAGGCCTCCGGGACAAAGATCCTCAGAAGCAAGCGTCGGTGACCTAGACGTGGCAATGAGTCTACGGATGACAGCTTTCGCTTATGGCAGATTGAACAAGATGATTTACTTCATCGAGAATGATGTTCAAAATGGACATGACCTCCAAAGATGGACCAGTCTAATGATTGGATGACAAACCGTTGATGGTTTTCACTTGGGTTTTCGTTATGTTACTGTCCAAAGCTGGAACAGTACATACAACACAATGTTTCAACAAGTTTTACCACTACAATAATCTAGGAAGACTCCAGGATCTCACTACACATATCCTCAAATACCTATTTCTACAAAGCACCTTTCCAGAATCAAGTACGTGTCTTTATCCATATGGGACACAAGCAGTGACAGTGAGATATCTGGACGCCTACATGCGTCATAGAGACATGGACAGTGGCATGGACATCTTTAACCTGATTGGAATTTCCCGACCAGCATTCCTGGGCCGCGGGGCGTTAATGCAGCATCTGCTAGTCCAGCAACAGGCTGAAGGAAAGATGTTCAAGACAACAATGCCGATATTAGGAACATCGTCTGTTCACCGATCTGGGCTAAGCCGGCATTAGAGGCGTGTTTATAGTAAGTTCTGCAAATGATGACGATATGTATTGTACAGAAGCCTTACTGTAACAAGTGTTTTGGCCCCAGGTCCCTAAGAATCGACCTGTTGCCATGGCTTTTTTGGATGATAAGAAAAGACTAGTGCTATACTTCCACCAGCCTATCTCTTTTCCTTTTTAGAGGATTCGCCATGCAATTACCATTTTTGATGGAAAGACCTGCACTACTACCACAGTGCTACGGTCTACCTCCCATAATACAAGATGATAATCAAGTAAGTGTAGATCCAGAGATGAGAATCCCTCAAAACTTGTTTTTACAGTAGCAAACACAATTGTTCTCAACACAACATTTAACATGTAACATGTTTTAGAGTTACTCCAGCAACTGATCACCATCAGCAACTGAAATAAACTCTTCCCCCCTTTTGTTTGAGGTTCTCGCCTATAGTTTTGAAGAGTACTATTTTCTGGCGAGGTACCTCCCCTAGGAAGAATTATAGGTGGTGTGGCGCATAACGGACCCCAACTTCCGAGAGCATCCACCAAAGTTGACTTGCATCGTCCTGCGTTGACTAGGTGTAGTAGGAAGGCTGACTTCACTACCACGTAGCATACTAATTGTTCACTCACTCAGTTCACAGCCTGCCGATGAGCTTCACAAAGATGTTTTTCCAACCATTGGTTATTTGGTGTTCAGAGCAATCCTGCTCCTGAAATATTTTTCTACCTTCTGCCCCTATAGGCATAATCAGTAGAACCAACCAATCGAGGTCTCTCTACCCCTTTTAGCAGGTTTTTGACGAAATTATAGATTACATAATTATATACAAATTATGTATAGTTAGCAAAACCTGATCAGCGCTTTGTGAACCGAGTGGCTACTCACTAAACTCTATAATTCCTATTTTTCTTATAATTTTACCCGGGTCGAATACCCAATGGTAAACTTTCGACACATTAATAACATCATTATTCGACTCCAACTCTACTCACGTCAGGGTCATTTTCAAAGCTGTCTGTGTGAACACATGTAACCACTTTGCATGCGACAAATCAAAAAGCAATCATATCCAACATCTGCAGGAGTTACTTTTGCTGAGTGTTAAAACAACCCGTAATGTCCCGTCGCGAAATGAGGAGATTATTTTGGCGATACCGCAACTGTTAGATAATACCATATTTCCCTCAATGTATCACAATGGGGACGAAAAAGATGGATGACGCTTACATTCTGAACGAATGGCTCATTATTATCATGCTGATCTCGCACGATACGGAGTCGTCTCTCAAGTGTTAGTATAGAAATAGCAAAGGTAAAGGTACCATCCCTCGCTAGTCGCGGATTTAATGCGACAGAATTCTTTGAGAAGACGCACTCCAAAAAGGGTGTCACTGACCGTACGGGGTGCGGTAACATGACCTATACTTCAGTAGAAGATATACCGCTTACCCTCTAGTTGTATAACTAGAAGGCGGTCTTTCCCCTAAAAGTTGCAGTGTTTAACACATACACAAGAAGTAGAATTTAGAGTATCACACTAAGCCGAGCACAGTCGTGTAATATGAAACTTACCCTGTGAGGTCTATAGATACGTGTAGACCTGGCATACTCAAGAGCTTTCTGCTCGTATTCTCTCTTAATTCGTCACCTTAATTTTTGTAATAGATGATTCACTGCCATGGTGTTAGAATAAGAGTTACATAATGAGTTTTCCCATCATAGCGTCATCAATCCAATTCAAGCAATAAGAATACTTACCCTGCATTGTGACCAAGTGTGTACCAAAAGACATTTCAACAGCAATTGTGTAATAATATGAGGAAGCTAAAATACTCAAACTGTCTGAGAGAAGTCAGCAACATATACTTCTTCACATGTACCAGGTGTCACAGTTTGGTAATTTCAACCTCTGGAAAAAAAGACACCCAACCAACATCAGAACTAGATCTAGCAAAAAGAAACTATTGATTATCAAACGACCAAAGGTGGAGAGATTTAGGAAAAGCTTATCATATCAGGGTCCAAAGTTATGGAATGCCCTCCCTGAAAATATGCAAAAGATCCCGGACTATCATACTTTTAAGATCCAACTGACAAAGCGCAAGTCTATCAAAACAAAAACCAAACCAAACACAACAAACCCAAACACCCTCTCAAAAAACAAAAACAAAACGAAAACGAAAAACAAAAATAGACAAAAACCAAAGGCCTAAACTTTAGTAAATCCACTGCTATCCACCCATGATAGTTTAAGTCAAACTACCTGCCCTTTATTATGTCACAGCCTTTCCACAGACTCGATTACTCATACTCCATCTCACTCCATCTCATACTCATCTTCTTCACCCTTTTATTTCCTTGTACATACTTCCTTGTTAACTTGAATTAACTTACCACACGGGTAAAATACAAGTTTGTCTATTGAAATCAAACATTGTATATTTGTTCTATTTACATTTTATTGTTAATTTAGTATTAATCAACATTACCGTACAAATATGTAAGGTATGAGACTGGCAATCACTGGAAGACCGGCTAGTATCAAACTGCCGAAGTGTTGTATGTGCTTTTGAAAAATAAACAAAAAAAAAAAAAAAAAGAAATATTAACAGTTCATGATTGTCTTTTCATTACTGTCCCTATGGTTTCCCTTAGTTCAGTTCAGATTATATTATTGAGATGAACTCACAAACCTTCAATTTGTTCGTTAATTTCAAATCCAATCGTCGTCGAACGCACTAAAGCGCGCGGCATGTTGTTCAGGAACCTTCTAAATGTTTTTATCATAAGAGCCGTTCATTAGAGGAGTTTTTGTTTCTCTCCTGTTCTCATGATCCACAGAACCAGTTCATATATATTTATCTTGTCTCTGTTTTGATGAGAAAATTGTCCACAATTTGTACACCTTACACCCATGTCATAACAACGTTGTCACAATATTCCGGTTACGTGCTAATTTAAAGACCACTAGATATGTTACAATTTTCAATGTCGCAAAATAATCGTGGTTATTTTATCATGTGTCTTTATGGGATTAATGACTCATAGACAGCGCCGGTCCCTGCACGGCTTGTCTGGTCACCAGTGGTGGTTGGAGCTGGTAGGGGTCTCAATCGGGGTTCCGGAGCCCCAAGGTCCGTCCAGCCCGCGTCCACCAATCGTGGAACGTTTGCCGGTATTGGCGTTGCCAGTCCACACGAGTATTTTAAGAGTCTGGCTCTGGTGAGCGATTTAGAAGTTCCCATCATCAACCTTGCCAGCTTCTTAGAAACTAACAACGTCTCGGGTAAGGGAATGTCAGCTGGGTGCATCCCCGGTCGCGTCGCTGCGCCCTTGAGTTTGGTACCCCAGTACATGGTCAGAGTACATCGCCAACAGAACTGATTAACCACAATGTCATGCACAAGTACATGTCCTTCAGTAAACGTGTGGTCATATGGTATGGCCAATTCGCCAATGAAGACTGTTTCAGAATGCACCGGGGAAGCAAATTGGACATAGATTCCATCAACCATTTGATGTAAAAGTCCTTTACGCCTTTTCCAAACCACAACAACAATGCCCACGATGAGTATGGCGAGGAGAACAGCCAACACAGCCGTTGACGTTGGATGCACGTCCCCCTCGGGGCACGGTGGCAGGATGCCTTCCTTCAGTCTGTCCAGCAGGTATGCCGCCGCCTTCGGCATCAGCGATGATAGCGCCAGGCCCGCGGCTCCTCTTTTTAGTCCCCAAAATTTTCTTGCAATACATCCCACAACAACTAGGACGATTATGACAAACACTATAGAGGTAATACCGAAGCCTCCTTGAAATCGACCCCAGCACCATCTCGTCTTTTCATAGTGGTCATGAGCTCTTTTAATTCCTTCCTTCTGAATTTTCTCGTTTACTTTTATACGATGTAGAAGGTCGGACAGGGGAACTCGAGTCGCGAAGCCCTTTGCTGCTTCTTTAAGTTCAGTTCTAATTTTCGGAGGAAGAGGATCGTCCGCTACCACATAGGACGTTCCATCCTCGTGCTCCTTTGTTAGGTTGGCTAGCCATGTTTTCACGTTAAGTCGGGCCTCCAGAAGTCCACTTCTCGGAATAGAGACCTTAAAGGTGTTGGTCCCTTTACTGTAGGCTGTCAGACTGTATGGGATCCAGGCTCCTCATGTCTGGAACGCACAATCACATCCAATATGGATCCGCGCATAGTTTTAACGATTGGGGGTTGACTCCCACAGATCAGTGCTCCCTGTTTCTCAGCGCTGACAATCAAGACATGTCCTGGGACGTCGTCCAAGTAAATGGCCATCTTGCCGAAGTCTGGATTCAACAAATAATCCAATTTACAGCGTTTGGTCACTCCTCTTTTGTCTTTGCGGAGAAGTGTGGCAAGGCAGGTCTCGTCCGTCACTTTCTTCATGTAGGGAATGTCCTTGCAGAAGATCACCGAATTTCCATAACACGTAGCCCAATTAAGGTGTGTCATGGGAATGTAGTAGTTCTTACTAAGAGAAACAGCCACATATTTTGGTAAATCTATGATCTGTAGAGCGTCTTTATTATTGGGTAGGTTTATCGGGACTGGACACGATAGAATCTCATAGACTCTAAACAAATGTTCCTCTGAAACAACAGGAATCCGAACAAATACCAACAAATGTCGGTCTCGGCCCTTCAGGCCGTCAGGTTGTAATGAGAATGTGGGTCGCGCATTGTCATAATAAAAGGAAGGAGCTTTGAACGCCACATTGAATCTTGGATATACCTTCTTTAGTTATTCGGTTACTTGCTCTACGGCCTGTTCTAGCGCCGAAGGCGGCACCAGTTCCATTGCCAGTTTTCCTTGTAATAACAGTTGTACACCACGTCTGAATGCATAAGTTTGCGTCATTAAGTCCTGGAGATAGATGGTTGTTCCCAACCTATCTTCCAGTAGCAGTGGTAACAAATTTGTGAACAGTTTCACCGCACCAATCTCGATCCGTTGTTCCAGGAACGTACGCCTGACAGTCGTCTGGTAGATCTCATATTCTCTCATCCAATCAACTGCCTCGTTCATAAACCTATTGTCATGCTTGGTACAATTGGTAAGTTCCTCCAAGTTTCGACTAAGATTAGTGATTGCTTCATCATTAACCTTAATAAGCTGGCGACTCAGATCTACTTCTGCTTTAGAAGCAAAGTCCAATCCAAGCCAGTGTCCTTCCGCTTCCTTGATGTCATTACTTCTGCTCCTCTGATACGGGTCCCGCCGGTCTACCGGCAAGGTTTCAAGCACAGCCCTCACAAGATGGGCCTGCCTTGCGCGGATCACTGTTGCAGTCGTAAATAACCAGGTTTGAGTCTTTTCAATAGTGTCGCAAACCCCTGCATACGCCCGAGTCGAGTTTGTATCACGCTTGGCCTGGTGCTTCCGGCAATATCCTACGATGCTCTCTGTGGGAGTTGCCCAGGCCGTCGGTCTGGGGATGTCAATGGTGAAGCCTTGTCAGACGTGAGACACGTCAGCCGTTGACATAAGTCTGCCGGGCTTCAGCACAATCCCATACTCCTCTAAACTAATGGTCATCGCATCGATTGCACGTGGGGGTGCCTGTATTGTCAGCACGACACGGACCATACACAGAATGCACCAAGTTTTCAACCAGAGAGCGGCCATTTTGCTTGTTTACTAGTGCGTGTGCGTATCCTTTCCTAATTCTAGGAAGTAATATATCCTGTTTCCAGTCTCTTCTGACCAGCTGTCTTTGCCAATTTAGATAAATTTTTGTTCGATTCCGTTCCTTATAAACGTCCCATGTTTGACTTGTCTCTTGGTCAGTCTCTGCCACGTCGCCTCAAGAGAAAGACAAGCAAGACCGTTTTCCTGACTAGTCCCCCCTTTTGCACTGTCTCGATATGGATTCTCCAGGTGACGATTATTTCACCTTCACTGTGGGGGACAAAATTACACTCCACATCGACCCGTGTGCCCTTGAGGCTGGGCAGCATTATTTGCTGTTACCTGTGGCGCCTGCTCCGTCACAGGGGGGAGATTTGGGCGCCACGATGATGCCCATCGTTAACCTAGGGTCTTCCACGCCGTCCTCTGAAGATTTGCGCCGTGGACGTATGGTGGCCATGTGTTCCCCTCTGTCCACCGATCACCAGGAAGGAGTAGAGGCCGGTCGCGAGCAGTTCAGCTCTCGACAAGCAGGGGCCGTGTTCAGATTGATAGAACTGCGGCCTTGCCACATTCACCTGGACTTGTTTCGATAGGGAGGATATCCGTTTCCCCCTCAGATTGCCCGGATGGTAGAAGTCATTGCCCGGTGGCCTCGCGTGACGCCCCCCTTTGCGGTGATGTCACCCGTCGAGGCTCCCCCCCAAGTCCAGCGGGTTCAACGCCTTCACGTTCCGGTCCGCGGTCGTCGCCCTCGAGCTCGTTTGGCAGTCCTCCAACCACTCCAGGAGGTAGGGCCGTTTCTGCTCGGGAGCATTGGTCATTAAGTCCATTGACCGGGACATCAACGGCAAAAACATTGACGTGGGTTCGATCATACGCAGTTTCATTTCGTATAAACTCCCCGCACAGGCCTTTGTTTGCGTATGATCAACCTTTTCGCTTTCAAGGGGACAATGACCGTTCCATCATGCTGGACTGGTACCATAGGACAAGTGCTTACTCTGAGAATTTTACTGAGTCAATAAAATTATATCTATCTTAGATTTCTATCAGAGTCTTTTCTGGTGAGTCTTTGGGTCTTCGTATCATAGTCTTTGAATATTCTCAGTCTTTAGTTCACTACTTGAGATATATGAAATAGAACATGATATAAGATAAGTAGTATCTTAATTAATAAAACTCTCTGAGATAAATGATCTTACTGTTAAACCTTACTTGCAAAGTTTTTCTTATGCATTATTCAGATTTTTAAGTGGTGCATATTTGCTTTTAATAACACAATCCTTCAAGTGTCCGGGTGGTCTTCTGTTTCGGACAGGTCTCTCCGCGACCTGGGGGATTGTTCGGTGGTACGGGCACAGGGGGATCCGCTACTGGCAGAATAGCCTGTACTGCTCCCTGGTTGTGTTGGGGGGCAGGTGCCGGGTTCAGCAAAAGATCGTCGTACTCTAGGTAGTCAGAGTCACACTTATCGTTGGTGTTTCGCGGAACACAGTCTTCCGGGATCCTCTTAAAGAATAAAGAGTTTCGCATAATGCGATGTCCCTCTCACTCTGTGGTGATTTGCGATCCATTTATTGTTGTTACGGTATATGGTGTGGGATCATACATTTTCTTTAATCCTGTTGATTTCGCCACTAACACTTTATCTCCCACTTTGATGTCAGTCTCTTTGGTGTGGCGTCGTTTGTCTGCGTATTATTTCATTTTTTCCTTTGCGCGTTGATCATTGTTCCTCATTTCTTTCTCGAGTCGCGTCACTATGTTACAGTTCAATTCTGGCAGACAGGTTTTGATATTTCTGCCAAACATACCTTTTGCTAGTGGGGTTTTAGTTGACGCGTGTGGTGTTGTGCGGTAGTGCTTCAGGAAGGTGTTGATCTCCTTTCGCTAATGTTGTCCTTCGACTTTGGCTGCATTGGTAGCCTTTTTGATGGTACGTACAAAGCGTTCTACTTCAGCCTTGGCCTCGGGCCATAAAGATGTTACACGGTGGTGCTTGATACCATTTTCCTTGGTGTACTCGTGGAACTCGCTACTGTTGAAAGGTGGTCCGTTGTCTGTTTTCAGGATGGTGGGATTTCTGAATCTGTTGAATATCGCGTCCATTTCTTGAATAACTTTACTCGCGCATAGTGTTTTCAGTGGTACGACTTCTGGGTAATGCGTGAAGTCGTCGATAATAATCATGATATAGTCACCGTTGCCTACGTCGGCAAAATTGCAACTGACTTGATCCCATGGATGGCTCATCAGGGTGACTTGGATCGGTTTGCGTTGATTTTGTGGTGTCAGGGCTTGACACGGGAAACAGTTCTTAACTTTGTCCTCGGCCATACGGTCAATACCCAGGAACCAGACTTTTTCGCGTAGAAGTTGTTTCGTCCTGGTCATCCCTTGGTGACCTCGGTGAGCTAGGTCTACTACTTCTTTCTGAAGATTTTTCAGAATGCATATCCTGTGAGACCTTAGTACGATGCCGTTTTCGGTGATGGTCAGCTCATCTTTCATGTTGTGGTACGCCTTTAAATCAGGGTCTGTGTTTGTCTTAGGCCAGTTGTCGTCTGTCAGCGCTGCTCTCACAGTCTTCAGCGTTTTGTCGATTCCTGACTGCGAGACGAGATCTTTGAGTTCTACGACAGTGGGTTTGGCCTCTGCTGTTACGAAGTTTACATAGTCTTCCGCTACTTTGGGCGCATGACAGTCTTCGTCGGTGTTTTGGCTCGGGTGTCTCGACACGTAGTCCGCTGGACTTTTGCTTCCAGGCTCGTACGTCAGGGTCATGTCATAGGGTATGAGGCATAGACACCATCTTTCAAGCCGGGCAGATGATCGCGATGAGGCTTTTCCGTAGATCCCGAGCAGTGGTTTGTGGTCCGTTACCACGTAGACTGGTGCACCGAAGATATAGACATGGAAGTGTTCACACACCCATACTACAGCCAGGGCTTCACGCTCCGTCTGACTGTAGCGTTGCTCAACTGACGACAGCGCTTTACTTGTGTAGGTGATGACTTTCTGTCCATCAGGATGCTTCTGGGTGAGTATCGCACCTAGTCCTACTGGGCTCGCGTCGACATAGATTGTAGTTATTTTATTCGGGTCGAAGAAGGCTAGTGCGGGAGAGTCGATGAGTCGTTCTTTGAGAGTGGAGAGCGCGTCATTCTGCTCTTTCGTCCAGACCCACTCCTGTGATTGATGGGTGAGTCTGCGCAGTGGTTCGGTGAGTTTCGCGTAGTGTGGGTTAAATTTCGCGCAGTAGTTGGCCATCCTGAGGAGACTTCGTAGCTGTCCTTGATTCATCGGGGGCTGGATAGGGTTGATCTTCTCAGCCTTCTTCGGGTCGATTTCCATCCCTTTGTCGGAGAACTGGTACCCGTAGAATTCTAGGCTGGATTTGCCAAACTCACATTTCTTTTCCTTGAGTGTCAGACCTTTTTTTTCGCGTAGGCGTTTAAATACTGCGTAGAGGTTTGCGTTGTGTTCTTCCTGTGTTTTGCCGTAGACTATGATGTCGTCGCTGAAGTTTCTCACTCCTGATAGTCCGGCAAGGGCTGTCTGGATACAGTATTGAAATACCTTGGCAGCGGTCTCTTATAGCATTTAAGCCCTGTGTGAGTTGAGAATGTTGTAATATAGCGTGAGTCGGGATGAAGTTCGATCTGGTGATATCCACTGATCAGGTCAAATTTGCTGAACACTGTCGCGCCGTTTAAATCGTGGATGATTTCCTCTACGGTGGGCATAGGGTGGCGTTCGCGTTTTATCGCCTTGTTTGCGATACGCATATCAATGCAGATTCTGACGTTCTCAGGATCTTTGGGTTTCGGGGCTGCGACGATGTTGGATACCCACGGTGTCGATCTGACTGCGTCTTCGATGATGTCCGAAGTTTCTAACTTTTCAAGCGCGGCTTCGATCTTACTGCGTAGATGGAACAGCTCTTTCCGATGTGGCTGTGCAGTGGGTTTGACATCTTTGTCAATGTGGAGTTGAAGTTGCACGCCTTCGAGTTTCCCAATTCCGGTGAAGATGTCGTGGAATTCCTGACAAGTATGGCTGGGTGTAGGACTCGCAGTGCTGATCTCGGATATCACTGCGTCACGGTCAGTCTTGATCAGGTTCAGGGTCTCTGCAGTTGAACGAGATAGGAACGCGTGTTCATCGCCTTTGGTCACGTAGACGTTTGCAATATCGTGAGCGTACTTGCTTCTTAGCGTTGCCTACCAGGGGTATAGGCGGTTGATCCTTGCCGTATTAGTACAGGGTTGTGTCGGCTGGTTGAAGTGTCGGCGTAGGGTGAAGAGTATGGTACATGTTTTCACCGATAATATTTACTGGTGCGCCTGTGTCTCCTAACATCGCTACTGGGTTGCCGTTAAGTTCGACCATGAACATGGGTTTTGGCGTGTGCCTTGACTTTACTGAGTAGAGTGGGACGGTTTTACGTTCTTCGTGTATCGAGAAGAGATATTTGTCCTCATGTACTTGGTAATTTGCGATGCTATAGACGTTATCGTGATGCGGTTGGGCCTGAGTCTGCGATGCCAGTTGAGGGTCTATGTCATACTGTTTGTCCTGCTCCACGTTATTTACGTTGCAACGTCCTCGACCTCGGTAACCCCAGCTACGGCCACGGCCACGGTTCTCGAGTCTCGGTGGTGGAGCTCCGCCTCGGCATTTCTTCGCGTAATGCCCTACTGTACCGCACTGTCAACACTCGGCGTTGTAGGCTGGACACTTCGGTCGTCCTCCGTCATGAGGGTAGGGTCCGCTGCAGTGGTCAGATTCGGCTGTAGAGGTGTGTGTTGGAGTGTAGGATCCATGTCCGCGATATCCTCCGGTGGTGACGTTACATCCTCGTGACGTATCGCGTTGTTGGCCACCACATTGAGTATTGCCGCATTGAGTGTTGCCGTGTTGAGTGTTGGAGTGTGGGTTGAACGGCTGATTGTTGTAATTTCCATGGCCTTGTTGTATAGCGTTGACTTCCTTCTTCGATGTCCATCGCGTAGCTGATTGCTTTTTCCATCACCTTGCCCTGTTTGACGAGTTGATCTAGTGTGATGGTCATATCGGATAGCGCCTTTGTTCGGAGTTTTGATGATCTGCATTTTTGGATGATCTGTGACTTTAACTCGGAGTCGGTGTCAGCGAAGTCACATGTCGCGGCGAGTTTCTTGAGTTGGGTCACGAACTAGTCGAGATTTTCGTCCTGAAGTTGTGTTGCCTCACAGAAGTTGAACCTTTCATACTCAACTTGGACCTTTGGCTCGTAGAGCTCGTTTAGGGCTTCGAGTGAGCGTACGTAGATGTCACGTGGATTCTGCGCTTCGCGTGCTGGGACGGTTAGTGTCTGGAAGTCGTCATACACTGCCTCACCTGCGTAGTCTAGGAGTAGTGCGAGTTTGCGTAGAGCATTGGTGATATCAAGTGCTAGGGCCCTATTTTCAAACCGTTGTACATATTTCCTCCACCTTGGGGCAATATTGGATGTGTTGGTGGTGTCAAAGATGGGGAATGCTGTCAGTGCTAAAGCCAATTTTATTCATCAAAGTAGGGTAAATGAGCGTAGCAGTTGAGTAGAGTTGAGTGTAGAGTCCTGCTAACACACTCATATAGGCTAAACACACTGGTAGTACTGTTCTGGGATGTCACACACAGTCACTACCGAGCCAAGGATATGACATTCTAATAACGTTCTAGCAACGTTCTGGATTGATTCTTATTACGTCACACTGTTAGGTTACAGCGACGTTCTTTTGATGACTCCCAATTACGTTGCTGCAACCAAATGTTGCGACATTACATTGCGACATTCTGATAACGTTCTTGTAACGTTATTTGTGAGGCTGAAACTTAATCAGAATGTCACAATTACGTTATGTTTAGGTGTGGTTGAGACCTCACTGAATGAGGATGTCACAATAATGTTCTGTTTAGGTTCGGGTGACACCTAACCTAATCACATGGTCACAGGAACATTCTGTTTAGGTAAGGTTAAGACCTAACATAATCAGAATGTTAAAATCATGTTCTGTTTAGGTGAGGTTGGGACCTCCCCTGGTCAGGACGTCACAAAAATGTTCTGTTTAAGTAAAGTCTTGACCTCACCTAATCACCTAATTGACTGTCTATAGTAAAAGTCCATACTATGTAGGATCAGAACTTTGGTCGAAGCTTCCAAATTCTATTAAACGACAAGAAGACATTACTCAGTTTAAATCTACAACCATTGCATGGTTGAAGCAGGTATAAAAATACTATGTTCTTATAAACTCATGAGGCATTAGCACTGTCATCGTACTTGCTTACCAATTTGTTTAAGTCAGTATATTAATCTTTGCGTCCTGTACTAAATAGATGTCATCATACATGCTGTCTTGTTAAGTCACCAAACAAGCCGCTGTCAGTATACATTCTTCGATATTTCCATACATGTGGACTATATCCTATACTGGCTAGTGTCATTGTACATTCCTATCTCGCCAAGAGCCTAAAAAGCTGAACTAGATAACTGACAGAGAATAAACTCATTCCTGTCAATTGTTTTACTAAAGTGATATTGATACTATGATTTGTGTATTTATGTTTAATATCAATTATTAATTACATATTATACCTACATGGAAGATCATTTGTATGTACGAGTGAATGTGGTTCAATAAATAAATAAAAAAAAAAAAAATTAGAACATCACAATGACATTCCATTTTAATTTGATCTTGACCTTACCTCACCAGAACGTTACGATAACACTCTGTTTTGGTTAGGTCTCAACCTCCCACAAAAATAACGTAACCGTTACATCACATTTTAGTAAGTAACTGACAAACCAAAAAGGCATGGTCGCATAATGTAGTTTCTGCCACTTGGGGCGCTGAGGGTGCCTGCGTCGATTACGACATTACAATATGGTGATTAGGTGAGGTCAAGACTGAACCTAAGCACAACGTCACTGTGACAGTTAGGTAGGGTTGAAACCTTACCTTAAAAGAACGTCATTGTGACATCATTAGGTATGGTTCAGACCAAACCTAAACACAACATTCTTTTGACATACTGTTAAGGTGCAGTAAAGACCTAACCTAATTAGGATGTCACAAAGACATCACAATTTTGGTTGCAGCGATGTTTCTGGGAGCCATCAAATGAACGTTGCTGCAACATCGAAATCTCAAGAACGTCTGTTTAGGTTAAGTTACACCTTCACTCAGTGGGTACATATCAGTTATGTACTTATTAAATTATGTCTCTATGTCACCTAATCAACACGTCACAACTACATTCACTGCGCGAAATTAGACCTTTAATGACCTTTGATTTTGTAAATGGAGCCATTGAGGTTCATTAAAGGCATAGGAAATGTCACCTTTCCAATACCTTTGCAAGATCTTTAATGGATTTGTAAAGGTCACCTGAAAAAGTTTTGGAAAGGTCTTGTAAAGATGATCTTTCCATTACCTTTAGCACACCTCAATGGCTCCATTTACACAAACTTAAAGGTCCTAAAAGGTCTTTTTTCGTGCAGTGAATATTCTTTTTAGGTTTGGTCATAATCAAACATAATTAGTTTGTATCGGTTACATTCTGTTTGATTGGCACATCACTATGAGGTTACATTGTAAAGTGGTTCTAACCTGATGTTCATGGAATGTTATTATTACATTCTTTTTATGGGATGTCATAGCATCCCCCTAAACCCCGTAACTGTTATGAAGTTTTATGTGGGTTATAAACTGACCAAAATGGTATGGCTTCTTCGCTTCTTGCCTGGGTTATGTAATACAGCGTGAAAACATCAGACCTTAAATCCATGAGAAGGACATAATTTGAAACGTTGTATCTCCTGTGTCGCAGCGCCAAATTCATGACATGGCCAATAACATTACGTTCCAAAAGTGGGAAATATGTTAATGGCAGTGGCGGACCTCAGACGTGCTCTGGCAGGACGAAACTGCTCCTTTAAGTAATAAAAAAACATTGATAGTGCTCAGGTGAGGTCTAACAGAGTTGGATGGCTGTTGGATGGTTGAATGAAAATTACTTTCATGTTTGCATGGCTGCATCTTACTTTCATGTTTGGCAATATTCCAAGGAATTTTTATGTCTCAGAGAGGATGGAGTGCAATTAAGTTGGGCATTCACTGTGACTTTACGGACTTGACATATAGAAGGACGAATTTTGAATATAGTGAAATATGACAGGGCCGCTTTTTTGACACATCAACTGCACCAATTCCTACCCAGGCAAGCATTTGACGTTATTATAACGTTGCAGCAACGTTCTGTTTGGTTCTGTACTGGTTCTTGTTACGTTATTTTGATGGCTCCCAATTACGTCGCTGCAACGTACTGCTGTTACGTTGCACTGTGACATTATTATAACATTCTGGTTACGTACTTCAACCTAAACAGGACGTTCTTATAACGTTTTGTTTTGGTTTTGTCCTAACCTCACCGAGAAATAACATTGTAATAACATTCTGATTTGGTGAGGTTTCAACTGCACAATCAATAACGTAATTATTATGTGTCATCGTAGTAAGTAACAGACTGACTAAAAAAGTATGGTTGCAGAACGTTTCTGTTACGTCACAGCTTGGCTGGGTACAAACTGAGAGGCGACAAGTGAAAAACAACAGAACTGTAAAAGATACAGGCAATATATCTATTTCTTAAATTTGATATGCGGCATCAGAATCCCCCCTCCCCATGGGTCTCGACCATAGAATTGAGAATATGACACGTCCATTTCTTAAAGTCGACAAGTGACATGGAGCCTTAAAGTCATGAGGGACAACTTTAATTCCTTAGTGACATGCGACATGGACATTTCTTAAATTTGACATTTGACATTAAGAAAAACAAGCAACAGAGATACGCAACGTTGTTGTTTTTCAAATTCAACACTAGTCAACATTTGAATCAATTTTTTAAAAAGAACAAAAAAAATCCAGAACATTCTAGTGACCTCGTCATTAGGTGAATTTCCAACTTCATCTAAACCAAATGATGTTGTGATGTTCTGATATTAGTTCAGGTTTTAACCTTAACTAAACAGAATGTTACTGTGACTATCTTATTAGATAATGTGCTGGTAACCTATCTGGACTGTTAGGAAAACTGTCATGAAACCAATACGTGATTAACACTTTCATTTAGATGGTAAGAGTAAACGTCCCGCAGCGTTACACTACACGGTAGGCTATGATACTGTCTTTTTTTAAAACACTTTTGCATGTGATTCTTTTAATATTCACCAAAACTACAAACAGTTTGCACGTGAAATGTTGTTTGTTGAGGTAATACATATGTGAAACATCTATCTTTTCTTAACGTACGATTTTTTATGATTTGATGATAAATAAAATCAGCATCTGACCACAGAAACTCATGTTTGGTCCCAACGAAACTGTTTGACTGGAAAATATAGAGTGAATGTGGGGTCCTTTAAAACAATAGGCTTGTTTCTCAAAATATTATCATTATAACGATTCCACATGGATATGTGTCCTGTAGTATATAAGCTGTAACTGTGTCCTGTAATATATAAGCTGTTTTTAAGTAGGATAGGTTGAATTACCTCAATTAACCAAAACAAGGGTATGATAATTCAAAAAGCCACAACTCCATTTCTTTTTCGAAATCCTTATGAACATGGTTGGGATATATCTAAAATGTTTTACCGATAATGAAATGCCAGGATGCTTCCCAGCCAAGAATGTTATGTGGCTGACAGATCACAGAACATTAGTTGATCGTCATAGAAGCTCTCCATTTCAGAGAAAGGATTGACCATTAGTTGAACGTCATGGGAGCTTTTTATTTCAGAGAAAGGATTGACGTCACGTTTCACAAGCAATGCCAGAAAAAATATCTCATTGGAAGGGAGGCGCAGTACAGAGGACCTCCCAAGAATGTTATGAAAAGAAAGCTTGGCATATAGTTTGGATATACGTGCCATAACAGGTGAACTGGTCCCTTGGTACAGTTATGCCTTAGATAATTGTATGCCACGTCATGCCTAAGTTGATGGAAGAGACTTAATGTAGTTTCTAAGTTGATTAATGAAATAATTAATGTTATGTGAAAAATAGTATCTAAAGACAAAACCTAAAGGATTGCTAGACAATTGTTATAAAAGGTGTCAAAATGAAAGAAGAAATATAGCCACATGCATGATCCACCCAGGCATGAGTTACTTGAAGAGAGGGGCCAGCGAAATCTAATTGTCATAAAATTTGTATGATATTAACCCTCCCTGTTTTGTCTCTCAGGCTCCACATTCTGTCAAATTTAAGAAATAGTTCCGACACACTTTCATTTTAGGGGCCTAGACCTGTTGGTATAGCCCATAGAGAGTTGGTGGTTAGAATAGGATAGGAATATTTAAAATGATAGCATGGAAAGGTATCTGCTAAAAGCCTTCATTGCCAAGGATGTTCCGGTTCAGATAGGATACAGAATTCCACAGAACGTGACTCAAACATCATAGAATAATTATGTCTCCTTTATGTATAAGTATTTGGCACGGTTCCTATCATATTTTACTCCCCTTTCTTGTGTCTAGTTTTGGCAATAGGATTCCCTTCATGTGATGGGAAGAGTGTACCAGCGACAGGATAATTGCAATTATTATAGCAAATATCCTGTTACACAACTACTGCTAGGGAGAAATGAGATAGGAAGGGGCACACAAGAGGAGACATAGAAGGAGATCTTGGCTTATAGATGACGTTCATAGTTCATTGCGGGATTGGCACGGGGCCTACTTCACTTGTGTGTATCTATGCTTGACGTCATTCATATAAGAAATAAAATGGAGGGAACTTTGAATTACGTAATACACCTTTTTGACATTGTTATTCTATTGAAAGTCCCAGATGCATAGCATGATAAGTTTATTTATTGTCTTATGTTTAATGTGTAAATAATTCTTTCTAACTCTTTTTAATATTATCTTAGTGTTCACATTCATCCAATGGAAGGAGCTATGTAACATTTTAGGGAAAGTAGTAAAATGATTGAAGTAAGAAAGACTGTATGTGGGATAAACTTATAATGTTGCTGTGACCAACTTATTATGTTAGGTGTCATCCTAACCTAAACAGAACGTTATGGTGACATCCTAATTAAGAGAGGTCTCAACCACATGTACACCTAAACAGAATGTTATTGTGACATTCTTATTAAGTATCAGCCTCATAAATAACATTTCAAGAATGTTATTAAAACGTCACAATGTAACGTCACAACAGTTGGTTGCAGCGACGTCATTGGGAGTCATCAAAAGAATGTTGCTGTAACCTAACAGTGTAACATAACAAGAATCAATCCAGAACGTTGCTAGAACGTTATTAGAACGTCACATCCTTGGCTGGGATCATAGAAATGACGGGTGTGGCATCTAACTGCTCCAGCATTAGAACCACGTCAATTGGCACAGGGGATTCCTCCAGTACCCGGCTAAACATGTTGTAATGCTGTTATAACATTGCAGCAATTAATGTTCTGTATTGGTTCTTGCAACGTACTGTAATGATGTTGCACTGTGATGTTATTATAACGTTCTGATTATGTTCTTCAACCTAAACAGAATGTTCATATGACATACTTTTTTTGTTTTGTCCTAACCTCACCAAAAGATAATGTTATAATAACGTTCTGATTTGGTGAGGTTCCAGGCCCCTATACATTGCGATAGTAAAAGCATGATAAAGGGGGGGAGGGGGGGGAGGGTCTAAAATGGTTCAAAATAGCATGACGTCATTTATGGACGGCCCTATAAGTATCCTAGTCACTCCTGCCTTGGGCACACAGAACCTATCCCGGCACAGCCAGCAACAAGTGAGCAGCGAACAGGAACCAGGAACCAGCATCCTACACCAGTACACTTATTAAGGTATGTCCCATGTCTAGCTTTGCAGCTGCCATATTAAACTGGCATTTAAATTGCACCATTTTCAATACATCCAAACAATGAAAGTCCTTCAAACTTTCTCAAATCTTGCAGGAATATTTAATAATGTCTGGGCAATTCAAATCGGGGATAAATAATTGTTTAATATATGGGTGTAGACCCTAAAATTGACAGGGCGACATGGGCTTTTCTTAAGATCAACAGGGCGACATGGGCTGTTCTAAAAATCGACATGGGACTGTTAGTGACATGCGACATGGACACTTCTTAAAATCACCAGTGCAACACGGGCGTTTTTAAAATTTGACATGCGACATAGACCTTAGTGACAGCTCTACAAAGCTCCCTATTAAACCCCCCGGCAACATTTACGGTGTGGGGATAGTCCGAGTCGAAATAGTAAAATATTTTAAATATGAGTTTGTGGGCTGTATGCATAAAAAGTCATCAAACAATTTGTGATGAAAGTGCTGGCTCAAGAAATAATGAGATAATTTCTGGCTATTCTTTGTATAATGATTAATACATTTCTATGTAAAACCGCTCAAAATACGTTACTAAAACATTGAAATATTGGAAAGTTCTCTAAAGTCCTCGGCCTAGGGCTTCTTGGGGCCCTCTAGGGGACAGCAAGGCCCCCAGACACCCTGCACTCATAGATTCTCTCCGCGGAAATATCATTCACATTGATTCATTTTTTACAATAAACTTTTCAGCCTTTAAGCTTGATAAGTTTTTAAAAAGGTTGGATTAAAATGCCCCTCTTTTTTAAGGATGCAAGTTCTGATTTTAAAGGTTGGACATATGTGTGAAAGGAAGACAAAATGTGCCCACCCCTAACACGATTAAGAATATTTCTATCATTATTCTCGACATGGGACTTGGGACCCCCCACCCCCATATGAATAGTCGTAGTCTTAGAATTCATCAAACTGACAGGTTGATGTTTTTCACATATGTAAAATATACTACTCAGAATATGGACAAATAAGCATCACAAGTTCGTCACGTTTCTTCGATCCCATGGTGTCTGTTGTGTATCGATGGTACCGAATATCCAGTAGGTGTTTCGAAAAAATGGGATTGAAGAACATTTGTTTCATTCTGGTATCCCATCTTTTAGATCTATCCTGACCTAGACTGAAGTGAAAATGCAGGGATACTGTGTATTCAAGAAGATATTATAACTACTACAAGATGGTTTCTAAATACCCACATGAGTAGAACAAACAATTGTGGGGCTGTCCATAAAATAATGACGTCATGCAGTAGGGGGTGGGGAGGGGGGGTTCATGTTTTCATGAGCAGGAATGACAAGGAGAGGAGGGGGTGGGGGGTCAGGTGGTGCATGACATCATGAAAAAAATTGTAGGTAAAATCAGGATTTTTGAAGCTAAAATTTCCGTTTCTATAAAGATGAAAGATTTTCAAGGGGCCAGTGGTCTCCTCATAGGAAAAAAATCTAGGGCTTTTTTGGGGTTTGGGGGCCCTGGTTGAACGGGGGGGGTGGGGGGGGGTCCTCTTGGTATGCTGTAAATTGTAGAGGGGGTCGGGGGGGGGGGGGGGGTCAACGGTCCCATGACAAAACATGACAAGGGGAGGAGGGGGTTCAAGAATGATCAAAAATAGCATGACGTCATTTATGTTAAATATCCACTAAACAATTTGTGTTCAAACCAAGAATGGTGCCTGATGAGGGATGACACTCCGAAACCGCAATGTCATGTAAGAAATACATACTCCCCAATAAAATACAATACTCCTTAGATCACCTTAGTGGTCTAGTACACACTGGTTTGAGGTAGAGTAGCGGACGTGAAAGCGGCGTTGTGAGTAAAGTATGGGTCTAGTATTGAAACAGTAGGGCCCCCTTCAGGGAAAACCCCACACTAAAGTTCAACTAACCTGCCACCCCCCATAAGGGAGTGGACCCACCCAGTGAACAGCCAGCCACCGGCTAAATAGAGTCTGTTCCCAGTGGTTCCAGACCTTGCGCACCCGTCACGCGCCAGTGGAGTTAGGACAAACAAACCTACATGGTGGGGATAGCGCAACAGCTGATTGGTTGGTTGGTTATTGGGGTTTAATGCCGTAGCAACATCTAAGGTTATATCACGGCGAGAACAGTATTTGACAATTCTGTCTTTGATGATCGTATCTATGGGATGAACGAATCTATGAGAAGATAGAGACCGTACCCCTACACATTTACCGAGGCAGGTGTTCTTTAATGTGCAGGGTCCCATAGGCAGGGCCCTACACACAACAGCCGGTGGTCTACTAGAGACCTTTGATAACCCAGTTGTTGCCACTGGGAGACATGTAGAGGGGAGCAACAGCCAGCCCACCCCAGCCCAGGATTGAACCCGGGCCGCCCGCACAACAGGCGGACACACTGACCACTACACCACCCCACACGCCTACAGCTGATTGGCGTAGGGTCATTACATAATACTGATAAGGCTCTGAGGCGCACTCCCATTGGCCAAAAATCAAATCAATACTTATAATATTTAAAAACATTTATAAAATACAAGGCTTACATCCATAGTAATGATTTGAATATAAATGGGGAGAGAAAGTTCTGCACTATGCACGCATGGTTAAGGTATTGTACGTATACATGCAGACAGAGAAGTGTAGACATGCAAATGTCTTTACCTAGTTCTATGATGCAGAGTTGCAGGTGGTTAAAAGTCATGGGGGGGGGGGGGGGGGCATTGGCAGTAAACACCATAGAACTAGATAGATTTCTACACTTCTATGGTAAACACACAACGTACGGTAGCTACAACTTTGGCTCTCCGTTGCAAATTGTTCACGTTATCCTAGATGCATACAACGTTTCTACAACCTATAAGCACAACGTTGGCTTGCACTGTAACGCAACGTGAATACATCCATCAAATACAACGTTGTAAGCACGTTGTATAGGTTGGTAATTGCAACGTAATTTAGCAGCGTTGGAGCAACTTTGTGGATCTAATGCTGACTACGGGTGTGCAGAGTGAGCAAGCTGACCTATTTCAGTTAATGATATCCAGGAACTTCAGAAGTAAATGAAAGGCCTATAGTGACGGTTTTCTCAGAGAACCCTGATGGATTATGCATTTTCGTATCAAAAAGAGTTATACCTTGTTTAGTACACTCCAGTATCAGGGGGAGTTAAAAAGAACATGTGTAGATCTAATGCTAGGGCATAGACATACATTACAACCTATAAGCACAACGTTGGCTTGCACTGTAACGCAACGTGAATACATCCATCAAATACAACGTTGTAAGCACGTTGTATAGGTTGGTAATTGCATAACATGTTATGTATGTCTATGGCTAGGGTTAGGATAAAAATGGGGTAGGCTATATCAGGCTTGTACATTTGACACAAGCCGACTTTGGCCTCTCTTTTATCAGGTTTTGCAAGACGAATTTCCAGTTTATTTTGCAATATAGGACGCTATTAGGGGCTTATATATATATATATATATATATATATATATATATATATGATTATTTAGCAGGGAATGCTATTGTAATTGTGTTTAATTTGGGGCTTTAGCCTATATCACACATAGGCATATCAGCTAGTCTTATATCATTTTTTTATCATGCCTATATCGTTCGTCATAATTTGAGAGAAAAATGAAATCCCATCGAAAATGCATCCTACATGGACATAAGGTCTATCAGAGGTGTCAGATAATGAGTACAAGACAGGAGAGCTCCAGCTTTGGGAGTTCCATAACGGGATTATGTAGCCTATGTAACCCTATCACGTACATTTAACTTTATAAATCTATGTATTATCCAAATAAACTAAATTGATTGATATTTTCATGTGTTCTTTTGAGATGTGATGTAGCTTCTCCAGAAATCTCTAGAAATAAAACTCACGTATAGAATTTATATTTCAGTAAATGATTTCCTTAGGAAGTTCTGAGACTGCATCATTATTCCGTACGATTTCCTACTTCTTGTGATTTAGGGATTGCACTTCTGATTTTTCCTAAATTATTGCTTTAGGCTCCTTACCTTAAGGATAGATGTATATTGATGTATATAAAGTTATGATGTATTTAGAATTCCAGGGTTTATCAAATAAAAACTGTTTTTTTACATTTATTTTATAACATTACTATCTTGGTTAATATTAAACTAGCATGTATAACATTTTACACACACGGATTTTTAAACACCACTTTTGACATTTCATAAATTTCATTGACTATAGTAAAAAAGCTGATATTAACACTAAAAGTTATCAGCTGGCAAAAGAAATTTGGCCTGGACCAGTAAGTTAAGAAACCCACTAGATATTCTAAGCAAAATAATTCCTTTATAGACCTTGTATTCACGAATATGCAATACTGTTCCAGTTCGGGCACACTTGATATTAATCTAAGTGACCATTTACCTATTTTTGTCGTCAAGAAGAAAATTAAGTATAAGCGGAACAGTATAACCTTTAAGGGTAGCTCTTACCTTAGATACAGTAAGGAATTATTAAGTTATAAGCTTTAGAATATCATCAAAGTGAAATTTAGAGCTGAAAGGGACCCAAATGTATGATGACTATTGTCCAATCAAATCTTTTAAAACCAGAGATAATACACCCTCTTGGATCACGCATGAGCTAATAACTTTTATGAAAAATAGGGATGATGCTTTTAAAATTGCCAAAAAATCAGGACTGGATTAGGATATAAAAATAGCTAAACAATTTCAGAACTGGACTAATAGCTCTATCAAAAAAGCTAAAGCTGACTACGTAAAAGTCCAATAATTTTTATTGGAAACTAATAAGAATGATCCGAAAAAGTTTTGGAGGTGCATTAAAGAGGTACTGCCAGACCAAGATTAGGTCAAATTGATCTGTGCAACGAGATATCTGGAGAGAACTATCCTAAATAGATGCAGGCAGATATTGTTAATGATTTTTTCACCAATATAGGAGTTAAATTAGGAGATAGATTTGTGGACATTAAAAGTGATAACGATGTGATGGACAATATGCCAATGGGGGAAGGTGATGAGCTGTTTGAAATTGACAAAGTTACAGTGGATGAAGTCCTAGATCTAGTCAAATTGATATCTATTGGTAAGTCATCGGGTCTTGATAATATTAGTAGTAGAGTTCTTAAAGGCTTTATGCTTCTTGCTCTCAGGGAATTCACATGCCTTTTTAATAATATTTTTCGTACTGATATTTTCCCTGATAAGTGGAAGATTGCTAACGTTACACCAATTCCAAAAGTAAGTAAAGCATCCAAACCTACTGAACTCAGACCCATCTCTTCTCCTCCTTCCTGGTAAAATTATTGAAAAACATTTTGCCAAAAAAATCCAGTTGTACTTGGAATCTAATAATTACTTCACTGATAGGCAATTTGGCTTCAGACAAAACAAATCGACTACGAATGCCATTTCCATACTCCTTGATGATATCATCTCGGCCCTGAATGACTCTAAGGTTGTATTTGTGACCTATGTGGATTTTCAGAAGGCTTTTGACACCATAAATCATGACCTACTACTAACAGAACTGAAAAATGCATCTATAGGTGATAGTCTACTGGGCCTGCTCAGAAATTACTTGTCAAATAGGTTTCAAAAGACTAAATTATTTGGCCACATCTCGACGCTCAAGCCTGTAATTGTAGGAGTACCTCAAGGCTCTACAATTGGCCCTTTGATGTTTATTGTGTATATGGATGGTATTATAGTGGTTATAGCTGCGCTATCACAGTATAATCACGTAGCGCACAGCCTCCTGGTTGTTCCTTCCGTAGCGTAGTCTGATTATAGTGGTTATAGTCATGCTATCACGGTATAATCGTGTAGCACATGGCATAACCTAGCAACCCGCTAAGCAATGGGTATCCTTGATGTCATTGTCTATGTCATTCGCGTGTGCAACACTCGTTCCTGCACTAACAGCGACGCCATTGCACTGTCAAAAATCTTACTGTTGTTATTACCTGTACTGTATGCTGTTATTTATTATTAATAATAATACCAGGCATTATACCGCCCTCCCCAGAAATTAAAGGAATTTAAAGGAAGTTTTTTTTGTAAAAATAAAGGAATTTGCAGGGATTTCTAGGAAAGATAAAGGAATTTTAAAGGAATATTTAGAGAACTTTTAGAGAGTTTAAACATGAAATAAGGCAAATAATATTGTAACAGAACTGCCTTCCTATTGATTATTTCTGTGCAGCACTGCGTTGACCCATGTCGACTCACGTCGATCAATGCATCCACTCATGCCAATCAATACATCGACCTGGATCGAGCGACGGCTAGAAAACTTTGCAATTTTATCGCTAATAATATGGAATTCTATGCATTTTATGAGATAATGTGATATTTTCTTACTCTAGAAAAAAAAGGAATTTAAAGGAATTTTTCACGAAAAAAAAGGGAAAAAAAGGAATTTTGCCTATTTTCACAAAAATAAAGGAATTCAAAGAAAATTTCTTTAAAATAAAGGAACGGTATGATGCCTGTAATACACTGTTTACTCCAAATTGCCTCCTGGTTGTTCCTTCCATAGCGTAGTCTGATTATATCTGTATAAAAGAAGTCCAATGCGCTAGTATATGCAGACGATTTGGTTGGTAGAGATGTTAACCAGGCGACTAAACTTATGCAAGCGATCTTGGTAGAATCCAAACATGGTGTGACCAAAATAGACTCACCCTAAATGTCAATAAAACCAATCAATGTCCTTTATGAGTGATAGGAAAAGAGTTGCTTGTGAGCAAATTAAGATGTACATGCAGGGTAAACAAATTGAGGGGGTTGATCAATATAGATATTTGGGCATCACACTGGACAATAGACTTAATGGGGAGAAACATTACAACAATTTAATGAGTAATCTGAGGATTAAAATAAGAAACTTTGGTAAGATCAGGAAATATATCAATATTAAAGCAGCGCTCACAATCTATAAATCAACTTACTGTTCTTCCTATCATTGATTATGGAAATATGTTTCATTTACTTTGGTCGCAGGAAAAATTGTTAAAATTCAAAAACAGCAAAATCGGGACCTTAGGATAGTTTATGTTGGGGGAAAAGGTGATGAAGCACAACTGCACCAGGAAGCTAAGCTGAATATTCTAAAGGAAAGACGTCAAATGCATCTGCTGAATTTAATGTATTTTAGATCTAAAGAATTAGATACACTTGATGCGAGAGATATCAGAACTAGACAATTTGACAAGGTTAAATTCAAGGTAATAAGACCCCATATTACATGTGCATTTAAGTCACCGAATTACTGTGGTTCAATTCTTTGGGATAAATTACCCAGTCGGCAGATTCATTACATGAATACAAAAGGAAAGTTAAAAAACATTTTACCGAAGGCTTATTTGCAGAAATAAAATAACTGATGAGTCTATGCTTACTGGTCCTTGTGTCTCTTTATATTATAACTGAAAGAGGTCTGTCTTGCCATCTGTATTATGATATGATATGTTACTTCCATGGACATCATGCCTAGACTTCCTTTACTTTGATACACTATAATAAGAGAAATGTTAGTAGCAACGCTCTTATCCTGTATCCTTGTTTATTTACTCATGTACCCTGTATTTCAACCCTTCTTCTTTATAATATTCATACAAAGTAAACCGTATAGTGCCAGTTGCACAGCATTCATTCGGTAGACCAGTGCTCATACTAGCGCTGAGAATATACAATACTGTATAAAATTACTTGAATGAAAAAAAAGACAGATTGTGGTGAATGTATGGAGAAAATGCACAGTTACCAGTATAAAACAATTCTTGAAGTTAAAATGTTTATGGGTTCATTTATTGCCTATAATGTTCTAGCCGATATATAAAAATTTAAAGATTTTCTGAGTCTTCCAATTGTTTGCACAATTACATTTTGTTTGAATTTTTGAATTTTTAGTATTGCATTTGGCATGTTTTAACAACTAAAATTCATAATACACTACATCATTATCAATTAGTCAAATTAATGCTCTTTATTTCACTTGCCCAAACCTTATTACAACTATTAGTAATCTCTCTCTTAGTGTGATATTTAAATTATTTGGAAATAAGATGGTATTTTTATTATCATCAGTGTTCGCTGGTTTTTCCAAAATCAGCATGAGATCAGACTGATAAAGATTTGCATGGTGACATATGATTTTCTTGGTCTTTTGGGGAACTTTACATGCATATCTTTCATTCTGAAACTTTTCAAGAAAATCTGAGTATCAGATCTTTCATGATGCAAATGCCTTAAGGAACAGATAAGTTAACCTGACCCTTTAGATACGAGTATTTAAACTTAATATAATATTTGTATATCTGAAATACAATATTGCTACCCTGTGAAGGTTTAATGGTTATTTTGTAAAATGTCACAAAAGAAGAATAACGTAATAACATTTTTTGAAGGGAGATTACAATCCAAACTCCTAATCGTTCCCTGATACTATTTACATAATTCCCTCTAAATTTTCAGTAAAGGATCATGTTGTTCAATGATATTTATGCTTTCCTCTAATTTTCAGAAGGTACCAGCCATGATGAAGACACCAGCTTACCTGCTGTTGATGGCTTTGGTGTGGATTGCACTGATCCAGAGGATTAAAGGAATGGGTAATGGAAACGGAAACGGAAACGGAAACGGTACGTCTGAATGGCAGTTTTAATTTCCACACAGGTTTGGGTCATGACCACTTTTCAGATGATGTTCATCGCATTATTCTAATCTGCATCAGAAGTTTACTCCTAGAATGACTTAGATTAGTAGCATGTTTCTGTACTCGTTCACACCCCATTTAAATGTCTAAAATTAATCATTATAATAATAGATTTTCATTTAAAGACCAATCCGGCCATCCCTGCCCATGGGTAGTTTCCCCAATCTGACCGTAGCCGCCCAGAAAAACAGCAATTTTTCCATAATTGTTTTTCAAATAATTTCAGAGAGAACAGTTGTATGAATATTCAATACACAGAAATGACCAATATATATATATATATATATATATATATATATATATATATATCATTTGAAAGCTGATTTAATTTCCTAAACAATGCTACATGCCCTATTCCTATAACATTAATTGCGAGGGATGTGTGATCCTTTTGATATCCTCAATTAAAAGAAATTTAGGGAATTCCAAAGGGAAATCCATGGAAATCCTGGGGAAATCAAGTAATACATAGATGCAATTTGTGGGGTCTATAGGGTTAATATATTTTAAAGTACAAAGGCTATTCTCTCCACAGGAGTGAAATCAAAATCCTCTGAAACAAAGGGTCAAAATTGATATAATCTATAACCATATAGGCAGAAAAGACCATAGATGTCGACACAATGTTAAACACCAATAACCAACAACCAACCTAAAGGCTGATAGACTAGGCCTATGGTGAATGTTTTTTTAATGTCTAACCAAGTATTCTGGCTGGTATTTTCAACTGAGGACTGTTTCCTTATTTCCTATATCATATTTTGATGAAATATGAAAAGTAAAAAGACTGCGAGGGATATCGTGGAGCTTCAAGATCTTTTCAGTTCGGGACTGAAGGAGAAATTAGAAAGAGACAAGGGGTTGGTACGGGTTAACCTTTGGCATAAATTTCTTTTATTTTATTTTTTATTTTTTTATTGATTCTAATACTATTTCACATTAAATGTGCTCTTCCAATAGTCGTCTGGTTGGTGATGATATGTATAATGGTAATGAGATTCAACATCAAACAAATAATTCCAATATTTCAGATGCAATATAGACAAATAGTTTGATCCGAGTCAAACACAATATACTGTCTTAGTAATATTATTTAGAAATCTGAAGAATCTATTAAAGAGAAGGGCCAGTGAAAAATCAATATTGTTAAATTCTCATATCATGTCATAGGTATATTGCGGAAGTATATATGTGTTATTATCATAACTATGAAGTGATCCCTTATATAGAAAACTGTGTTCCTATATCAGATCACACATTGAAACCCATGTGCACCTTGCTAAGGACATCTGTCTGTGACGTCACACAAAAAAGCATTATATCTATACTTAAAAATTATAAATTCCATAGTAAAATACATTTTCTACTTTTTCTTTAATAAATAGGTTAATTTGGTAATTTCAAATACTTTTGGGCTCATGAAGAACACTTATATAAATTAAATATTGGTATTTTTTCAATTTATCATTTTTTAATTGTTCTGTTTACGACATCACATACAGATAATTGCTCTGTGCAGGCAGTACCAGTTGCAGGCAGGGGAAGTCAGTTTGATACAGACAAAGGTGCATAAAACAAAATCTGTGAGAGATGAAAGTGTAAAACTTGGTACATTTATTCCCTTAATGGTAAGGATCCCAGCAGTATAGTAGCTTTTGGTCACTGGCTCCTCCCTTAAATTACGCTACAAGATATGGGCATCGTTATCATGCTATTTTCTCAAAGCATAATAAGTCAATAACAGTTAGATGGTAATGGTTGAGGACCAAAGTGGACACTGATTTATTTCATATCGGGGTAACAATTCACCTTTTATAGGCCAAAAAAATACATTGAAGTTGATTGGTTATTTTCAGATCATGCGACAAGTACTTTTAAATCAGGAGCATAACCAGCCCTAAAATGAAAGGGGGTTCCAAGTAAAATTGATGGGATTCCTGCTAAATTTAAGGGGGTTCCAACCTACATTTTTCTTGATATGTATGTTTGACATATATGTCTGTAAGAGTCAATGTTCTTTGCAACATTCTTTGCAAATTACTCTGTCCAGGAGTCTTCATTTGCCTGTCACCTCTTTTGCAAGACACCTGAATCCTTATTATTTTATTTGGATAATCAGGCATCTTTTGTGTCACAATGATTTTGTTTCTTTATCCGATAAAAATTAAACAAATTGTCCAAACAAGTATCATTATGGTTAGATACAAAATACAAACATGATAATTTCTAGCATCCAGTTATCTAAGAAGCATTCGATCCTAATTAAAGTCTCATATGTTTCAGGTAATAATTGCCAGGTAAGTAACCTTGTTAACCTTTAGAAATATTGCTTTCATAAGGTTTTCAGGTACAATTTATAGCCAATGCAATATTACAAAAAGGTGGTACCTTGTTAACACACTAAGTAACAAAAAGGCCCTAACTCACAAAGTATTGCCTTTTGCTCTAAGCCCAACCTCAAGGCACTAAGACTTCACAATCACCCATTGCTGCTGAAGTTGTTGGATACAGCATGGGGTGCACCAAGGGAGATGCAGTACTGCTGTCACCATTGTGACATTGCAAAATAAGGGTATGAAAGGATGTGGAGGGGCTAGGGAGGGGTGGGCTGGGGAGGGGTAGGGAGGGTTGGAGAGGGAGTGGAGGAGTATGGAGGGGTGGGTAGTAGTGTGGAGGTGGCCCCTGCCAACTTCCTTACACCCCTGCTAAACTCATATCCCTACCCCTCCTAACTCCCTCATAAACTGATTATACCCCTCATAAATTCTTCATACCCCTCTTGACCCCCTAATGCCCCTGCAAACTTCCTTATATCCTTGTCTACCCTCTCAAACCCCTACATACTCCTTCACAGCTCTGCCAACCCTCTCACACCCCTGTTGGCTCCTTCACACCCCTGCATAATACCTGACTCTCCTGTCTACCCCCTCATAACCCTGTAAACCCCTTCACATCCCTGCTGACCCTCCTGCAATCCTGTCGGCCCCCTTGTACCTTAAACATCAATTGACTGTCTGATGATTGGAACTAATTGACAAACATTAGTGTCTTAGTGCCTTAACAATTCACCAAGTCACAAAATATTTTTCTTTACCAAATTTGTTTGCTAATTAGGGTTTGAGGGTGGCACTAAGTCACAAACTTTTGTGACTCAGGACTGAAGTCTTGTAACTTAACACCATCAGAGGGTGATTTATTGCAAGCCTGACTTTTAGCCAAATCTGTTTTCAATTGAGAGAGCCGCCACCAACGACCGGCCGCCACGGCCGTCACTAGCGAGGAAAACCTTTCTTTCCAGACGCCCTCACAGAGCCCAATTCAGCACCATCCTGCTACCCACAGGTAGATTATATCCTTGTGAACCACTGTAGTAATGGAATAGGTGATAAACTTAAACTTTCCTGGTGTGAATGCACATTGAACTTTTGGGTGATAATACAGGATTTGAACAGTGTTGCAGGCAGGCCGTTGTTCCATTGAAACCCTGCCTCAAGTGGCATTGCTGGGGCCTGCCTCAGTAACCAGCCAATCACATCCATTGCAGGCGGGCCGTTGTTCCATTCAAACCCTGCCTCTAGTGGCTTTACTGGGGCCAGCCAATCACATGAATATGGCAGATGTGTTAGGTTAGAGCTGGCGCTTTCTACCTGAATATGACACACCCTCTCAGACCTATATGCGAATGAGGATGAGAAACAGACTAATGGACTATCTAACGATGTGGTGGATACCTTTACTGCATATTCCTCTATGATGAGGGTCTCCTCACGGGAATAGGGCCATATTTAGTTTGGACTATTGCGGTATAAATGAATACAATATGGTGACCATGTCAGAGAATGCTGGAGAGGTGACTGGAACACCTGGTAAGCAACAACTACATTTCATGAGAGAAAGTGGAATCAGCAATGAGGATACCCCAAAACCTTCTACATCATCAATAGGCACTATATTAAATAGTGTAAAAAGGAAACTAAACCAAGCGCTGAGCCCACCAGAGAACAGCGTAGGAAACAACAACTCTGTCGCTAGTAACTCAGCAGTAAAATCCCCAGACCGGAAAAAGCCAAAGCAAAAACTAGGTCGTAAACAAAGGATAAAGAAGAAACAATGTCCTGCCGATGACAGCTTGTGTATAATAAGTGATTACGACACAGAGGATGAACAGCCACTTGCCGCACACAGTCAAGCGCAGACAATGAGTGGAGCACGGGCTAAAGTTCTTGTGAAAACAAAGAGATTTAGACGTGCCCTACAACGCAGAGGGACGCCTATCAAGAAATGCAATGACCGGGACCCTCCCCTTCCGCCCACAACAATTAATACAGGAACCACGGTGCAGCCTGCGGCTTGCAATGATGAACCAGCTGCATCTAGTGATGGAGATGTCCTGAAAATGCTATCGTCTATACAAGCCAGTATCACTTCTCTGAAAACGGAATGTACTGAGAGCAGAGCTGCTATAAACAACATAAAGGAGAATGCAGAGTTATTAACTGCAAAGATTGTAACTACTGATGAGTTAACTAACTCTATGTCACAGCTACGTGAAGAGATGGTTACAAAGAAGCACCTTGAAGATGCACTAACTCAGAAACTCGAAGAGAGCGTAAAACCGATGAGACATAAGGTTGATAAGCAAGAAGTTGCTATTAACAGACACGAAGTGCAGTTAAACAAACTTGAGGAGGGTATAGCCGCTCTACAAATTTCTGTTGGCGCAGATGAGAAGAAATTGGAAGACCAGAATAAAGTGATAGAGCATGTAGACAACACATTGGTGATGCATAGAGCCAAGATTGATAGTCATATAGATGAGATAAACCGACGGCTTAATGTACTTGAGTCTCAACAAGGACCTGTAAGGGCAGAGACTGGTGCCAAAGCCAAACCGATGAGCTACGCCCAAGCTATTAGCAGCAACACAAATTCAGACGCGATGGAGCGTTCAATTATACTCGAGGGTATAGAAGAACGACAACAGGAGAATTTGGATAAACTTGTTTTCTCTATGGCCTATGAGATGAGACTGCCTCTCAACGATTGGGAGGTAAACCGAGTTGAGCGAATTGGAAGGTATCAACAGGATCGACGCTGGCCGCGACCAGTCCGGGTAGAATTTGTAACCATACGAAAACAACAACTGTTTCTGGCAAACAAAACAATTCTATCACTCACTGAACGTTTCTTCCGGGTAAGGATGCGACCTGACGAAACGAAGGAGACACGTATAGCCAAGTCGAAACTGCGGAAAGTAGTGAATGACATGAAATCAAAAGGCGGATCCGTACGGAAAATTCGAGACGATGAATATATCGTTAATGGAAATAGGATCAATGTATGGAATGCCCACAAGTACACTACTAATGAGCAACCTATGAAGGACAATCAAAAGAAACCTGTTACGCGAGAACATGGACAGTTTGGCGACTCAAGTAGCTACTTGATTACACCTAAAGGACTAGCCTTCTATGGTCGACGTAATAAGATGAGTGCACACTACCCGACTAAAATAAAACGTAATGGTGAAGTCTTCGAATCATTGGAGCATGGATATCAAGGAAGCAAAGCTCTCCATGCGAATGATCATGTCCGATATCAGGCAATAAAATCTGCCCCAACAGCAGCATGCGCAAAACAGATAGGAGGACAGATTCCCAACACGCCGGAATGGAACTCAATCAAACGACAAGTGATTAGAGGGTGGTTGTATGACAAATATGATCAAAATCCTGAGCTACAAGACTTTCTCATTAGTACGGATGGATATGCCCTTCTGGAAGCAAGTCCCTATGATGACTGGTGGGGTACTGGAGTAGGACTGTCAGACCCTCGACTGGAGGCGGGTACTTGGACTGGACACAATTACTTCGGAATGGAAACCGAATCAGTCAGACAAGAACTATTGGAAAAACGGAGAAGGCAAAAATCAGGTAATGTGAACCAAGTACTGCTTGGGCACCCTGCCCAATTGACATTGACCAGCACAACGAGGAGCCGAGCGCGCCCACTGATTGAGGACATAACCCCCTCTGCCCCCGTAGGTATAGCACAGGCAGAAATCGGAGTACAGGCGGATTCACGCCACTTGCCCCTCTCTGCTACTGGTGGTAGGGTCAATATAGGAGACACAGTATCAGGTACCGACGGAAATCCTGAGATGAGCAGTACTGACAGAACCGCTGTAAACATGTCAAGAACTCCGAATATCACTGAGGATGTCGTCAGTTTGCTTCTGTGACAGTCGAGCAGGTGTAAACGACACAAACTGCAGAGACCGTAGCACTGGAAAGAGTTACATACCGTTTGATAACTGCCAGGATCTCCGAAATAATGTAATGGATAAGGTTGAAAATCTGTTACGTTTTTGTGTGGAAGAGTGTAATGTGAGAGACGTTATTATGGCGCCTATAACGGGTTTTAACATTAGTGTATACAATGGTGAAGACGAATGGGACCCTCTACAGCGTACACTAAATGAAGGAGTTATGTTGATTAATACTGATATAATTAGTTATATCTGAATGGTTCCTTACCATCGATAGTCATGAATGTTTACTGTCTGTTTCCTACATGTATATCTGAATGGCCCCTTGCCATCAATATTTATAGACATAAACCTACAAATTGGCCCTTTGCCAACTACAAATTAGGACACCGGAACACCTAACAGCTGTTAGTATCATACCAGAATGGCCCCTAGCCATCGATATGAGAATTGCTGCTGTTGTTGCCTGTGTATAGTGAAACCTTGATGCAACATGGAACACTAAAATGAAGACGGATGATGAACACTAAAATGAAGACGGACTTATTGAGTATAAAATAACCAAATCGGACTTTACGTGAGTTTGTATCTTGTATGATAGAGATGGATTACGTATGAGATGAGCAATGGATAAGGTCTGTAACAAAATCTTGCATAAGTATATGCTATGTGTTGATATTATATGTTTGTCAGTACGTATAGAAAAAAGGACTAGTATGGCTCTTGCCATCAGTTCTTCATTAAGTATTCAACTATGTTCAATTTATTTGCAGGTGTTTACGAATTTACAGCCATAGAGGGGGGTGTGTCATCTTTATCAGGGAATGTATTCATAACAGTCTTATATACAATATCCAATGATTGTTATGCAAAAGCAAATAATCATGTCAAAAAGTGATATCCGAAATTGGCACTATCGCTTTTATCTTGTCATTGTTCCATCATTCATTAAACTCATCATCATTATACTACCCACTATCAGAAATGACATCGACAGAAGATTGTTTGAAGGGTAATGGCTTTAAGATCGTGAGTGTTAACATAAGAAGTATTTTAAAGCACAAGGATGAAACTCAAGTGGTCTTTACTGGGGCTGATATTATATGCATGCAGGAGACTTGGCTGGATCAGGGAATATCAGATGTTCAGATAATATTTCCAGGTTATACTATTTTTCGACAGGATAGAAACTTTCTTAATGAAAGTGGGTTTATAAAAAAGGGAGGTGGTTTGTTAATATATGTAAAGAATGACATATCACCCTTTGTTGAATATTTGGAAGATATTTCGACATCAAACGATATGGTAGAACAAATGTGGTTGTATCTTTGTAAACCTGGATTAAAAAAATTAATACTAGGGAATATTTACAGACCACCGTCTGCAAAGGTGGTGGATGGGATTGATAGTATTAAGACTTCACTGACAAAAGCATCCTGTAATATGGCTCGAAATAATCCTGATGTAGTGGTATTGGGGGATTTCAATATTAACTACAAAAAATACTCACCCGATCTACAAAGGTTAAAGGACTTTGCTGCACATTTTCAGTTAAAACAAGTAATACGGAAATATACCAGGGTTACAAATTTGACAAAAAGCACTATTGATCAAATTTTCACAAACATTCTCGATCTTAAGAACAGTGGAGTTTTGAATTCGGTTATATCGGATCATCAGCCAGTGTTCATTGTTAAAAAGCGGAAAAGGGGAAAATATAAGTCTGAGATAATTATAAAGCGCAGTTATAAGAATTATAAGGCTGATATAATTGCTGACAGAGTAGAAAGTGATTGGCATTGGCATGAATTTTGGAATGTAAAGGATGATCCGTGTAAATTGTGGGATATTATGGTAGTAATTATCACATCGGCGGCAAACTCCCTGTATCCAGAGAAAAAGTACATAGAAAGAAAAAATCGACCTGAATGGGTGTCCGATGAAGTATTACATGCCATACAGAGGAAGAGGGTTTTGTATAAGCATGCACATACACATAATACTGCGGAGAGATGGAGAAAATTTAGAGATTGTAAAAAGCTAGTGACTAAGTTAATAAGAGAAAGTAAACGGTCATATATCACTCGTAAATTACATAGTACCAAAAAGGATCCGAAGGCATTTTGGAGGGCGATGGGAGACAATTTGTACATAGGAAGAAAGAAACCAGGCCCTAAATGTGAGAAAATAAAATGTATAAATGGATCGATATTGGAAGGGAAAATGGCTGCCGATGAGATGAATACTTACTATATGAATGTTGGTGTAAATTTAGCCAAAAGCTTTGACAAGATATGGTCCCCAGGAAAATTTTTTGATAAGTTAAATACAGTGGAATTTTCATTTAATATGGTAAGCATAGAACTGGTAGGTAGTGTTATAAAGAAGATACCTATAAACAAATCGTCTGGTATTGGTACCCTGAGTACATTGTTGTTGCGCGACTGTTTGTTACGGATGATTGTTGAGACTACACACCTGATAAATGAATGTTTGCGATTGAGTATTATGCCGACATTGTGGAAAAAGGGAATTATAACACCTCTCCCCAAAAATAATCTATCTTTGAATCCGGGGGACTGGAGACCAGTATCTGTGCTCCCAATGCCTAGTAAGATTATTGAGCGAATAGTGTATCTTCAATTGGTAAACCATTTTGAAAATAACAGTTATTTGTTAGTCAATCAACACGGTTTTCGTAGGAATTTTAGTACTTCAACAGCTATTTTGGAATATGTTCAATTTTTATATAATGAGTATGATAATCGGCATAGCACTAGTTCAGTGTTCGTCGACTATAGCCGTGCATTTGATACTATAGACCACAACATTTTATGTAAGAAGCTAAAATTATATGGTCTGGACCAACAAGCGACCCTTTGGTTACAAAATTATTTGAGTGGACGATCGCAAATTGTCAAGCTTAATGGCATGTTATCTGACCAGTTGCCGGTAAAAATGGGAGTCCCACAGGGTTCGATCCTGGGACCGTTTCTCTTTATTGTATATGTTAATGACCTGATATATTCACTTTCTCAAATGGATTCTGCGGTAACATTATACGCAGATGATACTATTATCTATAGTTACGGTGCAGATATTGCAATTGCGAACTGTAGGACTCAAAACACGCTGAGTGTGCTCGATGAGTGGTGTGCTATTAATAGATTAAGTATAAACGTCAAGAAGACAAAACATATGGAAATTTTATATCATGGGGAAGAGATTGTTGAGAATGGATCTAATTTGTTGTTAGGAAACTCAAAATTAGAGAAGGTTGATGAATATAATTATTTGGGAGTGGTAGTGGATGACAAACTTTCATTTAATAAGTTTGTCGATACTAAATATCGGAAGGTGAATCTATGAGTAAACCACTTAAAAAGATTACGGCCATATATAACTAATGATATAGCAAATAGCATTTATAAAATGACAATTCTGCCACTAATCGACTATTCAGATTTCATGATAGAATGTGCTTCATCTGTGAGATATGCTAGATTGGAAGTCTTGTAGGATAAAGCAGTAAATTATATTGATAATGGACGTCATTCTGTACTAAGTACAAAAGATTTAATGTCTCTATATGGTATACAGCCACTTAAGCTTAGGTGGCGTGAACATATATTGTGCCTCATGTATAGGCAAAGCAAACGTACTTGTTTGCTTGATTATCAGAAGCCAACTTTCTTCTTGAGAAGTAATAAGAAGATTAAGTTTAAACAGAAACTCAGAAGACGATATGAACTGTATTTGCGAAGTCCGATGTCAAGATGTGTGAAGGTATGGGAGATGATACCCCCAGAGATTCAAAAGGCGACAACTAAGGTCAAGTTTAAGAACTTGATCAAGCCGTTATGTGCTGGGGTATGATCTTGTATTGATATATTGATGTAGTATGTGATATACCAGTTTAATACTGGGAGTGCTTAAAATGTTTAAATGGTATCATTGCTCATCTCATTAATATCATTGTGTCATCTGTATATAATATTATTCTAAATCTTTAAATTTGTATTTACATTTATAACTATACTATATTTCTTCCTATAATTATATGAAAGATTATATCAACTGAGACCTCTGGAAGAACATGTACTCACTATTTTATCTGCTCTGCTTACCCCATTGGGTACTATAAGACAACCATCATGATTCCTGAGATGGTACATCACTCTTAGGATTTTATCATTCCTTCTGGTATCCAGGTTTCGGATATTGGCATTAATACCCATTATGTTATGTACATTTAAATACAACCTCAAAGTGTGAATATGTGGTTTCTAGTCAGGTTGTCCACAGTAAATATATAAGTAAATATATCCAACATATTCAAGCAATGGCACAAGCAATTGTTTATAATAACAAACTTGAATCATTATTAATAAGATTTTGATTTTTGCTGAGCTAAAGAATTTTGTATAAAAATTCTTTAAACAGGTTAGGGACGAGACCCAATTCTCGAATGTTGCAACATTGAGCACCGATGCAAGAAATAGCAAAGCTTCTTATTTTCTCTTATACTTTGCTAATACCCGATTCTTATGCTTTATGAATAACATAATAATTTCTAAATTACTGGAAAAGTTAAATATAATAAATATACCTGTAATTACTTCATTTCACATGGCAAATGATAAGAAATTGCCCTTAAATGGGATAGACTATGAGCTGAATCGGTAATAGTGAACACCATGTTTTCGGGATTTGTTTACATCACGTGGTACAAAATGGTGAAAGCTTATTGGTCAAAATCGTTTTGTAAATAATCATTGTTTACAAAGTAACCATACGGTAGAAATGCTTCAAATTATGAAATGTTTTTCTATTTTTATCACTCTTTATTCACAAATGATTATTTAAATTCGCAAACAAGCATTACTTATTTTACCACATTAATAAGTAATTCTGTACTTAAGCTATAGTCATAAAATTTACAATGTCGTCATATCACAATACGCCAGTGTTACAAGATTTAGCAACGATGTAAAATATGACAACGTTGTAAGTTTCAGGCTTGTCCCGAACCTGTTGAAGACAGTTGAATTGGGATTTAAGTGTCAGATGATTATCTAATACAATACCTAAATAACAATTATTGTTAAAGACACTGATATCAGTTGCACCTATTTATAATTTAAAATGTTTTATATTACTTGTTTGATGAGTCGTGCCATACAAACAGTACTGGGTCTTACAAGTATTCAGATTTATGGATATTAGAACACCAGGTATGCACTGCACATCATGTAAATACATTTTGTAGTTTCAATTCAATAGAAGCTGGGTTTTTGTGATAAAAGTGAAGAAATGAGCCATCTGCATAAAGGCTAATTTGTACAATTATTTTTCTTGTGACAAAAACTAAATCATTAATATAACACAGGAATAGGGTTGGCCCAATTACTGATCCATGTGGGACCTCACATTGCAGGACTCCCTCGTTAGACAATAAATTATCTAATTCTATAGTCCTATCTGGTAAATAAATTTTAATCACTTAAATAATTGTACTGATAAATCCAAATCTTTTAATCTTAAGAATAAAAGCTTGTGATTAACAGGCTTTATCAATATCAAGGTAGAAAGATCCTACATATTTCCTACTATTGATGCTCTCTGATAAGAATTTATCAGAGGTTGAAAAGTTCTGGCCTGAAACCATATTTCTCAAGACAGAATAAATTTCTTTTGGAATAGGAGATAAAATTGCATCCCAGCTAAGGTGTGACGTAACGGTGTCGTTACGTGACATTTTTGGTTCGTCTGTTGCTTACTAAATTGTCACATAACTGTTACATTATTTTTCTGGGAGGTTCAGACCTAACCAAAACAGTACATTCTCATAACGTTCTGGTGAGGTTAGGTAAAAATAAAATTGAAATAGAACGTCACTGTGACATTCTGATTAGGTGAGGTCTAGACCTCACTTAAACAGAACATTGTTGTAACCTCCTGACTAGGTGAGGTCCAACCTTCACATAAACAGAATGTTATTGTAATGTTATGATTACATCAGGTCTTAAGCTTACCTAAACAGATTGTTCCTGTGACTATCTTATTAGGTTAGGTTGACACCTAACCTAAACAGAACGTTATGGTGACATCCTCATTAATTGAGGTCTCAACCACACATAAACAGAATGTTATTGTAACATTCTTATGAAATATCAGCCTCTTAAATAACATTACAAGAACGTTATTAGAATGTCCCAATGTAATGTCACAACAGTTGGTTGCAGCGACGTAATTGGGAGTCATCAAAACAATGTCGCTGTAACCTAACAGTGTAACATAACAAGAACCAATCCAGAACATTGTTAGAACGTTATTAGAACGTCATATCCTTGGCTGGGATGAGCCCACAACTTAAGGAAGGCCCCCTACAGTTAGGGAGACTGTAAGGGACAACTCAAAATTACATCCTTCAAAATAAAAGTTGGGTAAAACTATAAACCCGAACTCTTACTCTAACAATTCAATTCATCGATTAGATCATCAACAGAAAACATTATGTGCAGTAAAAGAATTTTGTCCATACATTGGATGAAATTCAAGTGGGTTATGTGCAGGATTGGTGTCTTGATAATTTATCTTTTATCCTATTGAAACATAATATTGATTCAAGTAGTTGCTCAATTCACATTCTCCTACTTAAAGACAATCTTCATTTACCAGCTTTACAAAACAAGGTATTTGTTTTTTTAATCAAAACCCTGTTTATGATTTTCCAGAAATTTCTGGGGTTTCTTTAAGCTGTTCTAATTTTGATAAACTCAGACCTAGCAGATTTAATCATCTTATTCCCTTTTTACTCACATAGTCTGGCTGCCCTAACATCAAATAAAGTAGGAACTCATTAAGCATTGCAATGTTACAAAAAATGTGTTACTTGCTTCATTTAACTGTTCATGAACATTTGCTGACCTATGCCTTTTGTTAATCATGTATATTGACCTGTGAATAATTTTCTGACCTAGAATGATAATCAATGCGGTGGCGCAACCCCTGCATGTGATACATCAAGCAACGCATGTGGTGAGTGCTTCCTCTTGCTCTATACTGAAGAGAATCTCTAGAAGATAATTTCTTCAACTTTAAAACTTTCTGAAATAGTCACTTGTCTTAAATCTACATGACAAAGGATGTGAACGTATAATATGGCCTTGCCTCACTTATTATTTTATGGCTTTATTATTTTTAAAGACACTGCCTTTTCACACCAAATAGCCATTATAAATATGTCTATAAATGTATGTTTATTATTAATGAATGATTTAGCAAATCTTTCATCCAATCTTTGGTTCTCATTCACCAGTGCCTTACAAACAGCAAGTCATGTGATCAATGTATGACGTCATGGGTGTCAATGCCTGAGTGCCCATGCATAGGGCAATGTATGACTTACAGTAAAAGAACTTTAAGATTTAACAGGCATGGACATTGACGTTTTAGAGTGCTTCGATTGAAAAATGCAAATGTTATAAAATTATGCTCTGTAATGATTCTTAGGGCTTAACCACAATGTACAACACCACTATGACCACTTGAGGGAAAATTCTTGATGGGGTTCATGAGATTTTTCAATATGTAATGTTGGATACCTATAGTAGGCTATGCATATTTAATTCATGGCTGCAAAACTCAAATTTCTTTGCAAATTAGTTAGGAGTTTTCATTTGCCTGTCAGCTCTTGGGCTAGACACCTGAACCTGTGTTCCTTAACTTTTTGTTCATTATGCATTTATTAAGTCAGAATACTTTTATTTTATTTTAGTTTCTATATCTTATGAGAATAAGATTAATCTTCCAAACAAACATCATTATGGCTGGGTGATAAGAACAAAGCACGATAATGTTTAGCATCCAAGCATTTAAGAAGCATTTGATCCTAATCAAACTCTAATGAATTTCTATTTCAGTCGGATGCACAGTAAGTAGCCTTGTTTATCTTTGGGGATAGGGCGGTCATAAGGTTTTCAAATAGGTTTTCTTGAGATTTTACTTCGGATGTCAAACTTATTGGCAATGCAATATTATAAAAATGTGTTACTTGCCTCATTTAACTGTTCATGAATATTTGCCAACCTATGTCTCATGTTAAACATGTATATTAACCTATGAATAATTTCCTCACCAAGGATAATTCATACTGCAGTGGTTCAACCCCTGCATGTGATACATCGACCAACATGTGTGGTGAGTGCTTCTTCTTAGTCTATACTGAAGAGAATCTCTAGAAGATAATTTCCTCAACTTTAAAACTTTTTGTTCATTATGCATTTATTCAGTCAGAATACTTTTCTTTTATTTTAGTTTCTACATCTTATGAGAATAAGATTAATCTTCCAAACAACCATCATTATGGCTGGGTGATAAGAACAAAGCACAATAATGTTTAGCATCCAAGCATTTGAGAAGCATTTGATCCTAATCAAACTCTAATGAATTTCCATTTCAGTCGGATGCACAGTAAGTAGCCTTGTTTATCTTTGGGGATAGGGCGGTCATAAGGTTTTCAAATAGGTTTTCTTGAGATTTTACTTCGGATGTCAAATTTATTGGCAATGTAATATTATAGAAATGTGTTACTTGCCTCATTTAACTGTTCATGAATATTTGCCAACCTATGTCTCATGTTAAACATGTATATTAACCTATGAATAATTTCCTCACCAAGGATAATTCATACTGCAGTGGTTCAACCCCTGCATGTGATACATCGACCAACATGTGTGGTGAGTGCTTCTTCTTAGTCTATACTGAAGAGAATCTCTAGAAGATAATTTCCTCAACTTTAAAACTTTCTAGACTAGTCAGTTGTCTTAAATTTGCGATACAAAGGATGTGAACGTATATTATGATCTTGCTTCACTGATCATCAGGAAAAAGTTTAATTTATTGATTATTAGTTTGCCACTTTATTACTTTTAAAAACACTGCCTTTTCACACCAAATAGCTATCACAAAAATTATATCTTTTGATTCATATACAGATTTTATGACATCAACCTATATGACTGGGCATAAGGTCAATTGTTGTGTGTATGTGTTTCATATTTCGGTGATGCATCACAACTGATATTATCTATCAATATATGAAAATGCACCTTACTTGAAAATCTATTTAATAGAAATCATTTACTAGTACATGGATGGGTTAGTCAGTGGTGTATCAGAGATGGATTGGTGACTAACTTGAATTAATCAAGTTAATCCGTGAGGTTCAGGCCTAGTGGCGTGATGGTAGATAAGCAATGCATCCAAGTCTTTTCTACTTTACCCTAGTTAGCCTGGCTTCCCGGCTGTTGATTTCCTTCTAAAATTTGCATAATTGGTTATACAAAAAACTCATGTTTCCTATAGAAACCAATGGTAAAAGACGATTATCTTTTACAGGCTGTAATTTTTTTTCACAAATGGTAGAAGATGGAAGTTTTAGTCTCTATTTATTTCTATAGATATAAGTTTTAATGAAAAAATATCTAAGAGACTTGGCTGGTCAAGAAAAATCAGGCTGAATGCACCCAGTAACCTTTATTGATGTTGATGTTTTTATATTTAAGAACTAAAAGTATCAAAAGTGCTTAGATTGAAAATTACAAACATTCTTGAATTATACTCTGTAATGATTCTTAGGGCTTAACTACAATGAAACAGACCATAGATTCCTATGACCACTTGAGGTAAACTTCATGATGGGGTTCGTGAGATTTGTCGATATGCAATTACTTCTTGGCTACCTATAATATTCTATGTATATTCAAAATATGGCTACAAAACTCAACATTCTTTGCAAATTGGTCTACACAGGAGTCTTCATTTGCCTTTCAGCTCTTGTGATAAACACCTGAAACCTTGTTGCTTAACTTCTTGTTCATTATGCATTTATTCAGTCAGAATTCTTTTCTTTTCTTTTAGTTTTCACATCCCATAAGAATAAGATTAGCAATGTCAAAGTGTCCTGTACACAACCTTGCTTTTCCATATTTTTTGCACTTTAACATACAGTTAAGTTGTAGATGTTTTCACAAGTTTTTACACTAAGAAATCAAGAACCTTGGTATCCTTTTGAAACTGAAGCCCCATACCCACTAGGCGATTTTACTGGCGACTGGCGATGGGCTACAGCAGAATCACTGGTAAAATCATCACCAATTTGAACACCTTTTAGATGTAATATTGAAATATTACATACTAACAGGTGTTCTAAATTGGTGAAGATTTTACCAGTGATTCTGCTGTTGCCCGTCGCCAGTTGCCGGTAAAATCGCCTAGTGGGTACGGGGCTTAAGGCATTGTAGTTTCTGAGCATTTGCATGGAATTGTCATAACGCCAACAACTTGTTGAATAAAGTTTATATGTTGATTAGATCCAAAGTTATAACTGTTTAAATTTCAAGATTGCATAGATTTGGGGGTTCATTTTGGTCTATACTTATGCCATTGGCAATTGACTGAAAATGTGGTAAATTTTGCATAACAAATTTACTGATAACTTTTCAATGGGTAATCCAATTTTGATTAAATAAAAACAGATGATCTTGAAATAATAAGTTCTTTCAGAAAATATTGGGCTGATATTAATGTAACTAAACCTAATTTTTCATCTAGCATTGCTAATAAGATTAATCTTCCACACAAGTATCATTATAGCTGGGTAAATGTTTAGCATCCACACATTTAAGAAGCATTTGATCCAAATCAAACTCTAATGAATTTCGAATTCCATTTCAGTTGGATGCACAGTAAGTAGCCTTGTTTATCTTTGGGAATAGGGCGGTCATAAGGTTTCTGAAAAGGTTTTCTTGAAATTTTACTTCTAAGTCAAATTTATTGGCAATGCAATATCAGAAAAAATGTATTACTTGCCTCATTTAACTGTTCAAGAATATTTGCCAACCTATGTCTCATGTTAACCATATATATTAACCTATGAATAATTTCCTCACCAAGGAGGATTCATACTGCCCTACCTCAAGCCCTGCGTGTGATGAATCAGCCAACATGTGTGGTGAGTGCTTCCTCTTAGTCTATACTGAAGAGAATCTCTAGAAGATAATTTCCTCAACTTTAAAACTTTCTAGAATAGTCAGTTGCCTTAAGTCTGCATGGCAAAGGATGTTAACGTATAATATGGCCTTGCTTCACTGATCATCAGAAAATAGTCTAATTTATTGATTATTAGTTTGCCAATTTATTACTTTTAATAATACTGCCTTTTCACACCAAATAGCTATCACAAAAATTATAGTTTTTGGTTCACGTGCAGATTTTATGCCATCAAGCTGTTTGACTGGGCATAAGGTCAATTGTTGTGCTATGTGTTTCACATTTAGGTCATGCATCATAACTGATACTTTCTATCAATATATGAAAATGCACCTTACTTGAAAATCTATTGATATCAATAATTGTTGAAAAGGATTTTTTTCAGTAAAAGGCCCTATGATTTCACAGGTACATACTGCAAACATCAATATTACTTTTGAATATCTGCTTGCAAATGCGACTGTCGGAAGGTCTGTAAAGACTGTCCTCTAAATTTCTTTTTGACTAAACATTTTTGGTTGATCTAAGAATACGCAATCATTTAGTAGTACATGGATGAGTTAGTCAGTGGTGTAGCAGAGATGGTAGGTGACTAAGTTGAATTAATTAAGCTAATCTGTGAGGTTCAGGCCCAGTGGTGTGATGTTAGATAGGCAATGCATCCAAGTCTTTTCTACTTAACCCTAGATGGCCTGGCATCATGGCTGTTGATTTCCTTCTAAAATTCGCATAATTGTCTACAAAAAAAAACTCATGTTTCCTATAGAAACCAATGGTAAAGGCTGGTTATCTTTTACAGGCTGTAAGTTTTTTTTCCACAAATAGTAGAAGATGGAAATTTTAGTCTTTATTTATTTCTATAGATATCAGCTTTAATGAAAAGAATATCTAAGAGATTTGGCTGGTCAAGGAAAATCAGGCAGAATGCACCCAGTAACCTTTATTGATGTTGATGTTTTTTTATTTAAAAACCAAAAGTATCACTCTGATGCATTTTTGCTTTGTCCTCATCTTGCCGACTATTATTAGTTTTCACCTTTGTGGGGACAACATATGGTTCGATGTTAAGGCCGTATTATACTTTGCGTTGGCTGGTTCGCGTTGGGGCCGTTTCATATGCGTTTTTGCCGACGTGAATACCAAACGCGTATCTTGATGGCCAACGTGAAGTGTAATATATAAAAAAGGAAAATAATTGTCCAACGCGACCCCCAATGCAACCAAAACACGTAGTATAATATAAAGTAGTATAATAATGGGTTGCATTGGTACCAACACATAGTGTAATATGCCCATAATACGGCCCTGACACATACTGGTCGCGTTGGGCAAAACAACCCAACGCGACCATACCCCCAGTACATAGTGTAATACGGCCTTTAATGTTTGGACGGGTTTCAAAGATATCATCGTTTGTGTTATTAAATGAATGAGTAATTTTCGACTTAGCTTCGTGGGTTTTCACCCTATCTTGTAGTGGTACGTAGTCCCCTTCTGACGCCATTGTTGTTATAGACGCCTTAGAATTGGTGGTTTGTTGAGCCATGTTGTTCACTTTGTGTAAACATGTAAGTCTCTGCTCAGAAAAGCCACTGTGCACCTCAAAGTAATCCTGGGAAGTTCATAAGAATCGTTCCGTGTAAATGTAGTCCAGTTGTCAACCGTATACCATTGATTTATCCGAATATTATCTTCGACCTGCTCTGCCACACAAAGACACGTCCTGTCAGTCCGCCATCACACACAGTTTTTGAAGCTAAGGCATTGTAGTTTCTGAGCATTTGCATGGAATTGGCATAATGCCAATAACTTGTTGAATAAAGTTTGTATGACGATTAGATCCAAAGTTATAACTGTTTAAATTTCAAGATTGCATAGATTTGGGGGTCCATTTTGGCCTATACTTATGCCATTGGCAATTGACTGAAAATGTGGTAAATTTTGCATAACAAATTTACTGATAACTTTTCAATGGGTAATCCAATTTTGATGAAATAAAAACAGATGATCTTGAAAGGATAGGTTCTTTCAGAGAATATTGGGCTGATATTAATTTAACTAAATCTAATTTTTTGTCTGGCATTGCTTAGAAGATAGATCTTCCACACAAGTATCATTATAGCTGGGTGAATGTTTAGCATCCAAGCATTTAAGAAGCATTTGATCCTAATCAAACTCTAATGAATTTCCATTTCAGTCCAATGCACAGTAAGTAGCCTCGTTTATCTTTGGGGATAGGGCGGTCATAAGGTTTTCAAATAGGTTTTCTTGAAATTTTACTTCTAAGTCAAATTTATTGGCAGTGCAATTTTACAAAAAATGTGTTATTTGGTTCATTCAACAGTTCATAAATATTTGCCAACCTATGTCTCATGTTAACCATATATATTAACCTATGAATAATTTCCTCACCAAGGAGGATTCATACTGTACTGGCTCAACCCCTGCGTGTACATCGACCAACATGTGTGGTGAGTGCTTCCTCTTACTCTATACTGAAGAGAATCTCTAGAAGATAATTTCCTCAATTTTAAAACTGTCTAGAATAGTCAGCTGTCTAAAATCTCTGTGACAAAGGATGTGAACATATATTATGGCTTTGCTTCACTGATCATCAGAAAGTAATTCAATTCATTGATTATTATTTTGCCACTTTATTATTTTTAAAGACACTGCTTTTTCACACAAAATAGCTGTCAAAAAAATTATATCTGTTGATTCACATGCAGATTTTATGCCATCAACCTATTTAACTGGGCAATTGTTGTGTGTATATGTTTCACATTTCAGTGATGCATCTCAACTGATACTTTCTATTAATACATGAACATGCACCTTACTTGAAAATCTATTGATATCAATCCTCTGAATTTCATTTTGATTAAACATATTTAGTTGTTCTAAGAATACGCAATCATTCAGTAGTACATGGATGGGTTAGTCAGTAGTGTTTCAGAGATGGTTGGTGACTAATTTGAATTAATCAAATTAATGTGAGAGGTTCAGGCCTCGTGGAATGATGGTGGATAGGCAATGCATCCAACTCTTTCTCACTTGACCCTAGATAGCCTGGCTTCCTGGTGGTTGATTTCCCTCTAAAATTTGCATAATTGTCTATACAAAAAACTCATGTTTTCTATAGACACTAATGGTAAAGGATGATTTTCTTTTACATGCTGTAACTTTTTTCACAAATGGTAGAAGATGGAAATTGTTTTCTCTATTTATTTCTATAGATATAAGCTTTAACTCTTTCAACCATTATTTCCTAAGGAAATGAGATATTTTTTTTCCATTAAAGTACAGAATGTTTTCTTTAAGACAGTGAAAACCATTTATAAATAATCCCATTTCTTGCTGAGATTTGATTGTTTGCAATTCCCAACTTGATCTACATGAGAAAACCCCTCATATTGCCTTTCTTACTTTCTTTTGATAGAATAAATAATTTCATTAACTATTTGAAGTATTATGAAGATAAGGACACCCTTCACGCAGCTTATGAAAAAACATTCTATTCAACCATTTGTTTCTTTATTCTGTTACCATGGTAACATACTATCCTCACTTTTTGTGAAGATATCTTTGAAAAAACGTTCTAATGTAGATTTCCCAGAATGAAATGTCAAGGAAATTTTGAAATTTTCACAGCTATCACTATTATCTCCAGAAAATATCACAAAAAATCAATTTTTGTAATATGAAATGTCCAAACAACTTTATTTTTCTAGTATTTTCTGTAAAAATTTACTTAAAGCTCATACGCAAAGATTTTTTTCAAAAATCAGATAACCCCTTATTTACTACTATTCTAGTTTAAGTATGGCAAAATAAAAAATGACCTGCTTACTCAAACAGTATGTCAGTGGTCTATTGTTCTAAGTGCAAAGCCAGTCTCACACTTCATATGTGAATCTGCAGGAGGCAAGTCTGGACAAGACTGGTAACGTCATAGGAGTCAGAGACTTACCATTGAAACCAGTGGATAAAATGAAAATGCTTGAAATTTAAAAAAATGTAAATAACCCCTTCCACCCCATAAGGCCATATTTGGCCACCACATGAGTGTTACCCATAAAATGGCACCTCTTTTAGGGTTTTATTCTGATTATAAAATGGGTATTTCACCTACACTCATGAGGTAAATATCAAAATATTCCCAAAGTTTCAAGGAACCTCACACTTTTTGTATTATCATTCTATGATGTTTAGATATTTTAGAACATGTGTTCCAGTAAAGGCTGGTATGGTCAATATAAGGCAAATATGCCTATTCTGAGAAATCAGCCTCTTGAAAGCATTAATTAAGGAATTATTGGTGAAAAAAACATTTTTTCAAGTAATTTTGTGGAAAGTTTGACTTAGATAGAAATTTCCTGAGAATTCAATGATTTTCATAGAAATATCAAATCTTTTGCAAATGATGCATTATGGGAAATTTGCAATGGAATGTTTTTTTCAAAGAAATCCTCCATATAACCATGGTTACAGAAAAAAGAACATTCATAGTCAATGGAACAATTTTCATTGGTAATGTAGGAAATATCTTTTTCTGTCTTATATTTCAAACAATGAGATAAAAGACCAAGTCAATCAAAAGTTGTTGTATTTTAATCCTTTTTCTAATAAGAAATGCTTTTTATTCTAAATAAACAAGGTCAAGTTAAAGTTACCATAACATGGAAACAAAGATGACTATCAGAACTGGAGGGTTTCTATTGCACAAGAAGTAGGAAAGTTCAAACGACCTTATCTAAGCTTCTAAAAGGAATATTTTCAAATGGTTTGCAGCTTTAGAAAGGATTTCTTCTGTAGTCCACACACATTTTTATCTATTATCCTCAGGAATAGAGGGCTGAAGGGGTTAAGAAAGACATGAAACTTTTATTTTTCGAAATTATATACAAATGTCTCATCCTGGATTTCTTCCACTAATTTTTGAAGCAATAGTTTAAGTGTTTTAATTTTTTAAAGATGATTCACGCCCATGCACCAGTCAGGCCTGATCGTGATGGCTCCCCTGATGTCACGAGTTTTTGTTTACACATACTGGCAAGGTGCCCACTGCTGAACATAGCAACCAAAATGTACATTCTAAATTTGTGGTACTTTAATCATTATCTTCAAAAGAATAATTTTCTTCTCAAACATAATAATAATAATACATAAGGAGCATATTGAGAAGCTTAAAAACGTGTTTTCACATCTTCTTTAAAACAGTATTTATTGGCAGAGCCCTTAACGGAACCTAGAGCCCTACACAAGAACATACATTCTGAAAGAACTACACAACATAGGGAGATGAAATAAAAACTGAGGATATTGTCAAGTTTTAAGGGAAATTGGGGTATAGTTCTCAAGGCATTATGTTACATTGTTGATAAATGGTAAGCAAATGTACCAAAAACAATGCCCTATTTACTGGATATGGCCTCATGAGGCTTAATATGGCCCTATCAAGTGGAAGGGGTTAATAAAAAAAAGATATCTAAGAGATTTAGCTGGTCAAGAAAAATCAGGCTGAATGTACCCAGTAACCTTTATTGATGTTGATGTTTATATGTTTAAAATATGTATCATAAGTGCTTAATTAACCCTTTAGACCCCAATCCAGCCATAGCCGACCGTGGGTGTCTTCCCCAATCCAACCGTATTTCCGGCGTTTTCTGACGTTTTCTCGAAATTAGAACTAGGGGAGAATCCAAACTAAAATTATGCCCAGTATATCAAATGAATGCCAATGAAATCCTCTGTTTATGACTGAAAACCAGAGGTTTGGTTGACTTTTGAAATATGTAATTGAATATCATTTTATGAAATTTTCTGGGGAAAATTGGGAAAATCGAGGGGAAATACAGCCATTCATGTTGGAAAGATGCGGGTCTAAAGGGTTAAAAATTGCAAACGTTCATCAAATATACTCTGTAATGATTCTTAGGGCTTAACGTAACAGACCATAGATTCCTATGACCACTTGAGGGAAACTTCATGATGGGGTTCGTGAGATTTGTCGATATGTTATTACTTCTGGGCTACCTATAGTATGCTATGTATATTCAAAATGTGGCTGCAAAACTCAATATTCTTTGCAAATTGGTCTACACAGGAGTCTTCATTTGCCTGTCAGCTCTTGGGCTAGACATTATGAACCCTTTTTCCTTAACTTCTTGTTCATTATGTATTTATTCAGTCAGGATACTTTTCTTTTCTTTTAGTTTTTATATCTCATAAGAATAAGAAAATAAAGATTGATCTTTAACAAAAGAATCATTATGGCTGGGTGATAGGAATAAAACATAATAATGTTTAGCATTCAAGCATTTGATCCTAATCAAACTCTAATGAATTTCCATTTCAGTCCAATGCACAGTAAGTAGTCTTGTTTAAATTTGGGAAGTCATAAGGTTTTCAAATAGAATTTCTTGAAATTTTACTTCGGATGTCAAATTTATTAGCAATGTAATATTACAAAAATGTGTTACTTGTCTCATTTAACTGTTCGTGAACATTTGCCTACCTATGTCTTGTTAACCATATATATTAACCTATGAATAATTTCTTCACCAAGGATGACACAGACTGTAGTCCCCCAAACAAAAACTGTGATACATCGACCAACACGTGTGGTAAGTGTTTCCTGTTACTTGCTGAAGGGAATAACTCGAAGATGATTTCCGCAACTTTAAAACTTTCTAGAATTAGTGAGCTGTTTAGATATGTATGACAAAGGATCTGAATATTTATGGCATTACTGCACTAATCATGGGGATATTATTTAATCCATTGATGATTATTTTGTTGCTTCATTATTTTTGGGAGGGGTAACGGATTTATGGTATGCACTGCCTTGCACTACCACATCAAGTATAGCAACCGGGGCTGTGACATCATGATTTTTTTATGTGATTCTGGTAAACATGGGTTCACCGGATAGTGATGTATCTAGTGTCCTAGCAACCCTTGGAAAAAACATATGATAGTGAACAGTTTTTCTATTTTGTATTTTAAAAAATTCTAAGCCATCAAGTTGACTAATGCTCAGCTTGTTTATAGTTTAAATCTCCATTTAATTCATAAGCAACATATCATTGAGGCTACACTGAATCATGCAGTGTGATTCCTCATCTATCCTTCATATTATCCATTTCATTAAAAAACAAAATTATTCTGTAAACTGCTGGATTCTATATATACTGATGGACATGGTTGGATGTGTACTAGGATATCCTTATTAAACTAACAATGCATACAAACAGGTTTGGAATATGATGCTTTTTTGTGTGATCTAGCCATATTCAAATAGATACAGTAAACCGCATCACCGTCATTACATGTTGCACCATCTGCCTTAAGGCGGACTTCCAACATGAACTGCTTAATTATGTTGTTAAATCATTACTGGTCTTTGATTTTAGACAGACAATACATTTATTACCATTATGGGAAAAGGCATAGTGGAAAAGGGCATATTGTGATTTCTAGAATCAAAGACCAGGAATGATTGGATTCATGATTTTCAAAGAGAACTTGCATGTTAGCAATTATTAAACACTGTGAATTCTTTTTCTATCTGAATAGACATTAATTCAAGTTTAAAAGCAATAGGTAAATACTTCTTCCATTTAAAATTCAGATGGCAATGGCAATGGCAATGGCAATGGCAATGGCAATGGCAATGGCCGCAAGTAAGACACACCAGCTATTGGAGAAGAGCCCAGGCAAGGAACCTATTTTAAGTGTAATAGTCATGACCTGAATGTGTTGTCTGTCTTATCAGGTTTATTCTGTGATAGCTCTACCTTTTGCAGAACATAGATCATTCAGAAAAAATGTTGCATTTGGAAAATGATTATCATGAAACTCAATTACTATAGCGAACCATGCACAAAACATGATCTAAGTTTGAAACCTTTGGCTGAATACAAAAGAAAAGAGATCCCTTTGATAATTGCAGTATATATGTGAATTTGCTTGGTAAATGGTAACCCTTGTAAGAATCTGAGAACTGTTGTGCACACTGAATACGAAGTTGAGCTTATCTTAATCACAAAATCAAATAATTCTTTTCTTTGCAGACGTAGAGGATTATGTCAAACAAAAAATGACAACAGGAGAAGACCTTAATCCTGAACACAACTGAGCTTAGATGTGGAGCCTCAAGTCCAAATCATGAAAGAACTATGATACTTACTCATCCAAGCAAGCAGATATAACACATTTATTATCCATTGATTTCTTAAACTTGTATGGCTTGTGCATTTCTCAAACAAAATCCCCACCAATTCTTATGTAGTGCAATGCATCTGATTTTCCTTTCTCAAACATAATCATAGAGGACACGCTTCCTAGAATCACAGGACGACAGCAGTGCCATCTGCTACTAGCTATATCTTTCTTAAAGACAATTTGGCTAAAAAAGGCATGGCTGACTTTAAAATAATACAGTACATAATAATGTTGTCTCTCGCATGATCTGTGAATAAATATTTGAGAAACTTTGAAACTGACAAAGAGAAAGAGCAAATATGGTAATAAGAAATGTCTATTATGAGGCAGAAATACATAAAAGGAATCACTTAATCAAAACCAATGCAGTGAAAAAGATAAAACTGCATGTTTCATTAGTTGCGGATTTGGGGGGGGGGGCATGGAAAATTTTCCAAATTGCATGCCCCCCTTTTGAAAATTCCTGGATCCGCCCCTGTTCCTAAAAAACTATTGATTAAAGGGCAACCCTGTAAGGAGACCAAACTTGAATTCTTTGTTCATTGTGGTGTTCACAAGGAAACCTCCACAAAGCTTCATTTACAACTCCTACAACCATGTAAGGAGACACTGTATGAATGAGGATGATACCTCTCACTGTATTTTATCCTTTTCTTTAGCCTCCAATCTCCCTGTAGCCTCCAGTGTTTGTCCTCCCTAATCTGGCAACATAATATTCTGGCTTGACTCTTGAAAAATCTATGGTTAGTTATGCTGGTCATAATTAACGCTGTATTTTTCTGTTTCTCAATCTTTACTGTCTTCTGAGAATGTAATCATGCTTAGTGATTGAACTGTTCAAACATTTGGAAAAGACCTTATGCCTATCTGCAAAACTGTTAATTTCCATTTGAAATAAAGAGCTTCCTGCTTATGACATTGTTGTCTTTGTTTTCACTAGTTTTAATACAAATAACGTTTAAACGATTCAAGTTGTTTTCGAGTAAACATTTTTTTTTAGCATATTCATATACCATATAATTATCTGATTTTGATACCTGTCAAATCAAAGATATATTTATCTCTAAAAAGGGTGTACTGTAAGAAAAGCAAAAAACTAACAAAAATAAAACACAGGAGGGTTTAAGTGAAAAGTGCACAAAGAAAACCATTGACAAATAAAATTATAACATACTAACCAGTTCACACAGAGCGATGATAGTGCACATCAATAGTATTCACATACAAGGTGTGAGTGCATGTCTGTCCTATAAAAAAAGTAAAAACAAATAACAGATTTGTATGAATCAACAAACATAGATTATTCGGGGAAAATTCCACTCAGTCTAAGGGGGCAACCGCCCCTTTTGCCCATCCCCAACCCCCCCGCCTTTGGTTCTGCCACTGCCTACCATTAGTTGTTCACAGGAAGGAAGTCTGTAGGACTAATGGCGGTGATCTGCGACACAACGAAATTGAACAGACAGTGGATCTGATTACAAAATCGGCATAGTGTCAGTCCAAAAACTTTGCTGGTCCAGTTCCAGTGTACTTTTTATGTTGAGAACCAGCTCATGGATCATACCAACCAATTATTCAAACTGATTTCAGAGCTGAAAATTGAAATAGAAAATTGTTCCTGCTGATTTCAAAATGGCAATGGCCGAACAAAATTATTAATCATGTTTAATATTTTTGGACCAATTCAGGACCAATTCTAGACCAATTCTAGACTGTTTCTGGACCGATTCTGGACCAATTTTATTAACTCTATGTACTGTCATTGTTATTTCTATAATATTATTTTTGGGGGTATAAGAATACAATTTTTATTCAGTTTTACTTTTTATTCATCACACAGACTAGATATATTACATTTCTGATTGTAAAAAGTATATTTACACATGAAATGTAATATTATGCATGAAAACTATATAAATGGACCAGCCAATTTTCTTTCCTTGTTTTGCTAGTAATTTTAGTCTAGAATACAAGGAAAAAGTCAGTTTTCAACTCCACAATGGATCATCGGTAGGGGACTGATTCTGGACCGAAATGTGAGCTACATAGGTTATTTTGCACAACAGACCAGGCAAAGAATAAAGAACGAAGCATGGATATCATTTAGATAATAAATCTATTAATGTGTAATAATTTCATTGAATATGGATATGAATTCGGTTTGAAATCCCATCATTACGTCTGGGTATTTTTTTGTAACAATAGAAGTCACTCATAATGGGTCTGTTTTTTCTTATACTCAACACACATATCTAGGCAAGGAAAAATCAACTCAAACTCCTGGGGGTGGGCCACCGGCACTTCCACATATAGGCCTACTTGTAAAGAACAAACATTTAAGGACAATCGCGCCATTTTCCAAATAGCCCAAAAATGAAAGTTCTTCAATCTTTTTAATATTTTGCATAAATACTCATTAGTATATGCTTATTTCAGAAATGAGAATATTGGCTCAAATGAATAGTTTAAGAGATAAAAATGATGAAACATGACTAGATATGTGGAAAATTGGTAAATACTGAAAAAATATTTGACAATAAAAACCACATTTTCTCCTGTCTCTTTTTTAATATAGGTTGTATAATGATAATTTATGTATCCAAATCACTGTGGATCTCAGGAAAAGCATAGAATGTTCAAAACACTTTTAAAGTAAATATATTAGTGATTTTATGGACAGATTTAATAGATACCTATTTTTAACTATTTTGGACTTTAAAAATGGATATTCAGCTCTAGTGACCAAGTTAGCACGGTGACCCCCCACTTTTTTCACTTCATATGATAGTCTACATCCCTATGCATGTGTTATAAGATTTTGGACCATTTTTCAATGTTCTTTTTGTGTGAAACTTTATTTTGATTATTTTTTATTTTTGAAATAGTTTATTTTTCATAATTTCTAGTTGAAAATATATATAACGTCATACGTCATCCTGACAGGCATGTATTTGCTAATAACCTTAGCTCAGATACATCCCACATACAATATACTTTGGTGTGTGGTAGGAATTAAACCTTAATGAAGCAAATTTTCTCCTCTACCCATGGCGAGTTATGTGTTGACCAGTGGGGTGCATAGAAAAAAACAAGGAATTAAACCTTACCCCAACATTTTTTTGGAATTTAGTAAGGAAATTAATTCATGTAAATGAAATGTCTTTTTTTTTTTTTTTTTTTTTGATTCGTTTATTTATCCTGGACATACAGTTAGCTATACAGCTAGTATTCTCTGATATCCAGCGTTGAACAGTCACACATTTTCTTATTTAACATCAAAAGAAAAAAATAAGATCAGCTATTTACAACTCATAACATCAGTCAAAATACACAACCAAATGGTTGTTCTTGATAACATAAATATTTTGTTCATCAGTAAACTTCTTACACAGGTCGAAACTAGACATTGATTACATAAATTCAACTATATATGTATTTCAAATAATCAAGGTTTTCTAAAAGGTAGTTTATATATGTGAATCAGTCAAGAACCACAATGATTGTTTTTAATCACCGAATAATTATTATTCACTGAATATTTTTGGCCGTAAATTTTTTAAATCCAGTGTAGGTAGGGATATTTCTATGTATAGGTAACAGTTTGTTCCAGACTATAGATCCTCTATAGTATGTGCCCTGTTTACTTTTTTCATATTTTGGTTTAATAGTCAGATATAAAACAGCGTCATGGGCTCTGGTTCTAATATTTCTATGGTTAATAATTTCTGGGTCCTTCTGTTGTCTATACATAAAGTTCAATAATTGTTTTTTTCGTCTTATTTCCAGCATATCAACAGTACAAGTTACATGTAAATGTTGTATCGAGTGTCTATTACCATCACCCATACATGCACGCAGAGCAGCATTTTGACACTTTTGTAATCTATATAACAACTCTGTGGTCGAACCTGCGTAGATAATACAGCCATAGTCTATTTTTGACAAAATCATTGATTTATATATACATACAGTAGTTTCAAAATCCAAGTACTTTCGCAGTTTCCATAAGGTAGCAGTTTTGTTAGTAATTGTTGATACCAATTGTGTGATATGTTTTGAAAAACCCAAAGTTGAGTCTAAATATATTCCGAGGTATTTGTAATTTGAAACCTTTTCTAATAAATTACCTTGGATATACAGTTTGTTATTCGTTGTCTTTTTAATTTTAGAACATTGTCCAAAGCAGATGGTTTTTGTCTTTTTAACATTAATGGTCAGTTTGTTTCTTGCACACCACATCAGGAAATTGTCTAAATCAGTTTGCAAATTGTCTACTGGTGCATAATATGCGTTCGAGTAATATAACACAGTGTCATCTGCATATAACTGGTGTTTACATAATTTTAAACATGTAGAAATATCATTTATATAAATTAAAAACAAGGTCGGACCTAGAATAGATCCTTGAGGTACTCCACATGTGATGGACTGCTCATCCGAGATCAGGCCATTAACTGTTGTATATTGTCGTCTATTTTCCAAATAGTTACCCATTAGTTTTAGTAAATTGCCAATAATTCCTAATTTATTAATTTTTTTTAACAAAATCTCATGATTTACAGTATCGAAGGCTTTCGATAAGTCTATAAATATTGCATTTGTAATAAGGTCATTGTTAATTGCAGTATAAATATCATTAGTAAATTTGGAGATTGTGTGAATAGTTGAATGGTTACTTCGAAAGCCTCCTTGATAAACATCTAATAGATTATGCGTTTCCAAATGGTCTAGTAGTCTATTATTAATTATTTTTTCTATTATTTTGGAAGGTAGTGGTAACAAAGATATTGGCCTAAGATTGGTAACTAATTTACTATTTGTACACTTAGGAATAGGTATAATATTGGCACATTTCCAACAATTGGGAATCATGGAGTTCAAAAAACAACAATTTAGAAGCCTTACATACTGTGGTGCAATAGACATGATAGCATCAAGTAAAACAGCACTTGATATGTTATGTACTGATGACGCCTTATTTCTACTGATTGTTTTACAAATTTTTTGTAATTCATTTTCATCAGTTATAATTTCTGAAATCGTCTCTGCCACCTCATCTCCTTCATAAACCCAGGGGACATTATGTTGACAAGCTAATTTCTGACCTATTCTTGAGAAGAAGTCGTTTATATAATTTGGAGTTGTTAAATCTTCAATTTGTTGACCTGTAACATCATTGTAAATAACAATAGGTTTTTTTGTTTTATTACCTTTGGGTAATATTGTATTAATTGACTTCCAAAATTTTTTAGAGTTATCTCGATTCGCCTCTAGTTCATCTTTACAGTAGTCAGACTTTGCTCGTCTTACTCTAGTTAAACATTGATTGCGAATTTGTTTTGCATTTTGCCAGTCAGCCTGATTTTTTGATTTTTTTGCTTTCTTAAGGGCCATGTCCTTTTCAGCAATTAGAATCAGTAAATCTGGTGTTATCCAGGGTTCCTTAAGTTTTTTAATTTTATAGGTTTTCAAGGGACACATAGTGTCAAGAATACTGTGTATTTGTTGAAGGATAGCTTGCCACATACTGTCTGGTTCATTTAGGAGATTAAAGTCATTCCAGTCAACATTTTTGAGCTTGTCAGTAAATAATTGGTGGTCATAGTTCATATACGAACGACCCGTAAATTCAGTTTTAGTACATGTCAACTTAGATTTTTTCTTACTTATGTATAACATTTGGTGGTCGCTGACATTGTAGGTTATAATACCACTTTTAGAGATATAATCACAGTTTGTAAAAATTTGATCTATACAAGTTTTTTTAACAGTAGAATATCGAGTAGGAGTATTGATTTGCTTGTGACACCCATATTGTTTACATAGTTTGACTACATCCCTGGCTTTTGTATTTGACGAGTCTAAAAAATCAATGTTAAAGTCGCCAATTAGAAATAAATCTTTTTTAATAAGGTCAGTGGATTTTAGAATGTTTTCTATCAAGGTTAGAAATTTTTTTAGGTTTCCCTGTGGGGGTCTATAAATATTAACAATTATAATATTTTTACATTTAGGGAATATGAGTTCAAGTAAATTACATTCAAGATCTTTGTCACTGTGTTGAAGGGTGCCAAGGTGGTCTTCTCGTACTTCAATATTTTGCTTCACATATATACAGACCCCTCCACCCTTTTTAGTATTTGTGGCACCATCTTCAGTCCAATTTCTATCGTTTCTAAAAATATTGTAATTTGAGAAATGTATTATTTGATCTGTTAGAGATTGGGATAACCAGGTCTCAGAAAAAGTTATAACATCAAGATCTGATTTTTCAAGATCAATTCGTAACGTGTCAATTTTCGGCCATAGACTCCTCACATTTAGGTGTGATATTCTCAATCCTTTGTGGTCCTTTACATCAGTCAGCTCATACATTTAATACAAAGTACCTTCATTATTTCAGAAGTAGGTGTCCCGATTCGACCAGTTTTTCTTAATTGAGCAATTGTCAGGATCGCAAACTCCAATAACAGCATATTAGCTTCGGATAATCCAAACAATCAGTCAATTTAGACAAGTAAGCAGTATGAGACTCCAGCGCAAGCCTCCTATAAACACCGAATATTTACAAAATTGCATATATAAAAAAATACACAGTGATATTTACAACACCCAAAAAAGCCTGGGGTCTTGTGAAACCTTCGTAAGACGTCATCGTGACGTCGCAAAATAACATGAAAAAGACATCATTTTTAGTCACATTGAGACATCATTCTGTAATGTCATTATCACGTCAATTGGAGTCCTCACTTATCACGTTAATATGACATCACGATGTAACATCATAATGACGTCATTTTGGGACGTCTCAGAAAGACATCAAATATACGTCATAGTTAGTCTGTGTATATGACGTCGCAAGTGACGTCTTTATGACGTGAAATGGAGTCCTCACTTTTCACGTCATAAAGACGTCACAATGTGATGTAACTTCCACGTAACATGTGACGTAAATATGACGTGAATATCATGTTATATTCTTAGCTGGGCGGGTGCTGGTTCAGGTACACAGGGCTTAGAGCACACGACGTCCTTCGTCTCATCAGTACAAAGCTCCCGGATGTTCTTGGCAGGGAGGCAGGGAGGCCAGGGGATGGGGTGGGCTGAGGGCCTCCCTGGGGGACAGCTTCAGGGGCAACAGTCAGCATCTTGAAGGTCTCGGGGGCAGAGTCAGCATACTCCCGGTATGTGACGTGGCCCTAGTTCTGGTCAGAGAACACAAAGTGATGATACTTTTTAATGCCCTTGACTGGTTTAATGAAAGGGGTCAAAAAAGATTGCCAATCATACAAGTCGACAAACACCTTCCCATTCTTGTCCCCCATGAGTTGGGCAAGGTTGACACGGTCTTGGGTACTCTTCAGCACAGTCTGCTCCATCCCCTTGAGGCTCGAGACCGGCTCATGATGAAACCTTTGTTTAAGCAAACCAAAGCACCAGTCTGGGGCAAACTTGGTGGGCCCAGTGAAAAAGTTTAGGGAAATGGACGTAAAAAGTTTAGGGAAATAGACTCGTGCCGGCCAGTCAGGACACGCCAGAGAAGATACACTAGCACAAACCTTGTTCTGACCACTACAGTTGTCACAGTGCATGTCCACAGCCTTCTCCCCCAGGGAATATGTTTCAAACTAGTGGTGCAGGTATGAAATAAGAGCATTTGACCCCTTACTACCACAATGACTTTGGTCAATCAAATAGTTCACCTGTTGGGAAATCGCCTCGGCACAGATACCAAAAATGGCGACCTTGAGGGGGACAAGGAAATCCAGTAGGCCAGGCTGCATGGGGAAGGAGGGAAGGTGGACCTGCTGGGTATAATCAAAACTGATGTAAACCTTCATGTCAGAAGAACAACGGGGGTGGGGGCCAAGAGGAGGGGACTCTGCTTCCTTTTAGGCGGCCTTGGCAGGATTGACCATGTCCTGATAAACGGCCCTCTCCTGAGCCACCAGCTCAAGGTGAAGTTGTTGCTTTTTCAGCTTGGCCTTTTTCACAATGTCAGGTAGGTTACTAGAGGCAGAGATATCCCTGTTGTTGCGATGGCATTCCCAGCAGAGGTCAGTCATAGGACGGGAACACACTATGCGAGGGAGGAGTTGGAGCCACAGGTTTCTAAAACTTGAGTAAGCCACACACCTGAAGTTAGCCTCCTCCATGGCGTTTCTGTACAACCTGTAGATGTCGGCCTTTGTGGAAGAGGAAGGGAGGAGGAGGATGGCATCCCTTTTGTGAGAGGACACACGGCCAGGCAGGACAAGGGCATTGGTCTCTGCATAGGAGTTGATGAAGTCAATGACTGTTTACTGCACTCCGCGTCTTTGTAGTGCTTGCACGAATATCTAAAGACAATAACATACATGGTATAAGACTTAGTGTACCTACATTAGCATGAGACATGATCGACGACCGTTATAGACCGGCCGAATCAGCTGACGCAAAACCTGTATCTCATGTAGAAGTGTTTGATTACCTTCACCCCCCTTTTCCTGAGATCGGGTAGTTGAATGGTCCCATGGTGGGATCCAACGCAGCTTCATTGTGTGTCTCCACCACATCGTCATGGACGTGCAACTGCCTGAGCATAATTTCCGCTTTCTTGATGTTAACAAAGAAATGGTTATCAACCTTCTGCATCATGTAAAAACTGGCCGGACTTTGTTGGAAAGTGAAGTTGATCTCACAATGGGATGGGAAGAGTTTACACTGATTGAGGAGGTCAAAGTGAGGCCTCCCTACAAGAGACGTGACAAGTGCTGAAGCTGCGAAACGCTTGCTCTCTGCAGTGCAATGCTCCATCTTTCCAGCACTGTCCAGGTTGAATGTGTGACAACCATTAAGGCAAGTTGTTTTATCCATTCCCGTAATTCCTAAAAGGTCTTAAATGTATGATTTGTAAGGGTATTCTTCGTTGTTAGAGTTGGCTTTCTCTCCGTTGATCGACATCTGGATGGATTCAAAGAGACTGAAGCAGATTGTTAATTGGCCTGGCATCTGCCTCCACTGCTAAGGGGTACCATCTGCTTTCTCATAGCTTACCTCCAAATAGATTCTAGCTTCAGAGAGGTCTGTGTACAGGTTGTCATTTAAGTAGGCTCTAGCTGAATCAGCGGCCATGCCCAACATCTCGTGAGTGGCTCCCTTACCTCTGTGGAGGATGCTGTACTTGATGTTTTTTTTCAGACAAGACATCATTAACAAAGCTTGCACCCTTGTCTATGAGTGCCGAGGCTATTGTCTTTACAGCTGAAGTTCTCAGCTGTTTCAAGAAGTCTGTGTCCTCGTTGTTGTTTTGTTCCACCGTAAGCAGGTAGTGCGGATCCACCGGACTGCAAGCGCCGATATAATTTGGCATACTCTCCTTTAGGAGGCACAAAAGGCAGGGGGTGACTGTAACTGTAGCTTACAATGGTAGTAAAAGAGTCTAGACGAAGGTGCCGCTTCTCAAAATGTACTCAGGTCGCAAGGTGAGTACTACCAACACTTCCCCGTGCTCAAATGGCAGGGATCACCAGCACTGACTCTTAAATACACAGTGACCTGTCTGAAAGACATCCGTCTCATAGGGTGAAACATGATTTGTGTGAAGGAGATGGTCTGCATGACTTTGTTGGAAGTTCTGTCTACCGCCATTTTGTTTCAGGAGAGGAGCTTCCGTGTCACCCACAAGACTGATTAATGAGGTCAGAATAGATGTAGACTGTGTGGTTCCCATAATTCATGTCTGTGATTTGAGTAGGTTCGGTCTTCCATGTTATGTGGATGCGTCTGCCCATCCCCAGCTGATAAGACATGTCTTGTGGTATGATGAGTATATAGATGTGGGGGATATTTATGGATGTCTATATGGTGTAAGGATCATAGTTAAAAATCACCTGACTTGTATCTACATCTGATGAGAGCGAAGTGACTAGGTCGGATTTCAGACCATGCATCTCCTCGATAGCCGCCACTACTTCAGTCTCACCCATGCTCATTCTAAGGTAGTACTATTAGACTTTTCTTTTTCATGAGGAATGCTGAGTTTGTCTTTTTCAGGACCCCCTTTGGTGTCACCTTGCATGGCCCGACGTATTTTACCAATCCTAGTGATCCTGCTCTGTTCGAGTTAATGTGTCAAGATTTCACTTTGGGGCAATTCTTTTGCTGACATCGTCTTTCCCTTGATCAAGTAGAAGTAACCACCTTTCATATTATGCCACTTTGTGGGAAGAGTTATTTCATACAGGGCACATCCGTGCAGACCGTCAAGCTGCACATAGTTATCCAGGAGGACAGTGAAAGTGGATAAGGTGTTGTCAGGGAATACCTCTGCCGAAGCGTTGCTGGATAGCATCACATTTACATCCATTTCTCTCTGTTCTTAACGGGTTCCCAGGTGTTGAACTTGTTACCATAACCTTTTCACTTAATGAGGGCTTCTGTTTTTCACACCTTTTCCTCGGTAGTTCAACACTATTTCTATTGTGTACCTCTTTCTAGGAGTTACTTTCACCTTACTCCAGTTAAGTTCGTGTCCTCTATTCAAGGTTTTCTTCTTCTTGAGAAGCCTAACTTTAGTCAGAAGTTTCAAGAGCATTCTGTTGTCTTTTTCTTTCATCTCTTTCAAGTTCACTTTCTCATATAATCGATAAAACAGATTCTCAGAGTTTTATTTATTGACGTCGACATGTCTCCCTTTGATAGTACTGTGAACAATATGGGTGTAAGAATCTATAAGATCTTGGAGGATGTCTATGTAAGTATAAGTCTCCTTGTGAGTGAAATAGCGGAACATCTTACCTTAGAGGGTCGCGTTCATTCTTTCGACCAATGAACATTTTATGTCAATGTCTTCAGCGGTGAAGAACTTTATATTTCTCTCTCTCAGGTACTTTTCAAAGGTTTATTCTTAAACTCTTTTCCCTTGTCTGTTTGAAGATATCTAGGGGCTCTATTGATTGTCATTTCCTTGAAACCTTCAGTAACAGCTTTGCCCGTTTTGTTCCTTAGGGGTTGAGCGAAAGCAAATCTGGAAAAGACGTCTATCCCCACCATAATGTAAGTGTATCCTTTGTTTGTTATAAGTCTCACATGTCTATGAGATCCATCTGCCACTGTTTATCAATACCCCGTGAGTTTTATGTCTGGGAAACCTCCTCTTGAAGGACTTGTGTTTAGTGTATGCATCAGAAGACTGTAGTACATCTTCAATGTGTTTCAGAGATCAGTTTCTGAAGTAGTATTTTCTTAATTTAGAAGCACCTTTACATTTCGGTTGACTAGTGACAGTATGCAAAGAACCAGTCTCGCTAGGAAAATTCCAATTTTTCTCTTCATCCTTTCCATGCAGAGCCTTTTCCAATACATAGGGGTGCACTAGATACATCTGCTTGTAACCTTTACTCATCATTTAATTCTCCTCCTCCTTATTAGTGACCTAGTGAAGTTTCATTTTATCGCTTTCTGATTTGTGTGTAGAGACAGGAATATAAACCAGCATTTTACAAGGAGTAGTGACACTACCTTGGGCTCTAAGGTTGTCTGGTATAGTCTGCTTGAAGTCCAGGAGTATACAGTAGAAACCCTCTAATGCGACCACCTAAGGGACTAATCCAAAAGTGGTTGTTAGGTGAGGTGGTCTTCTTAGTGAAGGAATGGACTAACCACTTATTAAGGGGAAAAGGGGGATCAGCAAGTCATTTGTAGCAGTTGTTTCCTAATGACTCTTTATCTTTGTCTATGTATATAATATTTTTTATTTTTATTTTTATTTCTCAGTCAACTTCACATACAATAGTGCATGTTCTTCCAGTTTTGTTAAATAATGAGATTGAAGACACCGAGATGAAGAAAGATTGAAGTAGACAATACACATGGCGGGAAAAAAAGCGTACAATATATTGAGTAATAACACCTAGTAAATGTTACTGATAACAGTTCCCTGTTTGTCAAATAATACACTACATTGTTGTCACTGTATTTGATATGGTATACGTAGAATATTTATTGGAAAATTCAGATCACCTGAATCACATTTCTTATGCTAGTAAGTAGCTGCTATCCAATCTAGTTTAACCAATGTCCAAAATCCAAAATAGTCCAACAAATACTGGTCAGGTCACCGTAATCATATAATATATTCGAGTTATTTAATTCCAGTTTTAAATTTGACTTTGGTGGTTGCTTTTTGGATTGCAGCTGGCAGCAAATCCCATGCCTTCACACCTCTATAGAAGGGACTATTCATAAGGGGCCTTCCATTAAGTATGTACGCACCAAGGGGGAGGGTCTGAAATTTTTGAAAATTTGCGTACATTTCTGTACAAATCCATTGCATATTTTAGGCCAAGAGGGGGTGGGGGGGGTCTAAAATTTGATAAATTTTACGTACGTACTAAATGGAAGGTCCCTAACCTTTGTAAGTTTTGTCACTGGTGTGGTAAATTTAATTTTGTTGTTACTTCTTAGACTTATTTCCGGTCAGTGGGTTTGTACTCCCATACCTAGCTGACATTGCCTATACATTACCATAAGCAAATGCTCATGCCGCCGCAGTCAGGCAATTTATATTGTGAGTAACCAGCAACTATTCATAGGATTGACCCTTGGATTTTCCCCAGTCTATAATCCGCAAAGATCTTAATTGAAGAGATTCCAGCTTATCAATCATCTCCTTCGAACAGGAGTCAATGAGAAAATCAGCATATACTAGCAGGGGGGGCCGTCCATAAATGACGTCATGCTATTTTTGACCATTTCTGACCCCCCCTCCCCCCCTTCGTCATGCTTTTACTATAGGAATGTATAGGGGACTGGACCCCCCCCTCCCCGGCGCATGACGTCATTTATGGACGGCCCCGGGGTAGAATACATGTTTTATCAACCAGTTTAGCCACCTTAGATGTAATATAGGGGCGTAGTCGCTTAAGAACGTATAGCTTTCTATTTGCTTTGTTAAAGCTATTGTTTGCCATTTTATCCATATCTAAGCAGCAATCTAAGTCAATATTTCATATATATAGATATATAGATCAGTGCATCGAATACATGCTTATTAATATCTCAGGTATCTAACTGTATTATTGGTGTGTGCATGAAACACTGTGATGATATGGTTAGGCCTAGGTAAGGAGCCTTTTTTCACATTGAATTTTTTAAACATTGATTCCTCTTTCACTGTCAGGATTAAAATATACAAAATTGCTCCAACCTATTCCAACTGTGACTGGTTGGTCTTAGGCCAGCAGGTGAGTAAATAGGTCGGGGATGACTAATAGGGCTTCCCATAGAGGATTGAGGCCGGCAGGTGAGTGGATAGGTCAGGGGGATGGGGGGGGGGGGGTGACTGGTAGGACTTCCCATAAAGGGCTGAGGCCGGCAGGTGAGTGGATAGGTGGGGGGATGAGTGATAGGACTTTCCATAAAGGGCTGAGGCTGGCAGATGAGTGGATAGGTCGGGGGATGAGTGATAGGACTTCCCATAAAGGGCTGACGCTAGCAGGTGATTGGATTGGTCAGGGGGGGGGGGATTGGTGACTGATTGGACTTCCCACAAAGAGCTGAGGCTGGCAGGGGTGTGGATATATAGGTTGGGGGTGACCGGGAGGACTAATTACTAAGGGCTGAGGCCGGGCAGAGGTGTGGAGTGGTCAGGGTGACTGGGAGGACTTCTTACACACAGCTGAGGTCTCTCATGACAATAGTGGTTGCTTTATAGAGAGTAAATAGCCATTTGGGACTCAAGTTTGGGTGGTCTTTCAGTGAGGCCCTCACGAAGAGACTGGGCTCATTATTGAAGCAAAATTAAACATGAAATAGAGAAAAATATTTCATACTATCCAAAAAGTGGTCCATGAGTGGGGTGGTCTCCTTATTGAGGTGATTGTTAAGTGGGTCTTTACCGTATATGAATGAGCTTGTGAGATTTCTTGGTTAAATACCTGAGTTAAAAAATCATTATGACTGGGAAAACCTTGTCTGGAGAGAACAGAAACTCTCTGGGGCTCTTGAACAGTATGATGTAATGAGCATTCAAACTCGAGGTTCTGTACCCTTTGCTCTGTAGGAACAAGTTCTGTGTCATGAAAATAACACTCATGTTCCGATGATGAGACAATTTGGTAAACAAATCCCTGATAAGACCAGTGTGTTCATCATCGATGATGAGAAGGGAGTGGGGTGGGCTTGAAAAGAAAGAACTACTTCTGCCACCATTAGTATTTCCTTTGCACCTGACCAATTCTTCTCTCTATAACAAACCTGATGGAAGTGGACTTTATGTTGATATTTCTTGAAATCCTTTTGATACTCGCGATAGCAATAGATTATGTTATTCACTGAAGATGTAATTGTGCTGTGGATTTTGTCAATTATTTTAAAAACCAACTGTGTTCTTCCACACGAGCGAGGACCGGCAACAATGAAAAGTCCTTGAATCCTTGGATCAAATTCAATGGACTGATGAAAAGAAATAGGTGAGGTGTGATAAGTTGTTTGTATCGAAGGATCATCCATCTTATTAAGATGAGGAAACATATAGTGGTTTCAGCAGGAAAACACATCTACTATCATGGAAGGTTATACGGAAAATGAACGAAAGTATTGGGAGGTAAGGTTTATATGTTAGGTTAATTGAACCCTGTTTATGCGGGAGGGGATAATTTTTTTTATTGGTTTGCTTTGCTCCAGACGTTTCCGTGGAAGGGTGGTGGTGTTGTTGTTGTTGTTGTTGTTGTGTATGTCAAAGTATGGCGGGAAACGCCCCTAACGTTATCCGCCAGCCCAGTGGCAGCCCCTAGTGAGAGTCTGGAGTACTACACGAAACTGAAAAGTCTAGAATGGCGAACTGTTTTCAGAGTTAATTCCATCAAATGAAGCCCTTTATACACAAGATTGTGACAGTGTATGCATGCCCTCAGGGAGCATGAGTCTCCCTTGCGGTCAATCAATTTTATGATCGACCCCGATTATAAGGGTGAGGGTGGTGAAGGGGGTGAATTAGATCTGGAATGTGTTTACACCAAACCAACGTCAGACCAACATCCGACCGTGGGGATCTCTCCTTAAAAAGGAGAAGGAAGTGACAATCAGCCAAGCATTTAGTACCACCATGCCTCACTGGAAACTTCACCGCTTGATTTCACTTCTAACAGGAGATAGTGACTCTTCTACTAGCAGAAAGGGGGATAACCTCAACAGCACCGAGCCAGCTCCCATAGCTGAACTCATACCCATTAAGGTGGAGAGTAGCAGCTTGGTCACATCAGAGAAGCAGACCATTCTGACAAAGACGCAGACATATCCCACCACTCATCGATACGCAGCCAGATCCCCTTGGGACTAAATTCCATAGACAACGGTTATCAAAGAAACTAACCCCGACCCCAATAATGTCTCTACTCTTCCCAACTCCCCACGTCACGACCCCTACAATCACATAGTATTACAATTTTGGGTACTGTAGACACAACATTATAAACAAAGGAAACCCTCGCAAGCCACAGAAGGGACCACCTACTGCAATTCTAAGATTGTTCAAGCTTCTGAAGATCCCTTGGTGGACACCATGACTAGCATCAGCAGCCTGATGAGGTATTTACCAAAACCGTGCCCCCTCTGAGTGCTCAGCCAAGGACGCCGCCTTAGTTAGACCGCATAGGGCCTAAAAATCTAAACACATTTTGCTTTCCTACTCTAAAGTCAACACTCTAACCAACCCATTTTACTCGCTCAAGGAACCCCCCCTACAGAACATTGTGGCCCTTGCCACCTCTCTGTCACTTCGTGTTCGCGATTTCCTAAACTGGTTGTTTTTGTGTTTACACTGACTTTCCCAAGATCTTTTTCAACCTAAGTCCAGAAAAAGTGAGGCAACCCACTGGAGATACGTCCAGAACACCTCCTTCTGCTTCTGAGGAGGGATGCTGCTGAGAGGGCTGCTGCTGAGGGGGATGCTGCTGAGTGCAGTGACGGGGAGAAAGATCCGGACACCCATCCTCCCAGACCAGGGTCCGTTACTCCTGCTCTGTATGTGAAGGGAGTGACACAGAGCCTGCAGCTGACCCATGAAGATGAGGACACCCAAACAACTACCAAACCCTGAAGCAGGTGCTGGGGCTCCCTCTCCTGCAACTGCAACTGTAAGCACTTCAGCCACCCTTTCCTCTCCTACACCCACAGCCACCACTGCCACCACTGCCACAGCCACCACCGATGCTGCCACCACCGACAACGCCACCACCACCTCGAAGACTGATGAACTTACGCAACCGCAGGTTACGCTAACGCAAAAACGAAGGAAACGAAGGTTACGGACGTCTGCGGCTACAGCCGTCGTTTGCGGCTGCAGCCGTTTTCCTGCGGCTGCAGCCGTTGCGAAAGCCTATAAATAGGAGCGCGAACCGCTCCTCACCGTGATTCGACCAAATAAAACTGGACAGAACACATCTCCTGCCTTTTTGAATCCATTACGCGCGGCCGCGCGCGAATTACGCGCGGAAACAGGTATTTTAGGGACGATAACATCTTAGGAATGTTACACTGGTGGCAGCGGTGGGATTGGATACTTAACTTCCAATAAAAGACCCATCTTCCCTAAAAACTAACCTGTTTTCGGTGGAAGTTTCTGCCGTGTATCGGACGGACGCCCGCTGCGGTTCTGTTCGTCACGGACGCATCACGGCGGAGTTGACTGTTGGGGGACGGCTGAGTTCTCCCCTCGAAAACGATGAAAAATGTCCGATTTGAGTTCTAATAAAGTATTAATCCAATGCCAGGAACCATCCTCTGTCTGGTAATGACAGTGCTCTTCGAAGGAAACAGCAGAGGGTGAAAAGAAGGACAATGAGAAGGTTAAGATAATGAAAAGAGGAAGAGGAGGAGGAGGAGGTGTGTATACAGGAGGAGGAGGTGTGTACATTTCTCGGATCAAAAAACTGTGCCCCCTCACAACTTACTCTTGCCCCAAAGACCTGGGTGGCGATCCAGGGAGAATTTCGGAGTGCTTCGTATATGTGTTATACAAAGCAAAATTTTAACAATCATCCGTAAAACTGCCACCAGGGAGATGCACTCTTCGTAAAAAAATTTTGTAAAAATTGTTCGGTGTAATTTACGAAGCGCTTCGTAAATTTACTAAGCGCTTTGTAAATTCACTAAGCGCTTCGTAAATTATACGAAGAGCCTCGTTTTTGGTGCGAAAGGTCATTTCCGGTTTAGCTGGTTCCCGGTGCATATATTTTGCTTCATATATTTTTGTACCAAAACCAGTGAAAAACTCAGACGGAGCTTGCGTCATCTTCGTCACCATCTTTGAACGTCCGAATAATGTCAACAGCTAAAGTCACGGTAAGATTATTTCCATCTTTTACACCTTATTACGTACCATACTATAAAATTAACGTGTTGTAGATATTGTAGGAGTAGGAATTGCCTATGATAAGCTCATTGGATGTGGCCAACTAACAATTTTTCGCGTGTCTGTAAATGTGTTTTTTTTGCGTGCCATAATTTTAATGAGGTCAAACCTATCTGTGGTAATTTTTGCTATTTCATTTTTCATTTTTCTTTATTCTAGATGGCAGATTCGTCTGCTGATGAGACTCAGAGTCATAGTCAGTCTCAGCGTACGTCTCGGAGCCGTCGACAATCAAAGGACTACTCTAAGTTGGCAGGCCGTCATGGTGAAAAACCTTAAACCAAGGGACATGTCAACCCCCCAAAAAAACATGCTAAGAAAGGCGAAATCACAGAGTCCACACCCGCGACGTACAAAGGATGTACTACACCCACTTCTACTTCTGTGATTAGCACTCCTGACAAAGACTCTATGGATTTGTCCCAACCCATCAAACGTAAAAAAGCAGCCTGGTTACCTCCTGATCAAATACCTCCAAAAGTAGTCACTGACTCTCAGGGTAAAACCAAAAAGTACAAATATGTCAACTGGCAACCCGAAGAGATGGAGACCATGTACAGAATTGCAAACAATTTCAAGTAAGTTTTATTAACTTAAGTATTTTCTCATTTTAATGCTTTGTATATTCATATTCTGCAATACTTCACTTAAATGTATTAAAAAAAATACTTAATGAATCAATCAATAACTCAAGATACATCCCAAAGAAGTATTGAAAAAAATACAAAAAGTACAAAACCGTACATCTAGTAGTAAATTTTACACCCCATCCAAACTTCTTCATATAATTAACGAAGCGCTCTGCAACTCCAACAAACTTATAATTGGACAATTTCTTCAAAGTTCATTTTCGTTTTTACAGAACGGACATCAACGGAGACCAAGACAACAATATGACGAAAAAGGAGAGTGACAAGAAGTGCCAAATCGCCTTTGAGATCATTCTTGAGCATGTGAACGCGGTTGGGGGCAACAACCGACTCCTCAGCCATGTGGTCGGTAAATTTAGTGACCACAAGTCTAGTGTGAAAAAGAAGGTAACACTATTACAACTATTTGTATAACACATATACGAAGCACATCAAATAAAGTGCAGCCCTTCAATTTGAAGCATTTTAGTCACATCTAGTTATTGTTACTTTAATATATTTATATTCATGAGTTGGCCGTAACAACAGGCAATTCCTGGTAATATATTTTACAAAGCGCTTCGTAAAACAAAAAACTCTGGGATGGTTTATGGTTACAATTGAATCTATTGAATGTTTGCATAACTAACTTTTTTATTTATTTCCCTTATATTTCCCTTACAGGTGAAGGCACTACTTGACCAGTACGGGCGTTCAGGAGCAGGAGGGGGCCATTATGACAACCTTGCACTGCATGAAAAGATGTGTCTTGCTTTCCATGGCGAGGCATTTGCTGGTGGTATGTATATTAAGAAATATTAGACAAAAATATCACAAAGGCTTTACAAAGAAAATTATTAAATGGGATACACAGTAAGCGCTTCGTAAAAAAAATAATTTTAAAAGCATAATATTTATGAATATTTTAAAGTAAAGCTATAAGCCCCCCCAACTGTACTCTAAACTCGTCCGATAAAAATTAACTGCCAGAAAGAGGTTTCATTTCTAGCATTCATAATTTATCCTTTGTTTTGCTAGTGGTACCAGGGGCTGAGGTGTGGAAGTGCGAGCCTGATTCAGATGGTGAGCTGAACAACTCAGTGGCGATGTACCAGAAAATGCTTGAGGGTGAAAAGAAACAGGAAGCTGCGAAAAAGAAATATCAGGACGATCGTGCGGAGCAGAAAATTATCCAGAAAACTCTATATGGTTAGTTAATTTAATTATCAACTCTACGGCCTACTAAAACTAGTGTGGTCAATAAACAACTATTCATAGAATTCAGGAAAATACGAATCATTTTTCAGATACGCTTCATAAATCAAACGTATCTTTAGAATTATATTATTAACTGCCAAAAAAGAGAAGGGAAAAAGGGCCCGGTATTTCTTATATTTAGGCCTAGCGCAGGCCAAACGCCTCGTTTCAGCGTTTAATCGTTATATTTGCTTCGTATATTTGAAATGAGCTGGCTTGTTCGGCCTGCGCTAGGCCTAAATATCCCAGGGCCGGCCCGGTGCTAGGCCTGTGCTAGGCCTTACCATCTTCTCAAGTCAAGGCCCCTGTTGCCGCTACCGCTCGACCAGTGCTTCTGACAGCGTTAGCGGCTGGGGGCCTTGTTTGCGAGGATGGGCCTAACAGGCTACAGAATAACTGCCAGAAAGAGAAGGGAAAAAGGGCCCGGTATTTCTTACTTTAACTGATTTCATTTCTAACATTCATAATTTAACCTTTGTTCATGTATACTACAGAATAGGAGCTTGTCCCCGGTTTGCTCCTCTCTTTGTATAGTACGATCGGTCTGGGATGAACGTAACTTTAGGCCTGGCCTAACGCAGGCCCCGGCGCAGACCGAGCGCCTCACCATCGTTTTATTTGCTTCGTATATTTGAAATACAACGCATTTCATAGATTAAAGCCATCGTTTCAGCCGCCCCTGTAGCAGGCCTAGCTTGAAAAGGCGCAGACGGCGGGGCAGGCCTATAAATATTAGACACCTTTTTTTTCCACTTTCACTTTTCACTTTTTTTTTCTGTGCTAAAATGGTTTGTTTTTGGTGAATATAATTTTTTTACGTAAATAAATTAAATTAAATAAATTAAATCATATTTCAGTGAAAGCACGGAAAGAAGTCCTACGCCGAAGTCCCCGCTTGGCAAAGAAGGAGGTCCGGAGAGCTGAGGCAAAAGTCTTCATTACCCAACTGCTCGCAAATCTTGACGTAGATAAGAAGGAGGGGCGGAGAAGGTGACTTTCATATGGAGGACATGAAGACCGTAAGTTAATTAATACACCTTCCAATGGGAAACAAATCTAACTGTATTAGCTCAAGAAATATGCTATTAAAGTATTATATGTAGAAATTTCATCCAATGAAGACAATTTAATTGAATTGGGACTAATTTATCATATATTAAGGAGGGAAGCTCCAAAGAAGTAACATGCTAAGCACCTACACATATACGAAGCGCTTCGTAATTACATTTTTAATCATACACTATTTACTAAAGAATGGTTTTTTTTTTCTTTAGACCATAGTCCCACTCTAAGTGATTATGAAGACGCTGGCCCAGTCGTCATCAACTCTTCACCAGGTGATGAAACCGTGGAAGGCACTCAGGGGGCCACACCTACAGGTGAAGATATGGAGATCAGCAGTGATCAACATGAAGAACAGTAGCAAAACAAGAAGGATGCGAAAGTTGATAAGACTAATAGTTCTGAGAACGATGTGGGTGTTAGAAAAGGTAAAGATGTGGACAGAACAGCGTACATAAAATCTGTATTTGGTGCTACTCCAGAAGAAGTTGTAGGGGGTGAGGATAAGGCTAAAAGTAGAAAGTCAGAAGGTGTCGGGCGGGATAAACCGAAGTGTAGTTCTAGATCTGTTGCCGAAGAGGAGCTTAAGGATAAGGATAAGGTTGAGAAAGGTACCAAGTCAGAAGGTTTTGGGGGGGCTAGACCAAAGATATTAAAGAACTCTAGTTCAAGTGCTAAAGGCAAGGATTAATTTAAGCATAGTAAAAATAACACAGAGGAAAAAGAAAGTGGGACTGATGATAGGGGAAAGGGAAGGGGTATGCCTCCACGTAGGTTTTACTCCACTTCATCTCGCCTAAGAGTGGAGAAGGAAGAGAAAGAAAAAAAGGAAAGCGCCGTTGAGCCATCAGAAGATACAGTGTTCCCAGCAGTCACATATAGAGAAGTCGACATGACACCGGTAAAGAAAGCAATAGATTCTCTGCAACGACAAGTGTCAGAAACCATATACACTGGAATGATGTCCCTGCAAGGCAACTTCGCCTCAGTAAATGTTCGAAGTGACGTACTAAATAAACGCATCGGAGGGGTTGAAGACACTTTGCACACGATTATGAACAGAATAAGGGACATGAAGTTGGAGATCAACGATGGCATAGCAGAGCTCAGCAGAAACATGAATAAGCTTCGTATTAGCCAAGAATCCGTTCAGAAATCAGAGAGTGGAGAGTTAGGGCATATTAAAACTTTCAAATTTTCACTTGGGGTAGAAACCAATGTGCCAAGCATGCAGACTGTAGGCACTTAGACCTATGAGAGGGACTTCATCATGAAGAGTGTAGAGGCCTTCGTAGAGTCTAACAAACAAGAAGAACAAGAAAAGAAAGATAGTGAGCTTACGAAGCAAAACACACATTCAGACCGAGTTGAGGAAACGGAAAAAGAAAGGCCGACAACCATGGACACTGATATAGAAAAGGAGGACAAGAGATATTGTGAGCTTAAATTGCCTAAACCAGTCCACGCGGAGCATACAGGTAAAAGTAAGATAGAAAAAGAAATGCCGGCAAGCACAGAGAACGAAGAAGACAACAGAGATAGTCAGTTGGACATCCCCAACGAAGATTCACTTAACGTTGAGCGTACAGCTACAAGAGACATAGAAAAAGCAAGGCCGACAAGCCCAGAAAAAGAAGAAGACACGAGAGAAAGTGAGTTGGACATCGGTAATGAAGATTCCCAGAATGCGCAGAATACATTTACAGCTACAAGTGACATAGAAAAAGCAAGGCCGACAAGCACAGAAAAAGAAGAAGACACGAGAGAAAGTGAGTTGGACATCGGTAACGAAGATTCCCAGAATGCGCAGAATACATTTACAGCTACAAGTGAAATAGAAGATACAGACATCTACACTCCCGGCAAGGGCGGGAAGAAACCTCCACTCCTCCCTAGGGCTGGAAGCACAGAGATAGAAAAAGAATGTCCATCTGCAGGTAGTACATTTACAGCTACAAGTCACATAGAAAAAGCAAGGCCGACAAGCACAGAGAAAGAAGAAGATACAGACTTCTACACTTCTACAGAGATAGAAAAAGAATGTCCAGGTAGTCTGAAATATGACCCTAAGCCACCTGTAGTAACAAATAAGCCAAGAGGGGCTTTGGTACGATATAGCCGTGCTGTTTATTGGAATAACCCTACTAGAACTTCACAAGCTGAAGCAGAGGTACCACCAGTACCACCAGATTTTATCAAACAAGAGGAGATGCTAGAAGGAAATATGAAGCCTTCACAAAATCTACCCTCACAAGCTACTGAGACGCAAGGGCTGTTCACAACCCGTGAAAAAAAAAATGCAGCTCTTACAAAAAGCAAACAACACAGAGGAATATGACAGTGAAAGCACACAGTTAGAGGCAACTGCCAGTGTTTCGCGAAGACTCTCTGACCGAAAAAGTAGAATCCTCAAGATAATAAGAGAAGCTACACACAAGGAGCAGGAAGAAGACAGGGTCATATATGAGAGACAGTTAGAATAAACTTCAGAACAAGAGATATTTGCTGACTTAGAGGGCGTGACGAGGATACAAGAGGTGGTTCAACAGCACAGATTGCATCTTCCCATATCACGGCAGACTACTCCATTAACTTGGCCGACAGAGGAAGTCTATGACACTGCCATTTCTGGGTTTTATGCTGAAGAGCGTGTTTGCACTGATACTTTTGAAAGTGTATAAGAAGGCCAGATGTCAGATGCCGAGGTGAAGGTAGAGGTAAAGACAGAAAAACCACATGCACCTGATAATGAGGACAAAAATATATATGAGATACCCAGGAAGAATCTCAGTCACTTCTGCAAGTTAGAGGTGGGAAGGGTGGGAAATCTGTGGCAGGCGAAAAGAAAATGTATACCCAGGAAGAATCTCAGTCACTTATGCAAGTTAGAGGTGGGAAGGGTGGGAAATCTGTGGAAGGCGAAAAGGAAATGAAAAAAGGCAGTGATGATGCTAGGAGGTCTTCACGTCTAAGAAAAAGGAAGGAAACGTTTTCTGCTTAAAAATCAAATTGTTATACTATAATGAGGTACAAACGCTTCGTAAATACATTTTTGATCATTCATAGTCCCAACCTCAGTGAGCAATATACCCGGCCATAGCGGTGTCAAACATGATAACACTCGTGAAATATTAAGGAGTGTTTGGTATTTTGTAGAAGAAGGTAAAATATTGGTAAAATATTAACTGCGGACATCATTACTCTGTAGTTTACGCAATTGTAAAAAGGTTAACTAGTTTGTATTTCATGGTTAGATTGCATGCATGCCCGACTTTCGAAATATTTGGGTCATTTTTTAGATCCGAGGAGAAAATATTTTAGTGTAGGGGTTAGGATGGTCATATAAAATTGATGACACATTTTTGAGGGGCTGCTCTTGTATATTTTTTTTCTCCAACTTTGATAAGCGTCGTTATACTGGGTAGCACACGCCGAAATACGAGGCAAATATTTACAAGGCCGACTGCCACAAAAAAGCAGGATCAACTGTACTGTTGAGATGTAGTGCCAAGTTTAGCTGTAAATAGGAAGCATATATGCTGTTTTTGTATTTTGATGTGAACCGGTTTAAATCATCTAATACTTTGAAGGCGTTTTTGATAAAAAAAAAAAAAATCCCCAGAAATGACCTGTCATTGCTGGATTGGTGTATTTCATGGTAAAAAATTTGGAATAATTCATGTATTCCCAGATGTTTGGAATAATTCATGTATTCCCCAGATGGTTAATATCATATCTATATAAAGTTATGTGGTATGAACAACATTTCGCATTGTCATTATTATTACAATATTTAATCATGATACTGGGGGGTGTGTGGGGACGTGGCGGTGTGTTCCAGTATCAATGTTAATCATGATACTGACTCGGAATTACGAAGCAAATATCTATTATCTCCAACTTTCATAAGCGTCATTACAAACAGTTTCAATTTTTTTAGAGACAATCTGTTCTTGTATTTTTTTTCTCCAACTTTGATAAGCGTCGTTATACTGGGTCAACTGTACTGTTGAGATGTAGTGCCAAGGATAGCTGTAAATACGAAGCATATGCATATGCTTCTTGATAGCATAGTGTTAGCTTAGGTTGTCTGAGAAGCCTTGACATTCCCTCTTTCCCGACCCTGACCCCGACCCCGACCCCGACGGTTTACTGGCTGTGGGGTCACCACCTTCGGCCCCCCAAAATATTTATGGACTATGTTGTTTCGATGCCGGAGGCCGGCAAGGTACTCAGAACGTGGTTGCTTGAGATGCTTCACAGGTTTTGGGACCCGCTTCTGTCCTTGGCGAAGTGCACGGACAAATCGTTTGGCAGCATCGGTTTGTATCCTCAGCTCCACTTCTGGATCATAGGCATCATGTTTGGTCAGTTTCCGCATTCCCCAATCCACACACATGTTGTGTAGAACACAACATGCCCGCACGAGGAACGCAGCTTGGAGTGGCTCCATCTGGATAACCCCTGAGCCGTTTTTCGCCAGACACCTAGAAAATGAAACAAAAATGTAGTTATAGAAAAAAAACAAGTTCAAACAATAGACATGATGTAAAGAAACTAGTAAAATCAACTTAGAAATAAGAAGAGTCATAAATACGAAGCATTATTAATATATTTTCAATTTTTTTTTTCCCGGCGATATGTATGTATGGCTATGCATGACTGATAAAAAAAAGAATATAGGTGCCCGTGCATACCTCCACCGGGTCTTCAGCTGACCTATCGCCCACTCTACTGAGCTGCGCGCACTCATGTGCTTGGCTTGGTAAGCCCTCTCCCATGGCTCCATTTTGTCCAGTGTCTTTCCTTTGAAAGGGGTGAGAAGTTTGTCGGTCAGGGAGTAGCTGTAACAATTAAAACAATTCATGTATTAAATAGAGCAATATAGATCAAACAGAAAAGTAATGCTTAGTATTTTATATATTGTATTAGAATCAGTATACTTTACTTTTGGACAACCATATATTGGACAACCCCCTATAGAGAGGCATACAAAGGGTAGTAGTTTAGAGATGTACTTGATATGGTAGTGTGCTGAAATATCGTTTTTTACCCGCTATCTGCCAGGAGGAAATAATTCCCCATCCTGTCTGTGTTGGACATTTTCCATCCGAAGTCACTATTCTCGAACACAGACATGTCATGGTGACTTCCCACCACACCAGGTTCGACAAAAGTGAACTTTTGTTAGGCATCTGTAACCACCTAGTAAATGGGGAAAAAATTGTATGTAGACTTATATAAATGCAGATGACAAATGTACTGACAGAAACAAATAGTAAACTTTGTTTAAAATTACTTTTCTAATTTTTTTTTACAAAGTAAAACAGTTAGAGATATAAAAAAAATGACTTTTGTGAGGAAAAGAACATCAACTAACCAACACATTGAGGGAATGGTAGCTGTGCCGATTTACGTACACCGCTTCATGGTTTCCTGGCCTGCGTATTGGGATGTGAGTACCGTCTATGCATCCGCAGCATTGGTCGAAGCCATATTTTCTGCTGAAGCGCACCGCACTCTCGTGAAGATCAATACCCTATCAAATAGGAAAAATAGGGATTTACGAATCATTTTATACATGCTTTACTATGAATATAATAATGGTGTAATAGTTAAATACTGTGGAACTCCTCTTTTGTATTTTTTTTTATGAAGATATTTTACAAAGTATTCAGCAAAGATATTATTTTGAGATATTATTTTGGACACTTACTGATGGGAACTTGATGTATTGGTGTGACCTCGCTGCCAGGAATTTGATGAAAGTTGTAACTGCTCTAGACTGTGCAGACTCCAAGCAAGCACCTTGTGTATCCCTCAGAACATTGTAGTTTGCTCCAGTCGCCATATATCTGAGCGCCAAGCAGACCTAAAAAAAAAGAAGAAAATAAATATTATATAAATTGCAAATATAAATGCTGTCATATGAGATATATTTTTTATATTTATATTTATCTTATTATATTTTGTTTATTTGTTTTTTTTTACATTTCATGAACATATCATAAAAAAAAAAGGGGAGGGGGGGGGGTTATTACCTAAATGTTTGTCCCCCCCACCCCTTATGGAAATTTAAACTTAAATCAACCTAGGTTGTTTTTTTTTAATTACAAACCTTCTGAAAGACGGGGATGGGATGCCCTTTACCATCAGGATCATCACCCTACGCTGATAGATTGAACTGTTGAAGAATTCCCCAGCTAGGAATTCAACCATCTTGGGAGACAGCCTGCAGCAGCTCTCAAAGTCGCGGGATCTTGGCCAGAGGTGCCGAGGGTCCAATCTATCATACTTGGTTTGATATACGAAGCCTTCGTAAATTCTCCCTGGATCGCCACCCAGGAACTAAGCAGGAACTGAAACCGCTACTGGAGTATTACCTCAAGGGAACTTGCAACAGCATATACGTCTATGGTCCACTGTATAACAAAGTGAGGTAAGAACTTTTTTTCAAGTTATTTGAGGAAGAAATAAAATTATTATTATTGTAAAATTAAGAAAGGGGTTATTATAACTTTTCTTTTTATCTTTTTATCAACAGGTGAACCTGACCTGGGAGGGTTTATATCTCTTACTGGAACGGATAGCTGAGATTATACTCAAGTATAACAGAGTGGTGCTTGATGGTGTGACCGAACCTGACAAGACACAGCTATATGTGGATATAATCTCAAAACAGGATTACTTATATGTGCTGCTCAAGCAAAGTGTATAAGCACATGTCCTGCTTGCATGACCGACCCCGATAACCAGGAGGGTGTTATTCTACAGATGTCTGTTATTAGTCGACTGCAGTGCAACACTCTCAGTGACAGAATTCGGGAAGATATGAGGTCAGTTATGGAAGCGGAAGAACTGGTTAAATCAACACTTGTCTAACATTGTAATGTGAGGCCACAAGTAGGTACCGGGCTTCAGCTGTCTAATTGTATTAGCGGAGCAGTTATACCTTGTACCCTATAGTAATAGTAGCTTCAAATTAACTTATCAAGTCTAGATGTAAACCACGTAAGTACTTAACATGTGTTCATTACAGATTTGTGTAATTTATAATAACAAATAAAATAATATCTTTAATAAACTTGTTATTTTCATTATTTTATGAACTATACGAGTGTATGAAAAAGGGAAGTATGTCACCGTGACCTCATTATAAGCTAGTTATAGCTTCCTAGACATCACATGATCGTTCCCTAGATGTCACATGACCTAGATTGACCAAATTATAGTGCCCTAGTCATTACATGATCGCTCCCTAGATGCTCCCTAGACATCATGTGACCTAGATTGATCTAATTAGAGCTCCCTAGATGTCACGTGATCGCTCCCTAGACATCACGTGACCGCTCCCTAGATTCAGATTAGATAATGAAATCTAGGTCATCATGACCTAGTTTTCATTTCCTTAGATTAAGCTATGAACCTATTTTTGGCTTTATCTAGATCAAAGTGTCTAGGTAACCTACTTACACCCATTCTCATTGCACCACTCCCCCTCCTAAATACTACTCATGTTATTGTCTTACAGAGACAGTTGCACATAATACCTATAGCTAATCCAGCATGGCGCGAACAGGAATATTTATTGTATGTACTGACGATAGTCATTCATTATACCTTAGGGTGATACAAGTTTAGTAGTTAAGAGTTTAATGCATGCCGTATCAAACCTGGGTGATAACCAGCCTTGTATCACCCTCCAGGGGGATACAGAAACTTTTGTCAATAATTTAAAAAAAAAATGAAATCATTAAGAAATAAAAAATCTAGGATTTGCATCATCTGCACAATGTTCCTAGCTACATTTTACTTGCTTACTGTTTGTGGATCTAATGGATATCAAAAAGTTATATGAAGAAACGCAAAAACATGCGCAGCATCACAGCCCCACCATCACTGATTGCTGTGTGTCCTTCATTGGGACCTCAGATGTAACAGAAAAGGCTTGATATATGGGTCCAACCTTGGGGTGCTAACCCCCCTTGTACCCCCTTCTCAGTTGGTTATATGTATTTATACTACTCCCGGCCCACACCTCTATTGTTCTCAGAGGAGGTTTCTGAGCTTAAAAAAAGCTTGGATCACAGGAGGATTGAACCCCAGACCTCCCATGTGTGAATCGAGTGCCTTGACCACTACTCTATGGAGGCTGTTGGTGAGGACTACATTTGCCTCTGAACTTTACCAACATGCATACATACATGTGTGCATATAGGGCTATATACATATTATAATATTGGAATATAGGGGCTGGGTACTCTCTGTGCGTTTTCACCTTTAGATGATCAAAGACATGCAGGTAGACGTTGTTAAGAGACCAAAAACATATTCACACATGGGATTTCCATAACCTCATTTAATTTCTCTGTTTGCCTGTCTCAACTTGACCCTGATTGGTCCCTATATAATACATACATGCAGTCAATTTCGAAACGTATAAATTGATTGTATCGACAGAACAATCTGTTCTATAGACAAAGTGTAATGTGTTTAAACATAATAACACATAGTATATACAGTCATGTATAAACTAATTTGATAAAAAAAAAACACCTTACTTAGTTTTATGCAATATCCGTTACATTAGGATTCCCATATTTTATTGACTTCTTCATGCAGAACAGAAGTCTTTTAGTTTGTAGGAATGCATTGGCGAGTGTAGTAAACAGACTCACGTTGGATGACTATTTATAATTCAATACGGGATCTATTTCTTGTGACAAGGGCAATATTTTTGTATGGCAGGATCGTTTACTACTTGTTATCTTATTGTTTTTCCCCCGCCAGGTCCTACCTCTCACACCTAGACAAGTAAAGAGTGCGCAACCACCACCACCTTCCGCTACTGGCACCCACGCAGATACTTCTCCCTGCCTCTAGCCCACAAAAAGGAAACCTATACGTGTACGTTTTTATATTGGGACCTTCAATGTTGCTCCACAGCTCGCAATATCATACCATCTGCTGTTTACTAGCGGACCTGTATACTGCTTCAATTGATGTCCATCCTTCACTATGCCCATGATTGCTTGTCCTGCAAATTTTCATTAAATTGCATTATGATTGATTTTGCCCATATGAATACTACCATACAATGCATTATTTTTCAATATCAGTGGTGGATTTAGAGGAGGGCGCCAAACCTATATTCATTGTTTACAAGTGTGATAAACTGAGTGCGGTTTATCAATATAATTACTTTTCAGCTTTAACCATATAAGTCCCTCTTAACCACAAACTCTCCCTCTTAAACCATCGTGCATTGGATTTACACAGGGATTTACTCATACTTCCCTCAAATTTAATACATTGGCCTATCGTATACCTACTAGTAAGGTAACACCCCCACACCCATGAACTCCCTGCCATTGTATATTTATGTCATAATGCTATGTCCCTATAATTAATCTCAATCTAGCAGGTAACATGTACGGGTTAGAGTGGTTTGATATCAGTAGTTTTATTCCACTCAAACACATAAAAAAAAAAAGACTGCCTGCCAGCTGTCTGAGATGATTCATGTCAGGTCCGCCCACCCCCCACCACCACCAGCCCAGTGGTCCATGGAAAGCGGGCCAACATGGGAAGTGTTGACTCAGCCCGCCATCTAGGTTCTCATATCCCAAACAACCACACCAGTCATCGCCGCCCCGGACCCAGACGGCAACAGGGGAGCACTGCGCCGCATCCGTATGGTGTGTGGGTACTCTTTGTACACAGGATACAGCAGATCTAGACCTATCTACTGTATTAAGTGAGTACATGTCCCCGTCTGGATGCTGACCCCCCCCGTGTGACCGGGGACCATGACGACCAGCCCCCAGCCCCGGGAGGACGACCAAGGTGGCCGCTCGGGGCGGGCTGACCGCCTCCTCCAGGGCTTCAGGGACCTGTGGCAGGAGGCCAGTCTCTCCGACGTCACGCTGGAGTCCCAAGATGGACGGACGTTCCCCGTACACAGGTAAGGGCGGGTTTACACCGGGAGCGGCGTCCCGCGGGAGGCGCGGTGTTTCTGAATCAACGCGTCCTCTTTTGGTTACCACTAGAATGATCCAGGATGCGAGAAACACCAATCCTCTGCACACATTTTCTTTTTGGCAATATGCCTCTGGGTCCAAATTCCCTTTCTTTGATTCTAGTGTACATATATATTTATATTCATTACTTTAAATATATCAGATCAATTCAACACTTTATAAGAATGGCGTGTTCTTCTAAATCGATTTTTTTTTCTGTCTAGAATCACCCCATGACCGAATTGTGGATCCCACCCCCCTCCCTCCACCTCACTTGTCCGCCCGCATCTAGTGCAGCACATGAATTACTGTTAAAATTACGAACGTTTGTTCGTAACCCCAATATGCCGTGTCAAATCCCCGATTTGAAAACAAAGCAGCAGAACTAAACATACATGTATCTGTTTTGCATCTAATTTTATAACAATAAACAGATTGACAAAGAGATGAACAAAGAGACATCCCAGTCGCCCGCATCCGGTTATCACGGAACAAAGGAAATGGATAAAGAGAAACAACATATCATTTCTGTTTGGACATTTCCAATAAGTTATTATAACATGCAGGGAAAGATGATATCCACTTTTGGTCACGAACCGTTTGCATTGCATCAAAGGGAACATTTCTTTGCTCGCGTTTTTCCCTCTAACTTTTAAGGTATTCATCCGGTCATGTTCTTTTTAAGAAAATTGTGCGCAATCCAGTTGTTAGAGAATTTCATGATTCTATGACCCGCAGTGTTTTTTCTGAATTCATATTGTATGGTCTGCAAATGTTATAGCAAGAGGTATTGAGGTAGACAATCGAGGACCCAACAGAAATATGACTAATTTTGCGACCCTGCAATTACAAAGCAAAACACGTATCCGATTCACCTATAACGATGCACCTATCTCAAATTGTCATAACTATAACTTATATTTCCATAGAGGTACAAAAACGATAGTAAATTGTCTATATCATGGTATTGAGGAGAACTACTTTTCTGGGACTTTGGATGTACCAGTCTTAAGTTATCAATGTTACTGTGTACCACGCGGAGAAGTTTATCTGCCACTGGATCTTGGCGAGATGAACCGATAGCCTAAGGCTGATACCCAATATCCCAGAAAAATAGTTCTCCTCAGTATGCTCAACTTTCAATATTTTGCAAATATTATGAGGTGATCTTCTAAAATATTTGTCTAATTATCAGGTCGGTGCTGGCCGCTGCCTCCGACTATTTCTTCGCCATGTTCACGGGCCACATGGCGGAGCGGGACCAGGAGAAGATCACCCTGCAGGGGGTGAGTGCGGCCGGCCTCCACCCCCTGCTCACCTTCGTCTACACCGGGGACCTCGCCCTGGCCGAGGACAACGTCCTGGAGATCATCTCGGCGGCCGCGCACCTACAGCTCCACTTCGCGCTGACGCCGTGCGTCCGCTTCATGGCCGGGGTGATCAGCATAGACAACTGCGTGGACATTTACAACACGGCCAAAATGTACCAACTCTCCAAGCAGGCCGAGCTGGACGGCTGTGACGTGGACATCGAAAAACAATCGTTTGATTTCATCTGTAGGCATTTCCACCACGTCGTCGCGGGTCGGCACCAGCAGAGGTTGGACGCCGAGACGCTCCTCCAGTGTCTGACGGCGACCACGGACGAAGGGACGGACGTCACCAGGTTCGGGCCCGAGCTGGAGCTGTTTAAATGTGTGTTAGACTGGAAGCAGGGGTCGGAGGGTGAGCGGGACCCGGACCTGTTGTTACAGGCCGTGCGGTACCCCCTGATGACCTCCGCCGACCTGGATGAGGTCACAGGGGTCGTAGACAAGGAGGAGACGCTGCCCTGTGGGGCCCTCCTGGAGGACGCCCGGCAGTACCACGCTTTGGCCATGCACCGCCAGGTGGCGCGGGCGTCCACCGACGCGCTGAGGGTGCGCAACAGGCCGTGCGTGGTCACCCTGGCCCATGACGGGTCGTTCGGGAATTTATCCTTCTTCATCCTCTCGTCCCCCGAGGGCTGCCCTCATCCCGCCGAGGAGAGGCGGCCGCTCACCTGGATGCGCCTGCCCGTGCTCGACCGCCACATCCACGAGAACGTGCGGCAGGGGTTCCGGCCGGCGGCCTGGGTGGTGGTGCGGGGGTTCCTGGTGGTGTGCGGGGAGACGGAGCCCCACGGCCACCTCCGCTGCTACATGTTCGACTCGCGCACCGCGCTCTGGTCGCCCATGGCCGTGCTCAACGTGCCCAGGACCCACTGCCCTTTAGTGGAGTGTGACGGCGCCCTCTTCTCCCTCGGCGGCGTGCACCACGGGTCGGCACTCGAGCACTCGGACGTCATCGAGAAGTACTCCTTCGACCTGGGCCGCTGGGAGGTGGTCGGCCACATGGGCGAGTCGCTGAGGAACCACGGCGCGTGCAGCCTGGACGGGAAGATCTACATGTACGGCGGGCGGCGGCAGGACGGCAGCGTGTCGCAGAGCATGTACACGTACACGCCGACGACGGACACGTGGACGGAGAAGTGGTACCGCTTCCCGCTCAACGACTGCCCCCACCTGTACGTCCTCCTGGGCCGGATCTACGCCGCCGACCCCACCACGGGCGAGATGTCCTACTACGTGCACTCCGACCGCCACGACACCTGGTGGGGCTTCATCATGCGCGAACGACACTTGGTGCCAGTGCGCAGCCGCCACGCCGTCTTCCTGTCCGACTCGGTCTTCTACGTCGGCGGGGTGCTGCCGCCCGAGTCCAACATCAGCGCCCTGCTGCCCCCTGCCACCTCCAGGGTGAGTAAGTGCAGCCAGGTGACCTTACACAAGAACAGGAGCATGTCGGGGCACGTCATCCCCCAGCCCGACTACCCTCGCGGCTGGACCCCCTGCGTGGCCGCCGCCCTGCGTCTGCCCTGGAGCATGGTGCGACACGCTAAACCCGTGCAGGAGAACAGGTGATGACCAGAAAATGAATAACTCGAGGGGAAACTCCCTAGTGCATACATGATAATGGAGTTTTTGTCCTCATACGTTGAGCAGGGCTCGCTCAATATGTCTGTGGTAAATAACGTTTGTCGGCTAGAGGGCATTGGACAAGGCATAACCTTGAACAAATGAAGCCAACTCAAAAAGGATTTCAATGGCTTGATAACACCGAATGTGTCTCTTAACCAGTCCAATTTACATGCTATTTATTCGTATTCAACATATAGAATGAAAAACAAAATTGGATTTAAGTACTGTCCCATCATTGTCCTTATGGATTGGCATCTTTCAATCATCAAAGTACAGATATTGTGCATATAACGAGATGATTAAATCAAGGTTCTGGGTGCTATATTGGTTGATCATAATGTCACCAAATTTAACTGGAGCAAACACTTAGTTTGGTTGATACATGCTCACCTCCTACAAACCCTATTCCTTTTACAAATGGGATTTTGCTGGATGAGACCCTATATATGGTATTACTTTATACTTTAGCGATGTGGTCTCATCTTTAAAAGGTCTACGAGCAATATCATAACATTTTCAACAGGAATGTCCCCACTCGCTAGTATATTCGTATTACAAATGCTAATATTTATACACTGTGATAAATTTGAAACTCACAAGACTGTCAAATAGTGATGCAATAGAGTAGAAGCGATTACTTTTTATGTAGCTGTTTGTAGTATGGATTATACCTTTTTTTTTAAAAAAAGTGAAATGTTAGTACATGTGCAATATTACTTAATGCAGGTACTGTTTACATAAGGTACATGAACTTAGAATATTCATGGGAAAACGTACCAGAAAACGACATATAGGCATTCCCAATGAGCTTTCTAGTTATTCATTTATATGTATACGGGTCTACCCGACAAGAACGTCAATGTAATTTATAATCTGAAACTTAATAAAATGTTCCTTTCCCATTTTCGATATTCCATGTTCTTGTACAATCACACAAATTACAAGAAGCAAAAGAGCTACAAAGTTCCACTCATGTATGAGCGATGGTCGCCCATCAATAATCTGAAGGCCTTCCTACAACCAGAAGGCTACATCAGCTATGAGTATGACCACCACCACCACTCCTACTGTCACACAATACTCAGGGAGGGGTTCAGGAAATGGGCTGCTACTACTAGTACTAGGTCCCTGCATGCACTGCCATGCACCCAATACTGGGTGACCTATCACTCACCCAACTAGACCTGCCCAAATGCAGGTGACAGTGGTGGCCCTAATGATTGTGATTGGGTTAGGGCTGTTTGGCTGAGGAGTGGTTATGTAACCCACTTCTGGCTTCTCAAACTGCCAGACTCTAATAAACATTGTAGGACAATGCCCTTCAACAGATGAACGTGACATTGTGTAACCGGTCATTAAGACCAAAGAGAATTAAATGGCTAAAAACATAACTGATTGAGGGAGTACCCACTAATAGCTACAATAATGATATAACTAGGGACTCCCAAAAATACTTATACAAAATACAATCATATAAAAAAGGAGACAAGGAAAGATAAAGGTTAGCGTCTGTTGGCAAATTTATTTCTTGAACAATGTAATTATATTCTGTAAACAAAGAAATACTATTCACAGATATATAACAGTGTTGGTAAGTTGGCCGACGTTTCTTCTTTTACATAACAGTAATTGAGCTGTAAGTGGAGATTCCCTCTCTTCCTATATACATAATCCATCGACATGATCTTGACAAAAGCAGGCGCGGCCGGTAGGTGCATCAATGAAAATAGGCACCAACAACGACATCAAATGAGATATAAGACACCTAACAACGTTTGTTACACTTCACAACTGGAACCAACATTCGTTTCGGCAGCCTGGTAAGTGGGGTTGACATTTTAAAGAGCAAATAAACTCAAACATCGTTGACCAATCTGAAGAAAGACCTATCATACCCAAACAATTACTTCGTTTTAATGATATCTGCTTTCCTAAAAAAAAAAAAAAAAAAATGGACCACAGAAACTTCTTTTTTTGAATTGGTAAAACGACAAGCGCAAATATGTGCTTTCAACTGTTGCTATAAAAGTGGAGTTGATTAAAGGGCAGCTAGCAGTACTTGTTTCATCTGTCCAGGCACGGTAGGTGATTCTGTCACATACATTCGGTTGGCACTTGGACGCAGTAGTCAATATACACATATCTGCCAGTCTGTGAGGTCACATATACTTCACCTATAGTTGTGTTATATACAAATTGCGGTATCATTGTTACTTAAAATTAAATTTGAAAAGCTTATAATGTTTTTTAAACAAAGTATTTCCAATCCCGGTACATATGTGGGTCATACCGATATTCTTACAATGTTGGATGGGGGCTCTTTAAACTTCATCAACTAAACCTTTACTTTCTCATAGTTCAATCCATTTGTATTGTAAATTTGTTTGATAATAAACCTGGTGTATTTTGGCAAGCGGGCAAAGGGAAATATCATGTCAGGTATTTCTACAATGCATATCTAATTCATTACTTTAGATATACGAAGCAAAGTAAACATTGGTTACTGAGACGGACACACATGATTTTAACAACAATTACTGGGGAAAAAATACCAAATACCTCAGGTGGAAGGATAGGAATGATCGGTCTGAGGGTATACGTTGAGTATGTACGTCCAAATGCATATTGATTCCATGACAACAAAGATAGAGTTATACTTTTACACAAAGAATACTCCATTTAATGCAGCTAGACACACTGAGACGACTAAACCGCATTATTTATACACGGGCTTATATCAACCTTTACTTTCGGACGTAACCATCTCATAAGACAACAGCTACCCCTGTATACAGACGATCATCGTTTTGAATATGAGTGGCCGAGGGTCTGCATGTGAAGCAATGAAAGACATCAGCACAGTAGGAAAATAGAAACTCGTTACTGTTGCCAGTACTAAGTCCCTGACCCAGGTCCGTCCTGTGACCGACTGGGAGGACGACATGGTGGCTCACCGGGACCGCCCCACGCCCAGGCCCCCTCTGAACACAAGCATGGCTTGAACTGTTTGCTGTAATCTCGTCACATTAAACCCACAGGACATGCACCGATTCCTGACTATTGACGAAATATAACACTGACAACACCCTGTAATATATATACTTTGGATATATATATACATTCAAGTTCAAACTTTCTTTGCCATTTGGACTTGTGAAAAAACTGTTTTTTGGGGGGTTTTCTATAAGTTTTTTAAATTTTCTATATCCTTATCTTTATCCAAGAAGAATTGTTGATATTAAAAAGAATATTAGATATTGCTGTTTTGATGTTAAAAAACATAAGAAAAATGTAGAATACAAGCCCTTCGATTGGCTTGTAGCAGTCTCTTGTTTCCCTGTTTTCAGATGGTAAAATACTCCTGAATTATAAAGGTGCCGCTTTTAACCCAATCTCTGCGTTAAATGATCACGGTGCTTGGATACATTGCTGTCTCTCAGTTTGATAATTACCATTATCGATTCTTGCAGTAGTTACAGAACTTGTTCACGAGTGCGCGCTTAAGGTACACTCGTAAATATTATGCAGATATACAGAACAAAGATCTAGACAGTGTTACTGCAAGAAGTAAGCATTTGAACGTTTACATCTTTTTCCTTCCAATTTTAAGCCTACTTTTTCCGTGCTCCGAAAGATCAACAACAGTGAAGTAAAGCGCTGTCTCCAAGTACATTCTCCTGGAGTACGGGCATTGGTAATTATTATAAAGCCGTTAACAATAGCACGTTTTACGATACAAATATAGCATCAAAGACTATTTAGGTAAGTGATTAACATACGAAATGCCTAGTTTTAGCAGACACAACAATTGACTTAAGCTGCGATTTGCATACTGCAGTTGCCAATTATACAATGGCCGATATATTGGTGGACAATACAAGTAAAGTCTTTTGAACTATGAAAACAACATTCATTTTTTTGGCAACTCTCTTCTATAATATCTTCTTAATTTATCTAATCATTTCCTTTAGTAATGGGTGTGGCTAAATTAAGAAAATGTTTAAGCACAAAAAAGGCAAACTTATGCGTTTGCTTTTTCCAGGGTTCGTGCTGGAACGCAACTTTTGGAATGATATTTTTTTCTGGACTGGAAGACCTATACTGCTTGTCTGATAGTATGCAGGTCAGTCTTATTTACAATCATCGTAATTGTTTCAGGCAGTTATTTACTGTTCATTACACAAATTACTAACTACAATTTTGTGGAAGTAATTTCACCCAGGGAGATTCGACTGTTAACCTCGTAATACATTTATAATCTAACCTTAATCTAATACTGGACGTATCTAGCTGTATTTTGAAATGAGATATAACAAACTTCTCAAAACAATTGTTTACGAGTTAATTTGACAGTTTGTAAACTCTGACGAGCATGCTCTGTGTATAACCTATTCAATTTAGGTTCTTTCTTTGTCAGGTTTGTTTTTTTCAACAATAGACCTCCTATTGTGTACCTATAATATGGATTAAAATCAAGCCACTTAAGTACCATTAGCTGTATTTATCTACTATGTAGCTTCAATCTCAGCTTCATGAATGAATGGTGAGTAGTTCTTATCTCTATAAACAACGGCACAAACTGGCTTGACTTGCTTCCAAGACAAAAATAGAGCCAAAGCAGATCATGTTCTTACATCTCTTAATTCATCATTTACCTGATACCTTGGAATGGAGACACCTTCTCTTCGGGTTCTTTCCCATTATAAGGACATATCACAAAGGTTTTTTCGCCAATATTCACCGAGGCTAAATGTACTTTAATCACAAAGACTTCTCTTGTCTCTTGTTCACTAACCCTAGGCACTCCCCCCCCCCCCCAATATCCCTACCCTACCCCATACCCCAGAAGCCCCACCCTAAGCCCGCCCATCGTAAACTGTACAGTTATTGCCGACACAGAAACAGTGAATTTATCCTATAGCAGGTTCCTTCCGTCATGGAAAAAACTCTGTTGAACAGCTAAGGCATGTCGCAGGACTTCAACCACGCTCTCATTTATTCCCATCTGAAACTGGCCCCCTCACTTGGGGGTGCTACGTAGAGATCAGAATAATCGCTTCTCGTACCTGTGTCAAAATAAGTAGGGATTCCTTATTAATATAAATTATCATTATTATGATTGGAATGTTCCAACGTACAGTCAAAGAGTAAATTTCTTTGGAAGCCAGCTATCATATTGGTTAGAGTGTCAGATGATCCACATATAAAAGGTAGGTTTGTTTTTACTGTTACAGATTAAGTATTGTATCTCTGCCATTAAAAGAAAGAAATAAGTGTTAAACGTGAATATAAGGGTTGTCTGGTAGATGCTACGGCGTAAAGTTGGGTCAGTTCGTAGGTGGACCTGATATTTATAGCGGCGTGTCAACAACTCTAATGTAACAGGGCACCGGGTTCTGATTGGCTCAGGGGCCTATACTGGACCCCTCAAGTCTCTTGTTGGACTAGGACCCTGGGTGGAGAAGTCTCAAACCAAGCCCAAGTTACAGGAAACAAGTTAAAAAGTTGACGGTGTTCAGAACAACAATGTGAATCAGAAAGTATTCTCTGAAAAAAACAAAGTTTAGAACGCAAAGTTCAATCGAAAAGATTGCTTGCGGTTTCAAGTGGTGTCTCTTCAGGCGTCCTAAAAACACAGTATCTAACTAGTGTTAGACTAGGCAAAATAAACAGTGTATTCATGCAATCTTGGAGAAAAAGACTTATATAGAAAATGTCTATGGTGACACGAGTAGGGATGTGAGCCGGAGCACTGACCTCCAGAAAACATCAGTTTAGGACTCTTCCAGAAGGAAAGAAAACCAAGGACAAGTATAAATATTATGTATTTTATTTTAAAAAAAATATCAATATACTTCGATAAGTGGGAAGTGACTTACGAGTGGAGATTGTGTACGCCTCCTTCAATCTGGGCCGAAGTGGTGCGCTTCTCAAACTTGAGCTCGCCCGAGTACATCATTGATCTGCAGTAACAAATAAATATTAGAACATGCCGTTCCTCTACATCTTCATTATACGTAGGACTAGTATCTCGAACTTTAATGCTGACTTATTCATTCTTTATGAGATTTTCAAAGTATCAATTTCAGAATTAGCTGAGGTGAAAGAGTACAATATCCTGTGCCAAGAGAACTACAGGAGTTCATGTTTTAAGGCCAACAATGTTTGAAATTAAACAAAAAACTATGTTTTATTTACCTAAGAACAGAAAGACTTTTCGCCCCAATATCTTGGCAGCCATGCTGGATGCCGGCCACGAGGTAGGGGCAGAACTTGTGTATGGATCCTTTGTCCACCACCGAACCGGACACGCCCTGGGCTACTTTGATCTTGTCACTCTCACTAAAACATAGGGAGAAAAACACGTATCAAAATCAATGTTCCAACGAGAATGGATTAGGGACAAGAGAGGGGATTAAAGAAATTGCAGAACTGCCACTAGAGTTTCATCAAAACATAGAGCAACGTGAACTGGGATAATGAGTGCACGTCTTATCTCATCAACGCGCGAACATTAGATTATCCTGTCTGACATTAGAGAGCCTTAGCAAGCCCTGACTACCTATTAACCACTCACGATAGACATCCGACCTGCATTCTTGGTCGATAATCCTAACCCTATACAATTTTCCAAAGAACCGCAAAGTCTGTCATTTTGCCTAACTTTTGCGACAGGGGAAACTGGGTCAGTTCACTTCGTATGTTTCCTTAAGGAAAACTCTCCAAGAAATATTTCAAATTTAGTACGTCAGGGCAGCGTCATAATTATTATTGAAAAATATGTATAGTACATAATTATACTGAACACTGACATTGACAGCCTCCTTTAACCAATTATCGCAAATGCTCATTTTTATTCCTGTTAATTATTCTAATTACAAATGCAAGTACGCGTAGCAATCGCTATGAGGGTAAGCATATCATTATAGTAATAAAAGGTTACACGTTTTCCTTTAATTCCACTTCATTTTTCATATTCTGCACAGCTTATATATTGCACATTTTGCCGATAGAATATCAAGAACATGTTATCTGATGACCCACCTGAAGTATCGTGCCTGGCTCCCAGTGTGCTCCATGGCGTCGAGTGAACCCATACCGCGGTACTTTTTCAACCGTACGCCATCGGCAAAGAAGTATTCGCCGGGTGCCTCAGAGGTGCCTGCGAGCAGCGAACCCATCATGACGGTGGACGCCCCGAGCGCCAGCGCCTTCAGAATGTGGCCGACGTTGGCGATACCCCCATCAGCTATGACAGGTACGCCAAAACGACGAGCATACTCAGCAACCTGAAATGAGAAGTGGACAATGAAGGTTAAACAGAATCATAGAAAAGGAGAATGGGACAGATATGGAGTGTTTTACAGTGAAAGATGGCAAACAGCTTGAAAAATCGCGACGTGATGTTTTTTGTCGTTATTTATTTGTTTATAGTTTTACACGTATTGTAGTATGAGTTGAATTATTCTATACAGAGAATTATTCTGTGTTCAGCATTACCTTCATAGTGTATGTTTATCACATCTTCTTGGGATTTTACACAACAATTGTGTTACCTCACTAAATGACGCAAGTTTCAGATTTGATTTCCCATTTATACCAAACGATGGAATATTTGACTGAACAAAAATAGTCACTGAGATTAGTATGAACATATGTAACAACTTATCACTCGAGGACAATCTCAAAATATCAGCTACAGACTTATGCCATTCCAATTTATAGTAGAAGGGTGGATTTGATCATAACAGTCACACCAACAGTTGGGAGGAAAGGGAAAATCAAAACTGAAATAGGATATCAATGAGTAGAAAAGATAACGCCGTGCGACACAAAAACAAACTAATTTTGTTACACTAGCATTAGACCCATTCATATATTATTAGTAACAACTGAGGATACAATACCAAGAAGACTGTTGTTTTAACCACACTTTACAGGTACAATACAGAGCGTAAACTGAGGAGGCGGAGAAGACCGTCGTGTATTTGGGGTGGTTGGGCCCTGGCTGCTGCTGCTGGTCACCTTGAGACGCCCCGCACCCACTGCCCCACACACTGACCTTGTAAAGCGTATGACTGACCTTGTACACGGCGGTGCCCTGCGGCCGGCCCACCGCCATCACCTCCTGGGTGATGCAGATGGAGCCGCTGCCCATGCCCACCCGCAGCCCGTCCACCCCCGCGTCGATCAGGTTCTTGGCCTGCGCTGCCGTCACCACTGTAGTACAACAAACATCAAAGCCATGACTGTCGAGCATTAAGCGTGCACGTCTATTAATATTTTACTGGTGCAGGGATCAATTGCCATGACATGTATTCCTGAAGGTAAACTTTAAACTTTTTTTCTCTTATTGTAAAGAAATTAAAGTTACAGTATTCTTTCACAGTACTTGATTGTAAACCCCATTACACATTTTTTCTATTCATTTTAGGCAGTTCATACATAAATCTTTCAGCGTTCAAGTTTTTAGAATTCTTAACCCATCTGTAATATAGTGAATTCGCATAGTATAATCCTACAAATAAGTCATAAGGAAAACCTAATATTTTGGCTTAGTTCGATAGGACAAAATGCCCCTTACCGTTGCCTCCTATGACTTGTAGGTTGGGGTAGTTCTCTTTGATATGATGAATCATGTTGATCTGGAACTTGGAGTTCCCTTGGGAAGAGTCCTGAAAACGGATTATGTGACAGTTAACTGGCGTCTGTCATCATATTTGCCAAACTATAAATATATCAACGATTCATGAAACCATGTGTTCAATACATTATTCGCCCATCATCTATTGCAGACCTATCTCGTGGGAATTACATGTGCTCCCAATTTAAACGAATGTAACAGCTTTCACTATTTCGGGCGACCTGGTAAAATGTAGAAAGTATGTCAACATGTAGAAAGTATGTTATCAAGATAAGACTTCATACGAGTCAAAGTCCACTTCGCAAAATTCAAAACCCAAACAATGTTATCGATGCAAATAAAAATATTGTTAAATAAAAATAATACATGTAGTTCTCATTTTTCTACAAATGTCTCAGTGAAGCTAAGAAACATTCTTAATCGTCGGACGTGTTTAATCTGTTTTGTGCACTGTCCGACGTTAATGCACCAAACAGTTATTATCAAAGAACTAAGCACTCAACAATTTATGTAGGTTCGCTGAATAAATCAAACACATTCGTTCACAATACAGCTATTTACTTACGAGAACTACCAGGTCCACTCCGGCCTGTACTAGGAGCTCGAGTCGTCTCCTGTCTTCGTCGTGTGTGCTGATAGCTGCACCCACCAACAGCTGTTTCCTGAAGGCAAAATTAACAGTATGAAAACCTACTGGTCCGTGGCATTGAACTGAGCACCGCATAACTGACAGTTTCTTTTCTTTTTTGATAAAATCCCACAATGACCTCTTTGGGTAACATCTTCCAGATATTTTGTTAAAAGGTTGATGCTGCTTGTAGGATAGTACAATGATTTTTTTCTAGAGGCGACCCTAAGCAGTTACTTATGTTGTCACCATAATACACCGGTAATAATATGTCTTCATCCAGCGATATATACATCCACTTATTGTTTTAGGAATACCATGACTTGGTAGAATTTAAATAAAAACTTAAGAAAAGTATACTTACTTTTCATCTTTGGAGGCCAATGGGAATTCTTTGTTCTTTTTCAAATCAGTGCGAGCAATTATAGACACTAATTGACCGTTCTCATTTAGAATTGGCAGTTTTCCTGAAACAGATACAACAGATAATTATGATATGCAATTCTTTTTCAGTTCCAAGTACTCCCTAATTCTCCCTAATCTCTAATTCAAACTTTATTGTGTACCATTGAATACTATTTTGGAATCAATTCTCCAAAACACAATACTCTTCCTACCGCAAGCTTTTTGCATTTTATTATTCATGTATTACCTTTTGTTTTATGTAATGGGTAAGTATTACTCGGTACATTATTGTTTTTACAAATCCTCATATTCCGTACTCTACTTTCCTCTTTTTGCGTGTCAAATAGATAAGCAATTTCTAATGGATTTACGTTGTTTTGTCTAAAACTGTGAAATGCCAATGTCAAGCTGCAGCCGCATTCAATACTGGGAAACAAGCAGTGCATCCGGGCTCATTCAATTTGTTCCTACTGATAAGAGGGTAGACCTCAACACTTCGGCGCTACAAAAATGACAATACATGTATAAACATGTGGAGGCAATTATGTATCACTTACCCTTTTTACTTTTTTGCAAAATCTGATTTGCTTCTTTGAGTGTGACGCCGTGTGGTGCAACAATGAGGTCGTCTAAGGGCGTCATTACCTGAGAATACAAAACATATCTAATTCTTTAACGTTATTCAAAACCAATTTTACTATAAAACTTGAACAATAAAGGCAAGTCAAATATGGATTATCTCTATATTCATATTTTGAAAGTTATTTTGAATAGCGTTGCTTCTTACAGATGTCTATATGCATTACTCATTGACCTCTTATTTCTCCTATGATCTTTGTTCAGTGCGACATAATGATACTCTAACATGCGAATTTAGTATGCGAACGTATGAACTGCACATGCAAATTGGGATTAGTCTGATCCATAATGATAAAGGTTGAAAGATTTTTTAGCAACTATTATTTTTTAAAACCTCACAGGATCGTACTGACATACCTCAGACACAGAAGTGTGGTGCTGCTCGACCGTGAGGAAGTCGATGTCCCTCTGTGTGACCAGTCCCATGAGCTTGCCCCCCATGCGGCCGTTCTCGGTGATGGGGATACCGGAGAAGCCGTAGTTACGCTTCGCCTCCACCACGTCGGCCACTGTGTTGGACGGAGACATAACGATGGGGTCTAAGATGAAGCCCTGCTCGTATTTCTGTAAAAGGAAAACATACTGGTAAAGTACTGGCCTGTCCTTATCAGGGACGGATTTAGATTGGGTGCCTGAGGCGCCCGCCCCCCACCCTCTTCAATTTTTGCCAAATTTAGATATATATTTTTTAATGTAGAAGTCTAGACCATGGATGGGGCGCCTCAAATCTTTACATATGGGCGCCCCCCCCCCCTTTTTTTTTTTTTTTTTTTTTTAAATCTCTGAATCCGTCCCTGTTTATCTTATTTTTTTATGGGGAATTGTTAAAAAACTGTAGTGTGAAGATATTGATTTTAGTGTGACAAGGTTAATGTATTCTTCACATAATTTAGACTGGAAAATTTAATATAATATTTGATTCCCAACAGTGATGCCAGATATTACACGAGAAAGACAAGGATAAATACTATCAAGGATAAATACAATTCTAGGAATACTTACCTTCACTTTTCGGACTTCGTTGGCTTGGAATTCTGCGGTGCAATTATGGTGAACAATACCGACACCTCCGCATAACTATTGAACAACAAGAGGCACAAGAATTATTTTAGAAATAAATATAAGATTGGCTGTATTAACGGGACATAACAGACAGGAAAGTCTTATGATATTATTCTACTTTGCGTTTGCTACTTCGACTTTGGACGACGATTGAATCTTGCACGTTCTTCGTTGTAATTATTCTAAAACGTGAAGAAATCTTGGCTAGAGAATTGTACTTAACTTCTTGATCGACTTTAAAAGTTGTATATTATCTCCATATTAATGTAAAGTTATCCATGTCTATACTTACCGCCATTCCAATGGCCATTTCGGATTCTGTAACTGTGTCCATGGGGGAAGAAACTAAAGGAGCCTTCAAGGTTATGTTTTTTGTCAGCGCCGACGTCAAGTCCTAAAAATAAACAAAAGTCGTTCCCTTTAAATTACGTTGAACATTACTGAACCCTCGGGATATTGGTTTTAAAAAAAGATGAGGGAATGATGTTCCAATCTGAGTTGATATTACTAACACAACCTCCAACGTTTAACTTGCTAATCTATTCCACTTTTAATATTCACACCACACGCCCTCATACATACTGTTCTTAGTCGCAGTGGTACACCTTCAGTTTGTCTACATTTAAACATGTCAGTTCATAATCAAGATTCCAATTACATAATTGACCTTTTTACCATCTCTTACTCTTTCAGATTCTGAAGTATTTAGGGAGATACTGGCTAAAACAAGGTATAATTTCTTTCTCTTATTTCAATGAAGCTGTTAACTAAACAATATAACTAGGCTAAAAAAAAAAATTAAAAAAAGTGCTACAGGGTCGGATCTCCTCTGTCATCATTTAAACATATATTTACTGTACTGATTTTTTACTCAATCGCGCTAGGTATAGGCCAGCTCATTTGATGTTTTGTAACTTAAATTGTAGATTTTGTGCTAATGTCAAATCAGAGGGCCCTAAAACAGTCCTTTTAATTTTAGAATAAAATGTCTCTTTGTTCGTAGACATACTTGTATCTGAATTTATCTATGCGCATTAATCATGATATATACTTAAGACATTAACTATCACTGTGGGAAATGCAAAGTTGTGTGAAACAACTGACAACAACGCTATGCTGGTACCCGATTATCTAAAGTGCCATGACAAAGGGACACGAAGAATACGTTGGTATACATTTATGGACAAGTCGACAGCTGCCTAGTTGTATCGTCTAAAAGATGTCGTTATCTAGTCTATGAATATTTTACAATGTAGGACGATAAGTTTAAATAGTTTGCCATAGGAGACATAATCGACGGCCTTGGTTTGAGAGATAACGACTAATCTAAAAGTCGAAAGCCGTTAAAACTAATGTAGACTGACAACCACATTGTAGGCCCACCTAAACAGCGGACTAAGAATTGCCAGGTTTTTTTTCTCTTTTGTGGATGGATGAACATACAGAACGAAGGTTTCGGTGAAGGGGGAGGTACATGACGGACGAACATACAATGTAATGTTACAACCTCAGAGAGGACGGCACTTCTACAGGCACGGAGTCTGTCGGTGAGTAACTAAGTAGTGAGTACACTGAGTATTATATGAGTGAGTGAGACGGAGAGAGGTGAAGGCTGGAGAGGTGAGTGATGACTGTGCACGGCTTGAAAGAGCTGCTCTGGCAACGACTCAGTGAATCTGCATCACGTAGGTTACCTCCGAATGGCGCAGGTAGTTGGGGCATTCTTTAGTGCACGGCGACTCCAGGGTCTTAGCCTGCAAGTCGCTACACTCCATAGGGCATACCTTTAGGTATCGGGCCGCAAGAGAAGAGGTAGATGGGTGAGGGTGATATCAAACAAGGAGCTCTAAAATCGTCAATCTAGTATCTAGTAATGTATCGTGCGTTTTTACTAAAGTCGCGGATGTAATTCAATGCACATTCTGATTTAGTGATATGAGATCATCATGGCGGGATTAGGTGATTGTTTTGCATTGAGATAATAGAACAGTGTATCTAGGAAATCTATATTTTTTGAGAGTCAAGCTTGAAGGTGTACCACTGCAAGTATCTAGAAAGACTGAAAGCTAAAACACGTGGAGGCTGGGTTGTGGCACCATGTGAACGCACACGGTTATCTGGTACCAGTAGACATAACAGGTCATTAGACAGATGTATAGAGTAGAGTTAATCAGAAACTAACAGGAGACATGTATATGCCTACAAAGTTTGTTGCGTGTGAAAATCTACGTTTCACACAGTTCTAGCCACCATTCAATTCACACGGGCTGATAAAATATCTGACAGTATTTCAATATAATTATTTAGACCCATAACAACGGCTACTTATCGTTCAATTGATCTTTTTTGTCAAGTCAAAACAAAAGTAAGTTTATGAATAGTCACGACTATCATAATGAAACATGAGATAAAACAGGATTATGCTTTAGCTAAAAGGGAGCCAAAAGCAATACAAGGTCAAAATTCTTTTAACTATTGAAATACATTCTATGGCCATAAATTAGGTCTATAGTAAAGTATGGATCATGAAAAATGGCTGAAACTTTATGGAATACATTCTAACTTGTCTCTGTTCAATTTTGGTGACCAACCATTGCTGTCTAAAAGCAGAATGTCATGGTTTTTCTGGAATTCAAGTGAAGATAAGTTAATTTTCATGGATCATACTATACCAATTAGTAAAGTTTGACTCAAAAAATGTATTTATGTAGTTATTTGAGTTTGCCAAATTTTAACAGAACATTGCATTTGGCTCCCTTTAAACAAGATAAAAAGACGCTTTCGACGAAACTATCAATAAAAACACTTGGTATAATTGCATCCGAAAAGCTTTGGATATTTGGACATGGGCGACATGTTCCCTCAAGGTCCGACGAGTAAAACTTTAACGTCGGTCTTTCTGTCCAACGATATCTTTATCCTGTGTTTATACTATGCGTAGAATTCTTCAAATTGTCGATTTACATATGTGATCATTCATGTCTGATGTGAGCTAAAGTTTGATATAGTTCTCTGAAATCTCGGACAAAATGTCAGAAAGGTCTTGGGATATCGTACACTGATAAGATATCATAATTATAAACAAACCTCTCGTAAGAGGAATGAGGTTAGGTATCTGAACTTTATCAAAGGTCCAGGCCTTGAGCTCTTACCCGTGCTGACATAGAGTGCAGTATTGTCTGGTAATAATCTGTTACACGTGTTACCTGCGTGGCTACAATCAGGTATAGTCAATAAGTCATGCATGCAAAAGGACAACCGAGAGGTAGACTATAAGCACGTAATTTGTTTCACTTATTAACTTATATCCTAATTAACCTTATATTCTATCATTACTGTTCGCCATTTGCGATTAGAACCTTGAAACTGAACGCAATAAACCAGATGTCCGTCTAAACCAGTTGGTCAAAGAATCTAGGTGTGCAACCTTTTTTCCAATGACTTTCAAGTTTGGCAGGGTTTGACAAATCGGGTGTCTGATAGCCCAGGACTACCAGTTCCACGTCACTGGGCAACTAAATTGAGGGCCTTGGTTGCCCAGAAATACACGGCATTATACAGGAGGATGTTTGGGAATAAATTAAGATCCCAAGCTGAGAAACCAGATCCCCTTTTATTAAAACGAATTATGGAATGCAAACAAAACAATAATGACCCAGTACGTCCCAAAGACTTTCTGAAATGGTAGATAAAATTGTCCGAGATTTAAAGGGATTACATCGAACATTTTCTTGCCATAATTTCTTTTATCTTAATAGTGATAAGATATGCAATTGTGCGAGGACAAAATAATTATGAAAATTTTGAAGGACAACAGAGGCAGATTCAGGATTTCCAAAAGAGGGCAGGGTCAGACAGCATACAGGTTAAGTACTAAAAACGCATGTATTTGCATGCACACGTACAACATTTTTCATTCTTTGCCTAGTTTAGGGTTCCACCTAAGGGGGCTGGTCACGACTCCCTGGATCTCCCCTCTGGATATGCCCCTGGACAAAATGCCCGATGTTAAAGGGAGCCAAAAGCAATGTACTGTAAAAATTCGACAACATTTAAAAAAATCAAATAACTTCAAAAATACACGTGTATTGCTTTTGGCTCCCTTTAAAAGATGAAACAACAGACATTGATGTTAAAATCTTGGACGTGTCCGGTGTTTTTTTTGGGAAACAGTGGATGACCCTACAATGATATTAAAACTGTTTGAACCTATCAGGAATGGCAGTATATCCCAAAGTTTGGGATATGCTTTGAACAATGTCTGAAAGATATGTTTAAGAAACACATTTTCTTAAACATATCTTTCAGACATTGTTCAAAGCATGTCAGAAATTTCCGAAGATTCCAGGTGTTTGGTTTTTACTGCTTTTGGCTGTAAATCGGTATCTTTCTATGGGCTATTTCACTAGTTGACTATATATCTGAATATTGTCGGCATGTCAGAAAGACCTAAAGATGTTGTGAAATGTCTGGGTGCAAAGTCTGACCTGTTTTAGCCAAACAAAGATCTTCACCACGGTGACCTCTACCTGTGACCAAGAGAATAGGCCCATCGACCATGGTCGTACGTACTATTGATAGCAGCCAGCTGGTAATAGTGACTTTCTTAGGTGTGAAATCAGAACAGTTTAAATTGAGACCTATATTGGTGTGGTACCCCTATTACCATCCTGCAGTCTATTCTTTAGGTCAGTTATCCGGGCATTTTCGCGTAGGTGGCGCTGCTGTAGTGGTCACTGTTGGTGAATACAACCCCATAGGCACAATGGTTAAGAATTAGACTTTAGACCTTAGCATGTAGTAGGGAGTACCTCCAACGATCCTGAAGATATATGAAATTGTTTACATACTTTTGAAAAGAATGGTGTAGAATTTTGTAAATTGTTGCATATTTAGGGGTATTTTTTCATGTTTTTGTGTTTTCCCGCCACTCCTCCCCATAGGCTTATCAGTGGTCGTTAGGGGGTTGTTTGCACCCACAATGGCGGCCTGATAAGGGTCCTGGGCTTAGCAACGGCCAATGCCGACCCAACCAATGGACTGAATAGCCACATCAAAAAGGGAATATCATTTAACTACCGATAAGTGTTCTATGTTGAGGACAACCAGTAGCACACTCTATATAAATTTATTATGTATCAAATTTCAAGGGATTTGCGAAGCGGGCATCATCTTCACGCAAGGTGATATGCAGTCTTCCGAGGTTAGCTAATGCCATTATTCATCACTGATTCGCACTGAGTACTAAGTGCTATGGGATATCGACGGGGTATCTACAGAACGATGGTAGAATCTCTAACGTGTTTAGAAGTAATAACATCTTTGGGAGTTTGTATTTTCTGGTAGTCTACACAGGCTAGGAAAATTCCTCCAATTTTCTGGTCGTCAGAGGGTTGTCCATATACATTTATAGGTTGTCCACATTATAGGGACACATTTATAATGGGAAAACCTCAATTTTTAAGAGGAGAATTTTAAGTAATTGCTTCAAAATATCTGGTCGTCAAGTGGACGACCAAAATTCATTTTCTGGTTGTCCACAGCCATTATCTGGCCGTCGAGGACACGCGGACACGCAGATTTTCCTAGCCTGCTACAAATATGCAGTGCTGATACTGGCTATCAGATATACTCCACTGGTCAGGGTAAGTGTATCGGCTGACGTCAACTTTAAAGTAACCATAAGTGAGACAAAGACAGAATAAAGAATGTACTCACAACTTCATCTGCGGCGAAGTCGATGAAGCCTGGTAGAATAAGAAAGTCGCTGAAAAAGATAAGATTAAATCATAGAGCTTTATTTACATGCAATGTTTTAAGTAATAACATAGTCATTGGGCAATGGCTTAAAAAAAAGTTAATTTCCATAATTTTGCAAAAGTAAAAAGAAAATGATATCCTAAAAGGCCATCACCTTCCACCTCCACCTCCGCCCTTTTTGCTTTAACCGGGTAATGTTTTTTGTCCTTGGCTGACCGAGTTATTTAAAGCATGGAGTAGGATGCTGATGGTAACACAGAGTTAATTTTCAGTGGGTACTCTTTCAGTACATGCAGGCTAGTTTCTTCCCTATAATTAGACCAACTTGACCGCAAAACCTAAAATAGGTTCTTCAATGATCTTAGTGATGTCAATCTGTGAGATTTTGAATAGCCCCGATTGGCGACAGGCCAATCTAACGCTGTGCACAGTGGCACCACTGCAAACTCTCTTGTCCAACATCAATACTCATGTCTGTTATATTATTTATAGGACTTTATGGAACTGGCGGATCCAAAGCTTGAGAGAATGGGATGTTGAGGCAAAAACCGGAGTTCAGATATCACCCCGAGAACCTCTAAACGCCTCCCGTCCGCTCCCCGAGTCCCTTTTTGTTCTAGGTGCAACCACCCACCTCAATGATTTAACACTTCCTGGATGCTCATCATTGTTCTAGGCACCCATCCTAAGAACCTATCAACACCTTCTAGCCGCTCCTTTCCTTGTCTATGGGTAACTGCTTATCCAAATATACATTTTGTTATAATGCCACTGTCCTTTTAGAAAAGGCCAAAAAATAAAAAATTGTTGCGTTCAGGTTTCCCCACCGACCCTACTTTTAAGCCCCGACCCTAAAAAATTTTCAAAAGAAAATTTTGGGAAAACCATTAAAACCAAAGTAAATTGAGTAATTGAACATCAAATAAAATATACAATTTTTGGGGGGCCTTACCAATAATGCCTCAATACACATAGACCGCAGAGTTGTGGCTGCTGTTGAGGGAGAATTTTGCTAGAGATACCAGCTGTGCCACAAATTTCTGGCCTCAAAAGAGAGGTGACTCCTGGTGAAAGGTGAGGGAGGGGCGGGCGGGCATAGAGGGGAAACCACTTTGCACCCATCCTCACCTCCCTTCTCCTCCTCTTAGGACCAACAGATATTTGTGTCCAGGTCACACTGATCGAAAAATAGGGTTGGTAATTCACTTTTTTTTTTATAGAAAAAGAGAGGCCCAGGGGGTAGGGGGGACGGCCCCTCCCCCTCCTCTAACCCAACCACTGACTCATCAACTTTATCATCTCATCTGCTTTTCTAAATTAGTCTCAACTGCAACTTTACCTGGTTGTTGAGCAACCCGGTTACCTTAATGTCAGCAATGAATCATGATCGGTTATGTATTGTCTATGTATCCTGGTCTGACTAACACAAGACGAGGACCAACCCATCTGGTATCTGCTCCTTTCAGCCCTTGTCATTCAATGATCCAAGATCGAAGTCTGTAGTTTGCAAGTACTATCTCTATGGTTGACCACTATACTATTTCTAGAAGACAGTCTGAACAATACTATCCGGCTATCAAGGTCACGGTCAGGCTTTTTCTAACCAACATTCGAAGCCAATAAATCAAGCTTGGCGGCTAGAGATATTTAAATGTGACAGCTGAGCCCAAGACGTCTAGACCAGCGTCTGGCTTAGCAACCACGTGTCCGGCTCGCTGCTGTCACTTTGGATCGTTCCCGAGGACCATGCTTACACAATGTAACACTTAAGCATTTCTTATTTTTGATAGACAGCGTTATCGAGTAGTTGTAATCCCCTAGACATTGTAACGGCAGATAGGAGTAACGTCAAGAATGTGGAATATGTGAGGGCAAAAGCATCTATCTCATTCTCAGTATCTGTGTCAGCGATTTGATCCACCTCCAATCGATTATGAAATTGTACTCACTTGTAAGTCATGCCTTCTCCATTTCCAAAGAGTTGGTGCCCCGTAAGACCATCATCAGGCACATAGCCAGTGCCGCCACTGATCAAGTAGTTAGCCATGCTGTGGAAGAGAGGATAATAACAGTGAGACGTCCGTCAACATTCAACACCCACGTTGTTCTGTGGGCGCAAGATGGCGATTACGAGAACCAGTCAGCCTCTTTCTGAAACTAGGTCACACGCACCGGATGTTACCACTCTCCAAGCGGACGTTTTGTGAACTTTCATTGACAATGGTAGTCAGGAAGAATGCTTGGAGAGTTAGCAAGTAAGTAGGTCGACCGTGTTGATCAACACTCTACCATGTGACGAACAGAGGGGAATTTCCACAATCCTGTTGCACGCTATCTGGTGGGTTTTAAGCGCATTAAATAGATTTATAGCTGATAACACTGTTTTACACTCTCATTGACTCTGTTATGTAAGGCCACTGACAGGAATTACCCAGTTCTGAAGCGCATCTACACTGTGTCTGTGAGTGTCTAAAACTGCCACGCCCCCATGTATGTCTTCAAGGGATTCCGAGAACCACCCATTTATTTTCTTAACATGCCCTACTTTTGTCATTTCGTAACCATTTCCCTTATAACCCCCTTAATAACACAAACACGATTGCCTCCCTTCCTCCACGCCTGCAAGAGGTAACTGCTAAGGAATGTTTTAGAAACGAAGGTAATTTCTTTGAGTTTGACTTACTCATAACTTCAAATACAAACTATTTCTTTAGAGGCCCCTGTTGCTTGAAATAAAAATGTTTCTTTACTTAGATCTATAATTGAATAAATGAAAAAAGTAATTTATCACACATCTATGATTTATTCATCAACTCACAACTCCCATTTTCGTTATGTTTCTTAAAAGTGAGAATTACAAAGAAGAGAAGATGAGAATCCATCAATCCAACTGTAAACATTCCCGTTCCCTTGTAAATGCTCTTATGTAGGCTAATGCAGGGCGGATCCGGGTGGTGGTGTGTGGTGGGGGGTGGGGGCGGTACTCAATCAGTTTGTTTCACTTTTTTTTATATTATCAGGGGCGGATCCAGAAACTTTGGAAAGTGGGGGGGGGGGCGTATATTAAAAAAGGGCCCGGTGACTCTCCAGGGGGGGCGAGTTTTACATTTAAAAAATTGAAACTTGGGCCAAAAAAGGGGGGAGCAAGCCCCATGCGCCCTCTCCCCTCTCCTAAATCCGCCCCTGATTATCTATTATCATAGCCTTTAAAATAGCCTTAAAATATATGTACCTGTTGTTCGCATATCCCATCTGTTGGAGGGTCGTGTTGCACCTTTTCTCAGCCGTCTCGTGTCCCACCGAAGGCCTATTTTCCATCCTCGGCCGGCCCCCCTCGTCGTGCTCCTCCTGGCCGTCCACGGCCCCACTGCCCCCGGCCCCGGGCCCGCCCCGGTCGGCCTCCTCCAGCGCACGGCCGCTCACTCCCCGTTTTCTCGATTTTCTTCCTATTTTGCCCCCTTTGTCCAGGATCCAATGGCGGGTTGGTGTTTGTATGTAGGTGATGGAAGCAGAGCGCTGTCGGACTTTAGTGATCGGTGTCCGTGAATAGTTCCGTCACGGCCACCCACATTTGGGCCACGCCCCCTCCTCCCGCCGAGTTATTTCACCGGGAGTCGCGTCTGTCTGGGTGCTCGTGTTCCAGTTGAAAGGTCAAATCTGCAATTTAAAAAGAGTAAAGTTGCACTTGTAGCTCATACTTGTTTGATGATTCTAAAAATTGTCATTACTTTATCCTTTATCAGTTTGTTTAAGTAGACACTGAAGTACACAATGTTGATTATAATAAAGTGCAACGCGTCCCTTTTTTCAGTAAAAAAAAATCTTCAGCCAAAATAGTGTTGGTCGGACGCTCGCTTCCCCTCCCTTCCTTCCCACGGCCACGGTCCTGATTATCAGGGGCCATATTTTCGTAACTAATCAGGCTCATCAGGTGAATTTTGATTAGTGTTTCATCATTAGTCATTATATCTAGGAGAAAAAGTATCTATATTTAATAATTTCCCTTATGGGTTATTTTTCAATGACATTACTATTTTTTGTGAAATATAGAATTTCAAGATATGAGGCTCTGATCAAGATTTTACATGATTAGCCTAATTAGTTACGAAGATATGGCCCCTGGTCCCGTATGTGTTTGTCTCCAATTTGTCCATCTCTCTAACTCCTCTCCCACGTAGATATACGAGTGATTTTCAAATATAGCTGTAGGTTATATTTGTAAAAGTATGTTATTGCTGAAGAAATTATCATTTTGCTTGAGATCATTATTTAGTCATCGGTTCAGGAGGGAATCCAGGAATTAAACACAGAATGGTCTGCATGCTAAAATGGCTAAAACAGCTCGTTAATCAGATGTTCCGGTTTTTTTTTTATTAGCATAGGGCCGTCAGGAGGTTGACACGCCACCTCTAATGCCCTTTCCTGAGCAACAGTAATCAATGTGTATATTTATCACCCTGTTTACAGATTAGGACCCATGTGGGAACAGGTATGACAAGGGGAGAGAGGTAGATGGCTTGACTCATAAAACAACATTCACACCTGAGTACAGATGTGAATGTCTATGCATTGAACCTCTAGATTACTCAGTCATAACTTTCTTTTCATGATCTCATCTAACTAGAAATTCTAAAGGAGTATGACGTCTTGGATTTGGGCTGTTGAAAGAAAGATAAAACTATACTAATACATGCAGTGGCTGTTATGTAAGATCGCATCTAATGTGGTATTTTGGTAGGCAAACATGGGGGGGGGGATCATGTAGTCCCCCGTCAGGTCTTGCACAGGTGACATTAATTTAGATTTGGAGGGGTGGGGGGAGGGGGTGGGGGAGGGGTTGGGGGGATGAGGGGAGCAGAGACAACAATATCAACGCACAGGGTGCAAATGCCAATTCTCTTCAGGCCTTAGTCCACACATGGTCAGTGTATACGCTCACAGTATGCATTTTGACGTGGCTGATTTATAGAGCCCGTTCTACTTAGTCATTTGAAATTGTCTGCAGCCGCCCATCTAAACCATATGGACATGAATATCACTTATTCTCCCATAGTTTATCATTCAAATAAAGTTCTTATTTTTCTTTAAGTGGTGTTTGGATTGGAGGTACATCTCATCGCTGCATAAAACTATTTGTGCACAGATACAACCATACTACACGTATAATGACCTTTAATATAACTAATTACCGGCTCATTGATTACCTCTCTGTGTATAGATTATAGAGGAGCAGTGACATTATAATCAGCCTGGTCGGTGGTCGCTTGTGCTGCCCAGGCCTTTTCGCACCTGTACTATATGGTACATCGATAAGAAATCAATGTGGTGACAGTGGGGCGGACATGCGGGGTTCATTCAATATGCCTGAAATCTCTCTACCTGTATGTACATGGATTGGTGTAAGAGCGCACGGGGAACGAATATATCCATAAGGTTTATTCTGTTTCTGAATGAAAAAGTACGTTACGCATGTTTATCAGCCTTCATATCACGTAAATTGGTGTTACTTAAATTACCTTTTGGTGAACGAAAGAAAAGTATTTGGACATGCATGTTATGAATGTTAGTATGAATCGTAGCATTCCCTTTATAGATGTATCATATTGCGCTGTGTGGTGAGAGCCATGCAGCAAGTTGTGTAAGGTATGTCTTTGGATAAACGACCTTGCAACACTTTATATTGCGTCTACGCTCATGAACTATTATCCAAAGTTATAGATTGCTACAGACATAGAGACAGACACAACTATTTTGTCCCCTAGTCCACCGTGTTAGTAGTCCCGTGATCAAACGTCCAGTAGTCTATATATTAAGTTATTATGGTAATTTCAAAGCTTTTCAATGGCCTACCGGGCTAGTTCCTTACAAATTTCACTAGCCCGGCAAGGTTTACAAGTATCCTGTGCTAGTAACTCAATAAAATCATATGATTCCACGGTGGTATAACTATGTATAAGAAGATGATTATGAACATGGAAAATGCAATGCACGTTTACAAAAAAAGATGTGTTATACAACTTTATAAGTATAAACTATTACAGAAAAAGACTTGTCCCTGTAGTACCATTGATAGTGGATGATGAATAGTAAAAGGTGGCGAAGGAAACCCGTAAATATGACAAATTTCCTACTTCTTCTGCGGGCCGCCCTGCAGCTACAAACTTCAAAGACAACCTTACAGGTACAGTATAAGGTTTCACTCACGTATACAGCCTGGATCACGTGTACCTAGTCATGCTGATACCTGGAAGCGTTTATACCACTGGATCAATCTCACTTCTTCATACATTTGCCTGACGACAAAAGTTGAATCCTAAAGGTTTTTACAACTGAAAGAAATCTAATATGATGCAAGCATTATTTGATTCCATCAATCTGTTAGGTATTAGTGGTACAAAGTCTGTGTGATATAGTGTGTCATTTCACTTAGTTCCCAACCAAATGCTGCTGATACATAGTGGCAAATACTTTGATACATATAACCAACTAGGAAAGGGGTACAAGGGGAGTTAGCACCCCAAGGCTGGACCCGATATCAGCCTAACGGCAGGGCCCGCAGGCTGATATCAAGGTCCAGCCAAGGGGTGCAGACTACCTGAGGGCCCCCTTCAAGGTTGATTATGGATCTATTATACCTTTTCTGTTAGATCCGAGCTCCCAAGGAGAGATGCACAGCAATCAGTGATGGTGGGGCTGTGATGCTGCACATGTTTTTACGTTTCTCCATATAACTTTTCTGATATCCATCAAATCCACAAACAGTAAGCATGCAAAATGTAGCTAGGAATGTTGTGAAGATAATGCATATTCTAGATTTTTTTAATTTCTTAATGATTTCATTTTTTATGAATTATTGAAAAATAATAGTTCCTGTATCACCCTAGAGGGTGATACAAGGCTGGTTATCACCCAGGTTTGATAAGGCATGCATTAAACTCTCAAACATTAATCACTCTAAGGTATAATAATATATTGTACCAATGTGGCATCAGTCCACACTTAGGATCACATGTGTAAAGATGTTGCTAAATAAATTATAGGCAGGAAACCTGCCTGTACTACGTAGTGGAGGGTAAATCTGCAGCTAGCTAGTAGTGATAATATGGGCCATGGACTCTTATCCACAGAGTTGTTCATCCATGAGTAAGGACCTTCCTAGGGCTGATAGCCTAGTTATTGGTATAGCTCTGCAGGAGCATTTGGTTGAGTGAGCTGAGTGGACTTAGCCTATGGACTGGTGGAATGTTAATGGGAAGTCAGTGACATATATCACATTTTTTCGGACATTAATTAAGAAATATCCTTTCCTGTGAGTATTCTTGTCAACTTTTGGCAACCTGAACTACATCTGGAGTCATGATCCTCAGGATGGAGGATCATGACTTGGACTAGTAATTGAAAGAAGTAATCTATTGAATGAATGGAATACAAATACTACATAGATATAACGGCAATTTAGTAGCCGCATAGTTCTATATATAGATAGAAAGAAAGATAGATAGATCATCCTGTATGACCAAACAAGGAGAGGTCCAAGATTGATTACTAACCTGAACGGAGTGAGTGGCTGATAGCCCATTTTAGGACTATAGCTGCATTCTATTATACCTGGGGCCATATTTTCGGGGTCATCAGGGGAATTTTGATTAGCATTTTATCATTAGTAATTATGTCTAGAACAAACAAAATCTACATTTAATAATTCCCTTATAGGTTATTTTGCAATGACATTACTACTTTTTGTGTAATAGAATATAGAATATGAGACCGCAATCAAAACTTACGGAATTAGCCTAATCAGTTACGAATATATCACCCCTGGCTGTTAAGCTACAGGGATGCCTCTCTCGATTCACTATAATATCATAATATAACTATAACAGAAACAAAAAGTGAAAAATACTATGTCAAAGCCGCATCATGCAACACGATCGTCAGTATGATTAGAAAGTCATTAGAATTTATTGATTAATGGTTATGTCACGCGCCCCTAGATATCCAAGGGCAGCTCGGTGAGATGTCACAGGTATAAGTACGGGGTGGGTCATCCCAACTATCACTAAATGCCACTGCATCCTATCGAGGGAACGACCATTTTACGAAAGCAAAACGGTCGATGCAGTTTCCGTATTTTCGACGTACCCTCTATGCTATGCCCAGGGAATAACATAGTGTAACATATAGATGTATCTTCAATAAGGACATGTATAACCCATGAATTTAATTGTGATTAGTATTATAAGCCCTATATCCGGCGTGCTTGAAATAAAATATAAGCTTGTAGATAATATCGACTGGCTGCCTTGTAGTTGGTTGATTGCGAACATGCATCAGTCATTAAACAATAACGAAGATGCATGGGACAAGTATAATATACTCTTCCTAATCAGATGATACTGTTTGATAAGTTTCCATTTGAAAACAATGTCAATGTATCCAATTTAAGATTTTAATCCCTAGGACTAGGCAGTTTTAATAGGCTTTACGTAAGATCTATATCAATACGATCTTACATGGGAAAATTATAATATACATTCTTGCTAATCAGATGATAATTTTTGATAAGTTTCCATTTGAGAACAATGTCAATGTATCCAATGTTTTAATTCCTAGGATTAGGCAGTTTAAAAAGGCTTTACATGAAATCTAAAGCAGTACGATTTTACACTAAAATGTCAAAGGCAATACCATAAAAGATAATATCGTGTTGCTCAAACACTGAACTTTGTGCACTACATTGGCTATATTGCACAAATATCCATAACAACGAAGATCCATTATATGAAGTTGTTTTTCCTCATCCAACGCTTCTGACATGACACAGCTAACCTTCCCTGGCTTTGAAGTTCTGCTATCAATTGTCTTGAAAACATCTACGGGCATACGGCACGACCTGCTGTTTTTAGTTGTGTCGCTAGGTGTGTTATTCAAAGAGTGTTCGCTGGTCGTTTGATGCACACTCTGGACACAGGTAAGCATCTCGGTGATAACCAGCACACCTGAATGTCGGTGGCTATGGTGACCGATCGATATAATTATCAAGTGGACCGCCGTGCCCCGCAGACACAGGCACGGCATTTCCGTATAGCCGCGCCACTTTCATATCCAGTCTTTGAGGATTTTTATTTAGTTCCTGTATGTCTTGTTCAGAAGCAGCGAACAAGTTCTGATTTTACTTGAGCAACTATTTTACATATAGTTCTACTTGGTTCTAATGATTAGATTTGATCATTTTATGTTTGCCTGATAACGATGCAGGTTTTTATGTACTACTACCATACTCCAAACTACACAAATACTAGTTCTTGGAATTTCTTAAAAACCGACAGGATATGACGCACAATGCGTTTTCCTGTTTGTTCTTCTTACCGTTTGCAATCGTTGATAAAACTAATAGTTGCAATAAAATTGAAAAAAAAGAGTAAAATGTCAATTTCATAAAACTATTACAACCAATGCAGTTGTGCATACACACTTGTTTATTGGATGATAATGCAAAGTAATTTGGAAGATCTATTCATCAAACATCTAATGCCTATATAGCTTGATACTAGTTTTGATACATTCAAAAGTATAGTACCAACACCTCCAAGCAGTATATGGAGTGTATGCAGGAGAAGAGATTGTTGGTCACAGAAAGGTGATTACTACACTTGCCTCTCTCTCTCTCTCTTCCCCCCCCCCTCCCCCCATGGATTGGGGATTGTGTCATCAATATACTTTGTACAAAGCAAAATCATGAGCTGGTTGAGGTATATAGCAGCATAATTGCTGGATGAGTGGACCTTAACACTTCATCATCTTCAAATAAAACTAGAGACGCCTTCAACACTTGTTATGTAACCCAAAAAAACAAAGAGTTACGTGTCGTAAAATCGGTTTGAGAATTAACTTCCAATGCGCTCCCAGGCTTTTGGCATTGGGAGCGTTGCGTGGGGTTTGTGTGGGGCTGGCCTTGGGCGTCCGACCTTGGGTGGTCGTCAGCTCCCAGAGAGGGCGTCTTTTACTAGCTCTCCTCCAGGAGCACGCCGTAATCGATAGCCACCCCGTCATACGATCCCCAGAGGCGGCCGCCGGCTTATTAGCGCGCTTCAGCTGTCATCTCGCCCCTCACCGATTGGTTATTTAACAATGCCAACATACCCTGCTGAACCGAATGGTATCTATGGTACTAAGGAGTCTTGTGTTGTAGGAACTAATTTTGAAGAAAATGTAAGCTGATTACCATCGTTGCGACTTTTATTCACCTTGCAACCTATAGATGATATTATATAATGTTAAGTATGCATGAAAGGGTATAGCGTGCTAAGATTATTAACAAGAAATAAGGGGTCGCAGTTGGGGTTTTGTTTCCCTTAAGGGCCATATACCCACTAGGCGATTATCCCTGAATCGGCCGACCAATCGGCACTGAAATCGGCCGATTTTAGCGCCAATTCAGATCAAACATGCACATTTCAATATACCGTACTGACAGGTGAATCGGCCGATTCTGCCAGTTGCCAGTCGCCAGTAAAATTACCTAGTTGGCTTTACTTTGTCATATGTTTGCAGTGTCAAAAAGAAACTATAAGAAGGACGAGTGCCCCTGCACCATTTTTAATTTCTTTTGGCGGACATAAAGTTATAGTCTAAAAAAACAAAATACAAATGGTAGCATACAACCGTCTAATAGTTAAGATGTTTGTTTTATAAGAAGCAATTATTGATCTCTTTTATGAAATGCCAGTGCATTTGTATAAGGATAAGGAAGCCCATACATAGTCCGCAAGTGTAAAAGCTTTCCTATTAAAATCTCATAACCTAAAGTTATGTAATCTGAAACATTTCTTTGGCCCCTGTATATAATATCCATATACCATTCACAATAGCCGCTGTCAGAGAAATCGATATCTTTACAAATTGGCCATAACGTTGTTATTTCCCATCCATTCGCACCCAACTTTGCTAGGATTAGGCGTGAGGGGAGGCTGGGAGACAGCTGTATGTACAGCCAGCCTGTAGGCTCGAGGTGCTCTGAGCACCTCTGGCCTCACGTACTCTCTGTTAGCCCATATCACACTCTGCAAAGAAATGACAGATTGTCGCATGCAACAACGAAACATTATGCACCGCAAGGCATTCTAATGTACCGCAATCATCTCACCGAGGAATATATTATGTGTTTTATAAGCTAGAATTGTGATTTTGTTGCTCGGCATTTCATGTTCCGCTCGACATTTCACGGTTGGAAATGCAATTATTGTAACCATTCTGCAATGGTCTACTACAAACCACTTTAAACACAAATTCTATTTTGGAACATTTGATAAAACTGCTCTCATAAGCATGGCAAATGTATTGGGGTGAGTTTACGAGCATACCAACAACTTATATGATAGACAATTACAAATTCAAAATTCCCCTACTCGAGAAGAACGAGTTTTATTAATTTTTTTTGAATTCTGAAACTGTGCACGTTGATGGAGCAGTATTCAGCACATCTGCAATGTCTAGTCTATGGTTATAATATTATCCTAAATACATTATATTATTCCGTAGAGCTCTTATATCAACGTATCATTAATCAAATTAAAATTTATGTTATTTTCTAACTTGGACAATTGCTTTTCTGCTCATGGCGTGTGAGATAAAGTACCCTCTGCTTTGCCAGTGGTTTATTTTGGTTATACGGCGTGATTTAGTCTAAAGCAAGCGCAAAAGTACCTGTCGTTGGATCCCCCGACGAATAGGGGCATGTGTTATGTAGTGCTGTGCGGGATTTACGTTACCTAGCAGTGGCTGCTCTGTAGGAGGCGGCCCCCCGCGGCTCACCTGGCCTGCCGCCCGCCCCCCTACCGCCCCCCGCCCCCTCATATACCCTCATTAGGCCCACCACCTTGTGTTTAATTAAGTGCTCTGTGCGATTGATCTAAAAAAAAGATAAGAGGAATAAAAGAGCCAGATTACAGAGTCGGAAAGACCGAATTGGCCCTACAGGCTAAGGCGCATCGTGCAGCATTGTAATTACGACGCGGATCAGCTTATTACGTCCTTGCACAACTTGGTTATTGAATATTTTTCCTGCAAGGCCGAGTTTGTATTTCTCATTAAAGCACACCTACGAAATATGTCAATATTCAGTGTAACTTTACATTGTTAGTATTAGAAGAGAGAATGGCCCCTTCCACTCATTATCATGACTGGCATCAAATTAACTATCATTTCATTTAATTTATTCGGATGCTTGGCTATGCTTGTATTCTTTATCATGCCCTGGTATTGTTACTGTCAACAAAAGAGCATTATAATGAAAAGATTACATGCGCAGCCTTATATGTACAACTATAAAACTATCACAATTTCCTGTTGCCACATATAATAACAATAGCATGTTCCACTATAGGCCTTACTTGACTCTGCTACACTACTATGCAGGAAACAATAAACAACATATGAATAGACACAATAATAATTATTTTGTAGATTATCTATAACTAGAGGCCAAACGTGTAATACATATACATAGAATTAGGTCATATAAGCGCATCGTTGACAACTGTATATAGCATATAGATATAAGGTAGTTGTACCTACATAGAAGTAAAGTTGGTATATACATTATTTAAGAGACCGAGGGAAGATGGTATATAATTGCTGAGGAAAAGTATTCTAATTGACACGCCAGGTGGTTCTCGGATTCCTAGACCCCACCCCCACCCCCTCTTGTGTCTTTTCTTTTTTAGAAGGCTGGATTTGCTTGTGCACTTCGGGATTTGTCTCTGGTTTCGAATGCAAGTGATGGATATTTCCGTACACACACACACACACACACACACACACACACACACACACACACACACACAAACACACACACACACACACACACACACACACATAATGTGTGTGTCGTACTTATATAGGCCTATACTTGATTCATATTCCTCATGTTGTTAAAATAACATTACAAGACATTAATAGACTTGTGGGAATAAACAGAAGGCAAAAATCACCTGCAAAAATCACCTTATATATTTGTCAGGAATGTGACAAAGCACACGTATTGAAATGTTGATGGATGGTGGGTGGAGATTGGGGCAATTGATAGGGACATGAAGATGCAGAGAGGTTACCAGATTGTGCGTGGGAAGTAATGGGTGCTTTGGGTGCCGCCCTCGGGCTCCGGGCTCCCACCGCGGGGCTCCCTATACCCACATCACTGGTGGTTCACGTCAAAGCTCTCCTATATATGGCGGCTCGGAGAATGAAAATTAACGCGCAGGGTGTCGTAGGTATACGTAGCTATGGAAACTGGATGACTTGGTGGTGGACAGTGAGGCTATAGACGTGACACCTTACCAGTGCAGGCCACCCCTGTCTCTATCTCTGCTCCAACGCCTCGCTGATGGCAGCACATTGTTCACAGGCAGGCTGTGCTGAGGGCCCCTTGTGACATGTCAGACAATCCCCGAGAGAAAGGCGCTAGGCTGTCAAGCTACACCAAGTGTCCTGCTCGCTGCCGGCCGAGGTGAGTAGGACTCGGGCTTAGCGCAGTGCGCCTGCAATAAGCTCCGACTTACCTGTCAACGCTGCAGCGGCTGGCCAACAGCTGGGCGGGGGGCGGCGGCCGGAGCCCCGTCCACGTCGTCACGTCCACCCCTGTCCCCCCGAGTGGTGGCCGATGGTGGCGGGTTGTCCCTGTCCCTCCTCCTCCCCCGTGCCTTGTCCGTTGACGCCCGGCGAGCTGCTCCTCTCCTGGGCCCTCTGAATGAGCTGCTCAGTGTGTGCCGCGCCCGTCGGCGTCACCCGGCTTTATACATCGCGGATCGAGCCAGCAGCGGCGGCTCCTCCTCCTGCAGCATGCGACAGGCCAGCCCCGATGTGTGGACGTGCACGGTGGTGACTTCCTTCTACGGCCGCAGCTGCTGCGGGGAGCTGAGCACCACAGCTGTGGCCAGCTGCCTGCAGGCGCCTGCTGCTGCTCCTGCTGTGATTATCCCCCTCCCTCCCGGCCCGTGCATTCCGCGTACCGCCAGATGCCCGTAGAAGACTTTGTCCCTGCCGTCGGGCCCTGCCGTGCATGGCTGCCTGTATTCGGGCCCAGCTGATCGCGGGCAGCAGGTTCCCCACGTACAGCAGTCGGCGAGCAGACGCCCTGACGACGGCCATTGTGCATAGGTAATGAGGGGACCACACGCATTGTCATCCTAATGAACCGCCATAGCAAACCTACCTGACTGCTTTGATCGCGGTGACCACTGGCAGTGCCAGTGGTCGTGGTCCACTTGAGCTATGGAATCGCATCCTCAGTATAGGCCCCCTAGGTCTGCTCCAAAGAAGCTATAGGGGTGGCAATATGATGATGACGTGTGCTAAAAATGCAGTCTTTGCATGTCTTTATGCGTATTGTTACATAAAGGTTGATATTACAAAAACTTTTTTCTAAAAGTTACTACATCCTGAAAGTGCGGTCATTAATAATATGCAGACTATAGGGCCTACGTTGTGACTTCTATAGAGTACATATATGCATGTGTCTTCACACCTGGGGGTATATCATCATAATCAATGTATTGCTCTTTCATTAGAATCCAATATATAATACCCTGTCCATGGAAATAAATACATCATAAAGTGTTGAACTGACGACCGTTCACTATTCAACAAACAGCAACATGCGAGGATTGATTAAGCGAGGTATGGTTAATTCGTCGGCCGACGTATCTCGCGTACAATGGTAAGGTTATTAGACAGCGAGATAGCAAACACAATAACTCATAAACTATCAATCTACCATAATAAATATAGCAATGTAATAATAATGGAATTTTTGGTCGTCGATATCATTCATCATTACTACTTAATTCTGTCTGATTTGAATAAAACATATTGCCTTTGTTAGTGGAAAGCATCCTGCAGGTGGCAATGCTGAGTGGGCGGGATTCCTAAAGGAACTGTATCCTATTTTCAATTGTAGAGACGCTGCTGTGAATGAGTGCAGTGAAGACAAGCAAAGTAATATGGCCTTCTATACACTAGCTATTTACTGTAGTATTCTTTGTTTATTTAATGCAGACACTGCGTTTCTAACCTATCCTCATTGATATGCCTATGGAATGGAAAATAAGGTGCATAGGGAAATTTTGCATAACAATGTCCCTGGAACAAGGCCTAGGCATACGCTTCTCATGACGATAGCATGCATTATGTATGCTTGTAATGTAGATGCGTCTTTTCAAATAAGCCATAGTCATAAATGTATATTGAATAGATCTGCCTTTTTGGATTCAAATGTAATTTATAAACATCCACCTAGAGTATGCAGAAAGACATCATGTATGCCATCTTTGTTGTTTTTCAAACAAAAAGTTAGATAAAGCAAGGCGGTCGTCAATGCATACTTGAGAATGGATTGAAAGCTATACTGGTATAGAGTTAATTGCTTTGAAAATCCTTTTATCTCAATATAAGGAAACAACAACATTGGGTCGCAAACGGATGATGACGGACACTGCGAGATCGCTATAGCGACATGTATACGATCTGGTGCAGTGCAGTGCCGTGCCGTGCCTTGCGAGCCGCAAAGGCGCCGGATCTGTTTAGTCAGCATAATGTATGTTAGTGTGTAGAACTGCAAATATGCATGTGCTATACATATTGAAAAATGTTTTTAAATAAGGGTTAGATTTATTAGGGGAGGATTTAGGGGGAAGTGTTAAGTGTGCACGCCCCCATCCTTATTTTGCCCCAAATTTCAGTACAAAGCTTTTTGACGTAAAATTCCTGCACCCTAAAGGCGCGGGATAACATTCTGCTACAGCCTATTCCCCCCCCCCCCCCCCCCCCCCACCCCGGCTCCCTTTTCCGAATTCTTGGATCCGCCCCGGCCTTTGACTTTCTTGAGGGAAGAGACTCGTGCAGGTGTACCTCTGATGTCAGTCTGTGGGAGCTGTTATCTTGGTCAATGCTCTGCAATCTATGAACCCAAATCTCAGTCAACACGGTGGTCAACCCCGCCTCCCACCCATTTCAAACATATATAGTGTAACCCATTTGCATGCAATCTTTTTTGATCAACTTTCACAAATACAAATTTATAACAAGAGTATTTTACTATAGGGGGCCTAAATAATGAAATAAGGTTCTTTTTTCAAGTTCATGAAAAATACATAAAAGTGATGGTGCTATATAAGTAGAGATGTATTTAAGAGTGATTTTCTTAATCCTCGGTACCTTTCTGCTGTGGGGCCCTTGTTTACTATATTGGCATTTATCTAAAGTGTGGATGGTGTTCTAAGGACCATGCAACCAGTAAAAGAACGTGTGTGACAAAAAGGTTCAGAGGTGAGCAATTAATTTCAGGAATGTCATTAGGATGTCATTGGGATGTCATTGGGATGTCTTAAGGATGTCATTGGGGAGGAACTGGAATGTCAGTGGGATGTCTTTGGTTTTAGCATGTCATGGGGATGTCATAGGATGTCAATGGGATGTCATTAACATGTCATGGGATATCATTGGAATGTCATAGGGATGTCATAGAGATGTCATTGAGATGTCATTGGATATCAATGGGATGTCATTGACATGTCAAGGGATGTCATTAGGATGTCATTGGGATGTCTTACCAGGGGCGGATCCAGAGTTTGTCTTCTAGGGGGGGCAATATATCTGTCCCTCCCCCATATGATTTAGCTAGCAAAATTTCTCCTCAGATTTGCCAAAACTACGAAAGTCCATTTTTGGTCTAGGGGGGGCAATTGCCCCTTTTGCCCCCCCCCCCCTGGACCCGCCACTGCTTACAGAAGTCATAGAGATGTCATTGGGATGTCATTGGGATGTCTTTGGGATGTCATGGGGATGTCTTTGGGATGTCATGGGGATGTCATTGGGATGTCTTAGGATGTCATTAGGATGTCATTAGGATGTCATCAGCATGCCATTGGGACATCAATGGGATGTATGAGTGATCTCATTAGGATGTCAATGGGATGTCATGGTGATGTCATTAGGATGTCAATGGGATGTCAATGGGATGTAAATCGGATCCAATGACATCCTGAATACATCATGTTGATGAGTTGTCATCAACATGTCATTAGGATGTCATTGGGATGACTCACAGATGTCATTGGGATGTAACTGGGATGTCATTTGGATGTCTTTGGCATGTCATGGGCATGTCAATGGGATGTCTAAGGATGTCATGGGGATGTCATAGAGATGGCATTGGCATGCCATTGGGACGTCAATGGGATGAACCAGTAATCTCATTGTGATGTCAATGGGATGTCATGGGGATGTCATTAGGATGTAAATTGGATGTCATTGGGATGTAAATAGGATGTTATTGGATGTCTCAGGGATGTCATTTTGATGTCATTGAGCTGTCATTGTGATCTCATAGGGATGTCTCATTGATGTTATGGGGATGTCATTGGGATGTCATTGGGATGTCATTCGGCTATCATTGGGAAGTCATTGGGATGTTAATGGGATGTCATTGGATGTCAATGGTTTGTTATAGGAATGTCATTGAGAGTCATGGGGATGTCATTGAGATGTCAATGGGATGTCATGGGGAAGCCATTGGGATATCATTGGGATGTAATAGGGATGTCATAGGGATGTCATTGGATCTAACACTAAAGAAAAATCTTTAGTGGAAGCTAAATCTATATCGGAAGTAAAATTCTTTCAATAAAAACGAATAACCAGAGTTCTTTGGTTTCTCAAACTGATCGCCAATGCTAATCATCGATAACCTCGGCAGTTTCGGATCCGGGGGGGGGGGGGGGGCAAAAGGGGCAATTGACCTACAAAGAATCAGCAGATTTGAAGAATTCATCTTTAAATATAGTTTTAAGGTACAAAAAAAAAACTGCCCCCATTTTTGTTCATTACAGACATTTGCCCCACCTGGTGGTGTACTAATAGCTTAGTACTTTTAATATATTATCATATTTTATAATCTAGTTAGGATCAGGCCTAGCAAGTCTACTTCTAGGAAGAGGTATTTTACGCTCCTAGTGCCACCTGTTAACCAGTATGAAAGGTGTTGCAAGGTAGGGAGCGAGTCAGTTTTAACCACAGAGTTAGTGGAGTTAGTAACTAGTAAGCAGCGTTAGCTGAGCTGCTCGGAGCTATGCCTACCAGCTCCTGCGCAGTATACTGGAGTTTACCGATACCAACTACCTCGGACAAAGGATTGTGATAGAGCTAAGCGCTAGGGTGGTCTAGGATGTGCTGGAACAACTTGTATTCTAAATGTGGTTGATCACTGAGTAGGAGATGGGAAGGTGGACTGATGGAGACTTATTCACTGTGGCTTTGACTCGGGATGAGATGTTTACTTCAATAAAAACCCTTTCATTTTAAGAGCTTCCTCATCGTCCATTTCTTTTGAACTATTGGGGGATGGATGAATTAACTTTGAGCGCAGTCTGATTGGCTCAATAACTTGGATGAACGACTCATGGATAAATTAATTATACACATCACGCAGTCTTAAATCAACACTAACAATAGTTCAGTGGAGACTGTATTTACAGAAAAAGTACTGTAAAAATGCAAATTCTCTACTTCTATAGTCATTATTACTGTTTAATCTCAGAAATCAAAATGTGCTGTGAATATAGTGGAGGAACTGCTGTAAATTTACAGCGACGTTTTACAGTGTATACTGTACAAGCCTGACCCTGCAGGTACGCTCTTTGAGGTATCGTATGTTATGCCATTGTAGATCTATGCGTCCCCTTAGACTGGTATTGGATGGATTGATTTTAGGCCATCCTTCAGGTGCACCTTTAGAGGTGACCTTGGATAGAACCCAACCAAAGAAGGTTTAAAGGTTGAGTATACACATCATGGGGTTTTCTTTGGCAAAAACCTTGGTTCATATTCCCACCATAGAAGTGTTACACTGGCTCAGGTGAGATTTTGCCGTGTTATGTAAATGGTTATTTGGGCTCCCTTCAAGGTTGATATTTGTAAGTTGCAGTTGTCGTTATGTGGTGTGTTCGGAATAAGTCTTGTCTTATACTTGCCAAATGGGGGGCCTCCCCTTTACCCAAGAATTACATTAAAAAGTTTAATTAAGTTATATAAGATGAGAGAATATGAGTTTCGGGCAATTTCAAGGCTAATTTTCATATTTTGGGCTAGTATCTTAGTAATTATGAATTATAGAATGACATATTCAGTAGTAAAATGGTTTAACATATTAATATAAGGTGCCCCTCATAATTATGCGAACATTAAATCTTCTCATATTTTTCCTCTTTCATATTAAACGAGTTTAGCCGCGTATTTTGCCAACTCAATTTTGGGTTGTACGGGCTCATAAGTTAGATACACAAACTTCCACTTTGCCCCAAAACTAACAAATAATATGGATATCATAAATCTTTAGACATGGTATGAAAGAGTAGTTGGACTACTCTTTCATAACATTTCTGAAGATTTATGCTGACCTGAAAATTACATGGTCTCCTATAGACCTTGTGCATATGTGGTCACGTGATCACTTTTTGGTGATCACCATGTGCATGGTAATCATAACCACATGGTTATGAAATAAATACAAAAGTTATCAATTCTCCCTACCACAGATAGCTGATTTTAAGTATGCTAAGCACCTGTAGGTTAATTTGGACTGATTTTGTCGACAAAACACTGAGAAATCTATAGAAAATATGCCAATATTTGCCATAGATCCATTTGTAATGTATTAATTTTCAAACCAACTTCAAAAACAATCGATATGTATGGATAAAAAATGAAAAAGTAGTTCATATTATTCTTTATCATCTTTAACCACAAATAATGCCAAGATTATTGAAAATTTCTATAGTTAAGCCTTGTGATTTGTCGACATATTACCCATGATGCACCTTGATCTAGGCTAGCCTGCAGGTAAATCACAGGAAATATGCTATCCATGGTAGGTAGAATTGTAATTGACAATGATTGTTGATTATGATTCAGTAACATTATTCAAAATAAATAAAGTAAAATGATATATCCTAAATGCATTAAAATTGAAAATAGGGCCTAATGATAGTTATTAATTGATCACCAATATGGCCGTCACCTTATTTTAAAGAGCTGTGACGTCACCTGCACAACGTCTATAGGCCTATCCTTGTTCCTTGATTTTTCTTGATTTTGTGTGCATGGTATAGGCCTATTGCTGAAACCAAATTAGAGTACTTGATACCTCCCTGGTAGTCAAAGTATTCGTTGTTAGATATTGCCGTCCCTGCCGAGTGGAGGTGGGGGAGAGAGTCCCAGGGGCGGATCCAGAGTCAGTGCTTGGGGGGGGGGGGGGGGGGGGTGGCAGCAAATCCTGACCCCTCTTATAAAGATGAAAAATAAAAACACTAGATTTACATAGATCTTCAGAGTTCTAATTCTAAGATGTCAAAATTTTGTCCTCTGGGTCGAGGGGAGCTATTGCCCCATTTGGGCAATTGCCCCATTTGCCCCTCCCTCCTGGATCTGCCACGCCTGAGTGGTTCTCGTGAGTATTAGAAAAGCCCACAAAGTGTGGCGCGAAAATAGTAGTTCCAAATCGTTCCGCCAGATGTCAGCACTATAATAGTTTGTCTGCTTTCCGCCAGATGTTGACCCCGCTTCTCGTGACGTCAGAGTTGAAGGTCGGGGCAGGTGCTTCCCGTCCCCGGCGCCGGTCTCTCTCACGCGGGGACTAAACAGACAGGATGGCCGACTACCACCGACCCAACGCCAAGACGGTGCAGGAGCTCCAGGACATCGCCAACAAGATCAGAATCCATAGTATCAATGCTACACAAGCCAGTAATTCTGGGTGAGTCATTTATTGTTGTTTTTTCAGCCCGTCATCATCGTTTCGGCCGCGATCAGACCGGCCCACTTGAGGAGGCGTGGTGCCCCCTTGTTGGCCATGACTGCATGGAATGACAAAGCAAGAAATGATAATGTTCAAGTTTTAGCTTACAAGTTGGTTTTCCATTCCGTCTTCACTAAATATGATTTACTTTTAAATCAAAGAATTTGTTATGAATGTAATAGAGCGTGTTACCAAGCCTATGCAAGAAGGTTTGACCCTGACTCTGTTATCCCTCTGTTATTTTGTGAATGCATTATTTATGTCATGAATAGAATAAAAAATCGGACACGGATGGCGGCCCCTCTTTCTGTTCAAATTATTGAACTACCCTTTTCATTTTTTTTTGTTAGGTAGGGAGTTTGACACAGCGACAGTGACTGGCAAAAGAAAGAAATAGAAATCCATAAATCCTTTGGTCATGGCTTGCTCCACTCCCAGTCCCACTCCCAACCTTAAACTACCCAAGCCTAGACTTTGTCTATGCCTATGGGCTAAAAGGGGGGTATGGAGTGGGGGCGTGTCGAATTTAAAAAACGGCCCTGTCGCCGGTTCCTATATCATAGATGTCCCATGTCGAATTTAAGAAAAAGGCAATGTCATTTGTCCTTTGTTTTCCATGTCGCGTGTTGAATTAAAAAAACGGCCATGTCGCCCTGTCAATTTTAAAGGTCTACACCCATCTTAACCCTTTAGAAGTTTAGTTTAGTGACGGCCCCATAGGAAATCGATCATATATAGATGATGTCACAGCCCTGTGAGATAATCTGTGAGAGTGGATTCACACTCCTAACAAAAGCTTATTTGTCTTTTTATATTATCCCTGTAAGGGCCTGTATGATAATTTGAGTCTAATTCTGCTTAAAATATACATCAGTTAAGAGTTTTGTACAATATTTAGGATTTCTATTTTCTCCTTTGCGTTTCACCTTTAAGGACAGTGTGTTTATGTTTGTCCTATTTTGTAAAAGAAAAAAAAGAAGAAAACGGGGAAAAAAATGAATATGCAGATCAGCCTGGTGGAGTACGACATGGCCTTGGGGTAGTTAGTAGCTATTATACAGAGACAGGTGTGAGTGGAGGCGGTCACTCGCTGTGGATCCACAGGATCTTTCTTTTCATTGCAGGTAGAGTGCTATGAATACTATAGAACTCGGTCCGCAGGAGAACGCAGTCCAGGAGAACGCGGTCCTCTGGAGAACTCGGTCCACTGAGGCTGGAACAGTTTTTCTATGGAAAGCAAACTAAATATATAACCCTCTCTTCTAATAATCACTAGGGTTCATACCTGAAAGGCTAACTCATCCCTACTCCACAGTTTGTGGATTGGGAAGGGCCAAAAGGGTATTGGACCAAGTTCTCTGTTCAAATTATTGAACTACCCTTTTCATTTTTTTTTGTTAGGTAGGGAGTTTGACACAGCGACAGTGACTGGCAAAAGAAAGAAATAGAAATCCATAAATCCTTTGGTCATGGCTTGCTCCACTCCCAGTCCCACTCCCAACCTTAAACTACCCAAGCCTAGACTTTGTCTATGCCTATGGGCTAAAAGGGGGGTATGGAGTGGGGGCGTGTCGAATTTAAAAAACGGCCCTGTCGCCGGTTCCTATATCATAGATGTCCCATGTCGAATTTAAGAAAAAGGCAATGTCATTTGTCCTTTGTTTTCCATGTCGCGTGTTGAATTAAAGAAACGGCCATGTCGCCCTGTCAATTTTAAAGGTCTACACCCATCTTAACCCTTTAGAAGTTTAGTTTAGTGACGGCCCCATAGGAAATCGATCATATATAGATGATGTCACAGCCCTGTGAGATAATCTGTGAGAGTGGATTCACACTCCTAACAAAAGCTTATTTGTCTTTTTATATTATCCCTGTAAGGGCCTGTATGATAATTTGAGTCTAATTCTGCTTAAAATATACATCAGTTAAGAGTTTTGTACAATATTTAGGATTTCTATTTTCTCCTTTGCGTTTCACCTTTAAGGACAGTGTGTTTATGTTTGTCCTATTTTGTAAAAGAAAAAAAAGAAGAAAACGGGGAAAAAAATGAATATGCAGATCAGCCTGGTGGAGTACGACATGGCCTTGGGGTAGTTAGTAGCTATTATACAGAGACAGGTGTGAGTGGAGGCGGTCACTCGCTGTGGATCCACAGGATCTTTCTTTTCATTGCAGGTAGAGTGCTATGAATACTATAGAACTCGGTCCGCAGGAGAACGCGGTCCTCTGGAGAACTCGGTCCACTGAGGCTGGAACAGTTTTTCTATGGAAAGCAAACTAAATATATAACCCTCTCTTCTAATAATTACTAGGGTTCATACCTGAAAGGCTAACTCATCCCTACTCCACAGTTTGTGGATTGGGAAGGGCCAAAAGGGTATTGGACCAAGTTCTCCAACGGACCAAGTTCTCCTTTGCTGAGCTCTCCTGCGGACCGAGTTTTCCAGTTGCTGAAGGCTACACCCCCTTGGGCAAGTTGCTGAGTCAAGCCAGGCAAAGCAGTGCCAGTCAGTGAGTCTGCTATTGATAAATCGTAGACAGAACAGCAGTCTGGCTTGAAGATCTTATTCTTTTTTTCCTTTTTTTTGGGCAATTCCTCAAAGAGCATCCCACCGTCGGCACCGATCAGATTTCCGGCATTCATGTTGAATTATATCGTGCGTATGAAAATCTGTGCATAGCTGGAAGGACATCACTAAAAAAGTATTCCCTCGACAGCAGAATTATGTATCTAGGATAAATGTGCAACCGGTGTTCCGGAAACTGTTAAGGACATAAATGGTTAGCATTAGGGTGGTTATTGTAGTGTAACTTTTCTTGGTGCCAGTAGCGTCGTTCAGCAGGCCTTTATTGTTAAGATACACTTGTCAGTAGCAGGGTGCAGTATGTATTCATTGTTAGGCTGGACATTGTCATGGCAAAAGGTGGCATTCTGCCACGGGGACCTTAGTAATAGAATACAAACATCTTCCAATGTGATGGCTTGGTTAAAGCATAACCGGGAACTTCCTTGAATTTGGAGGGAAGTTCTGGTCGAAATATTAAAATCAGACAAGGTAAAAAAGATTATTGAATATGTCAGTGAATATAATTTATGCTCATAGAAACTCCTTTAATAATTCAAAGGGGATACTGAGGTATAAAAAGTGTAGCACTTCTGAACGAAAATCAGAAGTATCAAAACTAATTGTTGCCAGTATCGTACTCGATTCGATTCACTTTGGTATGCATGCACTTCCTCATCCATGCAGGATCTTTAAAATGAACGTGTTTTAAAACTCGTAATGTAAAACGTTCATTATTGTCAACCTTCCCATTCACAGATAATACAAGTGAAGTCGGCCATCTGATTAAGGCCCGATATTTCGAAGCACCTTACCTTTAAACGTCTGGATGTAGCTCGCCTTAAATACATTTTCCTTAATTTCTAAGGAACACATGGATATTTCGAAACGCCTTAGCACCTTAAAAGTTTAAGGTCCCTGCACATCCTTACATTGTAAATATCGGGCCCAAATAGCCCCAGGGGCACGTTGCATATCTTTTTGCTCCTTTTGGATTTAACAAGGTTAAATCCATTTCACGATAAATCCACTCACCCTGGTCCTGTTGCGGAAGCAGTGGATTTATGGGAGGGTGGATTTAAGGTTAAATCTACCTTAAATCTCCCTTAACTCCCCATACTTGGGGTTGGTGTAGAGTTACCATGGATTTACCGGGGAGTTATCAGTGAGTTAACCTATTTACTAGACTTGTCTATGCCCATATTTGGATATCACAAGCAGTCAGCAGAATAAAAAAGAAGCACAGGATTTACTGGAGTATTTGAGATTTACAAACAATGGTCCTATTTTCATACTTTTGGTGCATCTACAAAACCAAAAATTTGGGAATATACTCAATTCACAATCCTTAATAGATTATGGTAGTTTATTTTATGAAAATATGGTTAGATTAATAAATCTTGAACTTAAATCACACCCCTTTAGGTGTGATTTAAAAGGAAGGCTAAAACCACTGTTAACTCCTTGGATTTGCACTTTGACCTCTCATTAAATCCAGTGCACTCTCTCTGTGCAACACCCACTTTACTCCAATTTAAATCCATGGATATAAATCTGACCTTATGCAACAGTACAACAGGAGTTATGGTGAATATGCAACAGGAAAAGGATTTAACTTGGATTTAAATCTCGCCAAGCAAATATGCAACGGGCCCCTGAGCGAACTCAGCCCTCTGTTGCAGTCGCCCCAGAGTGAACTCGGCTCCCTAGTTCAGTTATGATAGAGTGAACTCAGCCCCCTGGTTCAGTTGCAATAGAGTGTGCCTGCTGGTTCAGTTGCAATAGAGTGAACTCAGTCTCTGGTTCAGTCACGCCAGAGTGAACTCGAACCCCTAGGTTAAACCCTGCCGGTGTGATCTTTTACCCTGCAGAACGCATTATATGCAAAGATTGAGGAAACACAGGGGGTCATTTAAGGTGAGCATTATTTGCAAGATTTAGGAAACTAGGAGAGGCATTTAATAAGGAGCGGATTATGTACAAAGATAAAGGAAATACAGAGGATTAATTCAGTGCTATGGGCTGTAGTAACATAGATACCCCAGCTGGCTTACTGTATAGGAGCTGAATGGCGGACATGTGATTAACGTTATCAAATTCAGGGTTCCCACGCAGGTCTTAAAAGGTCTTAAAAGGTCTTAAATTGATTTTCTCAAATTTAAGGCCTTAAAAAGGTCTTAAATTTGACAATTTTGAAGCTAGAGGTCTTAAAAAGGTCTTAAATTGAATTTTTTGAGAAGATGAAATTAAGTCACATTGACTATTTTAATTCCAACTTTCAAATAAGTACACTTACTTCAAATTTATGTCATACAATTTGTTCTGAAATTTTTCTTCGCACGCAGTCGATAGGTCTTATTTTTCCCGATTTTGGGTCTTAAAAAGGTCTTAAAAAGGTCTTAAATTGATTTTCAAAAATGCGTGGGAACCCTGAAATTAAAAAGCCCAAGTATTTACCCCCTATACGACGAAAAGGATTCACTCAACCGTAGAGCTGCAATAACCATGGGGCCGACTTCACGGTTCACCATGGGGCCAAATTCACAACAAACCTTCAAAAAATGTTGGGACCCATCTCTCATAAAAGGAAATAAGAGCTATTTGTGGTACCCTAGAATATGTACAATCTTTAGAATTGTAAGCTATGTGAATTGAAAAAAAGCGGGTGGGGGGAATGAAAAAAAACAGAAAACACTTCTTGATGTATACTAAGTGCTTTGACGACGCTCAGTTTGAGATGGAGAAGTGCCGATTGTGTGTTTTTATCACAGTATACAGGTGTCTACTCCACTCGGCCCTATCTCGCCGGTAGCAGCCAATGCTGATAGGACAGGTCACTCCAGTCGTCTAGGACGCCGTGCCCGTTGACCTGCTTTCAGTACGCTGTTTGTACAGCCCGGCGGTGGTGGACCCACAGTGTACACACGTCCTACTCCGGGAGGCCCCCACTCTACCCACTCTCACATATATATCATATTATACTTGATTTCAGTGCATGATCTCAAATCGAAAGAGTTGTTTTATAACCTGGAAGAGTACAAAATACATCTTGCTTATGGTTCAACAAACTGGAAAAAAAAGGGTTCCTTACTTATATCAAAACTTGATGAGGCATTATATCCATAACTTTTTTTTTTTTTTTTTTTTTTTAAGAAAAAACGGGCTTTGAAAGTCATGTCCGTTTGATCAGGCGACTTTAATAATGTCGTTTATGTCTGTGATAACACCAGAACTATGAATTTAACAATTACCTCTCGCCTCGTCAAACGTATTCTATTTTTAACGGTGGAAATAAGAAGGGACCCGCGTTCTCGAGCCTCATAAAGATGTCTTGCCACAATGCTGCAATGGGACACAGCCTTTATTTTTAAAGTAACGATGAAGATGAGATTGAAAAGTGTTTTTTTTATATGGCATTCATAAGTCTTTTTGATAAAGTTCCCTTATTCCCCGCAGTTCCATTACATGTCGGCTGATGTACCACGTTTGTAGCACAATCAAAAGCGTATTTTGGTCTCCATAACGAAATTTGGATACAATGAAACACATGGTAGCCAGTACATGGGGGTACATTCATGTACCTAACCGAGTAGTCATATATACTGATGGAATATCACAAAAGATCTGTTTCCAGCCTGAGATAATCGCCCTGATAGCACTAACAAGCTGCAGGGGAGCAGACAGGCGTGTCGGCAAGGTCTGGGATAACTCCCTCATATTGATTCCCTCGAGTTGCCCCCTAATTTAATGAACAGTTCACCAGTGAAAGATGTGTTCGGATATATACACAATGGACAGATGTTCGGCCACATTTAACCACGTAATTATTAATAGGCAATGAGTTCTGGGGAAAAAAAGTACAATATCCTGCTGAAATACGAAAAAAGGCGCAACCACAGATTATGAAAAATGGTTAATAAGTTAAGCGCCCATGGTGTATCAGGGGAGAGGCTTGTATTTTTTTATTTTTTTTTATTATTATTTTTTTTGTTAATGACCATTTTGCTATCTTTCATCAAAGCTTTCAACTGACTATTACTTTTTCTCTGAACATTTGCATTCCACACGACACCCGTATAACTGTTTCGCATGAAGTAATTAGTAACAAGAATATGAAATATTCATTCATACCTGTTGATTATATCGCATGATGCATTTTCCCTGAGCTTTTTGTGGTGATGTTCCTGTACATATTACCTGCCAGAATCGGCGGATCCATGGACCTACACATTCTTATTTCAATAAGTTGTTGTATTCTTTAAAGCGACCACAGAACAATGATAACATCAATTGAGTTACACTTCACAACTTCATTTGTCCACATACTTTTTTTTCTTCTAAAACTATCTGGGCGATACAATAAAGTTGCATGGTTATACAGATGTAGTAGAATTATGATTGAAACTGCTGAACTATTGTTTAATAATTCTAGTAAAAACTGTTCTACGTGGAATGGGAGTACCTGTTGGATTACCAAAACAAAATGTCTTTTAATTAAGGACATTTTGGTGGCAAATACATGAATAGCTTAATGACTTATTCCCTTACTCTAAAATAAATGTTAAATGAATGATTTAACTATTCTCCTTGGGAATAGCTTGATCATTCAGAGGGACAGTATCGTCCATGACAACGCAATACTTTGATAAGTTGTAACAGAATTGTTTTGGCGCCCAATAGATGTATATATTATCCGGTGTTATGTTCTTCTGTATCAAGAGCCTTACCGAGCTCTAAAATCTGAGTTGGTTCCAAGTAGATAAAAAATGAATCCAACAAGTTCTGAGGGGATTCTAGATGAGAATTTGCACCAATTTGTTGTTTTTACTAATAGTACTAGTACTGTGACCTAACCATTTCCATATCTGAGGGGTCCCAGACACTAGGCACAGCACTCTGTGACGTGATCAATGACATCGTCATATAATAATCATATCCTAAAAAAGCGAAACATTGCACCAGTTGTTAAACTTGGAGGCGACATCCCTATCTGCTCGGTGTCGATGTAGGTTCATTTTACAAATTTGGTCCTTGACTCAAAATCCAGGACATGAGCAATAGAAATAAGTAAGACACCGTTACATAATTGTCAAAAGAAATGTTAAACTTATTCTGTAATGTTTTTTCGTTCCCAGGCATCCCACGTCATGTGCGTCATGTGCCGAGATTCTCTCAGTGGCCTTCTTCAACGCCATGAAGTACCACGTGAAGGAGCCGAGGCACGCGGCCAACGACCGCTTCATCATGTCTAAGGTGGGTGGGCAGTGAAAAGTGGAGTACATTATAACATAGAACTATATGTTATGTATCTCTATGGTTATTAGGGCCGGTGAGCCAGTTAGACGTTTGAGTCTGTTCTGGTCATTTAAATTTCGCGGGTCACCGCCCTTTAGGACATAGACTTGGGTGAAGAGTACTTAGAGTCACTTTGTTGAAAGGACCCCCCGGAGCGCATAGCGTTTTTCTTACCATATTTTGGCGATCGATTCTGGGCTTAAATCCAAGCATTTGGGCTTATTTGGGCTGATATTCATATCAATTGGCATCTCTAGAACAAGCAGGAATAGTTAAAATCGTCCAAATTGCGCCAAATTAGACATATTAGCGCGAAATAAAATCCGGTTAGATCGGCGGTAGTCGGGTATCTTCGGCATTCTCCATGTCCGCTTTCAATCGGAGAAGAAGGGATCTGGGTCAATCTCTGAATATTCATCAGGCTATGCAGACCTATTTTACCGTGAAATCGATCCTTCTTTCGGGCCTATTATATATGGAGGGGTAGATTTGGATACATAGATGACCAAGTCAAGGTCCAATAATGAATAGATTGCGAAATAACGCGTCTAAACGCGAAAACATCGCACTAATTTCTTGGTATTCCTTCGCGTCGACCCGGTGAACAATCCAGGTCAGACCGCTCCACACTGTCACTCGGCCGGGTGCAAGTGCCCCGGTCGGACGTTATCGGGGGGGGGGGGGGCTCCTCTTTCGCCGCCTGGATACCTGGATTACGGCGGTATCTGATGCTTTCAATATATATATTTTGGAGTCTGGACCCCCTTAAACGCATACAACGCATTGACAATTCATGCGTGATTCATGCGTTCGTATCGAAGGCAAAACATTGGATCATTCGGACACGTGGAGGCACTGTCACTGCTGTCATGGCGTCAACCCCTCGCCGGGTTATCTCCCCATCACGCCTGCATCGATACATTGAACTCAGGAAACCAGGATGACATTAAACGCATCAATTGTGGAGGATATACGCATTGAAACGCATTGAGGACTCCAGGCCTTAACGGTTAGTTTATATCTTTTTTCCAGCATTTGAAATCTAGGCCTAAACTCGGCTAGAGGCCTAACACGCATTGGTCGGAGACTGGCAATCTCAAAAATAATTATTTAGACCTTATTAGGCCTATCAAAATGAAATTCATGTATATATCTATGTTCTCATATATGTGAGGGTCCTATTTATCATTTAGTTTGATCATTTTAGGCCTGGAAACGCTTGCAAGAATATTTTACAGATGGTATGAAAAAATGACTGGACTCAGATAGGCCTAAGCCCGACCTCCGACACTGTCAATGTATTATGGCGGCTCCGAAAGCAATCATTTATGATCAAAAGATTAAATTATTTGTTGAATTGTCACTATAGTGTCACTTTTTCTTACCTACCATCAAAATATTCAATCTGAACTTTAATATGTCTAGGCCTAAGTCACTGTCAGTGTCTGAATCATTCCCATTCAATGTTAAAACATAGGCGTCACACTGTCAATAAGTTCTCCGGTGCTGTCAGTGTCACACAGATTTAAGATTTAAATGATTCAAAGATCAAATAATTTGTGAAATTGTCACTATAGTGTCATTTTTCCAGACCTACCATCAAAATATCTGAATCATTAATATCTCAATATCTAGGCCTAAGCCCTCTCCATTAGATCTTGGGATACACCGGCCCCTAAGTGCCTACAGCACTTATAACTTGATCAATTAAATCAATGGCGCTTTTGATCTAGTAACAAGTAATACGTGCAAACTCAGCTGTTCCGTCAGGTGTATAAAGAATGTGATATGTCAGGCTCAGTGGTTAAAGTGAAAGATGGTTCGTTTTGTATAATATGTTTCCAGATTGTAAGTGGAATGTCGAGTTTTTTTGGGACAAACATATTAATTTATGATGAAAACAACGACCATCTAGGCTCTTTGTTAAGTCTAGGCCCAAAACCTGAACTGTCAGGGAGAAATCTGTTTACTACTGACGAAACATGCAGATATCACAAATATGGATAACCTCATAACTTTTTCAATATTCATTGACTCACAAAACAGTAAGCGAATAAAATAAAGTTAGGAATGTTTATGATCTAACGAAAAATGAAAGTAATCCAGGATCCTTCCCAGCGGACCCATTGTTTAGATTCTTCAGCACATCTCGGGTGCCGTGAGATTACATGGAGGCGTTCCGCTTCACTGGTAAAATACGTGATATATTCATGGCCTCGTTCTGTGTTTCTCCTTGTGTACCGTGATATATTTAAGTATACATGTATTATCTTGGGATCATTGATACATTGACTCGTCAAGCAATGAGCCTATTTACTTTTAAATCTGACATGTTTTAACTGTCCGACTATTTATTATATAGAAGGATATCCGATGGTAAGTTCATGAACGTCAGACATAATGTTTGGCACTTTAGAAAGGTTTTCACTGCATATACAACGTTTTGCTTTCCTTGTTCCAGGGCCATGCCTGTCCGGCCCTGTACGGCGCCTATGCCGAGACCGGCCTCTTCCCAATCAGCGACCTCCTCAAGCTGCGGAAAATCGACAGTGACCTGGAGGGCCACCCCACGCCGGTACGACTCGTCAACTCACTATGAAAAAAAACCATAAATTATTTCATATTTAAGAAGTTTTTTCCTAAAGATATCCAAATTTGATATAAACATAGCATGAAGTCAGATCTCATGTTTTCTATTTTAATATCATTCTTGAATAAGTAGAATAAATATGCATGTTGGAATTCTTGAATGGGAGTTCTTCAGTGAATATACATCCCCATCCTATGTGTGGATTGAAAGGAGCCTGATCGTACTTTTATTTTGATGGTTGCAGAGACTTAACTTTATTGATGTAGCGACCGGATCGTTGGGTCAAGGTCTGAGCTGTGCGGCTGGCATGGCCTGGGTGGGGAAGAACGTCGACAAAGCCGAGTAAGTCAGGTCTTGCCAACTTAATTTAAAGTAATTTAAGGTAAATTAGCTAACCTCATTCAAAGGTAAATTAGCCACGTTTCAATATAATGTTTGTAAGTACATTGTATCGTACCTTAACCTGCATGACTTCAGAATGTGTGGTAAATGTAATTGGCCTGAATTGCTCTTTGCCTCGTTATTCACATTGTAAATGGTGTATATTGCCCGTATGAATTGAGTGATGTAGAGTAGTCCCCTATGCAGGAGTCCCCCTCCTAAGTAAACTTATCTCAGAATCCTGATGGAGACTGTAAAAGGTCGAAACAATGTCATATCGCAGGGTTCCCACACAGGTCTTAATTACAGTCGGTTTACCAACTCGCTACAAAATCAGGTACACAAGTGATCCAATGTGAGGAAATGTCTATGAAGTAAGAATTTCATTGATAAAATGCATATGGATAATAATAATTTGCGTTATTTGTTGGGCTATTCAGGTGAATTTTAGTTAGTGCCGTCCAAGTTATTCTGTATGGGACAAAATTGTTCTACCTTTGATAATCCCTCATATGGGTTACTTAACAATAACATGGCTACAATTTCTGAACGGGTTACACTGTACCCTAATTTACAAGATAAGTCTAATCAGTTACGGAATATGGACCCATAAACAAAATATTTCCATTCCTGCCTTCCACTTTTCGTGATCGCTATCTGCAGTTACCATATGTACTGTCTCATCGGTGACGGGAAGAGTGCCGAGGGCTCCATCTGAGAGACCCTCTCCTTTTCCAAACACCCCCAAGTACCTTTAATAAGCTGCTCATAATCTATACTTCCAGTTACCGTGTGTACTGTCTGATCGGTGACGGGGAGAGTGCCGAGGGCTCCATCTGAGAGACCCTCTCCTTTTCCAAACACCCCCAAGTACCGTTAATAAGCTGCTCATGATCTATACTTCCAGTTACCGTGTGTACTGTCTGATCGGTGACGGGGAGAGTGCAGAGGGCTCCATCTGGGAGGCCCTCTCCTTCTCCAGCCTCTACAAACTTGACAACCTAGTCGCCATCTTCGATGTGAACCGGCTCGGGCAGAGTGAACCCACTGCCTTCGCACACGACATGGACATTTACAAGAACAGGCTAGAGGCCTTTGGGTAAGAGGCTAGAAAATACAATTTGTTAAAAACAATTAAATAAAAGAAAAAAGGTTTGGTGGATTGTTCAACCTTAAATCTACCAGCAAGTGACACTTCATTGCCCTACTGTGTGTCATGACTTTCGGGAGTTTTATAATAAGATATTCTTAGGCATCAGGATAAACCAGCTCAGCTGCGGCATTCACTGTTTCGTTATATTGATAATTGTCAGATTGTGATTAAGTGAATAATACCTATTTTAATTGTTTTTACTCTCTTAATTAGGAGTTCTTATTCTTCTCATGTTCCATCGCTTGCATCCTTGTATTGTCAACACAAACAAATGTACAAAAGACAAGATAAAAGCATAAAGAACAAAAATGGGAAGGGAACAAATTTATTGCAATACTTATTTAGGGGGAAGTAAAACTTCGATAGATATTGCACGTTAAAAACGTCAAGTAGGATAGACCTTAAAAAGTATCGAAACCTGGAATAAAACAAAATACATTGCCAACCTCTGCTACCGTCAGCTGGAACACGCTGGTCGTGGACGGACATGACGTCGAAGCACTTGCCAAGGCTTTCCACAACGCCACCACAGTGAGCGGCAAGCCCACCGCCATCGTCGCCAAAACCTTCAAGGGCAAGGGTTTCCCCGGTAAGTGGTGCATTTCAAAAGATCCAGTTAGCGTTGCTATTCATATTGCAAAGTCAGAACTTTTCGACAGTTGTTCCATGGAGTCGTAAAGAAGGCTGTTTTTATATGTCGACTACACTTTTTAATAGGTTTAACAGTCGTTTGCATAAGAATCAACCCTTTTAAATCATTGTGCACACAAACCTGCAGTGTGCAATGTCTCTAATTCGTTTTAATTTTGACAGATTACTTACGTCTTTACAGTTAAACCGTCACTTTACTTATTTCTGCATATTCCATTAATGTTTTTTACTATAGTTTATCACATTTTAAAGACGGCATATTTTCCCATGTAAAAAAAAAAACAGGTTAAATCAGTGGAGAGGTACGTTATAGAGATTGAGACATATACATTGAAATTCTATGTCGCTATAGGTATCGAGGACATGGAGGGCTTCCACGGCAAGCCCCTGGGCGGTAAGGCCGAGTCGGTGATCGCCCACATCGAGGCCCAGATGAACAACAAGAACGGACACGGCCTCTGCCCCAGCTCGCCCACCAACAACCTGGAGGCGGCCGACATCTCCAACATGAAGATGTCGGAGCCCCCGGCCTACAAGAAGGGAGACAAGGTAGGGCTGGAACTGAATATCTTAGCGCAGGTCAAGTTTATGTTCAAAACATAGCACTGAAAATTAAATCATGTCTGCTATGTGGTGAAAGAAACAAGTGGTATGGAGTGTGACTAGTCTTCCCTGAAACAATTGTCGTGGTTGCATCGGCGAATCCACAATTGTTTTTCCTCATGTAGAAAAGATTAAATCTTTTAAAATGTCGTCAATAAAAACTGTATTTGTTTTGCCTAATAAGTGATATGTGTGCCGCTAGTTTACTGAAGGGATGGCCTGTATGTATATTTCTAGGTCGCGCCCCGTTTGGCGTACGGTGTCGCCCTGGCCAAGCTGGGAAAGGCCAACCCCCGTGTAGTAGCCATGGACGGGGACACCAAGAACTCCACATTCTCTGATAAGTTCAAGGTAAGATCTATATTGACATTAATACGTGAAATCGATTATTAGAAATTACCTACGGAAATGTCATCTTCCTTGAATCTGCCACTTATCGAATTGAGAAATAACACTTACTTCGAAAGCAAACTCAGGGTAAAACCCCTTTGAGGGAAGAAAACACACAATAAAAACGATGGTCTAGAGGAAAGGATTGATACTTTGTGAACTTGCTCGTTGGGTATTGACCTATTTATGTCCCAACATGTGACACCTAACCATAACTTGTACTGTGATCTACAAGTCTTTCTGATGATACTTTGCAGGCCGTGTGTAACGACCGTTACGTGGAGTGCTTCATCGCCGAGCAGAACCTGGTGGGTGTGGCCATCGGCGCAGCCTGCAGGGACCGGACGGTGGCCTATGTCAGTACCTTCGCCGCCTTCCTGTCGCGCGCCTACGACCAGCTCCGGATGGGCGCCGTGTCCATGACCAACGTCAACTTCTCTGGCTCCCACTGCGGAGTTTCTATTGGTAAATTCAATACAAGTTTCTGGGTTAAGATAAACGCTGCAATAAATCCCACAATAAACATGCTTTTAATGGCTACGTTGACGGCTATTTGATAGTTTTGGACAAGTAATAGTTGTGTAGTATTCCAAACAAACTTTTCGGGTCTTAAGTGCTAAATATTCAACTCTTTCAACCGTCTTCTAGAGAGATTCCGTTATTCCTACATTTGTAAGATCGCCTACTTTTGGGTTATTTTGGATTATACAACAGATTTTTCACACATAGCTGTAACATCTGTTTTTGAAGATTTTGTTGTTAGCTGAAGCTATTCAAATACACATTCATTGTCAGGAATCTACTCCTAAAGATTAATTTCTTCTCCTAGCTGCGTCTGGAAAAAAAAGTAAATATGTTTTCTACTTTTTCATCGGTCAAGAGGGGCATCTGTGATATTTATAAGTGTATGTATACACTGACTTGTGACTCGTGTCCTCTATAGGTGCGGACGGCCCGTCGCAGATGGCGCTAGAGGATCTGGCCATGTTCAGGGCCATCCCCGGCTGCACCGTCTTCTACCCGTCAGACGCCGTCTCCATGGAGAGGGCCGTGGAGCTGGCGGCCAACACTAAGGGCATGTGCTTCATGCGCTCCTCCCGCCCCAACCTGCCCGTCCTCTACGACAACGACGAGGAGTTCATCGTCGGCAAAGCCAAGGTAACGTCATGCATATAAAACAAAATCTGCACTCTTTAAAATGGTCCGGGAAAACTAGGCTTGCTATTTTTAACTCAAAGTTAAGATTAACATAAAAATCAGCGGACCATCAACACATGTACAGTATACCTGAAGCAGAAAATCCAAAAGAAGTCGGTTTTCATATCAATTTGATTAACCCTTCGAACTTTTAACTCTCAGATTTATTTTTTTTTAATTGCTATCTCCGAATTTGTTGTAGAGAATACACATGTTCTTTGAAAATTGTTTCGGAAACATCGAATAATATTAAACAAATGCTGTCTTTTGTCATGTAAGCGATTTCTTGGGGAAGGAAGTGGGTGTATTTCCCTAAGCATTTTTAACTGGAAAACAGGACATTTGGATGACCCCTGCACGGAATTGTGCCCAAATGCTCCACAGGACGACAATGGGAGATACACTGTTTGAAGTGTATCCTGTATGAATAAATAATAATGATAATAAAAAAAGCCTCACTAAAGTTTCCTTTGTGTTGTTCAGATCGTGCGTCAGAGCGACAACGACCAGCTGACGGTGGTCGGGGCCGGAATTACTCTGATGGAGGCCATGAAGGCGGCCGAGCAGCTCGCCGGGGAGGGCATCAACGTGCGGGTGGTCGACCCGTTCACCGTGAAGCCCATGGACGCCGACACCCTGCTGCACTGCGGCAAGGCCACCGGGGGACGCGTGCTCACCGTGGAGGACCACTACCCCGAAGGTAAGGGGCTCGGGTTATCATAAACTTATGGTATCGATAAACCTTTATACGGGGATGTCAGTTTTAAGATTTTTACATGATTTCCGATTTTTCCCACGTCACCAGCTGAGTTAATAATTTTTAAATTTGATTTCGATTTCCTAACATTTGAAGATAATTCCTCTTTTTTCTGCTGTTCCAATTTTTGATGCCTTGCGCTATCCAATGATATAATCATATAAATGTAATGTAAGTAAGGCATCAAAGGAGGCATACCGGATTTGAATTGCTCTTTTGTTGTTGTGCACTGGGGCATGTAATTGGGCTATTAGCGCCTCCCGCTTCCCCCTCCCCCTCCCTTTCCCCCTCCCCATGTCTCCTCTGCCCCTCAGGTATTCACCTCTCTTCTCATTGGTCACTTGTGGTGGTAGTACTAGAAGTAGGAGGGGTAAGATGTATGATTGACATGCGACATACAGGATCCCCACCTCCTATGGGCCACTGGTAGTAGTTGACGTGTGGCGTCACGGATGAATAGCACTGGGGCTGACCACTGCAGTGGGGAGTTGGAGGGGGGGTGTACTAGTGGAGTGGACGGGCAGGCTCATGCACGGCAGTGGTGGGGAGGGGCAGGGAGAGGTGGAGCGGTCTAGCACCACGGCCATTGTTTACCTCTCAAATTCCGCAAGGCATCTTCGGCCGGCACCTTCAGCCGGCCGAAAATCTTCAGTTTTCTAGTTTCATTATCCCTGACTTGCATCCATGCCTACAGACTTATATTCTAATTTCAGTATGGAAAAATACATAATAAATTACGTGTATAATGTCAATGTTTTTTAAATTTATTACGGAAATAAACAAAAACTATACATTTTAAATACATAATATTTAAAACACTCATTTCAAATTTGTGAACAGTGTGTTGGTAATAGTAGCATCACGAAGTAAATATTGAATAGAAATTCTTGTTAATTGTGTCCAGTAGCCACAAACAGTACCCTTGCCCCCTCCTTCTAACTGTCGACCCTTCCCCCTTACAGGTGGTATCGGCGAGGCGGTGTGCTCGGCGCTGAGCGAACACAAAGACGTCAGAGTGATGAAGGTGGCCGTCAACTCGGTGCCCCGCAGCGGCACCCCCGAAGAACTACTCGCCATGTACGAGATAGACGCCGCCGGCATCGTCAAGCACGCCCGGGCCCTCCTCAAGGCTTAGACCACCAAAGACAGTGAAGCTTAGGATGACATACACATCCAACTGTGAACAAGTGTACCGTTAGATCGTCTTATTTCATTATTCGTTCATAAGATAAAATGGATTTGGAACAAGTTGTAAAACAAAGTCTAGAAGTTTATGTTCAGGTATTGGAAGTACCGATATTATGTACTTTTTATTTTTACCAATGTCTGGTAAGCCTGTTTTCAGGAATTGAGATTTTCGTGAAAGTCGGGACCAATATAGTTTAAAAAGCTACTCTACTTGTATTTATCATGTGACGTGTTCACCTACAAGGAGGCACAAGTAAAATTGTCGACGAGGTTAGAGGCACAGGTAGATGGATACAGCTATCTTTGTTCTTGTCCATTCCAACACTTATTTTTGGTCTGCTTAGTAGACTGTGAGAGAGGATCAATGTACCCATCGTTGTGTACGCGTTCAGAAACGTAACGTTGTTGATATCTGCCACTTCATGTTTTCCGGTAAGGCCGACGATCTCGTGTAGGGATTATAGACAACTTACTGACAGACGTTAAGGAAATAAAACTGTTCAAGTAATGATGTGGTTTTGTCACTTTCTATGCTTCTTTGAATTCTGTTAACTAGAGTTCGCTCTAATGAGCTGCCCCATCTTCACATTCGTCCCGAAGAGCACGAGTATCGCCGCCTTTTTTCATTTCAAAACTTAACCGGCAATATATTAATCAAATTCATGAGCCATTACATGTGAAATAGATGAAGTTCAGAAACTTTCAAAGTTGCAATGAAGATTTGAGGGATCATACCCATTACATGCTTTTGAAATGTGCAGGACGCAGTGCATTTGTGATACGTACAGCACGAGGGCCTGGATTATTTCAAGTATACCCACAGCCTGGATCTAACTACCACATAAACCACGGGACCTGCCTGCCTGGGCAACTCGCCATACTCTTGCAGGGGCTAAGTTAAACTTTTTCATGTACCTTATTTAATATTCATCGAAACCACAAACAGTAAATTAGCGAAATGATAATCTAAATCTTGTACATGAGACCCATATATCAGAATTTTGATGTTATCATGTTGGTTAATTTAATTACCTACAAGTATTTTGTCCCGTAGGGCAGACGTGACGGTACCACTGTGGCGCCGTGAGATTACATGGAGGCGTTTCGCTCCACTGGTGGAATACGTGATATATTCACGGCCCCGCTTTATTGTTCTCCCTGCCTACCGTATTACAAGGGGAACTGAACTGAAATCTAACGAAATTGGAAATCTTACGTCGCTCTTCATCATGTTCTGATATAACTCTTCCAAGTACGAATTCCCATCCGCTTTCCCCATCTCATCTATATTCACATTTTAATGATATTTTAGTAAAATGCTTAGTTCAAGCTGCGCCGGCGAATGTTCATTTTGAATAAAGAAAATGCTATGGAAGGTGATGAACCTAGCAAATGTACTACTTTGTTAATGTAGCTTACGTTTCATGAAAATTCGATCAAACATCTAATTTGAGTATATTTATGTTGAAATATTCATTTTACCAACTTTTGCTATAGGCTTAACAGAAATTTCAACAACGTAAGTAAGGTGTTGCTTGAATTAGTGGTTTTATGTGATAGTCGTTCTCTATGGATAGGTGGATAGTTTGGGAGTAATTGGAGCGTGACTTTTGGCTTGGTTGTGAACCCTCAGTCTCTCGTGTCGAAGAGGTTTATGTCTGACTAATACCAATTTTCTGTTGAGGACACTTAAATAGCATCGAAGGTTAATGATTTTCTTAACATTTCAGGAAAACGAAAATATTCACATAAAAGACTCATTCTTTTATTGTCAAGATGCCAACAATGTCCGGTTACAATTACATTGCTACATGACATTAATCATTGTCAGGATGCCAACAATCTCCTTTCACAATTACGTTGCTACATGACACTGATCACACAATTTACAAACATTTCAGAAATCAAGGCTCTATTAATAATATCAATTTTAGGGTGTATAAATTAAAAGAGGCCGGCAAAAGATTAATTTCTACTGGGTAGTTGCATTTCCATTACCACAAGGCTCCAACGAACCATGATGGCCTGGGGAGCTTTAATATGTCAAAATGATGGCGCCCACATTCCTGAATGCAGCCGTCCGCGGCTTGACTGGGAGCGACCAACAACGGTGGCGGTAGGTACTGGTACTTATTGTCTCCTAGTGGTGGATGTAGGTTTACTGCACATGCAATCTAGAGCTTGCCACCTGCTGCCTACTTCTAATCAACAAAATACTGACGCCAAAGTTTTAGACCCATGATAAGAGGAAGATTACTCGAAAATTTGTGTTTTGTCTATATAATTACTAAGGATCTAAGACTATCAGCACCCTAATTTCAATATATCTTCTTTATGACATATTCAAAGACAATCGGTGGGATTTCATTGAATTATTTAGGAATGTTTTATCATATCCCGCCTTCCCTACACACAGCCTTATCAGTTGTGGAGTTATGGAGTTGTCACCAAACAAACATAGTGGTGATAAGGCCCAGTGCCCAGTAAATGTGGGGTACCGAATCTGAGAATTAGAAGAAATCATCTTTAGAATTCTCATCATGACATTATTACACCGACCTGTAGAATTTGTTTTGAATCACGAAAAAGGGTAAATGCCCCATTGAAACCCTGTTAGAACACTATATCTCCAAGCAGATCGACAGAAGTAAATGACATTATGGAGGACAGTAGCTTTGACCTGAGACTACCTGGTGTAGATATATTTGAAAGAGGGAACATTCTCTATTTTAAACGACTGCTTACTCCGAGTGTCGAAACAAGATCAGGTCACTATGCGACCCGGGGAACAAATGAAATTTGGGTTCTAATAGCACTTTTCGTAAATTGTTGTAAAATTAAAGCTAGCTTTCCCTGCCGTGGTACTGTGCAATCAATATTTTGTCTTGAACTTTTCTTGAATCAACAGATCCCTAACAACATAGTGATAATTAAGCATACACTTCGCGGTTCAGTAAAACTTTGAACATTAAGTGACTTCAAACTGAATGGCCAGTAAAATGTATGGTAATTGGTTTCGAAGCTCCATACTGAGGCATAAACGCTACATCTAATGCAAGCATTGCACCATTAAAAAGAAAACCAACAAGGTTTTATGTCTATTTGATATTTATTACTCTACGTACAGCAAACGAACATACAACTAAATAATTTACAGTTGGAAATATGAGCGACTGTATAATACAAAGCGACTGCGACGACAGTGACAAACGCTGAAAACGTGCATGACGCGGCAGTTGGGGAAGAACGTGAATCCATGAAGATACGTTTCTAAAAACAACAAGACTTCATAAATCAATCGCCACTAATTTTGCATTCATAGACAATCATTCTGCAAGGTAATGTTCAGAAACAAGGTTTGATTGGACAATGGATTAACATCCAGTATGCTTAGAAATGTTGTCGTGAATTTAGAACAATTCAAGGCCCTTAGTAATAGTTGTGCAGTTAAGGACAATTCAGTGACTGTTTTACTTGGATATTTTAGTGTATTGATCGTTGTAACGTAACACCAAGCTCTTTCCTCTACGATTTTACATTTATACAAAGAATATTGGGAAAAGTGATTACTCTGATATTCTAACTACAATGTAGTAACATTATTTCAAGCCAGATCATTACGTCAAAAGTGTATTGAACAGACATGTAACGTATTTTGATTGGACTGCAATGTGGCGAGGACTTTCTAACCAGTGTAACGAGACTTGTTAGTTCGAGAGATGTTTGAAGGTTAGTTTGTTATGAGCCAGGACCACTCAAGTATTAAGCACTTTGTGTGAACATACTAGTAGACAAAGTTTGTGTGACCATTCAACCCTGCAGCCCATAAAAAATGCAGTCATTTAACCGATAGAGATCTCCGAATCCTCGTCAAATGGTTCTGAAATAATGTACAGCTATTTTCATTTATACAAGAGATCAGGAATAACACACTTTAACATGTTCAACTCAAGATTTGCAAGTCACAAATAACTTGCCAACATCAGGCAGTGCAGGGAACATGTCTTCTGCCATTTTTGTACTGAATGACCCCATGACTTTAAGACTGTTAAATACGAAATGGTCATAGACTGGCAAACGATTCTTCAGGGACCAATTTCAGACATAGTATCACGCTGCCACATATAAAAATTCACATTCTATCCATTCACACTCGTACACGTCCCAGGTAGGTAAAAACCAATAATCGCGTAGTAACAGATGTTGTCAGGTCGACTTGAAACTCAACTTTCTACAATCGCCAGGACATTGTGACCTATATCGTCTTTGAACAGTCTTAATCATAAGACAAAGGGGGTTATTCTCATACTACAAAACGATTAGGTTTAAACGATTCTTTAAACGCCATGTTCCTACATAAGAAATGAACTCAAACATCGTTGCATAAATAAGAATACGACTGGGACCAGCTTAAGATAGTACATGTCACGCACCTGAAGGGAACGAGCGAAACAATCTTCACATGGAAAGGTTAATTTCTTCCGAAAAGATTTAAATGCAATGTCCAATCACCTGCAAATAACTTGGGGATGAATATTACGTTGCTGCTTGTTAAATACTTAAGCGTGAAATGACATCTTATTCATGATTTTAGCGATGGAGACAAATGTGGAAATGATTCAGACTCATATACATATACTATCTCAAGGCATGACGGTATAATGGTATGCGTTTATCATAGGCAGTAAATCCTGCTCGATATAACAATGGCTCTCGTCTACACTAACCTATCTAAATAACAATATCTTTGTAAAGCAATTGTATATGTACATTCTTGGATAACTTCGACATGGTGTCTTGCACATGTACAATATCATGATAAATTTAAGTAAACAAGTCAGCAGAACCAAGTACTGCGTGTTTATATATCTATATAACTTACAAGACACAGTTTACTTTAGGATCATTCAAACTGTACTTAAATCTTTACATATACATATAGTTCAAGGAGGCTTTAATAGTTATCTCCTTCAAGAATATTAAGAGTTACAAGTAGTTTTTTTCTGAAAAGATATATTAATCAGTGTGCATATTGTAGATTCATCCTGTTGTTCGATATATACATGTTTGTCTATCCAGCAAATCTAAGACAACATCAGTACTGCAATCAAGCTTTGGAAACCATGAAAACTGACAAAAACTGTAAAATATCCAACCGTGGGAGGGAGTGTGCAACAGTTAGTTCATAGAAATATATGGACGAGGTGTCTACTAGTCTTGTCTATCTCTTGCGGCCATCCAAGTTCAAGTATAGTCATTTTATGTTGTAATGATGCCCCGTCCCAGCCAGTAAAGTCACAAGTTATATACTTTATGGGTGAACTAGAAATTGCTATGTCATTAAGGTTATAGCTGCCTTTCTCTTCAAAGAGCAGAGCCCGAGTCCTGCATGCCGTATTGATTCGACCACAGGTTCCTGCATGGTTTTCAGTTCTTCGTGTGTGAACGTAAATTAAATCGGCCCTATTCAAATCATACACACTCCAACTGAGATATGTATTTCAGTCTTAGAGGAAAAACACAGAGTGAACCATCCTGGGTTCAGAAACCCGGTGAAATATTTGCCCTCTGGGTTTCTCTTGCCTGAACTACTACGTTGTCGACACAATGTTTTCAACCGAGACGTCTTTTTGCTCGACAACGGCTAATTCAGGTTTGCTGTCTCTCACAATGTCTTTTGTGCCCTGGTCACGTTCTTTGTCTTTACTATTCTCCTTTTCCTTCCGCTCTTCCTTGTGCTCCTCTCGTACCTTTTCTTTTTCCGGATGTTTATCTTTTTCTTTCTTCTCCTTTTTAACCTTTTCTTCACTTGAAGGTTTTTCTTTTGAACCCTCACGATCCTTTTCTTTCTGTTTTCGTTCCTTTTCTTTATGTCGCTGCCTGTCTTTCTCTCGTTGTTTTTCTTTTTCTCGTTGTCGTTCCTTGTCTCTCAATTTGTCTTTCTCGCTCTTTTCTTTTACAACCTTCTCTTTCTCACTTTTTTCTTTTACAACCTTCTCCTTTTCACCTTTCTCTTTTACAACTTTCTCTTCTGATTTTCTCTCTGCTTTTTGCTTGTCTTTTACTTTCTCTTTATCACCTTTGTCACTCCTGTCTTTTTCTCTATCCGATTTGTCCTTAGTTTTCTCTGAGCTTGGTTTTGCTTGCTGTTGCTGCTTGGATTCATCATCGTTGTCTGAAGAGTTTTCTGAAGCAGTATGTACGTCGGGGTAATAGGCTTTGAGTCGGATGTGCCAGGCCAGACTTGACACAGCTGACATTGTCTTAAACTGGTGAATAATGTTTCTGGGTATCACGTAAATGTCGTTGTCTCGGAGCAGTATCTTGGCGTACTTTACACCATCTCGCCGCAGTTGGTTTAGCTTGGCATCTTCCACCCAACTGACACACTGAAATGAAAAGTAATTTGGTTGCTTTAGAAGCTGGAACTGTCAATTTTGTTATCCTACACATTCACAAGAATTTACCTCTGCAGTTTAATTATCTGCAAATGTGTTTTACTATGCAGTAAAACAATATTACAATATATCTTGAAAATTAGACGTTTTTCTTTCTCGAAACATGACGTTAATATGCCGAACATTTCCTACAATCGTAACGATTATGAAAGGAATGTATACATCTAAAGGATAATATGGGTTCATAACTTGAATGTGAAAACAAGCTATACATTAGGTCTGATCTTGAAGCATGGAATACCGAAAGGTAATCAGGCAACATTGGCATATATATACTGCGACGGATTTAAGTAAAGAACGCAATTTTGATACCAAATTTGAAATACATATACATGTACCTGTATTTTCCCCTACTAACAATCTCTAAAACATACCTGAGAAACAGGCGGCTCGTGGAGATCAAGTTGAAGTTTGTCCACAACATCTAGATAACTTCCCGCATCAAAACAGATCACATCCTTCACAATTCGGTTGTTTGACGGTAATGGCCTTTGGGAAAAAAATAGACAAAAGTTAATAGGGATACTTTGTTTGTTGGGTTAGTTTAACGTCCGGCCAACCTTTTAGGATTCTTTTACCAGACTGCACAAGGTAAAGCTTTTCAGCTTGTTTTACGCCACATGGGCGGTGACTGAATCTAAAATCTGCCACCAGGTTCAATACCCTACTCTTTTTGAAGAGTGGCAAGGGGTCTTTAATGTGCAATGTCCCATAGAAAGCACACTACACACCCAGCCTTTGATGACCCTGTTTGGGGCACAGGGTTATTAGGGATACAACTGCTTATACATACAATATTGACTACTCGTATTTTATGTTGTTTTTTTTTCAATCGAGACTTGTGAATGTGTTGAACACGCACATTTAACACAACATATACTCTGGTTTGACGTGGAGGCACTTGGTTCTAAACGGCATTGCATATCATTTGTAATATCTAAAACGATTTCTTACTTTCAAATCAAATTCTATGTTAGACTACATGTAGTTTAAAGAGTCAAAGCGTTGTACCGTGGACACAACGATAAAGCTTAGGTATAACAACAATAGCAAGGGAGGAGTTAGGGGAGGACAGACAAATAGGACCTAAACCACGTTATTGCCCCACGACCCGTTAATGCGTTATATCAAGATTTCAGACTTGGCTCTAATCATACTCCGCATCGGGTAATTGTTGATGTTGAGTCCCAGTACCCAACGCGTCTGAATCGCGTTCAGACCATACTACACTACGCGTTTGACCAAACGCGAAGTATATTATACTGTGCATTTTGGGGTCGCGTTGGCGCAATTTTGCTATATCACATTACGCGCTGGTTGCTTTGGTAGGTGTCGGCTATTTGCGTGTCGGCAAAACTGTCAAAACGCGAAGCAGCCGACGCGTAGTGTAATATGGCCTTATGTCTAGTGATAATAGTTCAATGTTTTCTCCAAAACGTCAAATAATCTCTTTGTCTAATTCCGGGCTCCCCATGCTGCTCTCACTTCCCGATTATTTGTAAATTGTACCAATTGCAAATCCTGAGAAAATTAATGAACCTGGGGAGAAGATAAAGTTACTCACTGTCCCCCATGAACCGCCTTGAGCACCCCCACGGCGGCGGTGGTGTGGCGGTCAAAGCCGTGCCCCACGTGGTCGGCGTGGGCCCGGGTTCGGTCCTCTACCAGCGACTCGCGGGGCTCCGAGGCGCGCGGCAGGTACTGCAGGTTTCGCAGCTCGTTCACGCCACTGAAATAGAGGGAACCAGCAATTTAGGCCATTTATCATGATTTGGAGAAACGTGTGTCAAAACAAAAAGACAAAACCCTCTGATATGTTTATCCATTTGCATAACGCATCTCAGAAGACAATTAATATACAATATTATGTCGAATCAGAGACCATTTGTATATTAAAGATCTTCTTTTTTTTTTTGAGTCCCAAGCTTTTGCGGTAGCATCCGAGCAGGGGAGACATCGCCTCGTATCATATCAGTATATTAAAGATCATATGGAGATATTTTTTAAGGTCAGCAAAATATAGCCATATACGTATCATTATGCGGCACATATCTAATTCACAAAGAAATGTGTTTTGTTCCAATAATTCTATTTTGTGTCAAAATAACTCTAGATACAAGTTTTAAAAAATGTTATAACTAAGTTTTACGTTTTTCATTTTTCATGTTTGTAATGAACTGAAAAACAGAGGTAACTCTGATGTTTATTACTGAATAAAAATTTATGCACAAAAAAAACCAAACTAAGTTTAACTAAAAATGTATGCCTTACCGCTTTCTGCTCTTGTAGGGGGACTTGGGCATGTCGGCGGCCGGTACGACCTGTTCACCTGGACGGGCCCACAAGATGGGGCCATCGTTGCTGGTGTTACGCGGGATGCCGTGAATGATAGAAAAGTCGCCCCACGGCATAACCTTGTCCAAAAAGGGAGACTGCTCCAACATATCCAGAAACTCGGGAAAGTAGTCGCCCACTTCCTCCTGCTTCGTTCCAACCACACTCACCTGTCAGGAGCAAAGAATACCAGATATTTAGTATAAAATGTTATCTAATTTCAAGTTTAAGGCAATAAAGTTGCTGTGTTTCTGAAATAAATAGATTTCCAATTGATAAATTGAATCATATTGAGGTCCGACTTGAGGAATTCAAAGTCTGGAAATTCACTTAAAAATACATATTTAATAGGACGAAGATATTTACGACCGATATCTAACTAACATACAAATAAAATTAATTTCCAACTGATAGAGTCAGGAAACAATGTATTTATTTTTAATACGTCCGATGTGGGAGACGTTATTGACAAGACTGGAAGGGACAATCACAAGACATGCAAATTTATAAGAGGACGAAATCTACATACATATCATAATGACATTGTAGGAAGCGTAGAAGTTGACAACGATGTCAATTGTATGATGGTCTACAAGCTAACCTAACGTTGTAATGTAATTAACGATGGTATAGTGAAGTTTTAATATTTTTGATGTGACAATCAAACATGGTTGACTCACCTGTAACAGTGGCCCCGCCCTGTAGGTACCATACGAGTACGTCTTGTGTACCGTTTCCCGGAAGGTAGACATCGGCATCGACTCTACCTCCGGCTTTCCCATCACCCCAGCTTTGACCACCATGGTAGGGTACTCCTCCGCGAAGTGTTCAATCATGTCGGGCAGGTAAGACGCCGCCCCGTGAATGATGCCCATCACGAAGCGCGACTTGCCCTGCACCTCCTCGTGGAACGCGTATCGGAAGAAGTCCCTGGAGAACTCCTGGAGCCTCTCCGGAGACAGGTGGGAGAGCTCGTCCATGTAGGCATGAAGGACCTGGGCCCCTCCGTTGGCGTGAGTCTCAATGTGCATCAGGTTTCCGTAGCGGAAAGCCGACCGGCTGAGCACGCTCTTCCGCATGCGGTAGTCATAGTCACTGCTGAACCGGGCCTTCTTCGAAGAGGAATGGCTGCTGCTGCTGCTGTGGTGCTTGCCTTCCTTTTTCGGGGTCTCGTGCGAGTGCTTATGACTACTGCTGCTTGACCGAGACTTACTCGGGGTCGAATGAGTCGACCCTGAGCCGGATTGCGATTTCTTAGGCGTGGCTGGAGCGCCTGACTCTAATTTCAGTTTTTTCACTGCCGTGGAGGAGGGTGTTGAGGAGGAGTTCTGGTCCTCATGTTTCCGTTTCTTCGTGGACGAGGCCAGCCCGCTGTTACTACTACTGCTGCCTTCCTTGGGTTTACTACTGGGAGTGGTGGTAGTGGTTGCTGCCTCGGGTAACTTGCTGCTGCTCGGCTTGGATGGGGTGGGGCCATCGTGCTTGGAAGGCGTGGCAGTTTTTGACGATGAGGATGAAGAATGTTTGGAGCTGGCGTGTTTGGAGGTTGAAGACGACGATGAGGAGGAGGTGTGATGTTTGGAGGGTGTGCTGTGACTGCTGCTGCTGTGAGTGCTGTGATGTTTGGTGGGAGTCTGAGATTTAGATGAGGAGGAGGAGGAGGTTGTCGAGTTGACCAGAGTGGGAACTGCGGACTTGCTCTCGGCCTTCACCGGGGTGGTGGGGCTGTTCGTTGAGGCGACAACCCCGTTCTTCACCACCGAACCCTTCGTCGCGCTCTCCGTGGTGCTGTCCGCCTTGACGCTGTTGATTTTGCTGCTCGAGTTGCTACTGCTGCTGTGTGAGTGGCCGCTGCCCTGCGAGCTGGACCGGTGAGTCTTGCCACTCCCACTCTGTGAGTGCGACTTGGAGCTGCTCTGTGAGCTGCCCTCCTTCCTGTGGTGGGAGTGTTTGTGCTTCGACTTGTGGTGGTCGCGGTGCGACTTGTGGGGCGACCTCTCCAGACTAGGGTCCTTGTTGTACGAGTGTTCCAGCACTTGGCTTTGCGTACCCGCCTCATCTTGCTGTTTGGTAGGCCCCGCCTCAGATTTGTCCTTCGGGCAAGGTTTCTCCTGACAAGTCTCTGTAGTATTGCTACTACTAACAGTCTGTTTTGCATCAATAACAATGTCTGTGCGGAGACCAACTGCTACAACTGGTTTAGATTGTTCTTCAGTTGGGGCCTGTTTAGTTTCTCGGGCACTGTTCACACTGTCCACGGCACTCACAACATTCACAGAGTTGACCACAGTTGCACTGTTTACACTGGTATCTGTGTCTTTGCCCTGATCTGTAACCGTCGGTTCGGCTTTAACCGACCTGTGTTCAGTCTTTTTGAGGTTCGGATTCGTGCTGCCATCTAACAAGCGCTCCTTTTCATGCTGAGCATGCAGGTGGCGTTTCTTTAACTTCTTGTCGCCGTCTTTAGTAATGTCTGTCTGTTGTTCAGAACAAGGTATAGTTTTGTTAGCCTGACAATCTATGCTGCCCAATTCCACTTTATTTACAGATTCGCCGAGTTCCGTTGCTAAGGCAAGAACTGGCGGGTTGTCTTGTTCTGGTTGACTTTCTGAAGCCGCAGTTTCCAGGCGCGGTGTGTCACTCATACTCACCGGGCTAGGCTGAATGCAGGGTTTGACCTCAACGTCTAGAGAATCAAGATTTGTTTCACATGAAATGTCTTCTTTTTTTTCTGGGTGCACTGTATTTGGACCAATCTTTTCTGATTTCGAGGCAGGCCTGGAATCATTGGCTGACTGGTCAATGTTATTAGTATCCATCGCTGTATCGGGTGGACAGTCCTCACTGTTCATGATTCCCGTCTCTAGTTTTAAAGCTTGTGGTTCTTCTTGAATTTCCCTCTCCTCGTCCAACCTAGGAGAAGCATGCTCCACTACCTCACACTTTACAGTCACTGTTTCTGACGCTACGTCGTTTTTGGTTTCTTCAACGCGATGCGTTGCCACGGCACACGTGTCTAGAGAGGGCAGAGTCTCCGTCGTGTCCATTGGCTCCTCCTCGTCAGGAATAAGCTGCTGAGCCGCGCACGTTTCAACGTCGGCTGCCTTTGTGCACGATAGGGTTTCGTCGGTCATGTTGACGTCGTCGGTAGTTTCATTTATTGGAGCGTTCTGCTGGCTTTCAGTGCCCACCTCAGGGGTGTTGACGCGAACACTGGGAGGTTCGGAAGTTGACACACTCCCTTCCTGGTGGTCTGATGGGGGTTCGCTGCCTTCTGGTTTGTCTTCATTGGTGGGATCATCCCCCTGCAGGTCCCAACTGCCCACCTCCTCATCCTGAGCTGGTTGTTCTGTTAACAGATCATCCTGTGATAATTCAGTGGGTACCGTGGTGACCGTCTTGTCCTTGGTCTCAGTATCCTGCGGTTGTTGAGCCGCCTGCCCTGTCTGCTCCCCACTACCGGGAGCCTCACTGTCTGTACGGGCAGCCCCTTCCTCTGGTGCTGCAGGATCAGCCCCTGCTTCTGTATCTTCACAACTCGCGGTTGGAGCGACATTTTGATCCACCTGATCTTTCAGTTCTTTGGTCCTGTCAGCTGTATCCACCTTCTTTGGGCTGAACGCTTCCGTGAGCTTGGTCAGAGAGACCACAGGCTGTGAGACGGTGACTGAGGCCGCGTCCACCGACTTCACCGGGCTTTGCTGCAGGTCAGGCGTACGTTTGGAGCTGGTGCTCTCCTTGACGGAGCCGCGCGTCCTGTGCTCCCGGTGTCTCTTCTCGTGTCGCCGGGCCTGCTCCGACTTGGCCGGACAAGTTGCTGGACTTGATGAAGACGCGTCCGATTTTTTGCTCTTTCTGTGCTGCTTTTTGTGCTTGTGGTGGCGGCTGTGGTGGTCCCGCTGGTCGCCAGTGTTTGGCTGATTGGAACCCAGTGACGGCAGACCTGCAACCAGGAAAACAGGACAGTCGTTTCAGATTTTTCTAAGATAGTGTTTTATTTTGCCTCAACAGTTATCATAAATACCGTAAAACCCCTTATTTAAGCAGCACCCTACTTCGGGACGCACCCGCGCTTTTGAGTTTCACTTAGGTTAATTCTTGAGAACGTTTTCTTTTTCATAACAACGGCGTCAGAGATGCCACTCCCAACTAATGAAAAAATAGGAAAAGTAGGAAAGACTTTTCCTACTCTTTTTCTAGAAGCAACTAGGACTCCGAAGGAGGGAATTAACCTCTAGGAATAGATACCTGACATTGAATTTGTATTAGAATAGATATTCAAGCATTGTAGGAATTTTTTTTTGTGCAATCCAAAATCACCAGAAAGTAGGAAATCCTACAACAGAGATGCCACTCCCGGCTGATGAAAATGTAGGAAACGTAGGAAACACTTTTCCTACATTTTCCCCAGAAGCAACTAGGAGGGAAATAACCTTTAGGAATAGAGAACTTACATTGAACTTGCATTTGAAAAACTTGAAATTAACATAAAAAATACTTAAAACAGATATCAAAGTGATGTAGGAAAATTTGGCTGTGTAACCCAAAACCACCAAAATGTAGGAAATCCTTCAAAAGTAGGAAAAATGGCATCTCTGCTACAAAAGTAGGAGAAATGGCTTCTCTGAGTGTTAAAGGACGCGTAATACTCTAATTAAGGCTGCACTCACAAAGTTTCCTCATTTCTGAAACTAAGTTTGAGCCGTTTTTTTTAACTTAAAAGGGTTTTACGGGCACACTTTTTCTGGTTAACTGTGTTTGAGGAGTAAATGGGGCTTATGCCATCGGGTTTATAACTTTAAAGCTAGTTGTACAAATATTTCCGTTGGTATTTCGTGAAATGTGTTGGTGATACTCGTTTGGACGCACTTTGCATATTATAGATGTGCGTGAAGCCAAGAGTTCAATAGGATATGAACAAGACCAACCCATGGTCGAACGTCACAAAGGATATTGATTTCGGATGCCAGACGTGAGCTCTGTTTCTGATATTTATCAACACGCTGGAAAAAATAGAGAGCACTGCTCACCGTGACACGATATTCAGTATCTAGAGTTTGGTACGACCGATAAAATTGGGACGATTTCCATTTTCTGAAATTATTTCTTTAAACATTTTCTGTATTAATTTCTCTACACGGGACCTACAAGCGTGTGGTTTGAGGGGGTGTCCTCTTCAGTTTATTCATGGCGAAGAAGAGATTTTGATGGAAAGTGTTATGTTGGACAATAGCTAATTTGATGTCAAAGATATTCCGCGCGATTGCAAAGAATTGCGATCTTTTATTCAAACTTATGTACCAGCTTCCTGTGATCAATACCAATTCTTTTGCTTACTGCATCGAGATTCTACCACTTCTAAGAATTACGAGCAAATTAACCGCTTACGTCCAATTGGCACCTATGCTAAAGAGGCCTAACATTTCCAAGCATCGGTTAGTGGGCGCGCTATGAGACCCTCGATATTCCGTATCAATGCTTTTCAAAATTAAGGGTTTCAAAACGCCCGCCAATAGGGAGTGTTTGCCAATAACGATCGGAAATTGGTCAAGCTGGACACCAAACTACCTAGTGTGCTAATTACAGCTACTAGTGGTGCAGTGTTCGAAATTAAGGGTGCACCCTGCACCCGGTGTGCACAATTTGGCAGCAGGGTGCATGCTTTTGAAGAGGCATGCACCCGACATGTGCATGATTTTTCACAGCTTTAATAGCATTATATAGTGGCGTGTGCATAAAAAAATGCCGTGTGCATGATTTTTAATATCTATGCACCCGGTGTGTGCATAAAATAATTCCTTAATTTCGAACACTGTGGTGATATGCCAGAGCGCACAGATCACAGGTACCAGTGCCACTGGGGATGGTTCACCTGGCTGGATACACCTGGCAGTGTTCGAAATTAAGAATTTATTTTATGCACACACAGGGTGCATAGGGGTGTGAAATCATGCACCCGGCAATCTATTTATGTGTACACCTCTCAGTGTCCGAAATTAAGCTGCGCCCGTCGCGCACATTTTCGCGGCCGGGTGCGCGATTTTTAAAGGTGTGCGCCCGGTATGTGCACACTTTGTAGACTCATTATTATTGATATATATTGGGAGAGTGCACTGACAAATTTTCGGGCGCACAGCTTAAGGATCAACGCACCCGACGGGTGCATAAGATGTATGCTTAATTTCGGACACTGCCTCTATATGAAGGTACTTATACTGTTCTAAAATTCATGCACACACCGGGTGCATGCCTTCTCAAAAGCATGCACCCTGCAGTCAAATTGTGCACACCGGGTGCAGGGTGCGCCCTTAATTTCGAACACTGCCTGGCTGTGACCAGTCAGTCCCTTTTGCGCTGCTATTTGGCTGGAAATGACTTATTGGATAACTGCACATCAACTTTTACCTTCGGAATTCCCTATGTGAAAATGTAATCGGAGTCAGTGAGCCAAAGGATACACCATAATCTTTACTTGCCCTAAAACTAGTAAAAGGAATTGACTTCCCAAACAGACGTTTTACATGAGGACATGCATTGCACCCTGAATAAACCGTATATTGTCAGCATTGACAGGGTTAGGGCCTTGCAGAATCTAAGAATATCAACCTACTTATATTCTGATTTTGAATAACACAACGTGTACCTGCACACAAGTATTTTACTATCGTATAAAGATTTGGACAGTGTAAATTTAGGGCGCACCCTACGTCCGGCGTGCAGAATTTGTCAGCAGGGTGCACACATTTTTGAAGCCGTGCACCCGGTGGGTGCATTAATATTGTCTATCCTAAATACCTTTGTATAGAGGTGTGTACATGCAGAAAATACCGGGTGCATAATTTAGGAACACTTTGCACACGGCGTGTGCATAAAAATATTAAAATAAATCTTAAATTTCGAACACTGCTTCAAACTCTGTGGCATCAAGTGGCCAATCTTTATTTATATAGAATCGTCTACTCAGTGACTGTGTGGATGTCAGAGACACCGGATTTAAAAATACTGCGCAAAATGAAAAATGCCTGCTAGGTTTGTATTTTAAGTAAAAGGTTAAAGAAATTGTATCTAATACCTGGATATTTAATTAAATGGTGTTAAAACTTGCATAGTAATAAACTATAGATCTATACTCTATGTTAATTTATTTCCATTTTCAGACTATTTAGAATGTTCATTGCCATTTTCAGACTAGACAGAATGTTCGGCAGTCCTTTGAGATTTTTGAAATTAATATTATTTTCTCCTTTTTTATCAAATTGTTAGGAAAAATACAAGGATTAAGGTATTGACTAAAATATAAGCCAAGTCCAGTCAGCTTAATAGTTTCTATTAATTAATCACAAGATATAAATCTGTAGATCTGTGATCTAGATCTACAGATCTACTTGAAATCTGATCAATCAAATGATCAATTTGAGTCTATCTTTGAAGAGTCTATACATTTCCCATTAATTTCACCTTTCACTGTTAGATAGTCTACCTTGTTGTGTAATAAGTATTGCAAATCCAAGGGAAACCTAACTGTTTATTATGAAATAACGTTAAAACCCTAAGAAAAATAGTTAATCAATATAAAACTCTGCATCACTGCCATCAGATACGCAGTTTCACAAGTTCAAGCTGATGAAACTTCCTTCTCAGACTCTCAAGTCTCAATCTTCCCCCAACTTGAAATCTCCAACCCTAGCTCCAATCCGTCTTAACTGATCAAGTATTTATCCAAATATCAAAGAAGTAATGCTGAAATTGTGACATACCTTGTTGGATTCCGTTTTTGGGTGTGTCCGTCACTGCAGTTGTCGGTGTTTTTTGCGGCTTTACTTTTGGGGGAGTTGGCGACAGACTCATCTCCGATTCGCTTGTACTAGAAAACCTTCGCTCACGACCAATGTAATCATCGACGTATCCAGAGCTTGACAACCGGCGATAGTCATGTTGCACTCGTTTTCTTTTACCCCCAGTTTCCGGACTTATGCAAGGATCGGTTTTCCGCTCATTTTGAATTTGGATAGGGGATAATTTGGGTGTTTTTGATCCCTGGATTTCTGGTGTTATGCTTTTGTTGTCTTCCATTCCGACAACATGTGCATGGTCCGATCCTTTGCAGTTGTTTGTGCGATTGGGCGCCTCTTCCGTCTTGTCCGCTGCTGTATAACCCTCCATATGATTCTCAGATTCACCCGCTATGGATTGAACTGACTGTCCATTCTTCAAATTCACTTCTCGTCCCAATATAACATTATTTAGATTGTTGTCTTCTCGAAATGGTTCGTCAGGATTCGCTTCTGCCATGATGGCTTCAAATTCGCAGGTGCCCGTATGATTGACCTTATCCCGACGTGCCTAACGAGACATTTCATTGGTCCATCAATTGGTAGAAAGAGTTATTTCCGCTAATTCTGACCAATCAGCGTTGCTGTACTATAAGGTGGTCAGCACCAATTTGGCGCTTGCGCAGACTTCAGCATCTCACCTTTGCGACTTTTTCAAACCTCAGTCCTGTGGATCAGGTGGCTTTATTCACGTTTGAGACCCGATCAATTAACCCCACAGATCACAATGGCCACCGATGCTCCAACGCCGAAAAAGATGAGGAAGTTAGAAGGTCCAGAAGGGACATCGGAGGGCGATGAAAGCCATGATTACGACGAGGAAACACAGAAATCACTGGAAGAAATAGACGCTTGCCAGAACGACATCGACGCTCTGAACGAGAAAGCCAGCGAGGAGATTCTGAAAGTGGAACAGAAGTACAACAAATTACGGAAACCATTCTTCGAAAAAAGGAACGAGTTGATACAGAAGATTCCAAACTTTTGGGTAACAGCTGTATCCTTTGTGAACATGGTATAGTTTCAGTCTGTGCAGCATTTTTAGGGTGACATCCTAACCATGCCGGCTTCGCTTCAGTCTCGTAGGGAAGCCTCTTCCATGGGTCTTTGTTTTGTTTTCAGGAGGTAGCCCTTTACTTGAGCATGGGGTTCATAGATCCCGCATGCTCACCGTTTGTATGTGGATTGTGTAGAGTTGTTATGTAATTATATTCATAATAGCAGAATAGAATATCGATATACTTAAAAGGATGTATATACGTTATTTAAAATGATTCATGAATGATTCCATGTTGGACAGACACTCAAGACCTAGGCTACTCATGACGCCATCTGACGACTGTTATGGCGAATCAGTCCATTTTTTCATGTAGGCTAACTCACTCCCGCCTCCAATTCTAAAAAAAAAAGTAGCAATGCCAATGGGTCCCCAAAAAAAGTTGTGTTCAGGTTTCCCGACCAACCCTAAATTTCTGGCCCTACCTTTTTTGGAGGAATATTTTTCAAAATTTTAATAAAATTAATGGGCCAAATTAATGTTAACTTATTTAGAGGAATATTTTTCAAAATTTTGATAAAATTAATGTTAAATAAAAATTACGTTTTAGGTACAAGATGACACATAATATTATTATAATAAGATGATTACAAGTCCTGTTGAAGGTATACCGTAAATGAAGGAAATGTTAAAAAAAACATGCATCGAGAGTCCTTGATATTCTTCACAATTGAAAAAAAAGCTTACCAATATTAGGCAATAAAATATTCCTTGGAAAACTGATCTGGAAAATCAGAAGGGCAAAATCCATTGCAGGGTTTCCCTGCAAGTCTAAAAAAGTCTTAAAAGGTCATTTTTCTTGCAGGTCTTAAAAGAGTCTTAAATTGGATCTGCCCAGGTAGCAAAATAACATCCGAAATGGTCGGTAGGATATCAGCTGCCCCTCCAAATGATATGCCAAAAAAATGCTGACCAAATTGTTTTTAAGTTGTACATCTTAAGCGGGCCTATACGGAGTAAACGGTATCGCCGTCATTTCCGACATCGCGCGGTGAAATATTGGGCTCTGTATTCTTTGAGTCGGTAATCCGGGCACTTGTAGGTGGCGCTACGGTCAGTCCCTAACAACTTGGTGCAAACAACTACCTAGCGACGTGTATTCTGTCTTGTCAATAGCTAGCAAATGGCCAATATTGCGCTTACCAATAATTTTGTGTCACAAAAATTGTAAATTTGTGTAAATAAACGTAAAAATAAAATAATTATAGAGAAATATTCAAAACCAATCCTCCTACGGCCAGGAGAAGTTGTAGGTACGGGCCCCTAGCCACCTGTTTGTTGTCGGGGAGGTGTTAGGCCAGGGCGCCGGTGGTAACACCTGGTCAAGGCAGCCTACCTGGGCATACTGTAAGCCAGCTTTCACACAAGCTTTTCGCACCTTTTTTCGCATTACTGGTCCATGCACAGGGTAATATGAACATTAGAACAGCGAATTATGTTATAGTATCTATCTTTACAATTTCATAAGATATCTATTATAACGTTGAGGCAGTAAACCATGCGCGGGAAATTGTATCCAGGTAGTAGTTGTTGTCACCAGTTGCTATGTGGTCACCTGACCGGATGAACTAGTCCCGACCCAAAGAATGTTGGCAACTTAGCATTGGGGCCTATGGAGAAAACGCGTAATTTCGCGATAATGCGGAAAATTGTCAAAGTGCGAAAATTTAAAGGCTTGTAACGCATTCCTGGGATAAATTCCAAACTTTTTTTTATTTACTGTATGAAGATTGGAGGGATATTTAAAAAGTTACGGCGAAATAAGATGTTTTCTCCCATAGGATCCTATGTTAAACTCACCCCCAACGTCCGTTCGCGATTTCCGCGAAATTTAGCCGCGCGATGCTCTGTTTTGAGACCCGCATATTCCGTATACAAAAGAAATGTCACTGAAAATATTACATAACTCATTTGGAATTTTGATGTAAATGTTTCATGTTAAGAAAACACTATTTAAAAGGTAATTTGTTTAGAAAATGGAAAAAAATGTTGCCATAAATGAGGTTATATGCATGGAAAATCTTATTTTTAACCCTTTAATAGCTATCTCACAAAATTATACAATTTCGTGGAAATATTGAAAATAAAACTTGCCCTCTGGTGTCATTTGGACATCAGACTGCTACTTGGGTGATTTAAAAATGAAAATCCAATGACAAAGCGGAAACTTTCTGCCAGAATACTTTTATCGACGCCTAAAAAGCCATAAAGTTAACTGTTTTGGGCAGAGGATTTTCTTTTTCTTTTTTTTTGGGCACTTTCACCATTTCCCGATTGTTAGGTAACACTCAATCAGGGTGCCCGCGCAGGTATTATAAGGTCTTAAAAGGTCTTATTTTGGTTTTGCCATTTATAAGGCTATTAGAAAGGTCTTATTTTGAGTCCTGAGCTCAGCCTAAGCAATAATTGGCTCTAAGCAAAACATCCACCAAAGGCAAACACTGTAAAACAGTTTTTTCTATGAAATGTTTGTCCGTGAACCTTTCTTATGAGAGAATGCAGCACTAGTTAGTACACCGCAATATAACTTGAACTATAGACTACCCTGTGAGACCCCGTTAATTGATAAGATAAATAAAGACTCAGGCCTCACCAACTGCAGCATCATGGATGTCCTGTCCACCCCAATTAAAGGACATGACATTCTGAGAGGACCCTCTGGGTGTCCTGTGGACAGCCTATAAATCATACCCCGATATCAAGGTGGCAAGTGGACCCCAGGATTTATCACAATACGTGCATGACGCTTGTGAGTCGCGGTCTGGGTGTCCGCAGGACACACCGCCATCTTAAAAATCTGTGAGCCCTGAAGTCCCTTCAGGAATAATACGGGTGCTCCCATAGACATGGCCACTGATGATACCTTAGTATTAAATATACATCAATCAACCATATCCTTCACAACGTAATGTTTTGGTACTCTTACATTTGACTAAGGCCGCTAGCCCGGGGCTAGCTCAACTGAGGCAAGGCCAGTGGATTCGATGAGGCAAGTGAATTAAAACATTTTGCTCCACAGGGGTTCTTCAGGTCGAACGTTTTCGTTGGTTATGAGAGGGGATGAAGTAGCAAGCCCATGATTCAAACATTGCTTATCATCAAAGGGTTAGAACCGTATATTGTAAACAGTCCACCTATGTAGCTTTTCATGGGAAAGAGAATGTGGTATTCTCCGATTGGTTGAGGGGGCCGGTAGCATAATAGATTTACTGTAATATTACATATTGTGAAACTGTACTTATTGTCACCGACGACCACATATTACCTCTTTAGTAATTTATCATTATATGTCATATAACGATCAACTATTATATGTGGTTAAGTTCTTTGCTTATTATAATTATATTCATTCCTCTCCATTATTATAAATATGTTCACCATATAATACGCTGAAAAACAGAGGTGACTCTGATGCTTATTATGAAAATAAAAAAATAATAATAAAAAAAATCCTCATCCCATCTGGCCTATACCGGGCATTATACTGTGCATGTGGCCTTGTTTTGACTCAAAGTTTACTGATTGGCAGGTGTTTTCTTAACTTCTTGCCTATAGCCTACATCCTTTTTATCATTGTAAACTAATTTTCTTTATTAGTACAAAAAAAATCTTGCGATATTTTAGACCGGCTTCACAAACCAGTTCCGGTCGTCGTAAACAGTGTAGTTCCAATTTCTCTGATTTGCAGACTTGGGGTACCATTTTGGGTTTTGAATGTAGAGAGATTAGGAGGGACAGAACCCTGGAGTTTCAACTGTTTGTGGATGACTAGCCTCACATTTTGTTTAGTATGGTTAATGTCCTAGTTCACTTCTACCTCAAACCCCGCAAGACCATTGCTGTCGTATCAGTTAACCTATTAACTTTCATGTTATACATATTTTTGCGCATTTTGCGCATTGCCAACAAGGAAGATAATTAAAATATGAAAACTAGAATCTGAGATATTGTTACAACCAGTAAATACGCAAACAATTCAGTTTGCGAAAGTGGGCACAAATGCCAGTATACACGAAAGTTAGGCAGTGCGAAATAGGTGCATGTTCACACCTTTTCACTACCCGTCTCATGGGTAGATGATATTTGAGGGGTTTGATAGGGGACAGATAGTTTTCTTTTTCTTAAATATAGGGAAATGAAACATTCGAAATCACAAATTTTGGACTCTTTATTGTTTCCTAGAGATAAGAATTAGTTTACATCTTCCTGTAAACTTTATTGTGTTGCTCAGGAAAGAGGGATTTAAGTGGATGTTTGCACAGCCAGCATGATGAAACGGAGAAAGGATAACGTATTACCAAAAGCCCCTTGGAATTGTTTTTAGTAATTGGCTAGGAATTTTTAGGAACATTTATCTTCAGTGTGTTAAATTATTGGTGCGCCCAGACTCCATGGCGAATATTTCTGGTAATCTCTTATAATCCTTGACTGCAACCCTAGTTTGTAAACCACCCGCAAATCTCAGCTGTATTAGATGAGGAGGAAGAGGAATGTCTACACTATCTTAATAAGGTGAGCACTGTACTATTTTCTGGTAGATATAATGTCTCTCCTCCAAATTTTTAGGTCTCGGCGAAGATAATGTCACTAAGAATCGGCGTGAGACGTTTATAATCATTTTATGCATTTACTTTCTATATGTGTTTGGGTTGCACATCGTTTGGGAACTCCTCAAAATAATAATCACTCAGTCCGGAAAGAACCCTGGAGGTTAGCCGGGGGCTAAACTACCCCAACAAACAAACAAACCTCAAAATAATTAGCCATCGAATACCTATGTAAGATTTCCCATTGAGACTGGATATTCTTAAACGTTGAAAACGAAAATTGCTCATAGAAAAGTTTTAGGGTTTGGAAAATTGACCATATTAAAGGTACATTTTGGAAAGATAAATGGAACCGAGTTAACTCATTAATCATTTTCCCCCAAATTGACTGATCTTGCATTTTTTTACTAAAAATTGTCACCAAATCAGAAAATCCACTGTTTTACATTGATAAACGAATTGTTCAACGACGAGTCGCAACGGAAAACGGTACTTTGATAGGTCTGTCAAATGTTTATTGACAATAATCCGACCCACTTTGGCTTTTACATGCTACAATGTGAAGCAGTGGGGCGGCTCCGTAGTTTTGGATATGACATTTTGATAATCTGAAAAATAGACTAACCGTACATTTTTATTTTTAAATCGAGTAAGTCTAGGTGATTTCTAAGTTGCCTTTTATTATGCTAGGCTCTTTAAAAATGCAGATTTGGGGGGTAATTATCTCAGGAAGCTATTTAGCGAGCCCTGCGCAGGCCTGGGAATATCCCGGTTTCACACTAGAGGGAGCCACCGTATCACAGTATGTTTTTGTTGATTTTTGATATTGCAGAAAATCAGGAGATAATCTTTCCTCTCTTCCGAGTGACTTCCGAATGTCAGTTAATTCATTTCCAAAACAACATTCCTGCGACTCTTTATCAAAAAATCATATATGCTGATATGTTACATTTCTTTTTAGGTGGAGGTTGAGGAGTTTGAAGACATCAAATCTGGATACAGAGTCAAGTTGCACTTCACAGAAAACCCGTTCTTTAAGAACGATATTCTGACCAAAGAATTCCACCTTGCTACATCAGGTAAGACAAAACTTTGAATCTTTGCCTATTGAAAACTCTCAACATTTTAGGACCAAGCAGAGTTGCGTATTTTGTTTTTTTTGCTGTGGGGGTCTATTCTGTTTTAGTGAGATAAGGAGTAATGCCCCCAAAGCTGAACCAACGGACGTTCTGCATTGTGTAAAGGCAAATAACGGTGATTTTGGTGCAAATTCGATCCTTCCTGAATCCTCCCTCGCCGCCACGCTTAGTGATTAGTCAAGTCGGTCCCGTCAGAGCACGGCGTCATGGTTGATTGCTCACGATTGATAAGTGAGGACATGGCCCTCAACTGCCCCACAGGTAGCGAGCCCATTTTATTGGGGAGGCAATACCTGTAGTTTGGAACGGAGTATGTGTAGAGGAGAGTAGGTTCAATCCCACCGCAGACACCGGACCCCTGGACAGGGGTCCAGACAGTTGGAGACTTATTGTGCTTTGATTGCAAAGTAATGCCCAGGGATTTTCTTTTACATTGAGTTACTAGTACCGGGTACTAGTAAAACTCCTGTGGGGCTAGAACAATTAGTTAGCAACTAGCCCGATGGGCTAGCGAAAATCTTTAAAATTGGAAATATTGACTTGATATGGACTAGTTTAACTTTGATTGGGCTAGTGTAAAAACAGGAGTCTGGACCACTAGCCCGGTGGACTTGTGGAACAAATTCTTAAGGAAAACCCCTCAATACCCCTCTCAGTTTTAACTGCAATGAGAAGCGAATTAAAGCAAACCGCGTCTCCCGCCACGACGGCACCGCTGTTCTTAGTATAATGCCCTGCATTCATAGCCTAACACATTGTATTGTGGCCTAAAATACATTTTCCGACGTGCATCAAGGAATACGCGTACGGTTCATTTTAGAGGGCACATCGTGTTGCTGCGGTTCGCTCTAGTTTGCTGCGTTTTGAGCATGTAGTCTGAACAGGATATAACTGGTACTTGGTAGAGTTACAATATTGTGTGATACATAAAAAACAAAAGTAGTTTGTTCTTTTTTATGTTAAGTTTTGTGCAAACACACCTCGTTAATATGGGAGTTATGGAACTGAGATTTTCTGGGGACACAGAAAACATCATCGAGGGAAGTGTTTTCTTTTAGTTTTATCCACATGAAAAACAATCTTTTTTTTCTTTACGGGGGGGGGGGGGGGGGGTGTATTGAATAGTTGTTGATGCATTTAGTCTGGTATGAACCCTCATCCTCAGAGGATGATGTATCAATTGCGAACAGGAGATGGCGCCACCTGTATATATTTCAATTTATAGATGCAGTAACTGCATACAGACTCTAGAAGCAGGATCTTTTCAATCAGCAAACTTTGTCTCTAAGAAAATAGTGTCTTCAATGAATTTCGGGATAAAAGTAGAAGAGGCCCTCAGAATGATCTTCCAGTGGCAGTGATCATATCTATCGCTTAACTGATCCGTGTCTTGTATAAAATATGTACTACGTGTAGTACTGCCGATCATCGTTTGTGAGCATTCTTACATCAGCTGGCATGAATTCAGAAAAAAATATATAAAGTGATGTTTTGGAAATTCGACATTTTCTGTTGTATTCATTGAACATTTAAGAAACCAACATTAGATAAGAGAAATGGAAAACGCAATGTTGAATTTAGGATTTATTTATTTTTGCGCCCGTCGGATTCTTACCTTTTTAAACCCTGAAGCCTGGCAAAAAGTGAAACATGGCAAATTGTGTGTGCACCTGGCGCACATGCATACCTTTTCCCGGTAACTGTCTTTCTAAAATTCCTGGATCCGCTACTTAAGTCAGAGGGAAAATATTTGACACGGGCTGTGGTATCCGTGCTCAATAACAAAACATTAGACCATCTCGTCTCGCATAGGGCAATCTTTGTTTAAATGAACCGAGATTTTCATTTTGACCCTTATACTTCTAGGTGACCCTGCATCCCAGTCTACGCAGATAGAATGGAAGGAAGGCATGGACTTACTGAAGAAGGTCTCCGAAGCCACAAAGTCCCCGAAACGAAAGCACGGTCCCGCTCGTTCCTTCTTCCAGTGGTTCTTGGACAACAACGACCCCTCAGCCGATGATATTGCAGAGGTAAGTGTTTTTCAATCTGAGGTGCAGATGTTGCAATTCCTGTCGGCTGTTTCGTTATCATCTCTTCAGCAAGATGTCATATGGCACAGACATATATTATGCTGTTGAAATGGTCGGTGACTCAAGCAGGGATGAAAGCTTTCAGATTTTAGTCTATTTGTCGGAATTCTTTTACTTTAACACATCGGCTAATAACTTTGGAAAATCAGAAGTTACAAGACTCTTAGAGGTTTTATAACATTCTAGGATACTTGCAGATTTCCTTTATGCATATTCAGATTTTTTCATTAACCCTGACTGATATTTCTCTATAAATAAAAACAACAACACCATAGTCACCATTTGATTTCTCCTCCAATATCATCTGTAGTTCAAGGGAGGGGGGATGGTATAGTGTATAGGGTGCTCACCTCGCTCGTGGGAGACTCGGGTTCGAGACTGGTCTCTGCCTGCTATACAACCTTTCCTTGCCGTCGTTCTCATCCCCATAGATACGATCATAGACTTGAAGTCAACAAAGTGAGCGGACCTGATATAGCTGGGAAAAATTCTTTAATGCTGAAATGGACGTTCAATCATCATCTGCAGTTCATGGTTAATAGCTGAGGTGAAACACCAGCAAAGTATCATTTATCGATGATGGAGGGGGGTGGGGTTAACTTAACTATTTAACTGTAGACCGGTCCGCAAAAGTATCATTAATGGAAAATACCAACTCTATCATCTGCAGAGATATCCTTTTCTTTTACTAAAAATTGACTATTTATACATTATATATAACAGGTTATCAAAGATGACATGTGGCCCAACCCACTGCAGTATTTCCTGGCCCCGGACATTGAAGTAGAAGAAAATGGCGTAGAAAGGTAAGCTGAGATGCATCTTTTGGTCAAAGCTACTCTATTGTTTAAAATGTAAAAAGAACTTTGAACATTTGGTTCTCTTGAAAAAAAACCTGTTTCATTTGATTTGATATTAACTGTAGATTAATAGTGATTATGTATTTTTTTCTCACAAGGATAAAAGAAGCAAATTTGCTGAATATTTAAGATTAATCAAAATCCGATAAGAAAATGTTTGATTTTAGAGGGAGCACTGTGCATCATGGAGGGAGAGGGGTTATTTTCATTACTAGCTAAAAACGAAAACAAGCAAATAAAGATGCTTTTGTCTGTTATATAGGTATAAAATGGTAGCTGGGTATCTTCATCTAATGTTTAAACACAAGACGGAGAGAAAACGGAAAAACTGTGTAACATTCGCTGAGAAATATAGGTTTGGTGGCCACTACTCAAATAAAAAAAAAGGTTCAGACTTAAATTAAATTTGAAATACATTTCAAGTAAATTTTGTCAATATTTTCGTAAACCTTACTCATAAATATGTCCTAAGTCGTAAATGTGTCTCAAAAAAGTCTTAAATGAAAAGACCCTAGGATAAGTACTCTGTATTTCCATTTACACCGAAAATCACATTTAATGACTAGCATATAAAGAACATGTAACTGGAGAAATGATACTAGTTATCTGAAATTAACTTCACATACCTTGGGACCATGTTAGTATTGAGTGTTTACGTTTACACTAGATGGCGGCACTACCTCTTTGTGTAATACCTTGCTGGTGCATATAAATTTCATTACGGAGAAAGGCCACCGTTTTTTTTGCGCGTCAATTCAGTTGTTCACATTTCAATGACAGCTTTTAAAGAATAGTGTCGGGTTTTATAAAGAAAAAATAATTGAGCGCGGCTTAAAAGCGGGATCCTTCACTAATGAGCACATTTAGATGGTAAATGTTAGTATTCTATATTTTTTTATGTTTGAACGTATCACCTTTAAGAATCTGACATCATAGGAAAAAATATTCAGAGCATAATTATTTAGATAATTTCTGAACTATTCTAATCCCCACAAAATACAGCTTGTAAAGAACCCTCAAAAGATGGCCGGACGTTTATTAACTACCCCAACCAACAACAAAAACCTGCACAATTATAGAAGGCGCAGTAGAAAATTCCGAAAATCGAAAGAGAATTGAGATTCAAAAGTTCGGATGCAGTCTTTTCATGACCTAGATACCTCTTGCATAATAGGTCCTTACACCCACAAGAGCCCATGGCTACGAGTGGCTACCTAAAATCTGTAATACTGGATCCCCACGAGGTGACTACTTGCAACTAATCGTCGACGGCAAAGCTGGAGATCACTGGTGCCGTATTGGCGGGCGATTAGACACACTAATCATTGACATTTTCGATATTTTGTGGACAACTAGCTGTAAATCATTGACGACTAGCTGTAATTTGTCAACAACGAAGGTGCGTTGACGAATTACAGATAGTCGTCGACAAATTACAGCTAATCGTCAGCAACTAATAGTTCCATGGGGATGCACCTTGAGGAATTCTTTTATTGGCCCTCTATAAATGGCATGGGGAACCCCTTTGATGATTGTTTAGCTGCTGGCTGGTTTATAGTCCTACCTGCCATAAACCAGCAGCCCCAAAGCATGCTGGGATATGGGGTGGAATTTCCACCTGAAATGATTGCTGGTTAACAGTCTAAGTTTGAGCATGTAGCGGACTTGGACTTAACTACAGACTAGTTCGGATGCGGCTTATAAACGGGATTTTAAGGCGTTTGATTTTATCGTGGAACAAGTGTTAAGCCGAAAATGTTTTGTGTTTTTTAATATAATACTTGGGTGCAAATACGTGTATATTATTATATTGAAGTGTAATAGTTTGGTTGTATACAAAAATAGGAAACAACTATAGTTAATAAATGCTAATGGGATTCTTCCCTTCAAAACCATGGAGATTTTTTCTGACGTGTGTAAAAAAAGATTTAGGTAAGATTTATTTGTCCTGAAGAGCTACAATATAGCTTGCTCTAGTTTTCATTGATTTCCAGCAAATATATTTTATTTTGTGGTATATTTAATATTATAAAGTTTTACAGGCTCCATCTACTCTCATTGCTTACCCAAACCAGGTAAGGAAATTCGATAAGTTGTAAGTCAACAAGGGTAAAAAATTGATGATACTGGACCGTTCATACTGTGGCTTATGTAACGTAAATAGTAATAGCGCCAGTGGTTATTTTTCCACGGGCCACGCTGGTGTGGAAACCTTATTGGCTTTTGGTTCGACACAATCCTGTTTTATCAAAGTACCAAGATAAAGCAGCGGCACATTTCCCCCATACATATTATTAGTATGACCTTAACAGATACGTGTTGTGAAACCACTTCTAACTGTTGTCCATGTTGTGTTGCAGTGACGATGAAGAGGATGATGAGGGTGAGGAGTCGGTCGTCGTGATGGGAGATGATGGTACTCCATCAACCTCTAATCTCGCACACTATTTCCATACTTCCTTTTTAGCACATAGTCCCATATGGAAATTGTTTGTTCATTTCCTCCATTTGGTGCACGTTATTTGTTTGAGATTTTTTCCGTTTGTTTTCTCTGGTTCTTCTATGTACTTGTTTTCGTTGGATACACTCTTTACTCTCGTAGGTAAATGAAATTATATTTCGTAAGAGAAGAAAATATAAAAAGAAAGCTACTACTTTAAATTAGCTTACGTTTCTTTAAGGCGTGTTTACCATCAATGTCCTCATTCTTAATGTTTTTCTTTTGATATCGCTCCAGACGAGGAATTGGATGAAGAGGAAGAAGTATATGAGGACGGAGAGGAAGAAGATGAGGTAGAAGATGGTAAGTTTTATTCTATTTCAAAACATGACAATGATAAATACTTACATTCGAGGTCTAAAAGTTATGAGCTTGCACACAGTATAGGTAGCATTGAAATTGGTAAATTAACTCTGTGTTTAATTTATCTTCTTAATCACGTACAATTTGCCTTCAAGCAGTGAAGAAAAGAGGAAAATATAAGTCTGCGTTCATATGTGATCCCTAATAAGTTGTTTGTTTTAATTTTTATTCAGGTAAAGAGGAAGGCGACGAAGACGGGGAATAGAAAGCGAACTGCACTACCTCTCATAACTCAGACCTCTCATCGTGTAAATATTCTTCAGACTTCAAAAAACGGCCACTGATGTATACCAAGGTCCAACACAGACAAATGTAAAATAAAACATTCCAGGCGGAATCACTACCAAAGATTACCCGACAGGCCTGTCAAATTAACACCTGTTGAACATTAACTAACACAAATTTTTAGTTTTGAGAAGTTCATGTCCCTGTGTGTTTACTTCTCTCTAAGAATGAGACAGAAATCTTTTGGTAAACCGGTGTACAAAATTCACGAGGTAAAGTTCAGCGGCGATTAGAAAGTAGAACCGATTAAGGCATGTCTAGTATTTTGGTATTTCTTAAAATATTTATATATATATGAATATATATATAGTGTATATGTATGCTATGATTATGATTATATATTTATACTGTTTTAGTTCTAAATGGATGTCCTAGTACAATGTAGTAGCCATTCCACCGATGACAGTGGCCATATGCCACACTTTTTATTTTCCCTTCTATTTTTCCGGGGAAATTGTTCATAAACGTGACAGGCAGTGTATATTGCACCACTTGAGAAATATTGCAGTCTCTGAATTTGTTTTGTCAGATATGTGCCGTGACAGTAACCCCTCTTCCTAGAATGGGAGAACAGGAACCAAGATCTGTGTATCTCTTTATCAGTGTCAGGAGGAGGCATCGTTTTGGTGCAGCAATGATATGTGTGAGGATGGCCTTGTATTTTGCAGGAAAGTAACCCAAAATTAGACTTGATACAACTAGTGTTCTTCTTTTTAAAAATTCACTATTTCTCTGTATCTTCGAAAAAGTACTGGTACATGAGTATATTTAATTAAAATTGAAGTATAGTACTGTATGCAATATTTCATGTAGAACGGTATGTCTCAGTCGACTGTCGATATGAGTACTATATGCAAAATTGTGTGTTGATTTTTTCCCATTTCAAGAATTAGATACACTTTGATAACTAACGACCAAGATACGTCGACTTCTAAGAGTAGTTCCTTGTGGCTACAGGGGTAAAGTCAGAACCCCCTGCTGTGTGTAGTATCCTTCGACTTACTGTAAACAGTCTGTGCTCCCATTGTGAAACATTGTTCTGTTGTATGCGTTGTAGAAGTGTCATATCTTTAGCGTTGTACCAAGCAACGCCGATAATTTGTGGATACTTAATAGAAATGATATCCATGTTGTGGTTATTCTTAGCCATTCCATTTTATTTAGGCTAAATGCTACTGCCATATTTGTAAATACTGTTCGAAGGCCAGATAGTGTTCAGATATTGACAGGATGGATAAACACGACAACAAAAATATTGAAATATACAAATTTGCTTGTCTTTATCTGAAAGGCATTATGTCGATGACTTGTTTCTAGCATGTTAGTCAGAGCAAGTCTTTTAATTAAAAGAAAACTTCGTCAATAGTTTGTTAGAGGGCGTTGAGTTTATTGGCATGCATTGCTTGCTTGGGGCAACTTGTTTTAAGTACTTCTGCTCAACGATATGCCAAGATGATACGGATGAATTTGGTACCTCACCTAGTCCCTTCATACGTCGTGAGATGCCAAGTTAAGTCATTGCTGTACAATTACGCTGCTCTATAATATTTTGGAAGTATATATTATGTAATAGTGATTAAAGATTTATATTGTCTTTTCATATTCCCTGTCTTATTTCTCCTCAGATAATTTATGATTAAGTATATACTTATGCGAAGATAAGTCGAGTTTGTGTGTACGTATCAGGTTGTATGTATGTGTATATACACTATATCTTACAGTAAACTTCCCATGACAAGTAAAACAACAGGAACCTCACATGCAGACTCGAAATAACAGGTCATAATCAGTTGGGTACGTCTGCGCTTACCATATGACGTGAACCAGCACGATTACATGATGTGGGTCGCCGTGACAGAATCAGACACCTTTGTAAAACCCCTCATTAAGGCCACGTCTTAAAGGGGTTAGTTTCAGGAATAAGAGCCAATTATTCCTCAACTCTACGGGTGCAGCTTTAATCCGGGATTTACACAACCTTGAATATAATGTCACCCATGAAAAAATGCCAGAAGATAACCCCACATTTAAGGATGTGGCTTGAATTGTGGGTATTATGGTATATTGTATATTGTATATGGAAAGACATGATATGAGCAGTAGACAACATGTAGACATAACTGGACCAATTACTGGACATGGCATGCTATAATGACTGGACATTATGTTTAATTGCTATTCATATGCATGCAGGGGCAGATACAGGATTTTCTAAAAAGGGGGGGTTGGGGGTTCAACATAAAGGCCTAGTACTAAATCCGCATTGGGAGGGGGGGGCACTGGATCTGCTCCTGGCAAGGTACCTTATTCCGCGTCAGCAGCTAAAGTTCTCCGCCCTCTCTCCCTCCCCCCAACTCCGTCAGACTTTGTGCAGATATATCATTAATCATAATATCATAAACCCTGGCTTTTCTGGGTATGCAAAGAGATCTTGTACATACATATTTATAGAAAAAGTTTCTTTCCAGAAAAGTTAATTTTGTTATCGAATGATAATTGATTTAAAGTACCGTACAAGTCACATGCGCCCCCAGATATGGAACGCCGAGACTTTGCGTTAATTACACGAATCCGGAAAAGACTTGTTAGAGGACATTCCCGGATGTTTTTGAAACTGAAAGGTTGGGGATATTTACTAGAAAATATAAATTTGTAGTTCAAATGGCTTACGGACAATATGAATGATTCCATAAGTGAAAGTTGTAACTTGGGTAAAAAGAAATTGTAATTTTCATTTATTATATTGATCTCGCAAAAATCTGTCGGTATAGCGTAAAACGCCCAACACTCGCTCATGCACTCACTCGCAAAAATCCGGAAAAAAAAGGAGGAAAAATGGCATCTCTGCAGTGCAAGAGTGCCCCCCTCCTGTTTTTGTAATTCCTGGATCCGCCCATGATTATAGGTGGTTGCAGGATTTTCGAAAGGGGAGGGGTTCAGCATAACGGCTATACCAATTCACTAAAAACGTGTGCATTCGCCCAAACGCTCGTGGCATTTTCCCCTCTTTTTGACGTCTATGGTTCCAATAATTTATTGGATGCCATTTTTCCTACCTTTGTAGGATTTCCTACTTTTTGGTGACTTTGGATTACGCAATTGATTTTTCCTACATCACTCAAATATCTGTTTTAAAGTATTTGTGTGGTAGTTTCAAGCTATTTAGAAACAAAATCAGTGTCAGGGCTCTATTTCTAAAGGTTATTTCCTTCCTAGTGGCTTCCAGATAAAAAGTAGGAAAAGTGATCCCTAGTTGTCCTACTTTTTCACCAGTTAGGAGTGGCATCTCTGAAATATAGGGGGGCAGATACAGGATTTCGGACAAAGGGGGAAGGGGGGTAAGCATAATGTAGGCTAATTATTAAAACGTTACGCATGCACAAGCAACGTCTTTTGCCCTTCATGAAGTTTAAAGTGTCCACCAAAGACCCCCTTGACATCCCCAGGTGCGACTTTCCTTTCCACTCCCTTTATTTACTTACACCCGCCGTCCACTGCCCCCAAGAGCCACCAGCCGAGCTTTTTATAGACTATCCTATATGAATTTATATTACAACATTGCCATCCGTGACTGAATACACGGATCATATACATGTGTTGGCAAATGTTGCCAAGAGCTTTGCCCCATAGGTGGCTGTAATCTACACCGAGCTCAGGTCCCTTGAACTTATCTGATTAGTGTAAGACACTTGCTACGCCTGACCTTTGGTGCAGTGGTGGTCGCGTCGGGTCCCCTGCTGTAGACCTCCGCTTTGCCTATAAATGTCGTCGTAGGCGCCGGCAGCATTAAACGCTCATTCTCAGAGCTGAATAGCACAGGCTCCACTTCACTCCTCAACTTTCCTCCCATTAACCAAGACCCCACCGATCTGGTGCAGCACCCTGGCTAATGCTAAAGGTAGGGAAACTGGCTCTGATGCCCAAGTTTTCATTTTTCAATTTACTCTCCTTTCTAATTTTGAATGTCAGATAAGTTTTCAACTTCTGAACCAATTAAGCATACATACCCATATGGAGTGGTGGCAATGAGACATTGATAACGAGAGAGTAATCAATGCGTACAACTAATAAGGCAATGAGAATACTGGCCGCAGAAGTAATCTCTTCTGATCATTGTGGTTGTTTTCGATATAGATATTTAGAATTTGTACCATTAGCATGTGTCTTCTGAAACTTTGTACCAAAATGTACGTATCAATCGTTATTAGATCTTAACGTTGCAGTTACAACTGTGATTGGTTAATCGATAATCATCAATGGAGTACTGAGTCGCCTGGCCAGGTGCGTGTGAAGTTACTCGTGCAGGCCGATGTTGGGTGTATCGGCTTGTAAATTCAGTTGCAAGCCAAACTCTGACAAATTAACATACATTTTAGGCCTATACTAAGGAGGAAATAATTTCTTTATCTGGTCTTTGTCTACATTGATCGCACCAATCGTAGGGCAATGGCAATTATGCTGATTTATGAGAAAAAAGTCTAGCATTATCTTTCACACTTCAGTAAATGCATGCGCGTATACGTGAGGATACGTGAATGTGAATTGGTCGCAGGTAACTTTAACTATGTGGTAGAATAAACTTATTCGTAAAAATGTATGTTAATAGACAGAAATGTGAATGTATATATCAGTCAAAAGTAAGTACAGATCAACGTGTTGACAAAATGTCCTTTTGACATATAATTGACGTCAGTGGTTGATTGAATTGCATAATTATCCCTTTTCGGACGCCTTCTCATGTGCATTACGTGAGGGGCTATTTATCCTAATACGGACTGTTCGAATGGTAATATTGTTTTATCCTTAAAATAAATATGGACAGCCAAGGTGGCAATGTCCTTCAGGTCTTTCATGGCTGATATGTAGCGGACCTGCCAAAACGCAGGTGTGGTAAGGACCAGTAAGGCCAGCCCTGCATACCTGAACACGTATGCATTGGTTTATGTGTACGATAAGCCCTCCACAGGGAACGTAATAAGCACTGGTAGTCATATATAGCTGCTAAATCCAATCTTCTTATCGGCATGATTTGCATACCCTCGTATTAACCGCTCACATGCACAATACCTTTTTCATCATAGTTATAAGTTTTTAAGTATTATAAGCACTGTGTCTGGGGAAAAGGGTGGGATTTGGCACCAGGACTTGGCACAGGGCCTGCACGGGATCGAGCTAGCTCACCAATTTCCAAAGGCACAGTCCAACAGTTTATGGCTTGCCTTCTGTACGCTCAGACAGGAAGTACGTGCGTCGGGGGGTCTATATCACCAGTAGGGGGTCTTCTGTAAAAAATGGATCAAATGTTTGACAACCAATGTAAATGACCTGAGAACAATGGGACTTGAGATTTGGCTGGTTTGTTCCCGACTCTACTGGTCTACTTTATATGTGTTCATTAGGCACAAAGCCAGACCCACACTGAGTAGCGCAACGTGCACTGACTTAACTATATCTAAAAGCCGATTTTTAAGCCCATATACTATAGTCATGGATTATCCGATGCAATTCCTTTAAAGAAAAGGGTACCCCAATTGTACAATATACCCTTTATTCATTATTTTATGTCATCCATTTAAAACACCGCGCGCTAAGGTTTACGGTAGTAAGACTTACCTATAAGTATTATGTCATTGATTCCGTACGTTTAGATTTACTGATTCCTTTAGCACAGTTCAGGCCTCACCAAATACAGTGTCCTGGGTGTCCTGTCCACCCCCCACTAAAGGCCCAGCAGGTCCGTATCCAGGAATTTGGGGGGGGTGACCATATCTAAAAAGTGGACCTTTTTAAATTGTGGGATCCAAAGTGTAGGAAAAGGTTATAGTAGGCGTGGATTTGTGGGGGGGGGGGGGCTATTAAAAAAAATTGGCCCAAATATTCAATGTAAAAATCCTGTGCCTGGAGGGTGCGGCCCGTAATTTTGCTACTGTTTCCCCTGCTCGGGACTCACTCCCTCACTCAGGCTCAGTTCATCCCCCCCCCCCCCCCCCCCCCCCCGCCTCCCCCCAGTTACAGCGCGGCGATAACTCTCGACCTGATAGTGCTAGCGGGAAGGGTAAACTCGTCCAACTACCCCCCTCCCCCCCCCCCCCCCTGCACCTCCCCTAAGGATTTCCCGAGTTCTAAATTCTTATCTAGACTAGATCTAGACCAGAGTAGTTTATAACAGTAACGTTAAAACACGGCAAGGAGGTAGAAACGTGTGGATCTAGGCGTCCGCATATTGTACTAAACGTTGTACAATTATTGTAAATGCCTCAATCTTCGCCAAACTTTATAAATGAGTGTGACATGACATAGTAAAAGTGAATTATGTTTAAAAAAACTCGCCGCAAGCCTACGGTATGTTGGAGCTCTCAGCCCCAGTGCGTCTAGCCAATGACTAACGTCAGAGATGGAGTAGGCCTAGTCTAAACGGGTTAGCGGTATAGTCGCCATTTCCGACATCACGCAGTGAAATTCTGAGCTCTGTATGTTGGCTACTTAGCATTGGCACCTATGGGGAAAATTCGAATTTTCGCGATTATGCGAAAAAATTACAAAATGCGAAAATTTGAAGGGTTGTATCGCTTTCTTGTGATTAATTGTAAACTTTTTCTCATTTAACGAAGGTTCACCTATTTTCGGACACTTTCACATATAATTGCACCTAGTATGAATAGAAACCACTTGGATGTATCATATTGGTCTTGAATGTTTTCCATAGGTACATACCCCAAAAATATTGAAATCAGTTTCTTTAACTTCATGGCATTCCATTCCAATTCTAAGGTTAGGTGCACCTATTTTAGGACAGCTGCACCTATTTTCGGAGTTAATGGTGTCTGAAAGGATGGTTCACTCTACCCTACTTGATAACTGAAAAAGAAATAATTTTAATTTTTTTCTCAGTGAATATTATTTCATATCAATTATACTTCACTTCTATTGCATCTAGTGGATTATTGATTTATATTTCTGAGTTTTAATGCCTGATTATTGTCTTAATATATTAAATACTGACTTTAAAAATACATGCAAATGTGGATTTTTAAAAGAAAATTGCGGGAAAAAAATGGATTTTGTCTTATTTATCATTAAAAAGATAAAATAATTGATAGAATTCTCCAGGAACTAAAAGAATATGGTTTAGAAGGCCCCGTCTACCCATTTTGAAATAGAAATATCTTTCTACTAATTCTAGTAACAATGCTAAACGTTTCCCAAAATCAGTAGGTTAGTTTAAATACATAAGCCTAGGTGCACAAATTCACCTATTTTCGGACACCATAATTCTGCCATTTTTTAAGGTAAAATATAAATTTTGAATTTTTCAAGTTACTGATTATTATCTGTAGGTATTATGATATGAAGTAGTGTAATTTATGGATATTCAGAACTTTTTCTTCTGTAATTTATGACTTATCAACTATCTTATTGAAGAAATGTGTCAAAACCATTCTGGTGCACCAAAACTGCTATTTTTGGTGCACCAGAATTTGTAATATCATATATTTTCCCTTCTAAAATTAAAAAATATGTAATGGAAAGATTCTATTTCAGCTTTAAATCACTGGGTATCTACCCTTGACCAAATCCCTTTCCAGACCGTGGGGAAGCCCTATTTTACATGTTTTTAATGGACCTAGGAGATTATGATGCTTGTAATTGCCTGTGTTCCAGTCATAAACTAAACATATCATATATCAATGGAAAGCTTATAACCACAAGATTCTAGATTTAGCATAGAAATTATGAAATTATAATTTCCTGGTCACATGATCAGGGTCATGTGACCTTACAATTTTTAAGAAAAGTGGCAAATTTTGGTCAATTTTTCAGAAAATCAAGGAAAAAAGGGTTAAATTTGGATTTTTTCAGAAAGTTTTGTATTAAGAAATTATAGTGTATTGTATATGCAAGAAAATGATATATTGTTTTCCTATATAGGCACTGTTAATTTATAAATAACTGTCAATAATAGAATGTTGGTTTTGTGTGAAAATGTGTCCAAAATTACCAATTTTCTTCATTTTCCACAATTAGGGGCAATAAAACATGAATAAATGCAAAAAAAAGGTATTGATGAATTATTTTCAGAATGAAATTCATTGAGAAATAGGTCGTGGCTAATCACAAAACCATTTTGAATTGGCAAAAGTAATTTTTTCTGGAGTAATCCATGTCAAATATATAGCTATATTAAATATGGTGCCCTGCGCTGAGTGGTCAGTGACCTTTGACCTTTTCAGAGAACTTGCTCATTATCAATGCTACCTTTGTGCCATATTTTATCAGTTAAAATTGAAAAACTGCAACAGTAGAGAATATGATGTCATTTAAGTATGAAAAGAATATTCTTTCTGGCTGGGATAATCATAATAATTTTAGTTTTTTTGTATATTATACTAAAAATAACCAATAATTAATGAAAAGTACAAGGTTTCAAATTTTGGGGTTATTTTATGATAACAACAAAATCCCAATCAGTGCATAATCAGGGGGTGTGCAAAATATATTTTATCATTATTTGGATAAATGTAATGTTTCATAGTGTGTACTGTCACCTGGGCAACCAATAAGGCAGAAAAAAATGAAAGAATTCATCAAAAATTGAAAGGAGGGTGAAGAAAAGCATTTATGGTACATATATGTACCAAATTTGCATTGGCGGTCTGGAAAGGGTTAATAACATTAAAAACACATTTTTAAAAATCATATACTTATTCAAGCATATAATTTGGGAAATTTGTGTAACTGTCCGAAAATAGGTGACTGTCCGAAAATAGTAGTAGTCCGACGTAGCCACCCTCTCGTATGCTGATAAAGCCTGCCGTAGAGAATCTACAGACTTGGACTAGAAAATTAAGAAAATAGGTGTAGACCTCCGTTACTGTATGGAGATTGCCATTGGATCAATATTTAAAAAGTTAGAGCGAAATATCATGTTTTCTCCCATAGGAGCCCATGTGAATCTCACCTCCAACCTCCGTTCGCGATTTCCGCGAAATTTCGACGCGCGATGCGCTATTTTAGAGACTCAGAGTCAGAGACTGAGAGAGCGCAAACTTTTTGCCCAACCGGCAAAGTCCAAACCATTGCTATTGGCTCTTGCCGTTGGCCATTGTTGCCCCGAAAAACAGGTGCAGGATGGAGACGGAATGTTCACTTTGGCTTGTGCGGCTATATTAGCTGTACTGTACGACTAGAAAACAGAAAAAATTTGGACTACGTTCTCCAAATCTTTTGTAGTCTAGTCCTGTCCACAGTCATTCCCTTGCTTTGTTGCTACTGAAGAGTTCCACGGCGGAGGTGTGAAAATAATATGCTATACCCTCGAAACAGAATTTATACTTAACCTAAATATGCAAATAACAATATCAATCATCTAGTTGAACGTCAGGGGTTACATTCGCTTTTTCTCCCATAAAGAAAACTTCCAATAAAAGAATCATTTGTAATCATGTGAATTGTTCAAAGCTCGCGGATCTTGGTTTTGAGAGTATGTGTGACGTAGTGACGTCATACACAGGAAGTGAGAATTCAAGCAAGGCTTGTGTTTATGTCATTTATGTTGAAAGTTGCCCCACAGAGTCATCTCTTGAGTACGCTCAAGAATATTGCCCTACATACGTATTACATTAGTTCAATACATGGATGCAAGCAGAATTAAGGTAATTTAAATGTGTTCTGGTTCAATATTCTGCTCTTTTAGGCCGTCACTCGCAGATTCACGGTCGCGATGGCAGAGCCAAATGTCTGAAAAGTGAAATGATCGATTTGCGACAGCTTGCCATGAATCTATGAGTATGCAAAGATTTATAATTAGCCACGCCTTTTTCCTCCTTGGACTATGATAGAATAGTCCACAGATCTAGGTCTTGAGAGTGAGACTGTCCGACTTTCGTGAAATTGTTGAATATCTACTGATCTAGAGTAGACTACTTTCACGACAAGTGGGGTGATATTGAGTGAGGACTGAGGTACTGAAACTCTGGCCTCATCCTTCCTAGCGCACCCAATAGTTCTAAAAGAGAATTATACTAAAGGCCCGGCCACACTGCACAACTGAACTCAACTCGACGGTCGAGTTGAGTTCAGTTGGTCTCAGTCTTAGAGTGTGGCATGTGTCTACGGAGGTTCACCTATATTCGGACACTTTTAGCCATAAATACATACAGCTCCTACAAAAACGACTTAGGTATATCATATTTGACATTGAACTAAGGCTAAAAATGTTTGGCACATAAAATAATCAAAAAAAATAATGAAACACTATTTTCATCATCATAGGGTCAACATAGAATTTTTCAGTTAGGTGCACCTATTTTCGGACAGGTGCACCTATTTTCGGACAGTAGATGAGTGGGAAAGCATGGTTCACTGAACTCAACAAAAATTATAGAGAAAAGTCTTTTTTTGAATCAAAATAGATACAAAGCAATTGTGCTTGACATCTACAATGCTTAAATGGTAATTATATTATTCTTTTAATGTTTAATAATATTTTTAATAGATTATTAGGGTTAACCCATTAAAATGTGTGAAAATGTATATTTATCCGCTAAATTTTCCCCGTAAAAAACAATAAGTTTGTTTATTCAATCTATATTATATTCATTTCATATCAAATATTATAGATATTGGCATTCACTTATTTGTTATTGTCCAGGAGACTCCATGCCATTGTTTTTTTTTAAACTAAAACATATTCATAAGGACTCTAAAATTATGATGATGGTTGATCCAATTGATTAAGGTTCTCTGAATAGACTGTCTTATGTGCATTAGTTCACCTATTTTCGGACACCATATTTCTGTAATCAAATGCCATTTATTAGGGTAAAATATAAATTTTACATTTTTCAAGTGAATAACTATTAACTGAATATATTTCAATAGGAAGTAGTGTAATATTGGGTTTTGAGGACTTGTTTTTCTGTAATTTGTGACTTGTTTACCATCTTATTCTTACTGATAAAATTGTCTCAAAACTGTCAGGTGCACCAAAAGTGCCATTTTGCTGCACCAGAAGTTGTTATATTGTATATTTTTCCTGCTTAAAATAGGTAAATACACAATGGAAACATCCTATTTCCCCTTTAAATCACTGGGTATCTGACTGAGGCCAAATCTTTTGACATCAACAATATTTTTGGAACAATTATACACTAATTCAAGCCAATACATTGGGAAACTTATCCAACTGTCCGAAAATAGGTGTATGTCCGAAAATAGGTGCACCTCCGTTAGTCTTAAGCCCCGGCTACACTGCAAGACTCAACTCAACTCGACGGTCGAGTTGAGCTCAGTTAGGCTCAGTCCTCCAGTGTGGCATATGATTACGACTGGAGTCGTACGACGATACCGTCGGGTCGTACATCTTGAGAAGATGAAGATGTACGACTAGACCGTCGGGTCTTAGGGGGGAGTGGCTTAGACCAACTTATATATTAACTTTTATACCACCTGCGACTATCGGGTCGTATCTTGTGGCATGGGGAGGCTTCCTGACTACGACCAGACAGTCGTAGGCAAAGGCACCTCTGGAAGCTCCGACAATCGAGTTGACAGTTGAGTTGAGTCGTAGATCTTGAGATGTCAAAGATGTACGACTGGATAGTCGGGTCTTAGGGGGGAGTGTGTATAATGAAGCTATATGTATAACTGGTTAAGAGCTACGACCATCGGGTCGTACCTTATGGCATGGAAGGGTTTCTTAACTACGACCAGACAGTCGTAGGCTATGGCGTCAGGAGCAGCTACGACTGTCCAGTCGAGTTGAGTTGGTAAGTGTGGCCGGCCCTTAATTCTTTCTGACCCAATAACTTACTTGGAAAATGTCCCCATGAGACCATCCCCGTTTTTGCTTGTTAACGGAACGGCATAGATCTAAATAACGTCTATCATACTTTTATGATTACCGGTATGTCTTGCAAACCCGCCTTTAGATCTACAAGTGCCACCAGCCATGTCGCAGCTTGACAAGGCCAGGGCGAATTCAGGGTTCCGTTGGGTAAAGGGCGGGGGGGGGGGGGGGGGGGGGGGCAGTGGCGGATCTATGTCCTATTTTTTTTAAATGGGGGGGGGGGGGGGCGCTTTTGGATTTTTTGGTCTTAATCAGGCCTACTTTTTGGCTGAACTTTACATTAAAAAATCTGAAATTGGCAACAACAACAAAAAAGAAGAAAAAAAAAAGGGGGGGGGGGGTGTACACGCCCCCCTCTAAATCCGCCACTACGGGGCGTTTGTTCCATACTGGACCAAAGCCCTTTTCAAATTCAGTTTCAGTGGGTATCGAAACTGCACAAATAGCTATAGCCTAGTCATAGACATACAGAAGAAAACGTTACAATAATCAATAGATCTATGTGGATCCCCCTACCCCTTCCAATTCTGCTGTCAAGTTGGAAATCAGACCTCTCCTAAGGGGTTTACCTATTCGCCCTGCTGAACATTCTTACTCTGGCACTCTCTATATCCGACTAAAGGGGGTAGGGCCTATTACACTACACGACTCGGGCTGTGATATGACGATGTCGCAAATAAATTGCACATTTAACAGATCAAACTCTATGTCACACATATAACACATGCTCCAAATTGCCATTTTTTAACCATCATATCACTCGTATGCAGACGTGTCTATAATATATATTGTTACATCGTGCTGATGTCGCAGCCTATGGCGCTATTGGAAATTTTGTTTCATAATGACTTTTTGGCCGAATAGTACATCAATAAACGCAAATATTTCTGTTTTGTAAAAAGGGGAGAAGAATTAAAGTGACGGCATCGTCTGTCAGTACCTAGGGTTATGAACGCCGACGTTAACTTGATCACAACATCACATGCGATGTTGTTACCCCCGGTGTTACTCTCTCAGAATGTCGCCCAGCATCGTCATTGGAAGTACGAATTTAGCACGACGTAAAGGCAGTTATAACGTATCAAAATGATATTATCAGATCGTCACAGACGACTTACAGTTCCTTTAGTTTAATTTAGGATAATTTAAAAATAATCAGCTAGATATTCTGAGAGAGAAATCACCATCTATATGATGAAAGTCGGATGAAACTGATTAAAGTGTTAGGGCCTATATATATCAGTCAGGGAAGGATTCAGAGTGTGTGTGTGTGGGGGGGGGGGGGGCGGGGGGGGGCGGATTGGGCGTGCGGCCCCCTTATTTTGACCAAATTTTGAATTTTCTAATGTGAAAAGAGCGTCCATAGTTTGAGGGGCGCTGGGACCCTTTGTAATATAGGCGTCCCCCTCCCCCTTTCTAGAATTTCTGGATCCGCCCCTGAATGTATAAATTGGGAATTCAAATATTCAATATTACCTGGAAGTTTCAGATAACCCGTGGCGTGACGTAACATAATGTATCGTTTACATCAGCCTTTATAATGTTTTTTAAACACATTTCATTATGAGTGTACTGTTGTGCCTCTACCTGTAGCTACACATACATGCTTGCTATAGGATCGTTGATCATACAACCACTTAATTAGGATTACCAAAGTTTGAAGTTTTAGCCTCGAAGATTATTTGATTAGAGATACGTTGAGGCATTTGAAATGTGTTTTGGTTCCTGAACCCACTATACCAGGTCCAACCAATAGCACACATATTTAGCACTAAGAATATGATTTTTCTTTTCTTTTTTTTTTAATTTCTTTTTTTTGTAAAAGAATAAAAGAATATGATTTATCAAACTATAAACATGTTTACTCTGCTTCCCCGCGTCTCCAGCGGCCACAGGTATCTACTGTGAACGTTTTTATTTTCATGTTGTACATATTCCCGTGTAATTCACATTTACATAATTTCCCTGAAAATATATACAATGTGAATATATCATTTGTCAATTTGTCTTTCAGGGCAAATCAGCGAAAATTTATACCATTTATACCCTAATTTAAGCTGCGGCTTAATAAGGGTTAGATCCAATAAGGCCTCAACTTTAAGGGTGCAGCTTAAAATAGGGTTTCATACAACCTTGACTACAATGGGTTATCTGAAAATATATGAAGGAAACATGTCCAAAGGTAAACTGTAAAGTCAGGGTATGGCTTAAACTAGGGTTCGGCTTAAATTAGGGGTTTTACGGTACATGTGAAAATATCTACATTCACACTAACGCACTGCCCTGAGATGCCCCTCCCAGGCCCCCTACCCCATGCAGTGGAGTATGCACCTGGGCTAATGATAGCTCTCACCCGAGAGCACTCTGACCCAGTAACAGGAGTAAGTCTGTAGGGGAAATTGACAACGTGAAATAAGCCAAAAAGATTTGCATTTAGTGTGCACAAATCAGGAATCACAAATGCAAGGAGAAATATAAAAAAGGTCAGTATTGTATTGTTGCATTTATTAACACATGTATTAAGCTCTTACAAAGAAAAGAAAGGGGGTAAGTATGTACCATTATAGGCTCATCCTGGCATGTGCTCAGTCTCGGCAGTTTTGGCTGGGTTTTCGGAATCACGGTCAATCTCCCCCACCGACCTCTGTGACCAGAATAACTCAAGATAGCAGGGATGTTGTGATCGAGAGTGCCCAGAGACCAACAGTTCTTGCTATTAGAGAGAAAGAAATGAGCTGGTGCTCCCAAGTGTATTAATTGGCCCTCAGTTGCCGCCTTTCTACCCGTTAGGGCATTTGGAGGTTTCCGAACGCGCCGTTTGGCTGCTGCCGCCATCGACTGTGAAGGAGGCAGCCAGTCAGCACTCCACCAGGGTATGACGCGCGGCAGCGGCGGGCGGCGAGAACGGCGTTGAGTCATTGGAATATGCTAATAATCTGTGCCGTGTCGCTTGTATTACTTTGAGCTGGTAGTAGTAGCGGACGCACCACATCAGACTATCCAGCGTGCCCAGTCAGTGTGCAAGCTGCTCTGCAAAAGGAAATCCTACTATAATCGTTGATATCCTAGACTTGATTCTGACCGCCGCTTACAACCGCCGGTGACGTTCGCACCGGCTTCTCGTCCTCACAGTTGCAGCTTTACAAACTCACGACGTATCAAGACGTCCAAAGACCTTCTTCGTCGCGGTTTTTCCTATTGTATCGGCTGTCAACAGTCACAGTGTTGACTCCTAGTTGGATGTCACCTCAAAACGTAAGCCTGTGTTCATACATTGTACATGTACCCTGTCTGTTGTCTTAAATCCCGAGTGTGTGTAAATTCCTTTAACCTTGCTCTTTTCTTGTCCTCACAGTGCTGTCGTCCATGGCTCGAGTGCAGAAGAATGATGAAGGACAACATGGGGACCCGGCGGGACCCTCTGACCCGGAAAATGGCTCGTTGTCTGAGAAAGAGGATGGCCAAAATCTAGACTTTGCTTATTCTGGAACACCTGAACGCGAACAATGGTCTAACAAGATAGATTTTATTCTGTCCTGTGTGGGCTTTGCAGTCGGCCTGGGCAATGTGTGGCGGTTTCCCTACCTGTGCTACAAAAACGGTGGAGGTAAGTTCCCTTTCTAAATTCCATTGGTTCTTTTGCTAGCTCGTATCGGCGGTCTCCGCCCAGTACCATTGCAGCGTTAGCCAAACCCTTCTAGGTGCAAGTTGAGAGACATGTTAGGTTTCACATTGATTTCATTCTCTCAGCACGTCTGTTGTGTTAATTTGAACCATATACTAAAACAGCGGTTCTTGTGTAAGACGCATTAACTATGTGCCCGACCCTCCATTGGTTGACGCACGTACACCAGCGCTTCATTCATTGCCCAGTCTGGGAAAATGGATCTATCTGCCGAATGCACTGCCTTATTCAGATGGGATGACCTTGTAAGGCCATCTGATTATCATATTAAGATTATCCTCCCCGACCGGTCAGAGACACCAAACATAATGTGTCCGCCTCCTTACGTCCTTCTGGAAACAGAAACCGAATCCAGTTCCCATTTCAAACTCTTTGGATGTTCCCTCAACACTAGCCTGTAGCCATCAGAGACCTTGTGGCCGTCTGCAATGGACGCATTGGGTTGTGTACAGGGAATATCTACCAATAGCACTGAAATCAGATAATTCCCATGGGCATAGACTCAACATAGACCTACACCCACGCCTGCTCCCTAGATTATTTCTATTTAGGTGAAAGCCTGATTGGCGCGGTTTAGCATATATGTAGTTGTTTGGTTACAAATGTATGAAAACGCATGTATTGCAATTATCAATAAGGTTTTGCCTTTAATACATTCTTATAACTCGGTTAGAACTGTCTGTCCCAGAGTAGAATTTTTAAGATATTGGGATTTATGTTGAATATAAAGTAGTATAAAAAGTAGTTTAAAAAGTATAGGGGATGGTCAAAGTGAAGGCGACATCCTACACTTTGTATACACAGATAACAGCTTCTTGGAACAACTAAATTATGTCATGACGTCATTACTTTTATTTTGATAAAACTTTTGGTGTGCATATGGATGTTGGGACTAGTCAATTGTAGGATAAATATTGCCATTTGTATAAGCTCTATGTTATGTAGGCTTAAATCAATGGAAATTTCCTATTCAAATTGCTCTGAAGTGTTACTCGTAATGCGTTGGTAGGTGTGCTTCATTCTGTGGGTGAATGGGAGGTTAATCCTGAACCGCCCAGCAGTGGATTTAGGCGGCCGCTAGGCCTATTGATTGTCTAGAACTTGGGACTGGCTCCAGAGTTAAGAGCAGAGTATACGTGTTTCATCACGTTCATTGGCCCCCACCGACATAAACGCGAAGTAGGATTTGTGTTAGACGAATACAAAACTATCAACGGACATAAGGAGACCACTCCTTGTGACCTTAACGAACATGATAGCGTGCACATCCTGTTTGAAAACAGTTGATCTCTGCAAAAAGGAAAGGTCAGGGAAAGATCAAACTGGCGTGTATTCAAATTTGGACAGAGTACTATATTCAAGTTGTATTTGATGGTTGGCACTCCACTATACCCCTAGCTAAAATTCCGGATGCCCCTTGGAAGGTGTAATTAGTGTTTTGTATTTAGATATAAAAACGGCCGGTTCAGATTATCCCCAAACTGCTTGTGATTTTTTGGTCAAGTAAAACCCTTTTTGACTAAGCCAATTATCAGGTTGAGAGACTGGGGCAACGTTTAGGTTCTGTTTTGATTGTGTACGATCAAAATATTAATTTGTCGGTCGCTCTGAAATTTAAACAGCAAATGGTTCCAAGACACCTTCGTTTCGAAGGGGGGCTTGGTCCCTGATTATTGATTATAATAGAATCAATCACCATTTTGTTTGATGAAAAATAGTAACTTTACGATAACTTTTCAAAATATTGTTTCTTTAAATGATACCAATAATTAATATGGTTCGTATCTATGGTCCTTTATCTCCAAATTTTGATCACTTTGATATATACCTTATGCTATTGCATAGAAGGCACAGTCAATTCTGAATCATGTATCGCATGTCTAGGTATTGACAATGACCTCTTATACAATATAAACGCCATGATTGCAAGGACAAGTGGAATCATCTTTGTCTATCTCCTGAGAATTAACTTTTTTTCCCATGCTTCAGTGCCACCGTATCGCATCAACCACAGAAAGTACAAATTATACAGAAACGGTGGCTGCACTGAAGCAATTTCAGTTCCTGCACAGTGATGCTGTTCGAACGTGGGCGTGACTTGGGGTAGCCCTGGTCCCCCGGGATTGGTCCGGTGATGGCGGTGGGGCCTCTCTAATCAATGTGACCGCTGTTCCTGCGGCCAGACCAAACTGGTTGGTGGCCGGGCGAGTTGGTCCGGTCCTCGCCGGTAGGCGGGCATCCGCCCGCAGTTTTGCCTGGGCTTTTGGGGCAAAAAGCTTCTGAGATATATATGGGAATATCGATTATTCTATGCCATACAAAAAGAAAGCCCTAAGTCTCAAATTGAAATGGTACTGGTCATACAAAATGTATCTGGTTCCCAGATTTCCTTATACGAGGCATGTTTATGTCCTTAAGAAATCCTGTAGAATATTCTCCATTAGGGGATGGCTTACGTGAGGGCATTTTAATATCTCGAATCTGCCAAAGGCTCTACGTGATGCCAACCCCGTGCTACATTTCCCTATAGTCCTTTGTATAAGAGGAATGTGGTTTCGTAACTAGTTGTTGGGACAGTACATTGACCTAACGATGCTATGTTTGACGTCTGCCCTTTTTGAATAGGAAAGAAATAGCTATACATTCCTTTTCTTTTTATGTTTGAATAATATCTGTTCTCCTATAATGCGAATTAGGTAGCCATAATACACCACAGGATAGGACTTCATGTTAATGGATTGCATACAGCCCGTACCGACAAAAATATAAGTGTAAAGCGTAGTATTGCTGAAAGCAATACGTTGTATTAGACCATTTTTCCGGATAATATATACCATGAATCGTTGGTTTCTTTATGGACATTGTGTTTCCATACTCAGGGTTGGCAACACGTCCTTTGTGGTGAAGTATGTAAGCTGTTGACACGTGGAAGCATTGTATGTGCCAAGCAAACATTGGAACAAAAATATTGTTCCCCTTGCTTCATGTTCCCTTAAACATACACCCTCTCTCAAATACCACCCACTGTATTTGTCGGAGAGGCTAATGCAGTCGGCCCTCAAACACCTCGGATCTATCGGCGACGGAATCAGACGTCGATCCCCGGTCTAATTAAAACCCAGTGAGTGGTCGGGTCGGACATCTGACCCTGTGGATGGGGCTCTCAACTGCTTGGTTCACCAGTCACCAATTTGTAAGGTTTCCAACGAGTATAGCCCTTGTGCAGACGTGGTCACGTGATAACTTTTTGGTGATCACCACGTGGTGATCAAGACGTCGTGGTCACAGAAAAAATAAAAATGTATGAATTATGAATGATAATATTTCAACATGAGACTATTTCCAGTATTTCTAGCATAAAGCTGTATTTTAAATTAAGAACTATGAATGATAAAAATTCTAAACTGATCACCAAGATGGCGGGCAGTCCATTCTTGACGGTTGTAACGTCATCTGCACAACGTCTATACTAGACAGAAGAGAGGTGCAGCTTGCAGGTCGGGAAGCCCTTAACCCTTATCAGGGTCTATTTATCTAGTTAGCACCCTGACCATGGGCCGGGGCCCCACCTGAGATCCTGCTGGGTATCTCCATATCCAAACCAACGTTCACTGGATTCCAGTAGGTTGATGTCACACAGGGCGCTGCGCGTGGCGGGTGGTTCCATACTCCTGGGGCCCGTTGCATATAAAAATAAAACCCGGAGTGTCTGAGCTAACATCTAACTTCACCGTGAGCCAATCTTTTTTAGACCTGATGCAGAATCATTTGGCGTACAGGAAGTTGAGTTAACGGTAAGCTCCGGTTAACCAGTCACTTTAGCCAACTTTGTGAGTGACTGTTAACCCAGAAGTAGGGGCGTCATTTTCTGGTTTACGGGAGTGTTTATGGGAGGTTAAAAGGTTCAAGGACGTCTGAGTGGAGGGTTTGAGGTGGGGGATGGGGGTTGTTGGTGGGAGGGGTTATGGTACCAACAAATCCCTTGATAAGAAAGTTGTTGTTACAAAATTGTTACTGACTGGAATTAAATGAAACATTGGTTACCCACCAATTGAGCTCAGTGACATGTGACATCATTTGACGGGGCAACATGATCCAGGGCTCAACATTAAGGTTTTCAACTTAGCTAAACGTTGGGGAGGTATAGGTCAAATTTTACCTGTCCAACCATAAATTTCACCTGCCCCCTTTAAAAGTTAAGCATTTTATGACAAAAATTTTGCCTGCCCTTTGGGTAGGTGTATATCAAGATTTACTTGCCCCAGCTTAACTCGTACCTGCCCCGGGCAGGTGGGCAATGCTTAATGTTGAGCCCATGTCATCATCGTTTTTTGAATTCACAAGTGGCATGCTGGAAAACAGTGACAATGACAAACTCATTCCATATTCAAACCCACAACCTTTGGGTTTGGAGGTGGTTGTCCTAACCACTACACAATGAAGCCACATAGAGGATGAGGGTGGAACTAAATAAAAGGGTCACGACCTAATTCGCTGATTCTGACAGGAGCTTTAATATGCAGTTTAACAAAACAGCAACCAGATGGACTGGCTGGTAGCAGCCTATTTCACTGGTTCATGGTGTGACCTGAAGTAAGTTCAGTGTGTAGACTGCTACATGTGAAAGGACACAGTTTAGAAGTATTAGGGCTATTAGGGTAATAATAAAAAACAGGGCAACATCCTCATTCATAGATTCAACAGGGTGACGTTATGACTTCTAAAATGTAACAAGTTCGCTCCGCCGCAACCCCCCCCCCCCCCCCCATCTGCCTCCCACTAAGTCAAACACTGCACCCAATCTGCAGCGTTCGCACCTCCACTCCGGGAATGCCATTAGCAAGCATCGAGGTTGCAGAGTGACACTGTGCCTGGACCCACACTGCCCAGAGGTCACACCCGGCCAGAACTGGGTCACCCCGATAGATGGGTTCCCCTGAAACAGCCTCAATTGAATAAACTGGATGTGGGGCCTCTTGAAACTCATAATATATATATATATATGCCTAGACTCAGCTGGTTCCCTCAGTGCCCTCAATACCCTGTATAAAAATCTGTAGTACAGATGGACTGGCTGGTCCACCCTCCCTGCGCTGGTTGCTGGTAGCACACAGTTTGGAGCAACCGGACTGCATGTGCCGTGGAAGCAACATCGTTTTCTTAGTAGTGGATAATAACAAGTTGGGTCTGCTTACAGAGAAAAGCTTGTACTCGCGACCATGTGCCCACCTATACAAGATGCAATAAATATGTAGACGTTAAGTCGATGTCACTAATACAGTCTCTTTTGTATGCATGTACGTATAATATAGATATTTGTGTCTAGAGAATGCCTGGTCATGTATACAGTATTTCTTGTAAAATGTGAGAAAATGTTCTTCTGTAAAAGCATGCTCATATGCACAGACGTAGCATGTTGCAAACTATATTACAATTCCGGGGGGATTCCCCCAAAACCCCTTTCTTGTTATTTTTAACCATAGAATGACCCCTTAATTTTCAAGTCTGGATATATATGCTATTTCAAAGTCTGGACATATTTATTATGTGCTCGGACTTTGAGATAATGTTTGCGTATATAAGAAATTCTATAGGCGCGACAGCCGGGTCTATGATAGTTGCGCATATAACCATCCCCGACCTGTAGACGTACATTTATATATATATATATATATATATATATATATATATATATATATATATATATATATATATATATATATATATATATATATCCAATTGTAGGGTAGGGCAAAAAAAATAGGATAGGTGGGCTACCTGAATCAAACTATTTTTTTCCTTGGCCTAGGCTATAAATATCATACCCGGGAGTGAGCAGTCTGACCTAACGAGGCGCAGCTGGTCACGGCACCACAGGGGCTAGGGTCTCGTCCAATGGGAAGATGCTCCAACCGGGTTTGAGGGAGATTGAGTGGACGGGTGCACGTGTGTTTGAATTCTCCCTACCACGGTTACCTGATATTCAGTATTCTTGGTACCTGCAGGCTAATGTCGGCAGATTTTGTCGACAAAAACCTAGAAAAAAAATATAGAAAAACAAATATTTGCTGTATACCTAATTGTAATTACTGAATTTTCAAACGAACTTGAAAAATACTAAATTAATGTATAAAGATACGAAATGACAAAATAGTCAAAGGTAGTTTTCCATTATGATAAACTATGAATTATGCCATAAATACTAAAAATTGCTATACTTAAGCATTATGACTTGTCAACTTATTTCCCAGCATGCACCTTGATCTAGGCTAGTCTGCAGGTAGAGTGAGTTAGAAAATATGCTATCCGTGGTAGGGAGAATTGAAAACAGCAGTAAGTGAAAGTACTGTAGTCATGGGTAACGTGGCCCAGAATACATCCTGGTTGAGTCATGAGGGGAAAAAGACGCATACTGTACGGCAGCATTAGCAGATATAATATGAAGAGCTGCTTTGATTGCAGGGTGCAAAATGCTTATATAGATCCACAAAAGGTTTCCATTCCCAACTTTTGAGATTTTCCATATACATGTACAAGTTCTTCCTCATAGATATATTTCAGCTGAATGATTTGAAAGAACCAAATACCCAGAAACTATATATATGAGACTCCTCCTCCTCTTCAAAACTTGATCTGCGTCCTGAATTGTGTTTCTTGAATCATTGAAAGAGCGGAAACCTACGAGTGCGTTTGTTTATTCACATTTGTAACCGTATACCATTCTATCGACCACATACAAAAAGCACTGCTCGCACATCTCTCTTTCCCACTCCCTCTCTCTAAATATAGGGTCTATATTTTTGCCCTGGCCGAAACTGTATCCGCCTCAATAAGACGGGGGTACTGGGGCTAACCCACCTGGCTCAGACAGCTGCTACCTGACCTTTTAACTTGTTTTTCCCCCTATGCTGCATGATGTATTGCTTATCGCTAGGTTTTGAGTCGCTCATGACAGAAAGCGCATACTCTTATCGAACAAACATAACAAACTGTGGCTCGTTTTAGGTAAAAAAAAATAACTACTGTACATTGGTCTCTTATCATTTGCTTATATTTACAATTAACATGGGTATCTGAAGTGAGAAAGGAGTATGTGGTGTTGTGCTGAGAGTGCTCGCAGTCCAACAGTTATTTCTATAAGGGAGACAAATACCGTCAATGCAGAATTTATATGAAGCCTAAAGAATGTACCCGGACAATTGCAATTGTTCAGCTTAAAGTCATGCGAAAGTCCGCGGGAATTTCCAATATATATTATATACATGCATGTAACTGCTTGTACAGCTAGGATAATCTTGATTACTTTTAACTGCCCGGAACAAACGGCAGTGTACGCTTCCCAGATTAGTATGTCCGAAATATTTAAATGAGCTACTGAAATACTACTGATTGCACACTCTACCACATTTAAATATTTCGGACATACTGATTGCACACTTTTCAGCCACTGTATTTCCACCGATTTCCACTGAATTTCCACTAAAATTCCACTGCAAGCTGACACTGAATCTGTACTCAGTAGTGAGTACCCACTGTAATCCCGCTGCTTTTTGGTCCGGGTGTTGATGTACAGACTAACCTTGATGCTTTTTAACTGTTGCGAAGGTCACCCACATAGAACATGATATCGTCGTTGTTTTCCTATATGTTATTTGCCTTTTTCAAATTTAGCCTTGGCTATACACACACACTCTAGACATTCTAAATGTGTGCTTCCTAGTGTTGGAGATATATGTTGCTCCGGCACCATATCCACATGGGTGATTTATCATCCCTTTGTACCCAGTCACAAATGGTACGTGACTAAAGTCGCGTCCCCACGTGGCGACTAAACCCCAGCGATTAGCGATTAGATGGTGGTCCTGAAGTACAGTCTGGTTTGCACAGAACCACCAAGTGCATAAAACAGGTCTAGTCGGCCGACCAAAACTGTTAACCCTTTCCACACACAGCGACAAACCTCTCCTAGAATGCTTTAGTCGTTGAGTAGGGAAAGGGTTAACACTGGACAGCAAGGTTTGTCGTTCTGTGGAAAACAGGCTTACCAAACCATTCTCCGGGGACAAGTGCCCCCTAGAGCACTGATCGCCAGGGATGGGATGGGTTTGATACTTTGGACCAACATATATATACAACTAATCGCCGGGGTTTAGTCGCCACGTGAGGACTGGGCTTTACTTCGGAGCTGCTTTAGTCGTCTCCGATAAGAAGGCCAGGTGCCGTGGCCAGGTGCCTTTCCTGAGTGTATTGGGCATCTAAAGTTTGCCAACTTTTTACTCTTGTCAATATTGGCGTTGGCGGTCAACCTTAGCCATGCACAATAAACATGGACAAACGAGGTCAATAGCACCTCCACTGGTACATACTTCACCTCGTATCTATTGTAAAAGAGAAGATTTATACTGAAGACGCTACAAATATATTTGTCTCCTTAATCATGCAATGAAATCTGTTGAATCTTTAATTTTTTACCATTCTGAAGACACCAATGACTCGCACAAATGAAAAGAAGTACAATTTTTACCGGACATCCTTATACCTTTTGCTATCATGTCAGATACAAGTTTATACTTTGTACTGACTTGAAGCCTATAAGAACGCGCGGTACATGTCATATTCAGAAAGATATAACAAGATAACTTAGTACTTCGCAAGCTTCTTGACCAATAAAGGATCCTTGCTTTTTTCTTACAAGTGTTCTCAGGCTCTTTCTGTTCATGCTTAAACGAGCCAGAGCCTGTCGTTAGAACTATAGAAGCCGTATAGTTAGATCACCAACCAAATCACGATCTTAAGTGAAGGTATGAGACAAGTAATCGTATCTTAATAGATCTTTGATGGCCGAATAGATATGGCTTTGCTATTAAGTTTACCATAAAATTAGTCAGTAGTATATTTGTACTTTTCGATAATTATGTGCTTTTCAGTCATTATTTATATGCTTGTCGCATTTATTCAGAGGTCGTACTTAACAGTTTACAATCAACTGTTCTTAACAAAACTACATAATCCTGTCGAAATCCTAAGCGCATTAAAGTTAGTATGCTGCTTTATTTCCAAAAGTAGCCACTGAACGTTCAGTTCACGAGTGCTGTGTTTTGAGGAGTATAATAATGTCATAAAGAAGACATAGAAGGCTGGCCAGCTAGTAATCTATTAGTATGGATGAATACATGCAATTACATAAAGGGCTGGATATAAATCTAGCAGCTCATTATTACGCTTCGAATCATACCTGAGACCTACTTGAACTTAACAGGTGCACGGTGCGTGTCTCATATACATACATGTATATAATTATAATGATCAGAACCACCATGTTTGAACTGTGCGGACCCATTTATTCCAACGTTCTTCCTATTTTATGGGTATAGGTCTATTGTTTTATAAATTGGGATGAAATTCTAGAATCAGTTGGTCATATTCCTCATAACTAGGTGGAGACTAAAAGTTGGATTTGTGTGTGGTGTAACTGTTGGTGGGAGAACTATTGATTTACAGTGGCCACCGCTTTATGCCGAGCACAAACTTCACAGCCCAAGGGACCGACGTACTTCGGGAAGCCCAGGCCTGAAGCCCTTGCCAATCTCTGGCAATACTAGACTTGCAGCAACCCTCAGTCACCATGTTATGAATACCACCGGCACGTATACACCACATACAAGATATCGCAGTATTTAAAAAGGCATTATCCATTGCCCTCACCTATCGATAAGTCCTACTATTTGGTTTTCATTTTAAGAAAAAAGAAGATAAAATATAATCCCGCAAACATAACAAGTTTGAATTTGATTTTCAAAATATTATGTTATTACTGTAAAATCTGATAGTTTTGCAAGGCCCATCTAGAGTCGCAGGTGTTTGACTGGTAACCATGGTGACCCAAGGGGCTACCAGCGACTGATGTAATAACAGGCCAGACGTGCTCGTGAGGGGAAAATGCCTCAAATCAGCCACCAGTGTTATTAGATATCTAATGAAATAGAAATTAATCGTAATATTATATTCTGATGCGTATTTTAGATTGGTATAATCTATTCCAACAAAGAAGGCAGATTGTTGGATTCATTTCTTACACTGTGCAATATAGGCGATAAAACAATAGTTTGGTTACAATAGCAGTGGCGAATCCATGCAGGTTTTGAAAATGTTATTTTGTTGATTTATTTTAACCGGATTTTACTTTAAAACAAGCCCCTCCCTTATAAATCCGCCACTAAATAGTTAATCGTTACTCGTCAGCAAGACATCTTTATCTCGGTCAACTACTGGATCCATTCCTTAGAATTTATCATACGAACCAATTTGTAATCGTCCCTTGTACTGACTGCAGTGGTCCTCCAGTCGGTCCTGCAGACTGTCTCAAGCCCTACCCACCCCGGGGGGCCTGTGTAATTATTCATCAAATATCAGGGCCCACTCGGGCTGCAGTAGGGTCAATATCCTCCTGTCAGAAGAGCGGGTCCACATAGTGCCGTGTCAGCGATTAGTCATCCGTTATGTCGTATTGTTTGGGTGGAAACTCCCGAAGGTCATATGGAAGGAAGATAACTTATTACAATTGTGTTTATACAGACCAAACATAAGACTAAACACTATCATTTTTCTTAAAAATGGGTATTGGCTGCATAGTGTGATTTGAATGGTATAGTTTGCGCCAATTTATATTGTAAAATTCCACAGTGAGTTATCGTTATGATGATGATGATGAACTTTTATTGACAACTGAACAATCTACAAGATCCATGTGTCACATAAACATATAATACTACAGCCTACAGCCTACAGCCCTAACGACTAGACAATATGAGCAGGAACATTTATAACTCAAGAGCACCATCTGACAGTACAGTGTCAGAGCTGACTATGTAGATTATGTTGTTTCCTGTTAGAAAAAGTTTTTAGGATTTTGATTTGAGCTGTTAGCACCTTTCTAACACATCATGAGCGTGGACATTAGCACCTTTCTAATACATCCAGAAGGGTTTCTAGCACCTGTTTACACTTACATGTGTGTATGTATTGCGTATTACAGAGTATAAATACATATTTAAACAATATAAGTACATATTCAAGCAAGGGGATTTGTGTAGTAGCCATACATAGGACATAGGTCAGAACTATAAGATATCAGGCGAGGTTTGTCACAGTATTACCTAGTGTGTATGACCTGAGTTTAAAGCAATCCTTAATGAAGGCTGCAAGTGCCTTTATTACACGCTCCTCTTTAGATGTCATAATGACCATGTTATGAAACTTATAGTTGTTACCTTTTTCTTCAACGCCACTCCCAGTTTTGAATATCCATTTACAGTGTATATTCATTTAATACGGATGTGATTCCCCCCCCCCCCCCCTCCTTCAGGCATAGCATACAGCTCGTTCAACAAAACATTGCCTGTATCACAAGCAAATGCTGCTTTGATTTCAATAGAACATCTCAATGAATGTCACAATAATTTTACTCATAATTCAGCCAATAGATCGATGCCGGTTCACGCAATTGTTTCACAGTATAAACCTTCAGACATAACGTATCTGTCCTTCACAGTCGTTTGCTTCAATATCACGTTAAAAGTATCCCTCGCATCACCTTGTGTTCGAAGCACATGCTTTTGTAATTTCAATGGAATGATTATCTATTTGATGTCACAGTGAGTTTTTTAACTCATTATTTACCTAATAGCCTAATAGCCCAATGCTGGATTCACACCATTGTTTTACAGTATAAGGTATCTGTCCTTAACAGTGTTTTGCTTCAATTTAATAAGATAATACCAAGATCACCCGTATCATTCATTTAAATGAAAATTTTTCAATAAATTCCTAGCACAAGCTTTTATCATTTTCTCAAAAATATATTTCTATGTAATGTCACAATCATTCAACTCATAATTGAGTCAATAAACCGATGCCGGACCCACGTAATGTTTAACAGTAAAACCATGCTGAGTGTCTGCATCCACTGCCATATTCAATCTCCCCTTATATTTAGACACTTATGATATATGGGCACTTATCAGAATAGTGTGAATGTAACGCGTAAAGCATAAACATGTTAAAAGTAAAATATGAATGGCTTCATTGAAAATATTTATACATCAGAAAAACATCTCTTTACAGTCCGTTGATATTGGTCCAAAGTACCATCATACAATGTCAGGTTGGAGTTTTGAATAGTGGTTTCCTCAGCCGGAAATGGCCAAAGTATTCAATGTAGGCTTATTCAATAACTACTTGCCACTTCTGCATAAATTGAATGAAACTATTCAAGAAATTAATACTTCAAAGGCGTGTCCTATAAAATGTACATGCTCAATTCTCAAACAAAAGTCGACCAGAGCATAATTCGTGTACCATATAACATAAATTATGATATACGTGTACATGCATATATGTAACGTGTTATATAATATCTTAAGTTTCTTAGTTTCTAGTTTTTCTAGAAAATATCATACTAAGAAATCAAAGCGACAAGTTAGCATATATGATACGGCTTGTAAAAGGGTCTTTCTTTTGTGTGATATACATACATAGACATGCATGTGTTTATATGTATGTAAATAAATATATATTCATGTATACATATATACATATATCACACATATATATTTTATGTGCACAATGAGTATATAATATATGCTTTCTGATCGAAAGTTTGCCGGTAAGTGTAACTTGCACTGATGTAAATTATAACTGATCTGCAATTAGGATATGATACTGTTGTATATCTTAATGCCCAGCCATCATGTGAGAATATCCTTTTTTAACAATATAGGTTATTTACTTCCTAATAACCGTGTAGTATACTGAGAAATAAAACCGCTTACAAGATGAAACATGCAGATAATTGTGTATATGGAAGATGAGATCCCACGGCCAAATGTAGGAAATTGGATCCTTGGTGATTATGATACTTACAGCACCGGAACTGCTGTGGATATCTATAAATATTGCAGGACGGCCCGCCGCCATGCAGATACAAAATATAGGGTGTGTATTTTGGAGGGGTTTGACCTGTAGGTCCTAATGACCACGCAATAGAAAAATTGGCTGCGTTTATTAGTCTTTGGGGCCAGCTGTCATGTGTGGCGCCAGTCTTTTTCCCCTCCCAAAAAGTGGAGGCGTGAAGATTATTGCCTATTGACGCACGTGTATGGTGTTTCCTTAGTATTTTTTCTGCCCCACCCGGCCAGCGAGAGGTGAAATGAAACAAAGAAGTTGATGCCATACCTTCAGTTACCACCTCGTTAGCACACATCAAAATAGACAAGGATGTGCAGGAGTGACCTTTCGGAGTGTGGTCAAAACTGTTGACATAACAAGATGAGATGGAAAAAGCCTGTTCTGGCTCGCTGATGATGGGGTCGGCACCAATTACTACTTCCGTTTTGGACGAGTGTGGGCAGTATCTCCACTTGTAAGTGGCCGATTTAAATATCAGTGGCTGCGAATGCATTTCTATGTGGGTAGATTAAAGGCTTCGAACGAAAAAAGTACATCAGCATTGCAGTTCAATTTTGCAGATAAAAAGCAGATATAAACAATAAATTGCACTTGTTCTTGGATATCCTTACACCAATGTGCAAAGAGAAATGAGCGAATATTACTGATTGTGATTAGTAAGTCTCTTATAATGCTAAATACTGGCTATATTTGGAATGGTGAAGTTCAGATGTTGCTGAAATAGGAATGGGGACCGCTGTTTCGTGTCGAATTTAAGAATTGCCCTCTCATGTCTCATGATTTAAGGAATCATCATGTTGCCCTGTCGAATATAAGAATTATCCATATTATTACTTAATTGAATTTAAAAATAGGCCTTGTCGAATGTCACTAGGCCCAAAAAGAGTTGTGTCGCTTTTGTCGACTTTAGGGGTCTAGACACATAGGAGTGCTAGCTGGTCCCACTGTGGCACTATTACAAGGTGTTGATGTATAGACATAGGCCTACGGACAGAACATTAGACATGCCATTATTATCCTTGACAACGGACCTTATCTGCGTATGCTAATGGAGAATGGCATGATGGCATAGGTTTGAGGGGGCGTTAAGTAATTAACCAGTAGCTGCTGATACAATCTCCCAGATATAGAAGAAAGTATTGCATGTGGCATCAGTCGATTATTTCACTTAAATCGGACATATCAATACATACCAAGGCGCTTGTATCATTATTTACTATAAATGAACCCAGTGGATTCAGTGAAATACATCAAACACAAGATTTCTATATTTCCAAAATCATAATGGTTACTGGCAAATTGCATTCATGTGTAATGTGTTGGTAACAATAAATGAACGGATAAAAAGTTACATATTATCTAGGGTGGAGCGTTGGAAAGATATTTATACTGGAAGGCAAACTTAAATACCCACTGTTTGTGCCATCTATGTATATGTGTCTAAATGTTAGATTGCAGAACACTGCACTAGGTATAAATGATATACACTAAATGTGCTGCAGTACATTTGTTTGGGTCAACTCAGAAGTCTTTCGCTATCTATATATTATACAGTGTTTCTGTATCTTTCTTCCGCTACCTATAGTGCGCTGCTATTTTTTTCTTCCGCTATCTATATAGTGCTTCTATTTTTTTTATTTTCTTTTCCAAATACCTCCATCTGTGTATACTGAAACACGTTGCCCTCTCTGACCCACCCTGGGTGCCCGCCCGCCGCCCGGCCATGTCTCTGATGTCTGTGTCCCTCCCGTCTGTTCCAGGAGCGTTCCTCATCCCGTACTTCCTGTGCCTGGTGTGTGGAGGAGTCCCCGTCTTCTTCCTCGAAGTGTCCCTCGGCCAGTTCATGAGCCAGGGAGGACTCGGCGTCTGGAAAATATGTCCACTCTTTCAAGGTAAGCTGGCAATGCCTAACCATTACATTGTTATTAACGTCTCTGTGTTGCTTATGTGTTCTTCCAGATGTCAGGCCCGTACACAGTGGGGTGTGGGGAGGGGGTGGTGCCCCCCAACATTCTCCCTCAAAATTTAATAATAAAAAAGAGAAAAACTAAATATTTGTAAGAAAATGTTAATGAAAAGTTCCACTTTGGGAACCTTGGCGACCCCCCACCCCACCCCACCTCTTTGAAATAGAGATTATTGAGATTGTGAGCAAAATTACCACTGGGGGACCCTTACCGACCCCATTTTTAAGTAGAAATTATTGAAATTATAAGCAAATGTTCAAATTGAGGTACCTCGCCACCTCTCCACATCAGATCCTGTGTACAGGCCTGAAGGTTATGTTTTAAGGATAGACACCAGTGGTTGGAGGCAGATTTAGGGAAACATTGATAGCTCTCAAACTAGCGCTCTGATCCTAACATGTTATACATCATGAAAAAGGTTTGATTTTTCTCTATCCATTGATATAAGTGAAGTCATAAAGGATTTAGAAATGCAGACTTTATCAAATAAAAACTGATTTTTTTACTTTTATTTTTTGAACATGGATTTTTCAATAAATATTTAATTCCCATGGACAAGATTTTACAGACATGTTAAAAACATCCATATGCAGGGAAGCGTGTCTCAGATTTTTGATTAAGGACCTAGATTTTATTTTATGGTCAAAAACGGCAAAAAACGGGGAACTTTTTGAGATTTTTGTGTCATACCAATTTCTACATTTGGTGAAAAGAGAACTAGGACCTGAATCAACATTTTGAGACACGCTTCCCTCTATCTATATCTCATGAACATCTGTCAAAAGTTTCAGAGCTCTAGCTTAAATATTAAATGAGATATGGCTGTTCAAAAAATAAACTTCAATTTTACATTTTTCAGGTTTGCAACCCACCTACACAGACATTTTTCAATTATTTTGCATATAAGTTATATCAATAGATATAGCTATTTGTTGGCTATTCAATGCCTTTTTCCATATAACAGTGGTATAATAAACACATTTTTTTAGATGAGATCATAGGGAGATGCGCTGTTCATGCCCCAACCACTGGTGTCTATCCTTAAGGAAAACATATGATAAACAAGATGATAGTGTATATTGACCACAATGGCATGGTCATGATGAGGTCTACATTTAGCATTGGTCAACATATATTATCGATCAAGTCGGGTTTGATTTTCTCCCAGTTGTCAGTGAATTTTTGCCGCCAGGAGAAGAATGCTTTGCATGGAGTCTACAGCGGAACGCATGTATTTGCGGTCAAATGAAATGATTTACTTGTGTACATGCACTATGGTATGGCCATTATCATGTAAACGTTACTACGTTTCATGAGTAGGAGATGGAAGTGCCTAAAAATGTGTGTTTGTGATAGATTTGGTGTGCTTCCAGTACATTAACACGTTGGCGCCATTACTCGCTAGCTTTTTTTCTCCCTTATCATATAAAGAAGAATTCAGGCACAGTATTACGTCGATGTATATCAACTCTCTATGGTATTAATTGAGTCAGCCTATATAGATGCGCCATATTACTGGGGCGTTTCTGAATGAGAAGGAACAAAAGTTAGAGGTGGGATGTGCAGGTAGCGATTGGCGTCCTTCGTTAAACCTTGACTTTGATGGTGTAATATGCCTTGGTACCCGTGGTAATGTTATCCAATGTAGTGAAAGCTCTTGTCAAGGTGAGAGAGCAGCGTGTCTCTTTGATCAGTGCGACCTTCCTATATGGAATACCTGCTCAAACACAGGTACAGATGGATGAAGAACCTATCAAGGCTACTTCTGCAGTCAACTTTGGTCATTGTTGTCGAGGAACTGCAAAGAAATAACAAACTAAGAAAGTAAAACAAAAACGATACATGCTTATAACATGCACTGCTTAAAAGCCTTTCTCCTTATTTCAATACCTTCATGATACCGACAGGAATGTATTGACTGTATTGCTGCTTTTAGTGAATTGGTTCGATACTGTGTAGTCTATAAACAGGTTACACATTATATTCCATGTCACATATTTATGACCATATTACATCATAGAATTACGTTTCAGTTCACGAAGTTGGATTGTGTGTATGCATTGTCTATGTAACACATATGTTAATGTCTTCCTGTTTTCCAAGTTTTCGGAGACCTGGTTTATTAAAAGAAAAATTTTAATTGGCACTTCAAATGAAATTTATGTCTTCCAATTTCCCTCCTCTGCCATTAATTTACCCCCTCTCCGCGTTGGCTGGGGTCACGTGATTGGATTAAGGAGCTCCCATTGGCTGGCCGAGGAGGCCCCTGTCCCTCATCACGTAGCCCCCCTGCAGAGCCCGTCGCCCGTCACCCTGTTGGCGGATGACGCCTGCAGGGAGTGTCAATATTTAGGATATTACCCCCTTCCCTTCCCCATCCGCACACTCCCAGCACCATGCCAGTAAATACTACGTAGCATAAACAAACTAATGACTTATTTGGAATAGAACCTGGTATCTATTATATAACTGTTTGAAAACATATTAGAGAGGATTCTTGTTATTTGAGCAGGTTCTGATGGGCTTAGCAGAGGTGATGGGTCTAAGTGGGTTTCGGTCAATTCGATTCGCTCGCCGAAGCTTATGCCATCGCAGATTGTTATCCATGGAGTCATGTATATGAAATACAATGGTTTTCAACGTTTTTTCGGTGCTGGCGGGGCTCCAACCCGCAATCTTGGGATGTCGAATTAAACGCCTTACCGCTGTGCTTTAGGGCCCAGCGGTCAGAGACAGGTGTAAACGCCAATAAAAACCTCTTCTTAGTGTAGGTACCTTTACCCTGCTACCCTGGGATACCCGTTAGTCTGTATGGGCAATATGGTACACGTCTTGGCCCTGACATCACCATCCAATCACAGCAGGACCACCGTTACCTAGTATATCCTGGGTCTTGACCTTCTGTACCCCGAGTCTTCTTACTTAACTATACCCTGGGTCTACTTACAGCACTATACCCTGGGTCTACAAAATCTACTCTACCCTGGGTCTACTAGCTCTACTCTACCCTGGTCTTTATCTTCTCTACCCTGAGTCTACAAACTTCACAATACCCTGGGTCTACTAAAACTACTATCCCTATCTTTTCTCATCATTGTTCACCTTCTTTTCAAACATCTATATTTAATTCCATATCATTTGACCTATTGCACAAGATGGATAAGAAGGAGCTTTTGGTTTTCTTGAAAATCACACTGGATTGACCTTGTAACTATGTATTGGTATTTTGGTTTTCTGGTATTATTCGTAATACTGGTATTGATGGAAATATTGGTATTAAACAACACTATTTATTTGTTGAAATGTGCTGTGCCTGCAGTTGGGTTATTTTGTATAGAAATATACTTATCAGTTGACTTCTGGAAAACACATACGCTTAATAGAGTGAAAAATCGGGCACGGCCGAGAATGTCTGCCGCCAACTTCCTACTGGTGTGGCGCTCCCAATTTCCTGCCTTTTTGCCGCAGGTAATTTCCACTCATTTCTTCCATACAGTATCTACTTTTTCCAGCTACTGGTTCTTGGCGTTCTTATTAATATTTTGACAAGCAGTATGGGTACAGCGGAACACGAGGCAGGTTACTCAGCAAGAACACTTTACAGTTTTTCTCAGTAATCTTTGATTTTTTCTTATGAAGTCAGAGATGCCAATTTTCCTACTTTTGTAAGATTTCCCAGTAGGATTGCGCAACTGATTTTTCGTACATCATTAAATATCTAATTTAGAGTATTTTTGCATTAGTTTCAAGCTAGTCAGTTGCAAATTCAATGTCAGGTCTCTATCCCTCAAGGTTATTTCCCTCCTAGTTGCTTCTAGCAAAAAGTAAAAAAATATGTCCTGCTTTTCCTTCTTTTTCATCAGTCAAGAGTGGCAGATGCTAGCCATAGGTGTACGCAAAACTATGCTAGCCATAGGTGTACCAACGAGAGTAGAAGGGACTCTCGTTGGGTGTACGCAAGTGAACATCACATGCATGCAGTGCACCAGCAACATTGATATTATCTGTCGATTTCATGTCACGATTGACGAAAACTAGATGTTGCACTTTTCTTAAACCCCAATAGGCAATTTCTTACACAGACCTACATGTTCTGCGGATGTTTAATTATCTTATATTGAAATAGTTGGGGTAGGATCTTGATTCTTCATGTGGAATTTCAGATCAAACAGACAATTAATGCACTATGGTATTCTTTACATCGAATAAATGAAAATAAGATGAATCCATAGACTTCTATTTCTATTTCTATGTACAAGAGTTGAAAACAGCTTATATCCTGCTACATTATGTAGCCTGCGTTCTATTACAGGTTCTTTCATTTGCTTCAAGGCTATTACTTCAAATAGAAATACACCAAAACTTTGAAGTAAGGTGTTAGACAAAAGCCCAACGACCTCAATCTCAAATTATCATAGATTATACGATTTGGAATCAGTAATTACATCCGTACATATTGCAGTTTTTACATGTATATGTTGTGGAAAACCATTGTGTGGGAAGTCAAAAATATAAGGTACGATTTCACCAGGAAAAACTTATTGACGTCGTCAAATGAAATGTCTATAGAGCGAAAGATCAATAACCGATCCGTGCCTACAAATAGAATTCAGATAATGAAACATCTTCTAATGTTAGCTCCTCTATTCAAACGAACAAATTACCAATATTGTTCATAATTGTTTTTAAGTTTTTTCCCCCTCTACTTCGTTACAAAGAATTTGAGGTTATTTAACCTTTATTAACATTGCTCTAAGACCTGTGTAGACAAAACTGTTTTGTTCATCAGTAGACTATCATCCGTACATTGTTACACTTTGGTATCTTTACATGGTTTGATGGTGTTATTATCATTTGCACTTCATGAACGCCAGTATGGAATCTACGACGTAAATGTCTCTGATAAGATTTAGATACTCAAAACGTTACAAAACACTTGACGTCCCGCTGTTATGAACTGAATAATAATAGTTTCCGCTATATATCTTATCCAGTGTGTACCAACCGTCCAAACATAAAGCCTGAATGTAAACAAAGGTCTCACACAGTTACATACTTTTAGCACTTAAGAGTGCAAATATGATAACTGTCACTAAGTGTAGTGCTCCTTACCCCAAGAGGTTGACAGAGAACGCAAAATGTTCACCGATAAATAAACTATGATTTGTGTCAGTGACCTATTTTGTCTATCCTGAATAATCAGATACACTACCTAAGAACCTAAGATGACTAGATGTGAAAAAAAGCTATCAGTAAAAAAAGAAAGATATATGGTTTCGACCAATTTCTGTGGATATATATTTCCCTAAAAGGAAGACGAATATTTCAAGATAGACCCTTTTCTAAATCGATATTTGACAAAAATTGCATGCAACAAATTTCAACTTTGTATGTAGGCATACCTCTTTAGAATTGCTTTTTCATACAGTTTACTACATTGTATAAAGATTATAACCTTTCAGTGGAACAAACTGTGAAGCTTGAGTAAACACTTTCTGTTGTGCTTTCAGGTATAGGTGTAGCGACCACGGTGATAACGTTCCTGCTGAACATCTACTACATCGTCATCCTGGCATGGGACGTGTACTATTTGGGCATGGCATTCACCTCCGTCCTACCCTGGTCCCACTGCAACAACTCGTGGAACACCTTCAGGTTGGTCATCTTCCCACCATGTTATAGGTTTTCTTAAATTAGTATCACGAAAGCATTATGGTTTTGGACTAGAGTTTTGTGTATGAGTTTTGTGTCTTGTTAAATTACCTCAACAGCTCCGACAGTTTTGTCCTAATGGTAATACATGTACATTGATTTTGTCGGGTTCCTCAGATAGAAGTACATTGTGGTGCGGTTGTCTTCAGTGGCCCGTCGCATGAGCAAACTATAACAAAAACAAGGGATAAAAACAATTGTTATTCAAAACAGACATTATCACATAACAATGATATCGTTACTATAAAAAATGCCTTTTTAAATGCTTTTGATCTATTGACACTATTACTTGATATTGCATTTGAATGTCACTTTGACCCGGTAGTTGCAATTCATATAACCATACCTTTCATAGCAGCGACGGTGCTGTTACGATACCTATATTGTTGAACGTTATCACAAAGGCATGCGCTGCATTTATGCTGTTGGCCACGTATTGTCCTAACATTAGTGACCTGTCACATAATTGCTTCGCTGTTGCAATAACTTGCAACCACAGTCACCACAACAGCAATGTCACTGTTGCAATAAGTATCCTTGTATGAATTGCACCTTTTCTATTTGTTCAGTTTAAATTCTTTTAATGCAAACTGCAACATTATGCCCGTACATAAAGATTTAAACTAAAAACAAAAGGTTTTTGATATGGTTTAGTTAAGTCTTCACTGTTATGTCTGATTTGAACAACGATTGTTATACTCTTTGTACGATGGTTTGGTTTACAACGAGGTATTGCGCACGGTCTGCTATGCCCATTTTATTTTAACTGTATGTGTGCTAACGCCACTTTTCCACAATCAACACACCGTTGAAAAGGAAGATGATATTCATCAGAAAAGACACATTTAAGGCTCTGATTCATATTTTATCACGATATCTTAATGTCTGAAAAGAACCCTCATCAATTCATTGATTTTGTCCACTTGAATCTGATCCCTCTGATACATTTATGCGTAGTGCATGTATGTATCAGATTGACATGAGTGAAGGGTTCAGTGGGTGCGGGCCACCACATGATACATGTTTATTCTTTTATTGCATGGAGGATTCATGGTGTCTGATTCAGAAATGGAAACAATTAATGACTATAGCTATACGATCTGTATAACCTACACCTACATTTTCTATGGTCTCTGAAACCATGGAAACTATGAAACCATGGTCTGTCCTCTTTTTTTTATTTTACATGATTTATCTCTTATGATATTATTTTCAAACTCAACGCCAGAAGCAACAATCAACACAATGATATTGCTGTACAATGCGCCATAGGCACATATCATATACAGACTGAGAGGAGTACCCTTATTGATATTTATGGGGGAGGGGGGCAGGCACTGAGGTCCAGATCAGCCCCCTTCCTCCCCGCTCCATCCTTTTTGTTCAGCACTCCAAACGAATCTGAAAATACCAGCAGAAATGAACCAGCAGAATAACCTATCACTTCTGTTCTTGAAGGTAAAATAACAACTAGTTGTTATGATTAGCCAATTTTCCCGAAGTCATGAATGCATTTATTTATGCCGCTGCTGGAATAGACTGCAGATGAAGAAATAGACACCAAACGAAAATACAAGACACTCAAGTTCCACTTCATATTCTATTTATTAAGAAAATAGCATTTGTTTTAGACATACGTCTGTGAGGGAAGAGCTTGCTCAGATAATGAAGCAGATTAAGTAAGCATAAAATCGATTACAAATTAAAGAAATGAGCTCCATACGAAAAGGTGTGGGCGTATGTAAGGCCACGGTATATGATTATGACTATGACATTTTGTTTAGCGTTTTGCGCGACCTTTAGACGTCGGTCTTACTGAATTGTTTGTTATTTTTTTCCTCGCATAACTGAGTGCCTTCAGTAATTGCAGTGGCCAAAATTAGAAACTAAAGCAGGATTTGATCACCTTGGGAAATCATTACTGTTAGCCAGAATTAGTTTGATTAGGAAATAAACATTTAACAATAAAACGATAAGACAATTTTAGGTCGTATATTTTCCTTTATATCGAAGACAAAACCCATTCACCGAAAATTTTAAAATGGACGCATTACACTTTTTACTAATCCTTCTAAAGATTTTAATAAGGCATGATTATTCACTTCGCTGCACATGCGCAATTATCATGACAGCGTGGTGAAAAATGTGTTTGTCAATTATGGCACACAGATCAGTAGAAGACACAGGGGACCAATCAACAAACAAACTTCAATTTCTTATCAGATGAATATAGGAGAGTTAATCACAAATGTATTGACTTGTTTACAAAATTGGTGTATACTGCCCCCAAAGGGTGACAGCTGGTAGACTTGAAATATATGTTGAATAAGAGTTATCTAGCTTTTTTTCGGGAATCTTTTCATTCGGAATGAAAAATAATACCTTTCGTTTAAAAGTATGGTATGTTGCACTTAAGGATAGACAACTGTTGATAAGGGGTGTTTTGCTGTTGCAGCAGTATTCTGTTTTTTATTTCTGTGATATATAGCCCCTGTACCAGAACTGTTACATTTGGCACCTGTCAACTCAATCTTTGAAGCTATAATAACTTCCATAAGACTTAACTGTTTAACCCAACAAGATACTGTTTTTTGTTTATGTATTATATATAATATATTGATGATATTTTTATTCGACGTCTTCGGATGGTGTCTGCTCTTCCAGACGTCAAAGAATTATGAGTCCAGTATCACAATCATAAAACAGTATCATCATTTATATATATATATATATATCATGCTATGATGATGTTATTTACAAGGATAGTACACATGCCAAAAGAACACTTCTTGAATCATAGGAGACATTACATTTAAACCCTGAAACTCTTTTACATATGTACATGTATTTAGAAATTCTGATAGTAATAGACTTTATATCATAAACTATTCATAGCTCATTGACACTTGACCCTTTATTTCTCCAGATGCACCACCTCCTTCGGAGACAAATGGGTCTCTAACGCCACACTGGCAACCATTGCCAACGGCACGGAAGTATTTGGCTACCAAGCCAACAGTAGCATCACAGCAGTGGCCAGAAACTTCACCCCGGTCGACCCAGTTGTCGAGTTTTGGGAGTAAGTATCGCGTTCTACTAATCCGGCATTTGATTTACGGCTTGGACGACGACCCGCATTCCACTATATTGCCGTTGTTTTAGATGTCAGATGAAGTTGATGTTCCCCCATGAACTGATAGCAACACCATTTGATATCGGTTCTGAATATCTGTCAATCTTTTATACTTGATCACCAAAAGACCACAGTATTTAGTATAATATTCAGTGCTATATCTACATCTTCAACATGACTTGCTCCTTCTTCTAACAAAATTGCAAAGGACATTTCTAGCAGGGCACTTCTAACAGGGCGTAACTTTGGATTTGTGTTGAATATCGTAATGACGTTTATCGATTCTCAAAAATGTAGCAGCTGAACTTTTTGCGGGAGCATAATGTGGTGCCATTTAAGTTAAGTTTCCTCTTTGTAAATGACCAACTGAGTTTTCATCCTTTGGTTTGTCAGAGAACCATTATCAGTGTCTCTATGAATGGACAACCTCATTGTTTAACGTTCAAAGGGTCATTTCAATCGCGTAGGTAGTATTAATTCTGTATTTCATGTTATTTAATGTGTCACTGCAGGCGCAAGGTACTGCGAATCTCGGACGGCATCGACGATCCCGACGGGATAGTCTGGGAGCTGGCCCTGTCACTCTTCGTGTGCTGGGTGCTCTGCTACTTCTGCATCTGGAAGGGAGTCAAGTGGACAGGAAAGGTGGGTCCATCAACAACAAGCAGAGCAGTTTAGTGCGTCCAACCCCCTTGACCTTTAGTCAGATTATTGTAAGTTGTTGCACGTATACGCATCCTTTCTTCTCTCGCTTGCCCTAGCCCAGACTAGCAACGCTCTGGTCAATTCCCTGATTCCGCGATCATTTGGACAACGAGGAAATTTATAATCTGCTTAAAGATGCTAACAATCTCGAATGGGTAGTTGAGGGAGTTTCTGATAATCTCGGTTTGATTGACAATGGATGCATAGTTTTTGTCAAGTTTAGGATTTTCACTCTTAATTCAACTATTGGCGAAAAAAGAAGGGAAATTAAATTCAATCTACCGTGATGAATTTACAAGTCAGGGATATTAGTATCATTCTTAAAGGTTGTGCAAAAGAGTGCGACGTGGGAACTAGTTTTTCCCGGGTATCAATAGAGAAAAGATGGAAAGAATGATTCTACGTTACCAGTAATAATTAGTCACTAATTGATATAAGGGTCAAGGGGAATCTGATTTGATCAGATTAGAGTAATGTGTGTATAGAGTGTTCCATTTAGTGAATTAAGTATCTTACCGTTTGTACTTCCCAAGGTATTTTTCGTGCGAAATCGGTGGTCCATTTAAGGACCACCATAAGAACAGTTTCCTTGATCATAATTAGTTCAATCATTTTCAGTCATTAATCATAGAAAGGTATTAGTTGCTCGCTTTTTGGAGATCAATAGTGTATACCACGGTACCTAAAGATTTTGCCTCGCTACATCAGCATTTTCAATAGTAATGTTACGTTTTCTTTTAAAAATGCCATCGAATAGACAGCGAAAACCTCTTGGAAATTTTGAAGTTAGTTTGCTAAATATAAAGTCTATTTCGTAACATCCGGGATGCATTAAAAAAAAAGCCCCTGTAGAAAGATTGATAAAAAAGAAAAGATCAAAAAGATTCAAGGAAAAAGGAAGCTGTTTCAGATAAGATTATCACATTTGATTTATTTTCTGGGAACTTCCACTCATTGAAAGGTCACGGACTTTGTCAGGGGCTTTCTCAAATGAGGCGTACAATTGCGGTCTCATGTAATTGAATTGACATTTGGAAATACATGTTTTACTGTGGATAGTTAAATTGGTTTAGATCCACGGACATTATTTCTCAAAACACAATTTATTTCAATGCGGAAAACATATTGTCTAACAGTAATAGGTACCAAACCAATAAATCCCTAACTAATCTGGTAAGCAGATTGAACGTCCCATGTCCGTTGTAGTATTTTATATATATACATGTAGTGTTTTGTCATTTGCATGTTATAAAAGCTTTTATAACATGGAGTTCAATAAGTATATTCTTTGTAAAGCATAAATCAATCCTTAAATAGTGCATGGTATCTTAATGCATTGTCTAAATTGCATTAACTTATAAATGATGAAAAGAAAACATGTCATGAATATATCATTATAGTATTTTGGCAATTTCATTTTGGCTGTTTCGAGTTTCTAATCTTTAATAGCATTTTCTGTTTTGTTTTTAAATATTGTCTTGACTATCAAACATAAACAGATTAGTTCATCTGAAAATGATTATTAACCTTAACCAAAAAGATCACGATCAAGACAGTAATTTTAGTCGGATTAAATTCCTTTATTGTAAGAATTCTCAGATAATGATAACCTAACTTGACGGTGATAATTTGATTCCATTGATTATTGCCTCCATGTTAATTTACTAACTCTGAAAAAGTATATCGGGTCCGCAATGAGTGGAAGGTAGTAACTGACAACAGCTGCACGTTCTTACTGACCCTGGACTATGAAGCCCCTTTGCCCTCCGCCCTTCACGTCTTGTCCTATGCCCAGCCAACTTATTTATTCTAAGGCTCCTAAAGGATTTTGTTGAGAAATCGGAGTAACACAGATAAAAAATAGCTAGAAAGTATTAGTGTGTAATGTGTTTATAGTTACAGGGGAATATTTTAGGTCTCTATAGGAAATTGTTCACCTGGCAATTCAAGTTTAGCTCAGTGTTTGGCAAAAAGAAAGGGTAGATATAGCTAAGGAAAATAGTTTGCATGCTCTACTCTCGGACCCTGTACACTGTTATGTGTATCAAGAAACTGCAGCAAGCATTTGATACTTAACTGTCTTTTCTTCTACTATAACTTATATACTTCTTGCGTATACATATATTCACCAACTACCAGCTATTGAATCTATATTTATGTTAACAGTTTTAATTCTTTGCGTCTCCACTGAACCGTTCATTGGTCCAAAATTAAATATCATATTATTGGAGCTTACTTATTGAGACCTAATGTAAGAAAAACTATATTTGGCAGTATTTCATACCAATATTCTGACGCACTAGGAACAATATCCAGACGCCAACTTAATTGAAAATAGTGAACTGGCACTTTTACTTACATATGAATACAATAGATATCTGATCCATTCAGTGATGTTTCTCATTGACTTTGCAATGGAATCCTAGTCGGGATATTTTCAAAGTAGGTCACTTTAAATAAGGGACTGCTGGAGCCATGTAGTGGCCCTTTGATATCCTATATACTACTCGGGGGAGGGGAGCCTGCCCACCTGGGGTCTTATGTCGACATGTTTTCACTCCGCTCCCTCAGATCCGGCACTGCCACCAGCAGGGGGCCTGCAGGTGGGGTAAGCCCCCCGCGGCAGGGGTGTGGTGCAGCAGGATCAGGCAGCAGGGCTGGCCCGCCGACGGAGGCGGCCCGCGGCCACTACTGGGGGTACTGGTCAGCCGCGCCCTCTCCGCCACTGCCTCCTTTGTGGTCTGAGTGCTGCTGATGAGAAGAGCCCTCGGGATGAGCTCCTCCTGCTGCTCGTTACCACCTCCTCCTCCATGGCTAACCGTTTGCGCTGCCTCATCCAGGTGGTCTACTTCACAGCGACCTTTCCCTATGTGGTGCTCACCGTGCTGCTCGTCCGCGGGGTCACCCTGCCCGGGTCGTCGGACGGAATCATCTTCTACCTGCGGCCAGACTTCAACCGACTGCTCGACGCCCAGGTAAGGCATCACCTCGCTATAGTTAACGATACTGGATAGAATTAAAGGGAGCCAAAAGTAATATTGTGTCAAAATATGACAAAATTTAACTTGAATAACCATGAAAAGACATTCTAAGAGTCTAACTTTAGCCATTGGTACAATATAAATCATGATAACTAGCTTTATGTTCACTTAAATTCCGGAGTACTCATTGCATGTATGCCTGAAAACAGCAATGTCTGTAAACAAACCAACTTTGGTGGGTCACCAAAATTGACCTGTGATGAGTTTTCATCTATTTTAATGTAGTTAAAGTCTGTATTCACAATCTATATTTTACCATAGGCCTAGGCTCATAGAATATATTTCAAAAGTTAACAGAATTTGCAAACTTTTGACCCTACATTGCTTTTGGCTCCCTTTAAGACCCATGTTGATGTATAAGGGCTGTGGAAGGGCTTGGGCACTGGTCATTGTATATGATTATTACCCGGGCTCGCTGTGTTATGCAGTCGTCTTCGAAATATGATCGATATATTCGAATCTCGCCCGGGTAAATGACTTGGACAAAAAGGCGGGAAACGCCATTGAACTATAACACAACCAGCGGAAACAAGATCGCAAATTTCGACCTGCTTCCGGTCGTAATGCTGTGCCTATGGAAAGTCTATACCAGAAATTGACCATTGAGATATCATTAGGCCCCCTCGGGCAGGAGAGTGACAGCGGTCAAACTGTATGTTATCGACGTCTCAGCATTCAAAGGCCTATAGCGTTTGGGTATGCCGTGTAGTATAATTATGTTAATGAGGATGATGACGCCGAGCAAGGAGGACCCCGGTTTCCGATCGTAAAGTCGGCCGGGAATGCTCGCCTATTTCGCCTATTTCCCTCGCGTTTCAGTCGACTTAACGCACCATAGAGGTTCATGTCGATACCTTATTGATGTTACCACTGTGTTTGAGGAAGAAGGAATCGATATAAACCAGAAAATAAAGAAATTCGTCGCACTATTTTCCATGCGCAACCCCTTCCGGGCAAAGCGCATCTCGCGGATTGACAGTGACATCTTCCCCTCCGCTCAGGCATAGGCCAAAATGGCGCGACCCGGTGAAGACGTGTGTATCTGTCCTCCGCGAATAACCGCCATTTACGCCTTAAATCGGCATCGTCAAGCCTCATGGAGTATATACTATGGATAATTAATATCAGGAGCTGGTCTGGGTCGATATAAAGTGAAGGATTACGTCGATATTTACGATCGGCATCGAAAACAAGGTTAGTAAGCCCAGCGTGTAGGTGAACGATAATAGAGGAAGATGGCGCCGCCGTGACATGTGCATCTTTTTGTTTAATTCGATCGGTAATTCGCTCGATATTTCGTATTCCTATCCATATATCTCATCATTCAACAATTCCTTTCATATATAGAAAAAGAAGACGAATAACCCGGGTTTGTTCGGTTTTGTAACCGATATTTTTCTTCCATACCTCAACCTGTGTCCTTGTAGAGAAATTTATCAAGTACTTTGGACAAAATGAATGAAATACACAGCCCCTGATTTATGTACATAATGTACAAGGAAATAATCTAAAAACAATAAAGTTAAGGCTGTAATATTTTGTTAGAAAGTTACATCTTACCTATTTCCAGTTGTTGTGCAAACTTTGACCGACACGACCCGACCCCTCCTTATCTCGCCTGTTGTGATTGGTTGTCCTATAGGTATGCACCCATTGACCTCAGGGTCCAGTGATAAAAGGGACGGGTGTCTCTTTTTGTCTAGGCTAAAGATGCTTTTGTCTTTGTTTTACATGTATGACAACCTTTATCTATGTTCTTTGAGGTTGCTATTGTCCAGAAAGTACACGAGTCTGTAGATTAAAAAACAGTGACATTGTGTTATGACGCCTGAACGTCTAGAACATCTCAGTGCCATGCCCGGTTGGTGTTGGTGGGAGCGTTCTGGAACTCTCTTGAATTTGAAAGGTTTAGGTAACATAACTTAAAACACATCAAATTTGGCCATACTCGTCAGATGCACCTCTTTTAGATTTACTTAGAACCCATTCAGGTTTACGTGGAACCCCATGGCATCAGACTTTCCTTGATTCCCGGCCTTAAATCCTCTCAGAGTTTCAGGACCTCCCGCCGATGCAGGGGCTGGGTACGGTACTGCAGGGCCCTGGCCATGGGTACCTGGCCAACATGAAAGTTCGACTTCCAATATGTCCACTGGATTATTGTTGTTAGTTTTCTATGATTTTAAGATGGCGTACAAGAGACAACCATTTTGGTCCAAGGGCAATTATGTGCCCCTTGTAATACTCACGTTGTCTGAGAAAAAATTTCTTGGTAATTACAATAAACTGTATCACCATTGACTACTATTCATATGTGACCTATTGAAGTCAAGCCCTGAAGAGATAAACACGTTTGCCTGCCGACATTATGAATTCATTTATTTGCACATTTTACGTAGCATTGAAATATATATAGATATACATATCATACAGAATTCAAGCCACAGGAATTCACAGTAATTCTGTATGTACTGTGATCGTTCGACTACAGGAAAGAAACAGTTCTTAAAGGACCGATTTCCATCCACATAAAATGACCTTCAGTTAGAATTAACATTGACAAATACATTCATATTTACAGTCTGCAGGCATACTGCTTGCAGCTAGCTCTGGCTTTTTGCACTCAAGTCTCAGGAGCTAAAGATCACAGAGTTTTCAAGAGGAAGGTCCGGACGTTTTATGCTCGATATTCTGATTTATGTTTTTCATGGTGTTATCCTTAGCAATGCCGTTGCTAAGAAGGGCATACCTTTGATCGACTATCCTTGAGCCTCTTCTGAAGATGTTAAAAGGATGAATTTAAAAAACACGTTTGTTGGAGTACATGAAAGGCATGCAGTTAAAATGATAATGATAAGCACTATATATTATAATCACCGAAATATTCTTCATGTGATCTATTGGTGGTTTTTGAAATAATATAGTAATTTAATATGCTCATTCAATTTGAAGTAAAATTTGCCTTTTTTATTTGTGAACGCCTAACAGGTCGCTTACATGAATAAATCTTTGATACTTTGAAACCGTAGTTTAAGATCCCCGTTTCATCTGTTATACAAAGTTACATCGGACAAATCTGCTAACATGGTATTAAGACTATTACTAGAATAATGTAACGGTGTATTTAGTGCGTTAAACCGCTTAAGACTTCCTTCCACACAAGGAAGCCCTAATCGGATAGAAATTATTTACCCAGGAGTTTCTACATCAATTCCTCAACATGAATTTTCTTACATGTATTACGTGTTGCTGCATATACATGTACTTACTTTCTTAAATTCAAAGTATTGTCAATCAAAGGGAAGCTAATAATAGGGAATACATTATCTCCAATGCTAGAGAGGGCCACGCCATTGTTCGATTCACAATGTTTAAAAACGTTGTTTTAATTAAGGTGTATAACAGTTTTTATTGTTTAGAATTGCTAATTTGACGTTATTGTGGTTCAAAGAAAATTATCTTAGTTAAGAGACCGCCTCCATTATTAGTAATTATGGGTTGACCGATACTAGATAAAATATCAATGAGACAATATTAACATGGCACCTTTCAGGTGACCCCATGCTTGTTTTTCTACAATATATGTGTAACCAAACCACCTTTTGTTTGATCTTTAAAGTTTCTTTGAATTTGCATTTATCCGCCAGTTAATTCACTGACGAAAGGTTGAAAACACCTCAAACCAAGCCAAATGCTCAATTTCGGTGGCGAAAAAACACAGAATTTATTGGCCAAATCTTCTGTTGATATCCACGGGTCTTTTCAGTGCTTAGCCTGAGGAAAATAACGAATCATAAGTAAGCCAATCTGCAAAGAACTATGAATCATAAGAAAATATGACGAGTCATCATTTTTCTTGGTGTTCTCTCCGGAAAGGTTTGGATCGACGCCGGTACGCAGATCTTCTTTTCTTATGCCATCGCCCTGGGCGCCATGACGGCGCTGGGCAGCTACAACAAGTTTAAGAACGACTGTTACCGGGACTGCATCCTGATCGCGGGGGTGAACAGCTTCACCTCCATCTACGCCGGCTTCGTCATCTTCTCCGTGCTCGGCTTCATGGCCCACGAGCAGGGCGTCGGCATACACCAAGTCGCAGAGTCCGGTAGGGAGGCAATCTTCTCTACTTTTTTCTTCTTTAAACAAAATAAAGATTGATGTTTTTTTTTGTTTTTTTTTTCTGTTCATTTCTCAGTTTTCTCGGAAAGGATTTATGTCACAGCCAATCTTTGAACCTGAAGACCATCCTATAATCATTTAGACCCCACATATTGCGGCTATGAGTTGCTGTATTTCCCCAGGATTTCCATGGATTTCCCTCAGGAATTGCTTAAATTTCTATGAATTGAGGAAAACCAAATGCTCATCCACCAATGACAATAAGAATTATAAATATCTGGTTTGGAATAGGGAATAAAACAAGCTTTTAAACGACATATTTGCCGTTTCTGTATGTTGAAAACTTATTAAACTATTCTCATTGGAAAATATTGAAAAATTATGGAAGAATTATGGAAAAATTGTAATTTTTCTGGGCGGCTATGACCGGGTTGGGGAAAACACCCTAGGGCGGCTATGGCCGGATTGGAGTCTAAAGGTCTTAATATTGTAAATCGAAAATGAAAAATACTGATTCTTATACATACTTTTTCAGTCAAAATGTACCTTGTTCACACCTACTCACGTGACAAGATTTTCTTGATCACCATGTGGTTACAATGGCCTTAATTGATTTAACAGGAACTGTATAAACCATGATAGATATAAAGCAATATACGAGTGGTATACTTGTACAAAACTAACAGAAACAGAGTAAGTCTTATCAGATATTATGATTTAACACTTTGTTATCTGACAGTGTCTTTGCCATTTAAAGAAATGTGACGTCTATGCAACAATTTCATGTTCTTTTGATCGGCTGATTCATAAATTGGTGTAATCGAGACATTTTATGTATGGAAGTGGGTACATGAATCTTGGAAGTAACTAAAATGGGGAGGACACTTTGTGTTATATTACTTAAAGGACGTTGATAGAAGTAAGATATGAGGTAAAGGGATTAAATAATTATTTTGTCTTCATACCCTGTTCATTTTCTAATCCATATCACAGAGACGATATGAGTGGTAGACTGCTTCTTTTTTCAGAAGCATGGGAGAGGGGTGTCAATTTAAGCTTTTTAATGTAAAACTCGGCGACGGAAATTGTTACAATGCACCCCCCTCCCCTGATATAGCCTAAACTGACGACAAATTTAAAACATGTTTTAACACAAAACTTTAATGTATGATGTCCAGTTTATTCAAAGGCAGAGAAACGTGTGCTTTGCAATGCCTTTTGTTTTTGCAGACCAATGTAGTAACTTGCAACAATTATCCCCCACCCTCATGCTCTCTACCTGTTACCCTTACCAAGAACTAGTACATTCGGATGATCCGGCGTGCGTCAAGAATACGCTACTTTGCCAATAATGCACCAACTTACTATCTTTTAGCATTGGTTTCCGCATCCGGTCGGCCTGCCGATGCACCCAATCGAACCCACGTGGTCTCCAATTTGACCACTGGTCACCTGTCTTGTTATTGGACTGTACTGTCAGTCAGGGGGCAGGGCTACAGGCCAGCCCTAATTGCTTCCTATCATAGACCTTAACATTCACCACTATCCGTGCATAGAACGTACTTTTCTAGTGGCATATTGATTTGATGATCCACCACCTTCCACCACCTTCCACCCCTACACACCTCCTCAATTACCCTCCACCGGTGGACCACCACTATGTCATATCTAGGCAGGGACTGGCAGACTACCAGACTGGGGGACAAGGGCAGGGGTCACAGAGAGAGAAAAATACATGAATAAAAGCAAAAATCAAACTTAAAGAAAAAATCAAACATTTACTATTCTTGTTTTTTTGTATCCTTAAACCGAATTTGCTACCTGAATTAGTGTATTTTGTTTTATTTGTGAGACAATAAAGAGACCTTCAGGTATATAGCACCTTATCTTTTGAGCGAAGCCGATCATCCCCATTTCATCGTCCCTACTTCTGCATGTATCCCCGATGAATAATTCAGACCTGGGTTGGGGTTGCTGAGTGCGCCCCGTTTGCCGTAGTCTCTCCCTTCAGACTCCCCTCTGTGCTTGCAGGCCCCGGCCTGGCATTCATCGCCTACCCGAAGGCAGTGACCCAAATGCCGGTGGCGCCGCTCTGGGCGTTCCTCTTCTTCTTCATGATCGTCCTCCTTGGCCTTGACAGCCAGGTAAATGTTTACTTATTATCTTCATTATTTGTAATTGTTTGACCATAAAGGAAATACTGAATGCATTGTTATAATTCTTTATTCTTGATTAAAACAGATTTGATACAATAATTGTAGCAAATCTGTTTTAATCAAATTTAGAAAATGATCTTTGATGGAGTTACGATAGATTAAATTGTATTGATTTGAAACGGAAATACAATAGCTTAATCTTGCTAGATGCATTGTAATTGAATGCCATTCTGTTTTACTGTATAATGTGTTTATATTGTAACAAAATTGAAGTGAATTTCATCAGTGCATAATTTTGACATTTCTTTTCCTGTATGCATAAAACATCATGTTTTACACACTTCTCACAGAATGGGCATCCTATGAATGTTATCAATTATTATTTAGCTATACCTACAGGCCCAATGCGCATACTGAGGCCTAGTCTAATGGTTATCTAAGAGCAACGAGTATAGACAGAGAGTAGATATACATCCCATCTTGCCGTTTCAGTTTGTGGGCATGGAGGCGTTCATCACGGTGGCGTGCGACCTGTTCCCCATCCTCCGTAAGAAGTGGTACAAGGAGACCTTTGTAGCCATCTACTCCAGCATCTCCTACCTGATAGGCCTCACCATGGTCACCAAGGTAAGTGCCTGCTCATAACGCGAAGTGTTACTAATGTAATAATATGAGATATGAGGTAGAACTCTTAGACTCTGCACAGGTACCTATACTTTAAAAATCCATTTGTACTTGGTATAGAATATTATGTTCAATTATTCTTATAATGTAATTTGCTGTAGACACTTTTAAAAAGCTGACGCTATTTACATCCATAATTTGAGTTGCTCTGAGTTACAACAGCTTAATTATCATAAAAGCTTTATTGTACAGGTGTTCACATAAAACATGGGCAGTTATGATGGTAGTTTCCTTTTATATGAAATACAAGCCACGTTTTTCAGCAATCTCTCTACATATACCAACATGCCACGTTTTTATTCCCTCGACATCTGAATTACTGTAAAAATCCATTTTACAAGCCGCGGCTATCAGACGGGAGTGCGGTCATTCTTTATACCCAAAGAAGAGGGGCAGCTTATAAGGGTTTCTCCTTGGGTCATTATATCCGAAGAATAAATAATGATCATTTTCTATTTTTTCCAATATTTACAGCATATATTGGTAGCCTCTAAAAAAAAGGAAAACACTTCAAGTTTATTCATATGTATTTAACCAATTGACGGTTTGTTTCATGAAAAAAGGAAGAAAATAAATATTGGTATTATTTCAAGTAGAGGTGCGGCTTTTATCAAAGAATTTATCTTTAAGGCCCATGAAATGGAAAATGAAACCCAAAAGTAAGGATGTGGCTAACAATCAGATGCAGTCATATTTATGAGATCTTACGGTATTGCAATATAACATGCGCCATAAAATGATTGCAATATAACCTATCCTATAACTCAGATGCAGAAGTTCTGTAAACCGAACGGAACTGAAGTTAATGTTTGGCATATTCTAGACTTTTTCTACCATCTGTCAGTCTGAAAAACACCATTGTACTCGCACTTTGTTGGCACGTAAAACTTTCAGTGGCTAGACACGTGCTAGTCCGTCTCCCGCGGACCATGTTATGTCTCGGCCCGGCTCTGATTGGTATGTTTTGATCCCTCTCCAGGGGGGAATGTACGTGTTCCAACTGTTTGATTACTACTCGGCCAGCGGAATGGCCCTCCTCTGGGTCTGCTTCTTCGAGTGCGTCGTGGTCGCCTGGATTTACGGTGAGTTTACATCGTTGCACTTTTACCTTCAAGGAGTGAGCGTACCCCGAGCGTACCCCCCAAAGCGGACGCCCGTTATTTATGTATGCAGAGGATTACGTTCAGTTCACTGAGCATAGACCCAGTACCTTGGCCCTTTATCCCCCAACAGTATGTACTTAGAGCAAAGACAATTTATAGTTTCAATATTTACTTTTCCGACTGATTCAGCTCTGATTTCTTTTACATGCATATGTTCCATATGTACCTGACAGACTGCTGTCATGAACACTTATTTGATCATGATACTTTGTCATCAAACTATATTCCTAATCAGCCAAGCTTGTAAATACGGCTGAAAGAATGTTCCCAAAATGAATTGCTAATCCGCATGCCAGAAATACATAGGCAGAGAAAAAACGTGAAGCTGATATATGAAGAGCGCCGTCCGCCAAGTGTCTCGTGATCTTGAGTGTGTAGTAGTCTATGTTGACTGACAAAGTTGCAACTTTCCGCAAGTTTCCCTCTAAAATATCCATGAGAGAGACACATCAGAGCGATCCGGCCCTGTGTAACCCTAGTCCTCCCGAGGGTCGGCCGCCCGCCCGCCGTGGGCTATTGATTTACCTTGTTAGTGCCGGCCCCGCCTTGTTTAATACCACCGACCAGCCACCCTCTCAGGTTACACCCTACTCAAATGTTAGACAAGTGGGACGATGACAAACTTTGTTATTGATCATAACTTTATGTGATGTTAGCATTTACACAGTTTGCTCTCCACTTAGTGAACTTACCATTCTCTGTTTTATCTATAACAACTTATACAGTCATTGAATGAGGCCATGATAAAATGCTTGACGATGTATTTTAATTATGTGTAAGACTCCAGATCGCCATCAGTTGTTATAGAATATCTAGATTAAAAATACATACAGAAAATGTACGACCTAAAATGTCATAAAAGTTCGTAAGAGTGAGCTACTGAAAAGGATACATATACATTATGCCTAGTGAGTGCTTCATATAGATAAACCAGTACTAATAAGTTTGATTAGAAGTCATACTAAAGGACTGTAACGAGTGAGAAACTGAAATGGGCAGTGCAAGCTCATTGTAATATACAAATTGGACCGTAGGTACGGGCTATGTGGTTTTCTCCTCCCCCCCCCCCCCCCCCCCCCCACCCACTCTCTCTCCTGCACTTTTGATCATTTTTTGCGTCTTTCTGTTATCTACTACCGCTTCAACCTCCTCCGATCAGGAGCCCAAAATGTACCACTTGGTATCATTTTATTTTGAAATGGCGGTATAATTTGCATCATAAACAAAAAGACATAACAAGAAGTATTACCAATTAACTTTTAGGGATTTAGGCATTATTCCTCCTCGTATATTTAGTGCTCTGCGACCGCCTTCCACCAGGGATGGTCCCCATAGTAAAAATTTAGACCATAATCGCAGTACCCCCTCTACTCCTCCTCCGTTTGAAGTAGATGTCACCAAATGCGCCATAACCTGTCTTTCTTTCAAAAGGTTTAACTGACCCAGTGCTAATAAAAGTAAGTTTCTGAGTAGATTAAAACTAAAAACAATAAGTACATGTCTTGAATACTGATAATACAAAGTGACAGGGCCCTTCTATTAGACATGGCATTGTTGTAAAAATGCATTCATCAAACATTGTGGTCCATTGCAGGCGGCAAGCGTTTCTATGACAACCTGGAGCAGATGATTGGGTATCGGATCAACCCCTGGCTGCGCCTCTGCTGGACGTACATCACGCCCCTAATCACCACGGTAGGTGTCCCTTTCTCCGTCCCCAGCGCGCGGTACTTGAAACCCAGTAGGTGGGATGGGATAACCGCTGGTTAGGCCGTCTTCAATATTAAACCAATTAAGTTTTTGAATGGAAATTGATGACCTCGCTTTCTTGGAAATGGATTTCACCCTAATTTGTAAACATGTCTCAACCCTTGAGGACATGGTCTTTAAGGACAAACACTTTACCCACGAACAATGTTTTTCATTCATTTATTAAATCATCTACTTATATATTCATTCATTTCTTGCAACAGAGCAAGTTTTTATTTACGTATAAATTTATATAAATGATTTAGGCAGTATCAGAATTGGTGAATTGATTATTGGGAGGCGGGCCTTAGGCCGCCGACCTTCTCTACACTACTTCTTTTGACGGCTGCTTCCTGGTGTTTCTTTGGGGACACTGAAAGTTATTACAATTTTATGACAATTTTTTCGTTCCACCATTCTCAGTAATGGAAGCATTATAATTATCAAGGTATATGTATTTTATTAGTTCTGTTTCTAGTATACAGTAGTTTGGTTTCAAAATTTTAAAATGTCATGTCGTTTTCTTGTAATTTGGAGAAGAATCCATAAGTTTTTTGTCAGAAAATGGGAATAGGAATTTCCTATAGTAAAGGAACCAGCTCATCACTCTCCATGCGCAGCAAATCTTTTTGCCATAGGAATGCATGGAGATTGACAAAGAAGGTTCCACTCTCTAACTTCTGACAATATCCAAGCACATGTTTAGTATTGAAATGGTACTTGTTATAATTATTGCGCAATCATTGAAATTTCCTGTTACCGCCCGCCTCCTTTGGTATGGCAGTACCCGAAAATCTAGTCCAATTTTGTTGCCTATCCAGTGTTAAGTATTTAACTACATTCGGGAGTTTAAGCAACCACAAAGCATATCACTCCGTAAACAAATATAAAAACTTTCAAGCCACGTACAGACTATTGGTACAAGACTTGCGAAAAGCAAACATCTATTTATTGATAACCCAGGAAAAGAAGTGTACCTCTAACGACATGATTTTAAGTCATAACAGCAGAGATAAGAGACACGTTTCCTTAGAGTTATATGAGGTCCGTTAGAGCTAAATCTCTCTATTGTCTGTATGTCAAGTATAGTGCACTTCGGATATAAGGGACACCTAGGGCCAAAGACATCTGTCCCTTATATCCAAATGTCCCTTATATCAGAAGTTCAATATGGATGGTAAATAGGAATAATGGGGTTGAGGAAGAGGGAGACCAAGGAAGGATAACATATTTAAGAGACAGAATAACCCAAAATATAGCCAATTAACTTCACATTTGTGATATTATATTGAGCGTTAGCATTTGTAATACATGTATTTAACCCCAGACTGTCCCTGTTTGTCCTGCAGTCGATCCTGGTATTCATGTGGGTGCAGTTCAAACCGCTGACGTACAACCGGACGTACGAGTACCCGGGGTGGGCGCAGGGCCTGGGCATGTCCATGGCCTTCTCCTCCATGGTCTGTATCCCCGGCTACTTCGCCGTGCAGATGATCATCACGCCCGGCTCCATCAAACAGGTGAGCTACTCAATAAGGTATTCTCAAGTAGGAAAAGGGGCACCCCAGAAGCATTTATAAGAGATATGGAAATATGTGTCCTTTAGGTTCTAAAATGATGGAGGCTAGCACAGATGGCATCATGAGCTTGGGGTTGGTTCGCTCTACAGGATGACTCGCCTTTGTAATTATTCACAACATTGGATAATTTTTTTCAGAAATTAGATAAGAAATGGCCTCGTTATAAGAGAAATTGTAGGAAAGATGTAATGCGCTGTTTTATCTTTTTTGAATGAAATGTAATCTGCAGTTGCATTTTGAACCATGCCTGTTATAGTCTGTTAGTATCCATACATGGCTCTTTTGGCAAGTAATCAAAGCAAGCACATAATTACATAGGAGGTGTGTATCATTCTTCCTATGAAATCATTTTCAAGTAAGATTTTTACTTTCTCCTTGATATACAAGCTTTTATTGACTATAAAGAATCAGACAGACTCATAAGTCACTCTACGTTCCTACAGATATGAGTGTACAATGGTATGGTACCATGCAAACGAAAATTTGAGTATCAGGATATAGGCATATTTTTACCCTACTTCTTCTAAAACAATGTCCTTTCACATGTTGCTGCCTACATACTGAACTTTATTCAGGTCTTATCGAGAACCAGCGAAATAGGCCGTAAACAACCTGTCCATCTGGTTGCTGTTTTGTTAAACTGCTTTTAAAAGGACCAGCGGGAACCAGAAAATTGGGTCATGACCTCATTACTAAGTTCCAGCCTCATCCTCAATGTGGCTTCATGGTGCAGTGGTTAGGACCCTCACCTCCCGACCCAAAGGTTGTGGATTCGAATCCTCAAAGAATTCATCATTGCCAGCAATTTTCAGCCAGGCGAAGCCACTTGTAACAAAACAACAATCTAGTAGCATAGTATTAGCTGGTAGTAATAGTAATATTACTTCATGCCTGGTGTGTTTCCTCACTGCTGCAGAGATGGCGCAAACTGACGACGCCGCTGCTCAAGCCGCACCAGATCCCCGACCACTGGGAGGACGGGCTGAAGCTGGCGGCCCAGCAGCTGGTGGCCAAGGAGCTGCGGGCCACCTCCCCGCGGGTCTCCTCCCATGAGGTGTGCCCCTTCATCACCGACAGCAACGGCCACCTCGACCTCGTCTACAAGGTGGCGCCACCGCCGCCCAGCTACCAGCAGGGCAACGGCGCCCGCCATGAGGTCATCGTGCCGCTGGCGGAGACCAAGATCCCGCTTGTCGACTGAGCAGGTAGGGGGGGATTATTATATATATTTCATTATCAGGGATATACGTTTCCAGACTTTTGTCTGATTTCAACAAAAAATTTCATGATCGAAAAAGCAATCAGGTTAAGCCGTGACCTTCTAAGGACCCCTACCTATCATAAACAATTATGTAATACTTGGCCCCCAGACTTTGTCTGCTTTCAAATTTCTTTTTTCACATCATTAACTCTTATGATAATTTACATGCCCATTTTCAAGATTAATTACTTACAACAAGTTTTGCAGCGTTTTATGGTAATTTCACACATTCTTACTTGAGTTTTTTTTTCATTAACCCTGACTTATACATGTGTATGATATCTATGGTAAACGTTCCATTCTTTACTTGAAATATAATCTGCAGATTGTATTTTAAATTATGCAGTACATGCAGTGATGAACAGTCAGAGTCCCTTAGTGTCAATACGTGACTCTCTTTGTATGTAAATAAACCAGAGACAAATTATGTTATTCTTCAAATAAAATCTCGTTACAATACATACATTCAATTTATGGTAACACGTGTCCCATCATTTCATTTTCAGGATGCAGACATAACATGTACGGCTCAGCCATGCCGTATGCATGACCTGCAACAGAGGAGAAGACAGACATCCTCAATAACAACAACTTCACGAACGAAAATGTAGAAACACCAGTATATTTAAGATCTCTTTAGTAAGCGTATTTGGATGATAATTTGGGTCTCATCTAAATATATTTGAGTCCAGACCAAGTTGAACTCTTCTGTATACTACGCAATGGTGGCCAACTTACATACAATGTGCCGACACTTTTAGTTTAGATTATTATTAAGGTAGAGTTAAATGAGATCGCAAGGTTTTAGTGGATGTGCACGCCTACCTGTTTTCCCCCAGAAAAAGATACCAGTTTCTTTGCAATTAAGACTTCTGCAGTCAAATAGCGTTTTGTTTTTTGTAGATATGAAAAAAAGAAGAGAAAACCCCAATTGATATTTTAAAGTGTTTTGCTAGGTCTAAAAAAAACCTATCTAGTGTAATTATGTTTAAATATTTCAAATCAAATTCATACGAATATTTGTAGACACCTAAAGAAAAAATACTAAATGATAGCATCCCATTGTACAAACAGAAAAAGAATACAATGGTAAAAAAAATATGTAAAAGGCCTGTGGAAAAACAGATGTCTACAGATTGCCCAAAATACACAATGATTTAATCTACAAGTTTCAATAAATACAGATAATTACTTGACTGCAACTGGGTCCAATTTGTTTGGAAACGATGACACGGATCAAATCACAGTTATCATGGGATGCAGTAGACGCAGTGCTGTGCGCTGCCCCAATCATGTGCAATGGTGTAGGAGTAACACCTTTATCACACTTGTGTCACGTGAAATAGATATTTCATTGACCGTAAGGAATGAGAGGCGGTACTATTCAGACCCTATTTGTATTTCTAGTCTTTGAACCTTCCTCTGGTAACTAAAGTTGTTTCTTATCCTAGTCATTCGGCTCTCCCGTCTTGTATATTATATGTTCGTAGAGCTTTAAGACAAAGTACCTTAACTGGTATCCTCGGAGATCTTTGCCAGACTATATAATTTATTCAAGGTTTTATCCCTTACCAAGGGCTGCTTCATTTCTAAAGAATCTGTCAGTTTTATATATATTGTAGGTAATTAATTTATTAGGAGCAAATTATCAGTTACACAGGTTCGAAACTCGTTATTAGGGGAAAAGTTTTATACTTATAGTTCACAAATATTCAGCGCAGGTCTTTACCTAAGCCAACAATCATTTTCATTCTTAGTGATTTGTTATCCTATGTATTTTCTCCCTTAGATATATACAGTTAGTGTTACCCCTCGGCAAGCTTGTGTCCTCTTTGGGTAACCAATATTATTTGGATATATATTGTTTCTCAAGGCGAACTGAACAGCTAGGAAGGGCGGATGGCTGATAACGTTGTTAAGGATTTTATAGCAATATATTCAAAATCTGGTTTTTTTTTCGAAGTGCTATTCCTCAAGGATAAAGATCTTGTCGATGGCAAAACTGTAGTTTAGGATACTTAGAAAAGATACGTGAATTCGTGAGTTTTCAAGTTATTTCACCGCAGAATGTTTTCCTCCAAAAAGTACGAGTTGATCTATGAATCTAGACAGTTTCGTCATCTCTCTATGGTGTATGAAATATTCGTTTTAAAGGTATACATTATAACCATATTTTTGTGTAGATTAAAGTAAGTTTACAATTGAAAATGTTGAGATGTCCATGTGGAATTGGCACGTTCTTATCTTTAGAGATAATACGAATGTTGTGTCATGGGTCAAATTCTTAGAATAAAATGCGTACCATAGACTATTTGAAATAGTCTTATCACCCTGGATTGTGACAGACATATTAAGAAATCAATTATTATGAAATATTAATGATAAGTATGACCAACTGAAATAGACGATGATGGTAAGAAAGCCATGTGTCCACAGATAAATATCTCCAATGTGGGATAATGTCCGGGGTTTTCTTGGACTTAAAGTTCATAAGTCTTATTACAGTTATCCAGATATTGCATTACGAAATGGCTTCAGTCCTGGTAGATCATACAAAGATAATTGAATATGGTTATGGTCATGTCCAGGGTATAATAGTAAAGGGTACAGAGCTGACATGCAAATATTTGTGAGATATTACACATTCAGCCGTATCTGTACTTGAAATGAATTGCAATACAACTATAAGCTTTCTGTGTTTAATGCCTGTAGAAGGTTATAATCATCATGTTTCAAACATAGATGCAACAGAAGATGTATTGGTTGTTAAATGGTATTCGACCAAACAAAGACTTTAACTGCATGCACAGCAAGAGGTTTTATTCTTTAAAGATTAACTAGGTTTATTTTCTAGAGAAACAATGCGCATGTATATCTTGAAGTTGAATCTCGTGTGTTGTTAGAGATTTTGTAGCTACATGTAATAGACTTTGTAAGGCAATCAGATGATACAAAACCGTATAATATATCCTGTCTGGTATGTGTACATTCGGCAGACTTGATGGCACCTTTTATATTTTCCATGTTCCTTGTATATTTCCGTTATTATTTTCAAAACCGTGATTTTTGTTCGTAACAAATAGCCTCCATATGAGGAACCGAAATCTGCAGAAACTCCTGTTATGAAACCCGGAATTGATAACTGTTTCATTGATAACTTTATCTCTATTTACGTTCACACGGAAAATGGCTTAGTTTGCTCAGGCATATCTGGGAGATTGAAAATAGTATCATGCGATATACAATAGAATTGTATGTATCTAATTGTAAGACATTTGTATAAATATAAAGTCTGGAACTTTCCATATAAGGAGGATATGACGCGCCCATATGCGCCTTACATTAAATCCGCCTCTGGATAGTCAATTGGTTGGCTGGCGCCAATAGGTAGGTGCTGTGTTGTCGTTGCCAATGTTCTAATGGGACTAGATTCAGACTGTGATGTGTACGCTGTAGTCCACCAATAACAGAATGCTGGTTTCACGGTGAGGTTGGTGCCAAGCACACTTCCCATGGGAAAATGAATGCAGTTGTTAATGGTATTGTCGTTATTACGATTCCTCAAATCGAGGTTCATTAAACTTAAAGTACTATCAGAACATTGTATAGATATAGTTGTAAAGCATCTGACAGATGGTGCTTTAAATAATGGTAGCACCTGTGTCAATTGCATGCATGTATCTCACTTATAGAGTAATACATTTCGCATATTTCTAGAAACACTTATTACAGGTAGTGTGGTTTTAAGTGGCAAGGCAAAGTTATGAATATGCAACTTATTAAAAAGGAAATAACACAGGGTTCACACAAAGGCCGGATACCTTGGAAAACGAATATAATCATAGAAAAAATTGTGAAATTTCAAAATGTGACAGAATTATTGGTATTTGATTTCCTTCGTGAATCCACTCACATTCACAACCATCTTGCATTTTGGCTTTTGATTTTAGAATACATCGTTTCCCAGTGGCCTCATTGAAAAGAATAAACAAGGCACAAAAAGGGCAAAAACGTTGAGTTGAAAAATCAAGGAAACGGAAGAAAAATCTTGCTTAGTCCATCTCACCTCGTAATATAATCAATCGTTACAGTCTTTATCATCCTATCCTATAGTCTAATCACTATAAATAACTAGCTCCTACAACATAGTGTAGTTCTTTTAAAATAAGATTTAAGTGACACTGCAGTCCAAGTGCCAATAGGAACAGCAATTATACGTATTTAATAAGTATTTATGGCATCTCTATAGACGACTGAAAGCGGCCAAATCGCATAGTTTTTACCCAAACTTCCCTTATGGTCTGCTATACATGAACTTGCATAATATTAGAGATATATATTCACCAGTTTAAGGTGACTGTAATGTACGATAATTATATATTGTGTAGGCAATTAAGGCTTTGTTGTTTACTTAACGTTTGCAATAATACACCACATCGAAGTATAATCAATACTTGCGAATCAACTTGCAGGTTCTCTGCAAAACAAACCACGAACAATGTTGACAAAAACCTAACGCTATTGTTGACTTCCAATGTCATGTTGAATGCTTTTGTAACGCGCAATTAAGAGGCTTGTGGAACAAAATATATTTTAGAGATAAGAAATATCCAGGTATCATTTATATTCACACGCATGCAAATTTATACTCAATCACACGGTCCTAAAAATAAGGCTTACACGTCCACTTTTTGCACCATTTACTTGACGAAGTTTTTGGGAAAGGTTGTTATTTACGAACTGAATATCCTCATTCAAATGAGCCAAAGTTTTTCTTATAATGAAAACAGATTTACTGGGTGTCCAGTTTACTCTCACCATATTGTTGTTTAACATTGATGTATACAATCAAAAGTCTCAAATTGTTCTAAAATAATATTTATGTTTTGCAACTTATATATTTTTCATTTTGTAGCATGAATTTGGACATGGTTTACGTTCCACAGTGTTGAAATCGCTATGCAGTTACCGAATCGTCAACTAGAGCTTTTAATGGGCATTACTGTAGCTCATAGATAAGATCTTTATATTCCTAGAACCACAATTCAAAAGCCGTTCTGTACATACAAACCATTTTGCTGTGTTCAGTATCTATGCTTTTTATCATAGTCAAAATGCAACTGTTGAAATGTGTTTACTTTGCCTTTGTATGATTATGCTTTTGTTTAATGCTCAATAAAACCGTGAAACACTAGATCACCGATTTTATATATGTATTATATATAATGAAGAAAAAGTTGGCACCGTGACTCCCATCTATGTGGTATATCTCAGCTAACGATAGGAATTGAGGCAAAAAACAACAGTCAGGGGGCGTTTCACACCAAGCCATATTTAAGATCTTAAATGTTAAGATAAGATGTTTCATTTAAGACAATCTGTTCTATACCTAGGGTCATATCTTGAACATCTTATCTTAACACTTACTATAATCAACTTTAATGGGGACTCATCTTTACCTGAAGGGCATGCAAGCCCTTATATCAAAGAAAATAAATTGGCTATAGTTTGTTTAAGTAAAAACAGATGGCACTTTTGTTCTATGTCTCCCCTATATGACTATACTAGTATAAGAATTGCTATAAGTATTGCAATTCATGTTGAAAATCATCAATTTTTTTATACCATTGTATAACATAATGATAATGGAATTTTCTGCCATCAAATAATTCAATTTATTTGCTGATGTGCTTGTCTATAGTTAGATGTGGATGTTCATTGTGAGCTTTGTGTTTCCCACCACTGTGGGAACAGTGCCTCCATCTAGAGTATATTGTTTGAACTAAATAGGCTGGCTCTTTACTTTGGACACAAGATACTATAACTTATATGTTGTCTAGTTTGAAATGGCAATATCTTAGCTATTTACAACAGAAAACAAAGAATTGATGACATTTTTTAACTCCAAACTTATCATGGTTACATATGATATGGACAAACAATAACTATTGAAAATTGTACTACATTATTCAAAGTTAAATGCATAATAACAAAATATTGGATATTTAATTTTCTTCATAGATAATTAATGCTTTATTTCCATAATCTTAAATGTTATGATAGCCCATGAGCTGTCGTACACTTAAGATCTTAAATGGACATCTTATCTTGAAATATCACCCAAAGAACCATGGTGTGAAACGGTTTTAAACAGCTCATAGAGCAGACAACTATCTTAAGTCTATAAAAGTACTTGGTTAGAAATGCAAAGGTCATAATTACTTATTTAAGATCATATCTTCACCTACGATCACAATTTGTACAGTGTGAAACGTCCCCTAGGTTGCTACATTATTTTCTTTTACGAGGTTTTTATGAAACCAATGTCACATACTTGACAGATATTAAAGAGAATGATATAGACAGTGTAATGCTGTCAGAAGGGAAAATATCATGGATCAAAATGGCCAATGACAAAAATCATGGAACTTTGCTTAGGTAATATTTTTTCTTTGAAATTAATGAAGTGCAGGGATGAAAGTCTTCCGTGTTTTCCTAGATTTCAAGGGTTTTTGAGGCATGTTTTTCAGTGTAAATGACTACTACTTAAGTTTCTTAAATGTTTTTAATCAGTCTATCTGCCAAATACTATGCTAAATATAATGTGAAATTAACATTGATGTATATTTGTCTGAAAGTGTCCCATTCTGAGTGTCAACATGTCCCCTTTGAATCACGATGGCTATAGTACTGCTATACTCCCTCAGTTCCGCGTTTCAAGGAAAAGCTGGAGGTCTAAACAGGCACTGAGTGCTTTATCTTAGTTCAAGAAAAACCTAGAAAAACAAAAATTGGCACACTAAATTGCAATGAATGGAGAGTTGGAGGAGGCAATGCCAAATGTAATTTTCTTTAATTCTCCGTAGTCGTCCAGTTGATTACCTCAATGAGTCTTATCTAAGGAGTAGGAAGTTGGATCAAACGGTCGAAACCAGCGTAAAAGCGTGTAGCTCTGTAGTGCTTCTTGCTGGGAACAAGCGGAGGGGGGACACTGTGTGCAATCAACCAGGTAAACTCTGTATGGAGAGTGTAGTTTTAACATAGGATCTCTATGGGAATAAACAAATTGTCAGGTAGGGTGGACAGTGTTCGGATGACATGATTATGATATTCTAAAAATAGACTAACTAGGTCAGGAATACCCCCTTCCTCACACAAATGAGCTCAGACTCTTCATCCATGGTGTATGGGGGTAAGGGGGTGAAGAGGGTAAAGGGGGTGTCATGGGGATGTCATGGGGGTGGGGTGAAGGGATGTCATCAGTCTGTCTTAGTAAAAGCTAAGTCTAATCAAAAATTGAGTTCTTTCAATAAAATCAAATAACTGGAGCTCTTCGGTTTCTCAAACCGATCGTCAATGCTAACCATCGATCACATCGATCTAGTTCTCTGTAACCTTCCAGTCAATAACGTTGATACTCCGATAAATCTCTCTCCCCCTCTCCCCCTCTCCCCCTCTCTCCCCCTTTTGGGTTCTATAGAACCCAACATGCTTGACCTTGTATATCATACGGTAAACATCTGTATTTTGGTGCAATTAAGATTTATATTTACAAACCTTATTTTGGCTTATCATTTTCATGTCAACCATTTCCTATTTCAGCTCAAAATTTGAGAATATATACATGTTCTATGAGCTCCCATAGTAGCCTGGTTCCACAGTGGTTTAAGTTTTAACTGGAATGTGTCTAACATTCAGGGTCACCCTGGGTCAGCAGAAAAGGTGATGCTAATGGAACAGCAAGCTGCACCCTTCCACCCCCATCCCTCTTTGACTGGGGGTTTCCCCCCAACAACCTCCCCCAAAACCTTTTCGGTGGGGACTCAATTAATAGTCTTGAATAGTCCTAACATTCACTTGTTTATTTTGTGTTTATTAGAAATGCCTCATCAGAATATGGTATGGTGCCCAGGGGCGGATCCAGGAATTTTTAAGGGGGGGGGCCAAGATTTGAAAAGTGTGTTAGTAGTATATGAGGGCATAATTTGTGGACGGCGGAGCCGTCCACGGGGAGGGTATGGGAGGGGTTTCCCCTCCCATAGGGGGGGTATGGGGGGCCACCCCCCGGAAAATTTTGAAAATATGACCTTTCATTCAAGCAATTTGAGGCATTCTAATGTACTTTGGTGAACTTAAGTAATAATTCCCCCCCCCCCACTAATATTTTGAATTTATCTGGGTATGGAATTCAGGGTAAGGAAGGGGTTCCCTTTAGGGGTAGGGGGGCCACCTCCAGGAAAATTTGGAAAATGTGACCTCTTTTTCATGCAACCTTAGGCATTCTAATGTACTTTGGTGAACTTAAGTAATAATAATTTCCTGCCCTAATATTTTGAATTCATCTGAATATGGAAATCAGGGTTAGGTTGGGGTCCTATATTGGGGGGTATGGGGGCCACCCCCAGGAATTTTTTTTGAAATGTGACCTCTTTTTCATGCAATTTTAGGCATTCTAAGGTACTTTGGTGAACTTAAGTAATGATAATTTTCCCCCCTAATATTTTTAATTTATCTGGGTATGGAATTTAGGGTAAGGTAAGGGTCCTATATGGGGGGGTATGGGGGGCCACCCCCAGAATTTTTTTGAAAAAAATCACCTCTCATTAATGCAATATTAGGCATTCTAAGGTACCTAGGAGGCCTTAATTAATGATATTCTTTCCCCCCTAAAATTTTCAATCTGTCTGGGTATGGGATTCATGCAGGGTAAGGGTGACGTTCCCCCACCCTTTGGGGGGTATAGGGCCAGGGGCATAGGGCCAGGATGGGAAGCGCTGGGCCCGAAGGGGAATCACAGGACCAGGAGGGGAAGCGGAGGGCCGGGAGGGAAAGCTCTGGGCTTGGAAGGGAAGCAGAGAGCCGGGAGGGGTATCACAAGGCCTTGAAGGGAAAGAAGGGTCGGGAAGGGAAAGAGAGGGCTGGGAGGGGACCAGCAGCGCTAGGAGAGGGTAGAAATGGCTGGGAGGGGAAAGAAAGGGCCAGGAGGGGAAAGAAAGGGCCGGGAGGGGACCCACAGGGTTAGGAGGGGGAACAAATGGCCGGGAGGGGAAAGAAAAGGCTGGGAATTGAAAGAGAGGGCCGGGCCCAGTGCTCAACATTAAGCATTGCCCGCCTGCCCGGGGCAGGTAAAATATGTGGTGGGGCAGGTAAAAGTTGATATTCACCTGCCCGAAGGGCAGGTAAAATTGTTGTATTTTTTGTAATAATCAATTGCAAGTAAAGAGGGGCAGGTGAATTATTGGCTGGGGCAGGTAAAACTTGACTTGTACCTGCCCGATGGGCAGGTAAGTTAAAACCCTTAATGTTGAGCCCTGGGGCCCAGTCTGTCCACTCCTTCCTTGGAAGGATACGCATCATAGTTCTAAAAAACGCAAAGAAAGGGTCTATTTTTACAAAATTCGCATGTCCTTGTTTCTAGAAAAAAGAAAAATATGAAATTTCACGAAAAAAGGGTACCTTTTGGCCATAAAAAGTCAGCGTTTTGTGAAGAAAGGGGTCGTTTTAGGGGTACAAAATGTCAGTGGAAAGGGGGTATTTTCTATTTTGAAGAACGATGATATGTCCTACCTTTATATTTGAGTGGACAGACTGGGGGGCCGGGAAGTGAAAGAAAGGGTCGGGAGGGGAAAGAAAGGGCCGGGAGGGCAAAGAAAGGGCTGGAAGGGAAACTATGACTAGTATGAGCTCTTTCCTTCTTTCCCCCTCCTTTTCCCTTTTCTTTTCTTTTTTCCCTTTTTTTTTTTTTTTTTTTTGGTGGGGGAAGGGGGGGGGGGGGGGGGGGCCAAGGCCCGTCCGGCCCCCCCCAAAAATCCGCCACTGGTGCCGGCCTCCTCTATGTAAAGAGGGGGAGAGCCTGTCTCCCATTCTGTAAAGACATGCATGTGCTAAGTTTAATGATTTTTGTCATCGACCAATTTCATCCCTGGAGGTACTAAAAATGAAGAAAACATCGACAGTACCTAGGAGGATACCTTTCTATTAGTAGCTGCCAATAAAATAACCATCTGCCATATATTTCATTAACATTAATCGTTTCAGGAATCCTTTGTTATCATGGAAAACTTCATAAACAATTCATGGCTATGAAAAGAATGCACCTTTTTGCGCATTTTGTCAAAAAGTGAACGGACTCCCTTGCCAAAATAAACAAAATCTAATATGTGCATCAACTCTTGGTTGTTTTAGGGATGTCTCCTCAGAGTATATAAAATCTATTCTTTATATATTATATTCTATAAGATTTAATATTTCACGTCCTGAGTGTGTGAAAACTGGCACCAGTACTCTACACCTACTAAATATTACTAATAAACACAAAATAAACAATAGTTTGTAGGGACTATTCAAGACTATTAATTGAGTTGACTCCAAACAGGGGTGAGCCTAATAAAGGTATAGGGGAATACCCCAGCCAAGGGAGGGAGGGAGGGGGGGTGCTGCTTGTCATTCCATTGGTATTCTTATCTGCTGACCCAGGGTGACCCTTAACGAAACATACCCCCTGATACTGAAACCATTGCGGCATTGGGCTACCAAGGAATGGGAGTCCATAGTACATGTTCATTCTAAAACTTTGAGTTGAAATAGAAATGCTGCAGGTGAAAATGATAAAAATTTCATATAAGATGTTATTATAGAAAGTGTTTGTCTACAGAGCCCCAAAATTGGAGCAGATGAATAAAGAATTTATGTTTTATTGTGAAATAAAATTAGCACGGCTCTTTACCAAAAACAACAACAGATTTATACCCTATGATATGGCAAAGAAAACAGCATTTTGTCATTGCCTCCCCCTTTTATGAGTGCCTCTCTCCATTCAATGCAATATAGTGATTTCTAAGGATATTGCAACACTTCCTATCGCAACACTTAACACTTGGAAGGCAGGGGTTGGAGGTCTACAAACACGTCTTTGCGTTGCAACATGTCTTAAATTGACATACTTCAAATTACCCTAACCACACTAAGCACCTCCTGTCTCAAGTTACACAAAAAAGTTAATCATCTTCACAATGAGGATCATTTTTTCAAGGGGCTTGCACCTTATCAAGATTAGGATCTTGATACACACAGGATGGTACACAATTGCTGTGGAAACCACACCAAAGGGACCACCCACACATTTTGAAAAGAAGTCTTGTGGAAGGAAAATCGTGCTCAGATGTTTCTCGTCATTTTCCCAGTAGATTTTCCCTCCAAAAATTAATTTAAATCGTTTTCAATGATATCAAGGAACGAGTCCTCTCAATATCAGTAGATAGCGTACATGGACTAATTAGGCCTATATGTACATGGCAAGGCCTGGGAATAATCTAAATTTCTCTATACTACTTACAATAGCTTAATTTCGTTTTCCAAAGTTGCCGGAGGGCGGAGCGCATTGAATCAAAGGTATTGGCGGGATAATTCAAGAGTTTACTTATACCAGTGCTTTTAAGATCGTGCTCCTTAATGTTTCGAATAATTTTATGTTTAACAAATAGGATAGGCCTACGTTCAGTACAATTATTGTTTTTTACGCTATCCATTTACTTGTGATACAAGCCTAAACTTGACAATGCCTATGTTAATGGATGATATTGAAAACTAATACACAACGTAACACTGTATATAGTGTAAAGTACTTTTATTCATCGGGAAAAACTTAATACCTTAAATCTTTAAAAAAAAAATCATAAAATCAGTAAAAAAGATTCATAATAAGCATTGTCTTTGATGAAAAACAACACACTCAATGCATGTGAGGTCGTCTATTTGTCAACGTACGTAATTCCTATTACATAGTATAATTATGAATATTGTGACATATTTTATTTGTTGTAATGATCTAAATCTTATTATTCCAAGTAAGACATGTACAAGTTGTATATATATATATATATATATATATATATATATATATATGTAGTGAGAAATGTGACTGCATAATGATTAGTGATAATGATACAATGTGTAACACAACAATGTAAAACTGCCTATGTCAGAGATCCATCTCTATCATTGACCTGCCGGAGGGATACCGTGTTCCTTGCCGTATATTCTCACGGCGGTCACTAGTTCCTTGCTTGGCAGGACGCTGCATTTGTAAAGGGCTGTGACGAGCTGAGCCCGCGCATTACCAGCGAAACCATTGGCTAGAAAGTTGGGCAGGCCGGCTTTAGAGGGTTGTCCAGTCCGCTTATCGGGCATACAGTACAGGGGCACACGTATCGTCCCCAAACACTGAAAGATGGCAAGGAGGAAATGCTCAGAGCAACATAATGGCAATTATATGTATATGACAAGACAGAGTAGGACATATTGCAAACCACTTATGTGATTATTATCTAACAGAATTATCTGGGTAAAGGTATTCGAAAATGGGCTGAATGTAAGATCATTATATTTTCAACCTGATAATGGATTAAAAAAGAACTATGCATATGTCGTGTATTAGCCGTGTCAAATTTAAAGCTAATGATCCACAATGCGACAAAACACCAACCGATTCTATTCTTACATTTTTCGTGTTCCCGATGAAAACAAATCTTTTTTTGCGATAACAACGATAAAGAATTCTGTAATGGATTATTAGTTTAAGAAGAATAACGGTTTTCTGCCAAACCGATATTAGAAATCGGTCCCAGATCGGCCAATTATTGCACAGCGGATCACCTGATGTTATCATATCATACCTTTTGATATAAAAAGAACAATTTAGAAAAAGAAAATGTAGTATTCTATAGTAACTTTAACTGTTACAATGTAACATTCTACATTAATCTGCTAACTGATAATCACCTCTCCACCCCAGTCCTGCGCATTCTGCGACTGTGTTTCTATTTTCTTAAATTCCTCCATGGTCACCTCCTTGGTGTAGAAGTGCGCCACGAACTGCTTGTCGTGGTTGATGTGGCTGACCAGGTGGTCCCCCTGGTGGACGCGGTGGGCGTTCAGGTCCAGGCCGATCTCCTCCTGCAGCTCCCGGTTCAGCCCGTCCACTGGCGCCTCCTCCCGGCTGTCCAGCAGACCGCCGGGGAAGCCAAGGAGGCCGTCAAACCGCATCTGCATCTAATAAAAACAGGATGAATCTCGTATTACTTAGGTGTATAGCTTCAGGTGTGCAGCTTGAAGTGGCGGGAATTACACTGTTCGCCTAGCCACACTTGCAGGTGTGCAACATGAATATTAACAATTGCATGACTAGTACCATAATTAACTTTGATTTTATGTATATAGCACAATGAATGGCTGAGTAATTACTGAACACGTACATGCTGGGGATGTCAAGTATATGCGTTGGGGTACCGATCATCGGCAGCATATTAAGAAGCGAGCGGAGACTTGTGCCTATCGCATTTTTCTTACAAATTATGCATTACATATTATATTGAAAGATACATCCCTGCATACTCAAAGTACAAGCACAGGACTATGGAAATGCTGTGTATGTTGGGTACGTCATGACTGTGTTACATAAATCTCTGGATGTATGAATATGTGTGACCCACCGGGGGGGGAGCATGCTGGCGGAAATTCAACATTTAAGAGGATGGAATAAGCTTTCAAATGATGCCAAAAATATGAAATTGTGTTGGTTATCAAAGAAGCAGGGACGGATTTAGGGAAGTGCCCACCGGGCGCCCCCCCCCCCCCCTATTTTTGGCCAAATTTAGATTTTTTAAATGTAAAATTCTTTATCCCAGAGGGGGCGCCGGGACATTTTTAATATTTCTTGAATTCCTGGATCCGCCCCTGAGAAGTTACAGGTTATAGAATAAAGGAATGTCAATGTTCCTGAAAATGATAGCAACATGAATCATTCAGTACTTGCTGAGATATTTGATAACAAAACATAATTCTTGAAAAAAATAAATGGCTATTTATAAAATACTATTGTGATCATAACTCTTGATCTAAAAATGGTATTGTTTATCTGTTTGAAGTGGGAAGATTCTAGGACAATCAACCCTGGGAAAACTACCCCTGGGACAACTACCCCTAGGACTATTACCCCTAGGACTATTACCCCTTAGGACAATTACCCCCTATGGATAGGACAACTACCCCTATAGGACAACTACCCCTATAGGACAACTACCCCCTAATGGTACAACAACTACCCCTAATGTTATAGGACAACTACCCCTATGATAGGACAACTACCCCCCTTGATAGGACAACTACCCTCCTTGATAGGACAATTACCCCCATCGGAAGGACAACTACCCCCAATGGTAGGACAACTACCCCCATTGATAGGACAACTACCCCCATTGGTAGGACCTGCTCTGGGTGTCCAGGGCTGGGCAAAAGAGGGGTAGGCCTCCAGGGCTAGGCAAAGAAGGGGGAAGGCCATGGGAAGCTGCCCCAGGTGTCCAGAGATGGAGGGTAATCATCTTACCATAGGATTAGTTGTTGGGGGTAACTGTCCTACCAATGGGGGTAGTTGTCCTACCAAGGGGGGTAGTTGTCCTACCAATGGGGATAGTTGTCCTATCAATGGGGGTAGTTGTCCTATCTATAGGGGTAATTGTCCTAAAGGGGTAATTGTCCTACCCATAGGGATAATTGTCCTAAGGGGTAGTTGTCTTAAGGTGTAGTTGTCCCAGGGGTAGTTGTCCTATGGGAGTAATAGTCTTAGGGGGTAATAGTCCTAAGGGGTAGTTGTCCTAGGGGTAGTTGTCCCATGGGTAGCTGTCCAAGGGGTAGTTGTCCTGTCACCAAGTGGGTATATTTTCAAGTTATATTTGTCAACATGATGTCATCAGTAAATATCTAAAATTATTGTCTCCATGGCAAGCAAATTACTATTGTTTGGTAAATTTTTGGGAATAAAACGTTCCATTGACATTCCAAATAAGGATATTTTGGAATGAAATAGTTCTAATCTTTTGAGTAGGTCAGCTGAATTGTACACAAAAAGTTAGTCTATGACAGTTTTAACACTATTTTTCATTAAATCATTCATATCTCCTTAAATATTAGTCCTAGGGCATAGGAAAAATCCCCCTTGGAGCATCCTTTCCCCTTGTTGATTCAGAATTGTAATGTTTTAAAAAAACAAACAAACGTATAAATGACTAAAACGTGTGTTTTTTTATGAGCAATAGATTCAGAGCTCAACGGCATACATATATGAAGTGGTGGATTTAACAGAAACTTGAACGGAGAAGGACGTGCTACCGGTATATAGCATTCCTTGATACATACCATATCGAAAACGTGGGCGATGAGTACAGACAAAGGCTAATTGTTAGCTAGAAGCAGCTGAAAATAGAATCAATTATTGGAAAGATGATATCTGTACGTACCATGACAGCTGCTGATTTCTTATTAACGTCCCATAAGGTTTCTTCATTCCGAGCATACAGGAAAACGTGGGCAGCATTGGTATAATCTTTCTGTCGTGAAAGGGCGAAGTCAACTTCTTCCGTATTCTGGTCTCCCCACGTCAGGATTGGCAGGACATCTTGAAGGTCGACCTCCGAATGGACGGCGTCTGTTGCCATGATTAGTTGATGCCTCAGCCAATTAGGGCGTCAAATCCCCCCGTGACCTCGATATGACACTGCAAGGGAACACCCTTGTCAATCCCAGGTATGCAGCATATACCAAAACTATAGTGTCATCGTGATTCATGTAAGGTATCTGTGATGACTGCATGGTTTAATTATGGCATAGATTACATATTTAAGATGACATGCCTTTCCTTTCCAATGTAGGGGATTTTCGGCGAAACCCCAAAAACTGATACTGATACGTGTCATACAATTGAGGTTGAACTGTCCTTATAGGATGATTTTTAAGTGCTGTTCCTTATACAGCATAAGACATCTTTCGCCTGAGACAAGGCCTTAATGTGAAATTCATTCATAATTATATACCTATAAAATTGTATTCAATTTCATTATATTATGCGCCCTATGGAAACTCAGGAAAAAGGTCGAACCATTGATATTTTTACAAACTAAATTTAGATATAGAAAAATGAAATTGATTAATTACATCCATGAATTGCCCTAAAGGACGAATAACTACCGTTGTTACATGTACCCATGCATTGTGTTAAGGTATATCATTGAATGAAGTTATTCAATACAATTCAACAATATTAACATAAAAAATATGGCACCTATAATGTTTTACGTTAAGGCCTTATAAGTACATGTACAATACAATGTAGTATACATAACTTTGCGAGTCATTGCAATGGGCAATGTACATTTAGAGATAGATATGGGTTAATGCATACCAAACTTGATTCAAATAAACAGTCGTACGTATACTTACATAGTCTAACTTTGTTGGATAGCCTTCCTCTTCTCTCTGGCGATGTGGTCTGTTAAACTTGTCTGTAGGCAATGTACCATGGACTAGGGGCAGCTATAGCTTTTATATGTTCCGCCACACTACCAGTCACTGTACCAACTTATTTCTGGAAATTTCGTAACACTAGTGCCATATGCCCCATCCCAGTGGATATCCTCCTGGTCTACAGGATGGGCCCTTCATGGACGCACCTTTCACAATCAGCTATACCTCCACGTGTCCTCCTAAACGTGTTCGGCGATGTGCTGTATATGTGTTGTCAACTCCTCCTCATGGTCTGTTTACTTCTGTGTTTACATCCCCCTGTAAAAGTAACACCGGCTGCAATTAAGCCAAGGTCCGTTGCAGCGGGTTTCTGGGTGCCCTCACATCCACTTGAACTAGGCCTTTAATAGAAGAGGCCTATATGGGCCTGGGTAAAAACAGCCAACAACGTTTAGGCACCATGCAGTATTAAATGATGGATGGTTATTATCAGTATAACTTGAAGCCTCTAGTGGTCAGTTCTCAATATGAGGGACAGAGTAGGGATTGCGGCTATATGAGAATCAAGAAAATCCGGTACTTGTTAAATATTTGTTAATCCATAAAACCAAAGTTTGCTACATATGTAAAAAAGAAAATAATGATTGATGTATATTCACTATGTACAACCATTTGAATATAGGCCTACAATGGCCCTAGACCCTATAAAATCGACATGACGACATGGACATTTCTTAGATTTGACATTTGACATTGGCTTAAGTGACCCTGTGATATGTGACATGGGTCTTTCTTAAAATTGATATGGCGACATAACCATTTCCTAAATTTGACACATGAAACTTAGTTTCACTAGCGACAACGACATGCAACTTATTGATTTCTTAAAATCGACATGGGACGTCTTGACCACCCCCTGATCAAGGGATCTGGGACGTAATACAGGAGATCGCTTTGATAATCAGGGCCCTTGCATGTTATAAGTGGAGGATCTTGAGATGCCATTGCCCCATACACAATGTCCCAGCCTTTTAGTACAGGGTGATATATATATAGTCAATGATTTTCAGGGTGGATCCTTGAATTTGAAAAGGGGGGCGCGCGCACATATTAACAAAATATTTACATTGAAATAAATCTATTTTGGTCCCAAGTAGATCCAAGTAGGGGGAGCGCGCCTGCTGCACACCCCCACCCCCCAAATCCGCTACTGTTCTTTACTCGTAATTCGTTTTATATGACACGTTTACCTTTCTCTGTGTATGCAATATTATTTTCTAAAGGTTTTTAATTAGTGATAACCATCAAGGTTCCCTTGGTTTTCATAATTATTACACAATCATATAAATGTGAGAAATATATAAATGTGAGAAATATATACAGAATCACAATAGTTCATAACAATATGGGTCATTTTAGGCCAATTTCAAGTAACATTCAGTCTATGATAACGGCAATATCTAAAATAGGTCCTCGGTCCATTTGACTAGTAGAGGTGATTAAGGAGGTGGCATTACTTGTTCGAATGTGGTGGTAACGGTTCAAGTAGAGGCGGAAACACTTTGGGTGACTACACGGTAATTTATAGGCCTCATTATTGCCTTATCTTTCTGGGTCTGATGGGTATATAGCACCCCAATGATAGCACCCTATTATTAAGGCCGGGTCACACATGCCGACTTGTAGAGGCGTAGCCAGCCCTAGGACCTTGTGTACTCACTTTGTGTAAGGGGATGGTTACGGCATATATATTTCTCAAATTGATCAGAATTTGTTAACAGTTATTTTAACAATTGGTCGTGGATATGGCTTTTCTAAATTGCTTAATATAATACATGTATTATGAATTGCTGATAAGGTACAAATCCAGTTTTAGCCCCGAGCCGCATATTAAGATTTGAGTCAACTCAATTCAATTGTTCTAATGATAAGATATAATCTATATTTTCTGTGTAGAGGCCTGTATCATATATGCAAGAGAAATCCAGGGAAATGTTAAGCAGAAAATCCAAGACATATTACGCAGCGCTCTGCTTCCTGCACTGCAATCAAGTTGAAAGGTTAAACGAGAGTTCCGGCTGTATGTTTCAAAACTAGTGTTAAATACGTCTATATATGCGTTATTTATAGCCAAGCGTGAATACCTTTCAAATTAAATGCCGCCACTACTCAAGGCGAGGTGCATTGATGGGACAGTTCTAGATGTTCAAAGGATAAAATCAATCATAATTTCCTCCCACAAGTGCTATGGCGGCTGCCATTTGTTGGTCAACTAAAGACAACAGCGAAGGATTAGAGTCGGGTGGCTGTGCCAATCAAACTTTGTTCAGGAATTACAAGAATACTTTTGAGTCAACAATATTGATTCAATTATCAAGTTATGTGAATAGTTATTGTAAATATTGGTTAAAAATCGGGGCGGTGCCTTGCAGCCCCCATTTTCTGCTCTTTTTTATTTTCCTGTAAATTGCTCCATAAACAATGACCAACATAACAAAAACAATATGGGATTATCCTCCACTAACGCATTGACCAGTGAGGTGATCCCGCTATGGGCAGCAAACCAATTAGATTTAAAATGTGGGTGAAAAAAACTCCAACCATTATTGCCTATATAATATAGTAAGTTAGAATATCACATCTTTCTGAGATGCGATCATTAAGTAAGGCTCATTCCATTAAATAAAGACACAAGGGGGGAGGGGGTTCTGAAATTCTGAAAATGTGCGTTTACGTCCCTTTATGAATTCAATTTGCCCTTCAGTCTAAGGAGGATGTAGGGTCTGAACTTTTTTTTTAAAAACGTGTGGACGTCCTTAATGGAAGGCCCTTAAATAAAAGCCTGAACTCCTGGGTATAGTTTGATCCCATGTGGGATCCAGGTCGATGGGGAGGGCGGTGTGGGGTGGGTGGCGGCTGTGTGTGTTGTGAGAGCATCCCGCGTGAGGGCGTCAGCTGGTGCACATCTCACGGTCACCGCCTATGTGGGCTGGACCTTACTACTCCGGGGGAGGCGAGGAGGCACTGACTCTTTGAGGGTAGGACCCCAAAGCAAAACCTACAGCCTCTGGTTTTCTTGTGAGACAGTTCTCTGGTTCGATTAAAAAAAAACTAATTGGGGAACCCATTGTTTGTAATGCGGGTGTGCCATTTCAGGGACGGGTCCAGAAATTTTTGGGGAAAAAAAAGGGGGGGGGGGGGGGCACATATCAAAAAGTGTCCCGGCGCCAGTTTTATAAAAAGAAAAATCATTTTGTGCCCAAAATGGGCATGCTGTGCCCCCTGGATCCGCCACTGATTTACCAACAAATAAAGCTCATGAGTTAAATGTTACCTGGAAAATATTGCACAAACAGTTGCTCTGGCTAATCCTTGGTGATTTATTCCCTGATCAGACTGCGTAAACACATCAGCTTCCACAGTATGGTGCCCCTGACAGACCCCCTTTTGGGACATCCTGCTTCAGTTACAGGCTTCCTTTTTCAGCCTTGGCGAGAGTAACAGCCAGAGCTTCGGGCCCATTTTGCAGTGGGTACCATGCAATACCTGGGTGCAGTGCCCCCCCCCCCCACCCACACCCACACACACACACCTCACCCGGACCACCACTCAATCAGGGAGAGCCGATCCCCGCCCCTCCTCCATGCAGCCAAATCCTCGGCCTCCGCCACACCCAGCTTTGACGCAACTCCGTGACTTATTTATTTCACAATACAATTTTGTTTGGTGCTTAACTTTCCCCTTCATCCAACAGCCTGATTCTAATTAGACCCCACCCATGCAGGCCCGTACCCAGGTTTTGCTGTGGGGGGGTGGTGAAGTTCCACAAGTGGAACTTTTGCCTATATTTTCAATGATTTCTACTTGAAAAGGGGGGTGGCGAGTAGTAAAAAGTAGAACTTTTCAATATTTTTTCTACTATTTTTAGGGGCTTTTACATTAAAATTTGGAAGGAAAGGTGGAACTTTTGGAAACATTTCAATATTTTCCTACTATTTTAAGGGGCTTTTACATTAAAATTTGGAAGGAAAGGTGGAACTTTGGGAAACATTTCCTTTGTGGAGGGGTGGCCCCCCCCCCCCCCCCCCCCCCCGCCACCCCCCCCCCCCCTGGGTACGGGCCTGCCATGTTTCCTTATAAGACGCATCAGCCGCTGATTGAACATGAGCATGGTCCGTAGGCGGTTTGCATGCTTTTGAGAATAAAGTGTGTCTATCACAATAATGTACATTTGCTTCCATAATTCGAGAATTCATGAGCGCATGCACTGTCTTTTCAGAAAGGGCACTTCTATCGATATTCATACCGGTCAAATTAGTGCTTTACTATTCAGATCTTTGGACTGAATATGAAATGAAATGGGTGATGTTGATTGAAAGACACACGCTTTTTTGTTGAATGCCCCATGATGATTAGCTGATAGTATCTGTGAAAACGAATCAAATTAACAATATCCCGATTGAACTATGATGTCACTCATTCACTACTTGCATGGCGCTTTGGTGCCATCGTCGACCAAAGCCTTTAAGGGAGAAAAGTTAAAACTTGTAGCTTCAGTCTCCATGGTCACACCATAGACATACTCTATGGTATACTTAAAACGGGGCAAGGGTACTGGCAAGGGCATGATGGGTGCTGATACAGGGTGCTCTAAAATTAATTGTCCATCCTTCACGTTCTTGGACCGAAATGGTTATGTGATGATATGAAATAGAGTGTACACACAAGTAGATTTATTTTTGTGTTACATAAAGATGTTGATATTATGTTGATAATTGCGTGTAGATCTCTACACATGCGGTTTGCGCTGTGATGCATAATATTGCTGTTGAGAGCACGTCCTTTTTAATCAGTATACTTTTCAAGACAAAGAATCTTGCTGAGCAAAAGAGTTTTCCTGTATATCTCATTTTAATGCAGAATTTAGTTATCTATAGGTCTATAAAATAAGTTTTTTCTTGAGGTGTTATATTTGGATGCATGCACATAAATGACGTTTGGCAGATGGCTTTTTAAAGTTATGGACCTACTAATTAAGTGAATAAAAAAATTGACTAACTTTTCCGAAACTGCAGAGTTTTTAACAGATTGAAGTCTGGTACAAAAGTGTAGCAAGAGTTAGTTTTCACGCATGTCTGATGGTAGGCTATGCCGAGAGGCTTCACACTTTGGCAGGTAATACCTCAGCCTATCACACCTATTTTTTTCCCCATTCACATGTGCGTGACATTCAAACAAAGAATGAACGTCCATTGTGAACTATAGAGGTTTGATATCCAGTTAAAGTTAGGCTAGGGTTGATATTGAATATGATATTGTTTGTGCCTGTGGATATTAGCTAGCTCCATTCGCAATCTATCACTGACCAGACTGTGTGTCCAATCCATATAATAATATAGTTCCTAATTATGAATGACATAACACTCGTGTGAAAGGTTGAAGTAAATCAATCTCCAATTTGTATGTACTAGTGTCAAAATCTCCCGTTGACAATAAACAATCCAATAGGGTAACGTCCACTCAACCACACCCAGCTCAACTAACAGTCTATCCGCTTAAATTCCAACTCCAGAACTAGCTAACAGTACCAATCTTTCCAGAATGTTAATCCAAAAGTGAGTAGCATTCTGCTTGCTAGCACACAGACTGCGCCTTATATATAAATGGTTCCGCCTACCTAACGTACCTTCCTACACTCTCCATCATTGAGTGTTGCACCCTTAGCCCTGATTCTTATTAGTTTACACTAGAACAGCTAAGTTAAAGTCTGGACTGACCATCCGCATCAGTACGATAGTCCGGTGTGTAAATTTGAACAGGTAATTTGCTGAAGCAAAAGAAAGGGAATGCCTTTTGTTAAAATATAACAAAATGGCCAATTTATTGGACAATTAAGGATCCCCTTATCCTACCCTCATTTTGGATATGGGATTCCCAGGCGGTTTCCCTAAAGATGGTAAATGGTTTTGTGTTACAATTCATTAATAGAACATATTTGTCATAGATACAATAGACAATATTTAATGATGTATATTTCCTACTTTTCACAATGGAGGTTTATATTGGTAGAATTGCATCGGTATCACCAATGTCATGATGCTTCTTCAAAATATAATTTCTATAATTTTCCCAGAGTTAAAGTTTCCAATATGGCGTTGGTGATGTAACTGTTGCTTCCTTTTTGACAACGACTCGCACACGGCAGGTTCTTATATACATTTTATAGGTGTAACATTCCAGGGACTTCCGAACCTGGCACTGAGGTATTTAAAAGATTGATTTTGAAAAAATTATAGGATAAAACGTGTCACATTGTATGACAACGGCATTCTTTTTTAATGGACCCTTATCATATGATGGGATGTAAAATTATGAGACAATGTACATTGATATATTACGTCGTTCTAAAATAACACTCAGACAAAAGTTATCTGAGTATGTTTATAATGTGGTGAAATTGAAATTATAAGCATTCAATGTGAGTAGCCTGGGCGTTCAAGTAATCTTATAACATATACCAGTCAAACTCATCTTTCCCGGCACCCCTTCCTCCCCCATCCCCTTTACGAATTCCCGGATTCGCCCCTGACCAAGTACAACTCGTGAGTCAGGAGGCCACAGAAACTTACCTTTTGCCAAAATGCCATAGACTGCACGAGGCAGAAGGGGGCGCATCCCGCCCGCCCATCCCACGACTCAGCGGGCCCCTGGGGTGGGGAAGACACGCCGAACGACGTGTCCACCATATGTGTTCTGACTGCCTGAACGTAAGCAATCCTGCCAAGAAGGGCACGGCCGTCCGTCACGGGGGAACGTACGTGTTAACGGAGCCCCAGGTGAGGTCCCTACGGACATATACGCGTCCGTGCTTCGCATTGGATCCCCCAGTCGGCAAAAAAAGTATCAAATTTAAAGGCTGATCTCGCTCTTTTTCGCTCTTGGTTTGATTGTTCTTACCCGACCTTTAGTTGAATGACACCTATCAATCAACATACCCAAATTAATTTACAGGCATCCTTGCAGCAATAATTTAGCCAGGCATATAGAATTCCGACCCGTTATATCCCGCATACTATTAAATCTTATGAGCGCTTACTTTAGAAGAGTTGATTCTTCGATATGCAATACGTGACATGAACTATAATATCAAATAAGCAACTTTCATTAACACTGCTTTCATTTATCTAAAGATTCAATTTCTATAGTCAATCTAATTATGTGAATAAGAAATTTCATCACGTATTTTTCGTTGGTAATGGAATATCAGTATTCTACCGAGAGACTTAACGGGAGATCAGCTGTCTTCAATCCCTTAGGCTCCTATTCCCACTTACAATACACGTCGTTTTTTACATCTGAAGCATTGGGGTGGCACTTAACGCTAAAAGGTTGTTGCAGCTAACTATCATAGGGAACGTGATGCGGCCCTCCCCCTCTAGGTCCTCTAACCATCAGTGGCCGACTCTTTAAACGTTGGGGGTTTGTTGTTTTCAACTCTGGCATTAATTCATGCGCCAGTTCCTGCTGCTAGCCATCTGGCATTTCTAAACCCCTTCCCACCCCCTTTAGCGGTAGCCGCCACTCTTGGCTTAGTATTACAGTCATCATTCCTGGGAACCGCCCGTGATTGTGACGTCGGAATAAACTGACGTGGAGCAGTGCTTCCATGATTGTAGGCGTTGGCCATTTGGGTGCCTGCTGTACTAGTGTTTGGGATGCCGAGTGTAAACAGCACTATTTTGAATGTAAAATGAGTTTCAATGTCATACAGCTTCTATATACTTTATATATTCTTGTCTCATAAATGTCACAGCGATAGTACCAAATGATGTAAAGCTTGAAAGTTGTATACGTCTGACATACCGACCTGTTTCCTGTTTAAATAATCGCTTTGTAAGTGACTGCAATTTTGACACGTTAGATTTTCTTATATACATGTATGCATCGCAACACAATAGACCCTTGGGGCAAAAGAATAGAAATTCCATGTATACTGCACCATTGTATATTCATCTACCACCTATCTACAATACTAATACCACTTCCATCACTAAGTATAACTATACCGGATACATTATTAGGCCCAATCGAATTAATCACTTGTAAGGTCCGGAAGAACAGAAGGATGAGGCGTTTAAGGCCCTATTACACTGCACGACACAAGGATCAGGGTATGAAGCGTCAGTTCTATTGATCAGGGTACAAAGTGTCAGTTCCTTTTCACTGTATTCCTGTATCCCTGTTTGCCTTTTTTACCCTCTTTTTCCTATTTTTTCCTCTTAAATGTAGTGTATAATGCATAATTCTGTTCAAGAATAACCTTTAAACCAGTTCAATTATTTCTTAACCCCGTTTTCGCCTAAAAGGCAAACAGTGTTACAGTGAAAAGGCATACAGGCTGTGTAAATACAAATCATTTCATGCAAATTTCTCTTCCACCTCCCCCTGGTGCAGGCATGGGGGATTACATAACCTTTCATAACAGGGGGTGGATTTTCACCTCTTTGGTTGGGTTTATGAGGGGAAACATGTGGAATTGCATAACATTAGTTGTCTTTTGCCACTGAAGTGATAAGATATGTAAATGAGATCACAGGGAGATTTGCATGAAATGATTTGTATTTACACAGCCTGTTTGCCTTTTCACTGTAACACTGTTTGCCTTTTAGAGAACCAGAGGTGAATGCGGGGTTAAGAAGTATTTGGAATGGTTTAAAGGTTATTCTTGAACAGAATTATGCATTATATAGTACATTTAAGAGGAGAAAACAGGCAAAAGAGGGGTGAAAAAAGGCAAACAGTGTTACAGTGTTACAGTGAAAAGGAACTGACACTTTGTACCCTGATCTCTATTCCACTGTATTCCTGTAACCCTGTTTGCCTTTCCCCCCCACTATTTTTTACCTTTAAATCCTAAACCTAATGCATAATCCTTTTCACATTTAGCATTAGACCCACTCTTTACTCCTTAATACCCTGTCCCTGCTAAATAGCCAAACTGGGTAACAGTGAAATAGCAATCAGGCTGTATAAATACAAATCATTTCATGTAAATTTCCTATCACTTCAGTGGCAAAAGATAACTAATGTTATGTAATTCCATATGTTTCCCCTCATAAACCCAATCAAAGAGGTGAAAATTCACCCCCTATTATGAAAGGTTATGTAATCCCCCATGCCTGCACCAGGGGGAGGCAAAGGGAGATTTGCATAAAATGATTTGTATTTATACAGCCTGTTTTGCTTTTCACTGTAACACTGTTTTGCTTTTTTGAAGAGGAGGGAAATAAGGAGTCAAGAAGTATTTGGAATGGTTTAAACGTTAATTATGAAAAGGATTAAATAACTCGTAATACACGTTCTAAAGACAAATTTATTTTTAAAACTGAGAAATACACTGGTCGGAAATATGATAGAAGCCCATTCTATAATGGTACAATATTATGGAATAAGCTCAGTGCTGATGTACAACAAAGTCCAGACGTTCATAGTTTTATGTCACAAATACGGCGCCAATATCTGAAATATGAGGATTTATTGCATGTTTGACTTTATAAAAAGTGATTATATATTGTATATTCCTCTATCTAGATGTATTGTTTATCATGGAAGACCAGGGGTAACCCTGAATGATGTTTTCACAATAAAAAAAAATAAAAAAAATTATGCATTATATATAACAATTTAAGAGGAAAAATGAGTGAAAGTAGTGATAAAAAAAAGGCAAACAGTGTTACAGTGAAAAGGAACTGACACTTCATACCCTGATCCACAAGCTGTGATATGACGATGTTGTAGTTAAACCACACACCTGAAACACAAAATTATCAATGTGTAAAATACTTCAAATTGATTATTTTAAAGAAATAATATCACTCCTGTATGATCATTTTCTGTAAAATCATCGCATTGAACCAATATCGCAGCTCAAAGTAGTGCAATAAGGCCTTTACATTGGGCGCAGCAGCAGTAAGCTGGGCCTCCTCCTCCGGGCGGGCGCCGACTGGCCTCACCAGAGGCACCTAAGCAGCGCGGGCGGTGCGGCCGCCTCCACGGCTTTACGCTCGCTGCTCCCACTCACTCCCACTCATCTACGGCCGACAGAAAGTCATGTATAGGAACAGGAGGCGTATCATTGAAGGCAGGAGCCGCCCTTGGAACTTTACAAAAAGTGGATGGTACGATGCAGCTGAGTGATGGGATCGTAATGAGGATAAATGCCGATTAAGTGCACCAGGAATAATCGCTATAGGTTTTGATCGATTTTGGATGTGTTAATTATGGGATGCAAATTCATCAATTATCAATAGCGGAGATGCAAATACAACACACAGCAGATTCTGAACTGGAAGTGTTCTTCAGAATAGGTTATAAAGTTTCAGCGGAGAACCTATAGGCCCTATATCACGACGCAAAGGTACAGGTGTGTAGAAAATCCATTAATAACTGGAATAGGCCTATAGCCTTATTTGAAAATACATATTACACTTATGGCTCTCCCCTGTGTACATGCACATGTTTAAAGTGAGTCTAGGAATTTTACCAGTTGAGCTTTACTGAATCTATATAACTACTTTATTTGAATATATATGGTTCCTGGCAATGAATGAAAAACATACCTATACGGTGCAAATGAATTCGAGTATCCGCCGCGTACTCGTCTTAATTAAATAACATATCATCATCTGGTCTTGATGGATGAAGGCCGATGTTTTTTCTGTGAATTGGTGAACAGCTGGTTGACCTCGCGTAAACCGCGTTGACTGGACGGAAGTAGACACCAAACTCATAGGAAACTTAAAGGAGAAACGGGACATGCATTATGCTTGGATTTCGACGATATTGAAAATATACTTTGCCTATAACTAAAAACACGATGTTCATCATGCATACCCGGTCAAGGTAACCGAGCAGTAGGCCCCTAATAAAACGGCATGCTCTTTGGATATTACAGAGAACGCCTATATATACAGCTAATTAACCATTCCACACTGAAATAAGCTGTGAGCCAATGGGGGGCGTCCCCTGTGATTACCCCACGCGGTCTACGCGGTGGAATAAGACATCTTATTAGTTTCCGGCTTTGAACAAAGGAGCGCACCGACTAGGCCTACATATACTCGCATGGATCTGACCAGGCCGTTGTTAGTTCTTCATAATTATTCACACATTGTAATATGGGCTACGATTCTACTTCCTCAACGTGATCGGATATTTTACTTATGAACACGAATGGAAATCGGTCCGTCGACAATGCTACTTTGGAAATGACACTGCGAAATTAGTTCATATGGCTCAAGGCCTGATATCGCCACAACGCCCTACCTATCGGACGTATACGCCGGATACTGGCGACTTTAATAATCCTACTTGTTCGTTGATTACATGCTCTAATGACAATGAACACATAGGCCTATAGACAACTTTATTGTAAATGTAATCGTTGTTATAGAATGTCAAAACATCACAATTACATCTTGGGCCAATGACGCTGAATGAAGGAAGCACTGACATATACAATTAACGTGTTTTCCTGCGGAAGAGCACTGTCTTATAGTATTAGGTAGTTCGCTGGATCACCATGATGGACCAGATTTTCCAGAACATCTCGTATGACTACGAGCGCTGGCCGAGCGACCTGTTAAGCTGGTGGCGGGAGGTGAGAGCCCGCGTCCCGGACAACCTGACGGTGTTGGATTATGACGTCATGGACGAGTACCCCGTGGGCGGAAGTTACATCGACGACCCGCCGGCGACGCGTCAGATCAGCGAGCAGGAGGCGCGCGCACTGCGGGCGGCCAACATCCTGCGCCTCTACTACACCCCGACGGTGGCCCTGCTGGGCGCCCTCTCCAGCCTGCTGGCCATCCCCGTCCTCTCCAGGGTGGGGCGGGTGACGCGCAGCTCCCACGTGCCCTACCTGGTGGGCCTCAGCGTATGCACCTTGCTCTTCCTGGTCGGCCTGACCATGATCTGGCTGGGGTCGCTGGGGGTGAACGTGTACGGCGTGCCGGGGACCTGTCAGTTCACCGCCTTCATCAGCCAGGCCTCGCACTTCCTCTACACGTGGATCATGGTGGCCCTGGTGACTGACCGCCTGGCGGGGCAGCTGCTCGCCCTCAAGGCCTGCCCCCAGTGGCTGGCCCTCATGGCGTCCCCGACCAGGGCCAAGATCCTGATCCTGATGCTGGCGGCGCTCAGTCTGGCCGTCTTCCTCAACCTGTCCATGATGGAGGGCACCGTGCACCTGGGCACCGCCAAGATCTGCGTCGTCATCGTCGACTACCTCACCACGTCGCTCGTCCTCGACAAGATCGACGCCATCTTGAACTTCTTCATTCCATTCCTGGTCATGGTGTTGGTGGACATCGCCCTCATCCTCAACCACTGCCGCCTCAAGCTGCGCCGCGTCCCCATGGACTACAACTCGGACGCCGGGTTCCCCGCCGACCCCTTCCGACCCTCCCCTTCTCCGTCCACAGAAAGCTCCACGCCGGATCCGGTTCCGGGGACGCGGACTTGCGGCGCGGGCCCGCCGACCTACCCTTCCGTGTCGTCCATCGTGGCCACAGTCACCATGTCCGGGCTGTACATAACCCTGTCCCTCCCCACCACCATCCAGAAAACCGTGTCCACCTTTGCAGATGACCACCTGCTGTTCACTATGACGGCTAGGGGCATCCTTTATCAGCACTCCTTCGCCAACCTCTTCTATACGGCCTTCTTCTGTAACATCATTCTCATCGTAAGTATAGACTCCGATGTAAGGCGGGAAATCCGAGAGATACTGCGCAACTTGCGCCGCGCTTGTGCAGCGAAACTGTGTTGTCGGACGCCGACCGCCGACGGGGAGGTGGAGAACGGAAGTGAATCCGATTGTCCTGGACGGCAATCCAAAGCCGATTCGCGACTTGGAGAGGAGACAGTGTTGTAACCATTAAAGTATAAATTACAAAGTAGTAATGTCAGTTAACCTATTGTAGGCGTTGGTTAGATAGACCTTTGTTGGGAAATCCCCTTCACAAAAGTGAATTTGAGAGTGAGAGCAACAAGACAAGAAGGGAATGTCTGAATGGAGTGACCGTCCGGTGACCGTAGATTGTTGAGGCCTGCTTTTTTTTCTGGCAGTTATGATAAACGACTAGCTATTGTAAAATGTCAGAAAATAAGACAGCATTGGTATTGATTGTGATAAATGTGTGTTATTAAACATTGTCAAACAGGTGCATGTTGTTTGGAAGTGTATTGACATGATAGAAGTGTGATGAGTCATAGGGAAGGTGGCGCATGAGTCGCGAGAAGAAAAGATACATTTTTTTACCGCCTCTGTTCAGTTGCTTTTTCTTTGGGGAAAAAGGTATACAGCTATAGAAACGGCGATATAGAGGAAATAAATTGCGACAGGCGATGATTCAGTCATTGTGTAAATGAGAAATCCATATAAGGGCCTATACCTTATACCCCATTATCACAATTTCCTTTGCCCAATATTGTGACCCAACGCCCCGAACGCATTGCAGAATTCTCAAGTCAATGTGGTTGTGCAGTGCTAACGAATACGGATAATATGTATCTTATTTCATTTTTGTTGAAAAGTTCATGTATGAGGTAAACAAATTACATTTTGTTTCTGAAAAGGGAATGACATATTGACATATTCATTACCTTATGCTAAAGTGTTCGATTCTCGCCAATATATTCTTCTCCAGTGCAAGTCAGATTAATTATACTAATGAATAACTTTTTTTTATTCAATTGATTGTTTATAGATTTAATTAACTTGCAAGACTGTACATAAATGAAGATGCATAATTTATATTCAATAATATGTAGATTCTTTATGAAATAAAGTTGCCATGTGTACATATAATCTGTGATGTGAAATGCTTATCTACTCGTCTCGTGTCAGAAGCCGAAAATCATATGATATTGAATTTTAACTTACATTGGTGGAAATTGTTTCCCCAATAGCCATGAAAATATGTTTTCATTTTCTCATGCAAGTACATGTAGGTGTATCGGACTTGATTGCATCGGTGACAATTGAAACATGAAAGCTATATATAATATAGATTACATAAAATGGTTTGTCTCTGATTACTCATATGTAAGTTTAGAAACAACAAAACCGCGGCCTGCCTAGCATTCCCAGGTCCACCTTCAGTGGCGGATCCCGAATTTTGAAGGGGGGGGGGGGGGGGGGCGCTATTGGAAAAAAAATCTTCCCTAATGACTTTTTGGCAGAATTTTACTTTAAAAAAGTCTAAAATTGAGCAAAAGATGGAGGGGTCCCCCCCCCCTAAATCCACCACTGACCTTTGCCAACCCTTTATGAATCACTCATTTCTTGCCATGGCCTCTTTATAACACCAACGCACTACTTTCATTATTTCGAACTAAATCACGCAAATACATGACATCCAAAAGCGGATAACGGATCCCCCCCCCCCCCCAACACACGCACTTGTTTTCTCTTGGCGCGTGTGCTGAATAATACCATGTTCTTATACCTGTCAAAATTTTCAGGTGGGCTTTAAAATCTATAGTTCCGGTCTGGCCTGGCATATACGGTGTAGTTATGCTTATCTATAATTGGCTTGAACGGAACACTAATAATGTATATACATTGTTCGAAGTGCCAGCCCCCATGCACTCGACTACCTCCATCACTATCATTATTCTGGCTCCCTATTCCATATCCACGTTCCTTAGTCATGATCACAGCGGTATAGGCCTCAAACTATGCATGTCTTAGTAATTATTTATAGCAGATATAGTCAATCATCTATATATATATATGAGGTACATATATATTGAAAAGTACCAAATTTCCCATAACGAAATGTTATAAGCACCAAGCTCAGAATGTATGCCCGTGATTACATGTTCATGCAGCTTAAGCTGAACAGTGATACATGCGAATCAAGAAGTAATGTTTGATTCACAGTTATCAGGTGAGGTTTGTATCCGACTTAAATTTTCAACCTAATTGCCTCTTGATTTAAAAAAAAACTGTTCATGGTTAATGTACCCTTACCACCCTTCCATTGTTGCTAATGCATTAAATTGACACTGTGTTTCCTGGTCAACTCGAGAATAACTTCCCGTTTGCCGACAGAACAGGACACAAAATACCTGATGCTTCATACATTGAACGCCGGAGGGATATTAATGCATTAACTTTTACGGTGTTCAATTTAACTCATTGTACATAGAGTACATTAATTTGGGACTCTCTAAACAACCGTCAGGCTGGCCCTGGATTGCGAGTAACGGGTCATTTGCAATTACGCAAAAACCACCGTGCTCATACAGTTCACAATGATGTTAAATTATAAACATTAGTGCAAAAGCTTACACTCAAATTCGAGCCTGTGTTACAACACCATATCCAAGTGTATGACGATTAAATCATCCTCTTTAGAGCTAGCTGCTACATGGTTACACCCAAAAGGCAAATGAAATGCAGGCATATATATATGTTAGAATATTAATCAGACGAATAGACGAATGCCACTACATAATTATATGCGTTGAGAAAATGCCTTCAATAATGCGATATAAGATTAACCTATTATTTTGTAAATGTGAATGGTTCGGGTTTTTTTTAGGGAAAAGGGCGATAACGTCTAGGCCTAATATTTATTACAATCATGCGTTTTCACATATATATGGGCGGTCCCCAATGCAAATTAAATGTATGGTGTAATATGGCCTATGGCGCGTTTTCCCCCTAAAAACAACCCTGCTCTAATATATGGACATACCTTATTCGCAGGTTACTTCACAAACTCTCATCATGTTACCAATTAACACAAACAGAGTCCATTAACAGATTATCACCGATGTGGCGCGTTATAGTTTTACAAACCTAATCCAAAGCCCGTTTCCGAGAAGCCGGCCGGCCTGCTCGCCGGGCCTGCCCCCCGCCCACGGCCGGCCGTTGCCGCCTCAGTGCCCCCCGATGACAGGGCCGGCGCTGAGCAGACCTGGGCGCCGCCAGCAACGCACTCACTTGACAGCCTCCCAACTTCCCTCACCACAGAGTGCTTTCCAAAACCCCAGTCCAGCCTGCTCGACCCATGAGTCGGCTCCTATCAAACTGATTCCGCACAAAAACGCGCGCAGTCGGACGTGTAATATTTTAGAATATGTGTTGCTTCCGGCCAAACTTTGGTGCACGGACGTTTGGAACACATGGGTGCCATGTAATGATCGGGTTCCTATCGATTTATCATGATTGTTTTGCCTCTCGCAAAGGCAATTTGGTTTAACTCTGTTTTGATTTTCATTCTATCTACTCCATTGAATGGGGATTTTGGCATCCCTACCACCGATCGTACAATATGCCAATGAAAACGGTTTCATCAAGTTTGTGGAATCTATCGCTAGGCCAATGGAGTAACCGTGTGTTCTGCCAAATTGTCCAAATTCAATGTGTGTAGCAGAGTGTGTAGATATGGACAAGACATATTATCTCGAATCATCAAAGATTTACGAAAAAGATGGGGGTAACGCACACAGATATTCTGTGATATCTTTTATTTGCTTCTCTATCCTACCGAACTCTGAATCACTACACTGTAAAACAGGTGTTTAGAATCTAAACACTTTCCTAAACACTTCGCTGTAACCAGTTTGACAACATGTTTAGGTCCTAAACATGTTTAGAGATTTTCTGGTGATTAGGTTCAAGAGTTTAGAGTTTAAACATGTTTAGGTGTTTTATGTTGCTGTGTTTAGGTCTTTACATGGATAGTAATTGGAAAATAATCAGCGATTCCAGGTGCCTCATTCACTACACTAATTTTGAGCTGTCATCAATTAAACATAGGCTCACTTGACCTAGGGACTAGAGAGTTGATCCTTTTAGTTTGGTAAGTCAATTGGTGTCTGTCCTGACTAGCCTGCAATGCTTCCCTTCCCCAGCTCCCCAATGTCTGCTATGGAGTCCACCATGGCAGTATACAGGGACAGGTAATATGTCCATAGGTACTACAGGCCTGTTCACTGCCCCATACCTATTCCCCGTCTTTTGACAAGATTATCAGTGCTTCACAAATTATAATGTTCTTTTAGTCCAAGGCATCATGGCACCTGGTTTATCAAGATTTTATGTTATATCAAATGTTGCTCAGACTACCACTGTACCAGCATCAGAATTCAGGAAATGATATTGTTGTAGGCCCTATGCCTTTTTACCAACATTTTTGGAATTATTTTTTCATGACGAATAATTATTTAGTTTGGGATAATCATTATAAATTATATTAATTTAGCTTGAAGAAAAACATTTGATAATGTTGTCCTGTTTTGTACATAAATGGCCCATTTTGTCTAAGTATTTTAAAGGCAAGGTCTGGAGTGTGCTGATGCAATGTGACATTGGCATAGCATTAAAGATCTATGCTTCCCCTGTCCTATGACTCTAGAATATTTTAGAATCTAAACATATTCTGGATGCAAATGTTGAGAACAAAAAAGTTAAACACTATTGAATGTATTTTTTTGGATTCTAAAAATCTGTAATCCGACACATGTTTAGAAAATTCAAGTGTTTAGGTTTTAAACATGTGGAATCCCATGTGTTTAGATACTAAACATCTATTATCCAACACATGTTTAGAAAATACAAGTGTTTAGGTTTTAAACATGTTTATACCCTAAACGCGTTTAATTTCTAAACACCTTTTTAACAGTGTAGCCTATACGGTAGACCGTAGATATCAATGTCTAGAGATCCTACAGAACTCGAGGTTTGCCCTCCTCTGCGTACGTTATAGGGGAATATATATATATGCGTCATGAAAATGCGTGGGTAGTTCTAGCATTGTAGGTACACTAATTAATCTTCAGGAAATTTAATTGGCAATACGGCAACAAAATGTGTCAATTATAGTCTGTTTGTCTGAGTCAGTGGCCCTTTTCCCCCTTCACAAACGCATGCCAAGCCCAGCTTTTGTGACATAGTCATGTATCAGGCAAACGTCAATGTGTAGGCGTGTAGTAGTGTAAACAATCATGTCAATACCCATGTGGGTAAGAAGAGTAAGACAATTAAGAGTTATTCTGAGCTCAGTAAAAAACACCAAGTAACCTTGATGGTAGCCCAAATAACCAAACACCAAACACAACCAAAACCTCGCCTATATGCCCAGGCGACACTTCTGTAAAGCCCAAGGTCTTACCTCACCAGTGAACCTCACTCAACTGGGTCAGACCCATGCATGCAAAGTCACTTTTAGATGTCATGAGGCCCATAGTTTCTAGAATAATTTGCAAAGGAGGGGGGGAATTTTCTGAAATCTTACCATTTTCACAGGGAATCTTAAATAAAATCATAGTACACAAGAAGAAAATTAGAATTTCTCAGATTTTACATAATTATACATGCAGCAATGTCATTCTATAATGGCGAAGGACCCCAGCGAATGGTTTTGCAGGCCCGTAGCCAGCTATTCTCAGATGGGGTACGCTATTTTTTAGTAATATCTTTAATATTCTTAAATTTGACATGGCGACATGGCCATTTCTTAAAATCGACAAGGTACATGGAACTTAGTGACATGGACATAGGATTTTAAAATATAATGGCAGGCGACATGGCCATTTCTTGAAAACGACATGCGACAAGGGGGACGCCCCGATCTATACCCCCTAGAAGGGGGTTCGTCCGTGGGGGGGGGGGGGGGGATTAAGGCCCGGATTAAGGGTTCGCATGAACTCCCCTCCCCCCTCCCCCCGCTGGCTACGGGCCTGTTTTTTCGCACCAAGGGTAAATTATATGGACCATACATGTTTGATCTGCATCGCTGGGACAATCGCTGCGCTAATCGCCCAGCAATTTCATCAAACCGGTGCATTTCAATGTAGCATACTGACGGGCGACTGGGCCCAAATCGCCTAGTGGGTATGGGGCTTTATTCATATAGACCTTTTTCATTAAGAGTGTTGCGCCCCCTGGTGAAGTAAATGGAACCAATGGTTTAGGTCATTTCCCACTGTTAACCTATATGCTTCACTTCATATAGGTTAACTGTGGGAAATGACCTAAACCATTGGTTCCATTTACTTCACCAGGGGGTGCCACACCCTAATGAAAAAGGTCAATAAGCCCACACAATGAAAGGCGTCACGTTGCAACCCTGGGATTGCGACACACTTTCATTTTCATAGGCCTTATGGGTTTCTGATTCTTATCAAATACAGTAGAATAATGCATACAAATAACAGTCACCTCACCATTGCACTGCTCTGTTAGTGTGATGGCCTGCGTACCTGGCATAATGTTTTAAAGCGGTAATATATCACCCATATAGTCCATCGCCACCAACATCTCGATATCGAGTGTCTGAGATAAATCTTTCTGAAGTCGCTTGTCGTTACTTGTTCTTAGCTAATCGCGGGGAAATGCATGCATGTTGGCAGATTCATCGACATGCAATGGCAAACTTCTCCGATTATAATTAATGTATAACCTGATGTCGGAAACAAATCACACGGCAAACTTCGCATGGCCATGCACTGTGCATGGATATAGGCTTTACTCCTCTTTCGTGAGATCCTGCTGCTGTGAAAAACTAGATCGGTTCTGGGAGAAGATTGCTGAAATAAAATGATAACTAAATATGTAATATCTTATACGTTTTATAGGACTCGACATCTGAGCCATTAATATTATGGGTGTATTTAGGTTCCAGATAGGTTCTAGATATGATACATTATAGGGCCTACTTTCCACTAAGATACCTGTGTTGCGGACTTATGCATAGAACAATAAGACATGTATAGTCATATCTTTATAAAGAAAGTAAGAAGTCCATTTCCATAACTATAGCAATTAGTAGGTCCTACTCGAAGACCGTTTTCCCTAGTTGAAATCTCAGAAATGCAATAAACTCGCCCCTCCCCCTCCCCCACTTACAAGCTTCGGTATAACCAACTTATTATTAGACCGAACCTTCGCCCACATTCTCTACCTCTCCGGAATGACAGAGATTAGCTTCATAACAGTGGTGCTTCCTGGGGGGAGGGGGAGGGGGGCAGGAGGTGCACCCCCCACCTCTTTTCTAAAATTTCTAGATCCGCCCCTGCATGAGGAGGGTTTGAACATGTGCGACTTGATGTTTGATACGGGTGCAATATGCGATTTGCACACCTGGGCGATGTGATTGTAATAAATCAGTACGGATCCAATTCAATCAGAGGTGGATTTAGAGGGGGGGGGGGGGGGCGCCCCCCCTTTTTTTGGGTCAATTTTACATTTTGTTAATGTAAAATTCGGCCCAAAAGTCATTAAAGGAATTTTTTTTCCAAAAGTGCGCCCCCCCCCCCCCCGCTCTTTTGAAAATCCTGGATCCGCCACTGTCAATGATGACATGCAATATCGCCGATCCGGTGTTGCGGCAACCATGCTTTAATTTTGCCAATTTGCAGAGGACATCTTCAGGCAAAACAAGCACTGGAGGAAATGTACATGCAGTGGCCCCCCTCCCGTGCATGCAGCCTACCTCTGGGATTTATAAACGTGGCCGCATGAGAGGGGTGGCCGCCCAAGAGGGGGACGGGAGGGATTGGAGGGGGGCATTTGAATCTGAAGTTCTGAATTAAAGCAAAAAGGGAACATCTTGATTAGTGCACTATAATTTTATAATAAGAGATTCAGAAAGGACTGAATTGCTCATTTTGAGACCCTAATTTTCTCTGATTAGCCTGGCCCGCTACATAACTATGGACCCTGGAGAGTGGATAATTATGTTGGCCCAGACTGGTGGAGTCGGGCGGGGAAGGAGTGGACACGGCGAGACACCTGGTGAGTGAATACGCCGCCCTGGACTTCTGCATGAAGGGCAGCCAACAGAGCCGTAACATCTTACATAAAAATATCTTTTAGAAAAATGGTATGGCATACGCATGCGTCGCCTAAAATTTGACCCGACCCCGGCCAGTTAGACATTATGACACCTGCATCAGTGTGCTTTTCCAGTGCTTCTATCGAATACTATGCCCCTGGTATATATATATATCATTAATGCCTATTACCATGCAGTTGGGCTGTGTTTACCCTGACCATGTCCGGCGATCTTTCCTTTTCATTATGCCAACGTTTGCCTGAATCGTGACCACTGCAAGGCAACTTTGCCACTATTCAGGCAATGCTGCCCCAATTAGAACGCGAAAAAACGGTCTTAATTGAGGAAAGATGGGGAAATTTGTTCATTGTTTATACATACGGTAATTTGTACATGGAAAACTCGCCAATATTTGCTCGAATTGTGAGTATTGTCCGGCACTGTTACCTCCATAAGACATGCTTTGCTTCATTCTCAGGGCAACCTTACTAACCTTGCCTGTGAGTTGGGGATTTTCAAGGCATCGTTGCCTGCACAAAACTCACAATTCAGGCCAATGTGGAAACGTGTGACGTCTGCAGTCGCCCGCATGCGATTTCGGTCTGGGATACTTTTGTAACATTACCATAATAGATGTGCCACTCACTTTGATTTAGATCAGAGGTCTGAGAGAGTATATGGGAATTACCCGACAAAGTATCGATACGGACATAAGCCTTTCGATTCAATCAACAGTTTTATTATATTTTTCAGCAGCAGTTCATAACTTCCCATATTGGTATGGTTTAATAAGTCAAGGATTACACAACGACATTATGCCATGTCGGTGGAAAGCATCGATGGGTAATACGTATAGCCTAGAGCTTAAATTATCACGTAGATAACAACAGAAGTACATATATATGAATGTATCTGTGAAGAATACAACAATATGCAATATTGGCATATCAGAAACATGATATCCCTTCAAAGATTCAAGAACATGATATCCCTTCAAAGATTCAAGTTTTTGATACAATCATAATACAAAGTAATTATATCATTCTAAACTACAAACGATTTCGCTTAATGAAAACTAATTGTCACAATCTGTAGAGTTCAGCCACGGGGTATAGATATACCAAAGATATGATATTTCCCATGTAACACAATATATATAACAATGACTTTTCCTAAATTACTCAATTAAGAACCGATTGAAATATGATTAGAATAATGACCTTTATGAATAGGGTCATACTTTTAATTTAAGTCTATGGTGTCACGCATTATAGCATAGTCTATCGAAATTATTTCATTTGAAGTTGCAGTAAATCAGAAGGTAGTTGGACCCAACATTATGAAGAAAGAACCCACTCGGTAATACAAATCTCCCATCAATATGGTACATTTTACGCATACAGTCGTGGTTGTAAACATGTAAACATATAATTCATATCATTGGTTGTGCAGACTTTTACAGCCAGGTCATTTGCACTGTGTCGCAGGTGAGATACATTATAGCACATTGATCCCAGGTCCTTATCGTAGAGGTACAATCAAACATGTATAGAAGTATACCGTAACATTATAGAATAAACATCAGTAAAGTGATGTACCTGTACCACACGTTTCTACAACAGAGGTATTCGGTGGTGTGGAATTAACCGTCCGTTAAAATTACATCTTTTGTTACTTTTATTTAAAGATACGGAGATGAAACTTCTGCATAAAATTTCATAACTTTGTTTGAATAACTTGGGAATTACTAATATAATGTTTTTAACAGAAAAAAAACACAAAATAAATGTGACAAATAGCAGGTTTAACTAAGAGGTAAATGAGGCAAAGATGCCATGCGTACAAAAAAAACGAAATAAATACCAAGTTTATGCTACTACGGAAACTATATTCTACAATTTCTACGAATTCCTGATGAGGATGGTGGGGAATGTCAGACTTAGTAAACTTACAATGTCAACATGTACTTTGACATATGAATTATGATAAGACAAGTCCCCCCAGAATTCTAACCTACAACAAAGGTGTTTGGAGGGGGTTGCTGACCCTTATGCTACATAAAGGATGAGAGGGGAACTAATTGATGGTGTCATGACCTGATTTGAAGGTCCTTTAAAAAGCTATTTAACCAATCAGCAACCAAATGGACTAGCCTTTAACAATCTATTTCACTGGTTCTTGGCATGGCCTGAAGTAAGTTCTGTGTGTATATTGTACCAATGTCATGCGAAATGACATATTCTAGAAGTAGTAGGGTAACAGCCAAATACCTAAGTACATTACATCATTAGATCTTATAATCCAACGAAAAGGTTTTACCGTTGTGCGTAGGAAACCAGAGTTCATAAACACGTTGCAGGCAGATTGACTAGAGTCATTCACGTCATTGGACTTTGAATCCGGTAACAATGAATGCATAGAGCTGTAAATGGCAGTGAAGGGTAGATGAGAGATATCTCCAATTCTAACATACTGTAAATGTGCCGTTTCAGTTACTTATATTATCGTGAAGGTATGAACAAGGACAACAGTGGCCTTTGGTACTTTATACTACGGCCTGGTTTAAAACCTTGCCGATCGCCTTTACCCAGGTCTCCTTGTCGTGCTCGTTCTCTGCCTGGAAGACCAGTATTTTACCATCGGGACAGACTATGCAGAAAACAAACGGACGCTTCTTTGTCGACACGTTTAAAAATTCTGAAAAATAAAGAATCCCAGGATGATGATTCGGTAAATGTAGCAATAAACTACTGAAGACAGGTAGAAAATTGTCAGAGAACTCACAGTTCTCGCAGAATTCGAGATGCCAAGACTGTGACACTGTACCAGAGCGATGTGATTGTTCTTCTTACCTTCACTTTCCTTAGTTTTCACGGACAGGACCTGGCAGCCTTCTAGACTAATGACTTTCAGGGGGTCCGTGGCTTCCTGCAAATACATAACATGAGTAAAATTGATCAAATGTGCAAAGCTCTATTGCATTATGATAGTTATATTTTTAGAATCATAATGGTTTGCTTACTTCAATACTTTCCGAATTATATTATTCATAATTACTGATGAGAATCATAATGGGTAAGTTACTTCAGTACGTTCCTATTCCATGAACTATAAGAGAAGCACTCACCTTGGAGGCGCTGTAATACTGCAGTGTGGGCGGCCTGTCCAACAAGACGATCTTACGGGCTTTCCATTGATGACGTCGGTGGCCCTGCAAAACGAAATTTAATATAGCACATGAGGTACTCCAAAAAAGTAAAGGTAGCAAACTTAAAATACATTTCTTTCTTCAGTTTCAAAAATGTAAATTAGATTGGTTATGGACCCCCCTGAATAATAATCAGTTTTTACTAAGTCTGTATCATTGTTATTCATTCATTGGCACAATATACCTCTGGTATATTCTTTATTATTCGTTACTTTATTCCATTTACATTCCATTTAAAAATGTTTTAATGTAAAATTCTCGGCCCCGGAGAGTCCGACGGAAAATTTTACATTAGGGCTCCCCCCGCCTTTTGAAAATCTCTGGATCCGCCCCTGGTTATTAATGCCGCAGTGAATTAAGTAAATGGTTAGTTTGCTGTTTTAATAAGCCCATCCCATTTGGGGTATATCCTGGGATTGGTCAAGGGTTGGACAAAATGGACATATATGCCATCTTTGTCTCTAAGACATGGGATTGCTGAAATAAGCAAGAATTGTGTTTTTCTATATCCCCAAGAACTGCTAAAACATTATCATTTCTTGATTATTATCAGTTGACAGATTTGCAGGTTTCCAGGTTTGCCAGCCGATCAAAATACTCTATTTCAGGGCAAAATAGGGTTGGACATTATAGGTTGGACTGACAGCTAGGCTTTACTATTGGTTCCTAAGGGGAATAGTCCAAAATGTAAGCTCACATTTTAGAGATTTTAGGAGAATTCTGTCAACCAAATTGCTTTAGTTAATTTTGTATTGTGCAACTCTCTTCAGGGAATAAGCAAGAAGCTATTTTGATAATATTTCATGGTAAACTTAATTGTTGGTAAAAAATGGGATGGGCCTGTTGGTTAATTTATCCACAACAAGGCCTTATTGGACTGACAACTGACCCGCTTCATGAGGAAGCTCTCCCGGACGACCCGTGCCTTGGCCGCGTGTTTGTCGCTGAGGAGGTCGCCCTCGGACTTCTCCCCTGAGCTGCTGCTACTTGAGTCACTCGAGTCAAACAGACATTCCTGGCTCGGTGAACGCATCATGGAAGACTGGGAAAATTACAACATTATTGCGAGGCCAAAAAACACGTTTAATTAGGTATTTTGATCTAATTCACTGTCCAAAATAACATCCGTCTATGCCTTTTTATCTACGTCATTTGCTTGTTGTCTTAGCAGAAAGGTTCCATTAAAACGGTCAAGATCTAAATAGGCCTGTGGAATTAGAACAGAACTATTTTTGTCTCAATGATTATAAGGTAATTGCTATTATTATGTTTTCTCTCATGAAAATTGGCTAATAAGGTTACAACTTGCTAACATCGTGAAATGTCACCAAACCGGGTGAATTCGTACTTATTAAATTTTCTTTCCATGCTAAGATTCCTGGGTGTTAGGTTATAGGAATAAAGACACATAGTCAAACCCTGGAACAAATGGTTGAAATGACAGGAGATTGATTCTCCTATAATCAATCCGGTTAATTGATGACCTGCATAATTACTAACAGGCGCGGATTTGGGGGGGGGGGGCGGGCGTGCCAGGCGTGCGCCCCCCTTTTTTGGGCCTTTTTTTTTTTTTTTAAATTCTTATGTAAAACTCCTGCACCCGGAGGGTGCCGGGAAAATTTTGCTATAGCACCCCCCTCCCCCTTTTTTTCCCCACAATCCTGGATCCGCCCCTGACTTAATTTGTGATCTACCCAGCGCCATCCACCATTCTAGCAGCTTTATCATAGGGACTTATCATTTTAATTATAACTTCATCATAGGGACAAAGAAATAACTTACAAATCTGTAGAAGACCTCAATGGAGTCGTAGAAGACCTCGGTGTTTGGCTTGGGCGCCACTTCGGCACGGTTTCTGGCCAGTGAGAGAACGGGCTGGAGGTGGGCCAGTCGAAGCAGGTCCTGACACAGACACACCGCCTGCTGCCGGCACGTCACGAACTTCCAGTCCAGCAGCCAGCTCACCGCTCCCTCACCTGCAAATAGGGCAACGGGGGTTCGTATAGGCATAGTCTATATAGATATATTAAGACGTATTTGTCCATTATTGAGTGTTAAAGGTTCAGTCCAAAGTGAGCTGCTCATTCATGCGGTTGCTGTGATAGCAAACAGTCCGCCATGTCCACCATATTATTCATCCATTATGGATGACAAAATAGTGAGGAAATCAGAAAAAAAATCCACAAAGTTTTTGCTCCTGTATGAGCGATGGTCATGCCTCAATGAACTGAAAAAGGCATCAAATACATTACAACATAGTAACTTCACAAGGACACATCCCCCTTAACACACCCCTCACAGCCCGTCATTAGGATGTTTGGGCCATGAGCACCGTGACCACTACTCTGCTGTCACACACAGTTTGGAGAGAGGTTTAGGAAAGGGCTATAGAAGGTTCATATAATTCCCTTGGGATAAGCTTTCATTTGATAGTGAACATGTTAATATTCATTAGATTTAAGTACCTTTAATTCCCCCAAAAGGGGTAAAAAAGTGGACATTTTGACAAAATTTTGCATTTGTTGCCTCCTAAACATCCTTTTGCACAATTTCACCATGGTATTTTCAGATATAGATGCCATTTGGTCAAAAAGCTTATAATTTAAGCTTCAATTGGCACCAAACTTGATTATGGGTAATAAACAAAAGTCCTTCAAAATTCGCATGTATAAGGCATGCATGATAGAAGTATCCCAAAATGTAAAAAGAAAAGAGCGGAAAAAGTTCAGAAGAAAACCAGCCTCTATTGTTAAAACAGCAAAGATAGATTAAGGTAATCAGTGCGTGTGACAATGTTACCTGAGAAACAGTCCTGATAGTCAATGTCCTCCACGGTGCGGTTGGTCAGGTTGACGCCCGCCTCCGGGTCCTGCATGGCTTCTAGCAGGTCACTGCGGACAAACCGTAGGGCATCTCTCACTGATAGGGCCATGTAAACATGTGGTGGGTGTCAGTTAATATCAGACTACTACCTAAAGATAGTCTGTTGGAAGCAGCTCCTGATGTTTGACTGACGCGGAGGGGAGTGTTGATGGTAACCTTACTTGGGGCGGGACAATTTGCAAGAAGAGAATGGGATTTTATCTATGTAATTAGTTAAAATATAAACTAGCCGGAACTTGTGCATTTTATCATGGGATTTTAAGTTTCAAAATACAGCTATAAAAATCATAATCATTTCTGATAAAAACAGAACTACTTAGGGTGTTGAGACATACTTATTCAAAAGCAAAGTATAATTGATCTGGATGCAATTATATACAACACACTTCAATGTTCTTTTTATAGATGAGCTTAAATTACCTCAAATTGACTCTCATCGACAACTCCCTCGAGACATCCGACGACTCGCCCTGAAATGTCAACACATGGAAAATGAGCTGAGTAGATTAGCCACATGAATGTCATGTAAAAGGAGAGGGCCATTAGACTAATTAGTTTTATACAAAATGCCCAAGGCCCACCTGTGCCGTGGAGTCGACGGCCCTGATAACGGCTCCGATGGCGTGCGTCCAGATCACCTTCTCCTCGTCTGTCGGGGCCTTCAATAGGTACTCCTTGTTACGACAGTCACTCACCTGAAATGTATTTAGATAGTGAGTTAGGAACGATCATGCTTTGAGGCACAATATAATAATCTTCGCACCAAAGTGTATGTCTTTGAATGTACGTGCATAGAGTGGTCCTCTAATTTCTAAAATCGGCAAAGAGATACAGAGATTGATTGGTTATTACAACATTCCACAAGAATCCTGAAAGAAAATATACTTATATTTTAGGGCAGTTGATGGTGGGAAATTTGGAATCGATCTTTTTCTCATCAATTCAGTAAATAATGAAGGTGGGTGACTTATACGGAAATTAAATGTAATAAACGATTGGCATAACGTTTAGACTTAAATCTATCTGAATTGAGTATATCCAGGTGAATGATTATGAGATATTTCACGTAATGTGGACTCACTTTAAAAACACCAGCACGTTTCTCGTAAGTTTCCACTGGAAAGCTCACTGCAGCACCTCGTAACTTTATCGATCCCATGCGTTGAACGCGATCCTTTTTACGAAAATAGCACAGGTTTGTCTCATTTAGGACAAACCATCGGGTTTTCCAACAATGTCTTGCCTTATTCTGAAAAAATAGACATCGGTGATGGAGATTATTGATTGATTTGTGAATCATCACTTACCTAGAATCAGACTTATATGTATCAATCATAGAAACAAAACATTAGTCAAATTTGTACAGCAAAAGGTATGATATTTTGAAATATACATCAATCTATATAAGTACGTGGAAATTTTATAATCCTAATCCTATCAATATGTGTAAGATGTGGCGAGGATGTGTCCATTTCAGGTTCAAAGATTGGCTACGTGACATAAATCCTTTCCGTCGCCGTAAAAATGACCCTGGTTGTCGGTACGGCGTAAAACATCCATCACTCACTCACTAAATCCTTTCCGAGTGAACTGAGAAATGAACAGAAAACAACAAGAAGCAAAACAGCTACAAAGTTTCGCTCATGTATGAGCGATGGTTGTGCCTCAGTAAACTGAAGGCCCTCCTAATACCAGAAGGCTATGTAAAATATGGGCTATAGGAGGGGTCTGGACGGGGGGTCCCGATGTCGCATGTCGAATCTAAAATTCGCCAATGTAGCAAGTCTATGTCGCTTATTTTTCTCTATGTCGCCTGTCGATTTTAAGAAATAGCCATGTCACATGTCAATATGAATTTTACCTTGTCTTTCACGTTGTTAGGCCCCCATGTCGCATGTCGATTTTAAGAAATGGCCATGTCGCCGTGTCAAATTTAGTGGTCAAAACCCATTATAGGTGCTGACCACCACCACCACCACTCAGGACTGCTGTCACACACAGCTCAGGGATGGGTTTAGGAACAGGCTACTACAAGCACTGGGTGACCTATCATTCACCCACCTAGACCTGCCCACCTGCAAGTGGCAGTGGAGGTCCTCATGTGAAGTTGTGAGGGCAGTTTGGCCCAGGCATTGGTTATGTAACCCACTTCTAGCTTCTCACACTGCCTGATTCTAACAACAATTGAAGGACAATGTTCTTCAACTGCTGAGAATGAGGTTGTGTAACAAAGGATTAAGAACAAAGAAAATCAAATGACTAAAGATATGACTGATTGAGGGAATCCCCACCAGTAGATATAATACTATATAGATATAATTAGGGACTCCCAAAAAACATTAATCCCTGTTTTGGTAAAATCCTATCAATATTAGTCGAAATATTTGTTGATAATTGATCCAACCGCCAATACTGAATATCTATTTAAGCAAATATCTAAGGGAACAAACAACATTAACGTTTTCAAAATTCAGCAATTATACCTCTCCGATAACTAAAGAAACACACTCTATGTTTGTTATCAGCAGCACATCACCAGTGAGCCTATGAATATGCTCTTAAAAGAAGCAAATACGTTTTCTATGGAAATCAATTTTCACCGGCACGCCCTTGAAGGTGTGGAGCTGTTAAAGGGATCTAATTATGAATTGATAAAACATGCTTAAAACAACTTCCAAATTCTGTGAAATTTAAATGATATGAAGTCGTCTTATGCTCTCCAAATATCACACAATTTTTTCATCAACTCCTAGGGTTTCCCTGTGCCTGTTGCGCGGGCCGTTATAAAGTTATTCATTTGAAATAGAGAAACCAAAATGAGAATTAGGTAGTTGATCACTGGGCAACAGATTTTCCCTTCAGCTAGCCAACTGCTATCTGGTTTAGCCACCGAAATTGGCCCTCAGTTTTGTCAATCATTGTTGCATGGTTTTATCATACAACTTTTGATCAAGGGTAAGCAGATTAAGCACCTACAATGGAACTTAAGAAATCTAACTATTCGTGAGTATTGTAAGACGCAAAGAAGACTGCATAGTTTACTTGGTCTTCGAAAATACAGAACAAGAAGCAAATAACTTCTAATGTTTTTCATATATCTATGCATGGGTGATGTTTACCCCTCTATAATAAACAGATGTAATGACTATACTTAAGCACAACGACACATTACCCTAGACCTTAAGGACTGAGACTGGTCTGTGCCCGGCAGGGGGGTACTCAGTCTTTCAAGGTAGGTACCAACTGCGAAACTACAGCCCCCCCCCTTTTTTTGGGGATGGGAATACTCTGACAGCCCCCACTTTTCAGGCTATGTCAGGGACAGCCCCCTTTTTTCAGGATAGGAATAGATCTAGTGTACTGATGCGGGTGGCCAGTCCATGTTTGGGCAGCATAAAGCCAATGTTTCACTTTGACAGTAGTGAAATGAGGGAGGAGTCACGGTGTGACGTACCACCATATAATAATGTGTTCCGCTCTTAGCTAGCCAGAGTAGCTGCAAGCACTGTGTGAGTAAACATCCTGTGAAGGTTGGACCTTTAACCTGCAGTCTAGGTTCTGGAGTGAGGCATATAGAAATTGTGTTAGAGCGCGGAGCGTTGATTGAATGTGTTTGAGGGGACTCTTACCTTGGGACTGATCATGGTCAATCGAGTTCTTGTCACGGAATGACTATACATTGGATAATAAAACAACAAATCCTTTCACACGAGTGTTCACGTCTTACATGATGAGGGAACTATAATTATGTATTGGACGACTGCAGTCGACGAGGAGGAGACTGCGAGGGGAGCTAGCTATTATCTATCGAATTAAATACCACTTACACACACTAACATTAAATGGATAATTAACCTCCTTATAGTTCACTAGTCTGACAGCCCCCCCTTTTCAGGCCTCCAAAAAGGCATTTGTTGACAAATTTTGTGGCCATTATTTGATTGTGGAACTCAATTTTGGAATTTTTTTTGATTAGGATGAATTATGAAGTGGTTGAATGACATACAATAAACTGTTAATATAATATAATGGACAATGCATCATTGACAGCTTCCCTTGATCATTTGACAGCCCCGTTTTTAGCCAAATTGGCGATTCATAGCTACAGCCCCCGGAGGCTCTGACCGCAGTTGGTACCCATTTTCGAACCCAGTGCCCCCCCCCCCCCCCCCGGGGGTCTGTGACCCTTGATTGACCACTACCAAGTCACTTCCCTTCTACTACATGCCCCTCCTACTGACGATGGGTTGCATAGCTTGAGAAAAACAGTCATCAGTCACCACAACCCTTCTGTCAGACAGAGCTGGGGGAGGGGCGAGGGCATTATTATTATTATTATTTTAATCACATTCAATAAAATTGATCTTCCATGTAGGTGACAATCATATAGTAGAAATTCAATTCAAGAAACAAATAAGGGTAATGGGTACATGTGTTCGATAAGAATAAATGTATGTCTACATGAGTTTATGCAACATAAATAGCTTCAAAGGCATTAGTTTATGCCCTTGTACACATGTTTAATTCATACGATGATGATTCAAAGTATGAATACCAGGTTATTTCTCATATCAATATTCACATTCTCCAATGAATCTGAAGCCTTTGTTGGCAGTAGCACATATATATGATAGGATGATGGTTATGCAGGGAGAGAGCTTTTCCAGCAAGTAACATGTTGGACTTCTGTGCCGTGGGCCAGGGTTCAATTCTATGGACTATCTGTTGGACCACCTTTCCTGGCTGGGGGGTCTGGATGGGGGGGTCCCATGTCGCCTGTCGATCTTAAGAAAGGGTCGTGTCGCCGTGTCGAATTTAAGAAAGACCCCTGTCGATTGTCACTATAAGCTATGTCGCATGTCGATTTTAAGAATAGGCCATGTCGCCGTGTCGAATTTAAGAATTGGTTATGTCGCATGTCACTAAGCCCCAAAAGGGCCGTGTCGCCGTGTCGAATTTAGGGGTCTAGACCCATTGGCTGCTTTTCTCACCCCCCCCACCCCTCTTATATAGATAAATGAATCAACCATAGTACATGTTCTTCGTACAAGTCAAAGACTAGAGCTGGTCCATAGCTGAAATACTGCTGAGCGGGCCTTAGACCCAAACAATCCTCATTGTGGTTATTCCAACCTAATTATGCCTTCACCACTTTCACATAATAACAAATCAAAAGACAAAGCTTTTAAATACTGAACTTGACAAAAAATTATTAAGTGCCATAGGACATGGGCATTTCTTTGATACGGCGACATCGAATTTAAGAAGTGGCTATGTCACTGTGTCGAATTTAAGAATAAGCCCTGTTGAATGTCACTAAAGGCTATGTCACATGTCGATCTTAAGAATTCCCCATGTCGCCATGTCAAATTTTAAATAGGTTCTGTCGCATTTCATTAAGCCAAATAATGGCCATGTCGCCGTGTCAAATTTAGTGGTCTAGACCCATAGGGGTCTGAGAGATTGGCTACTGGTAGTCTAGACCCATTGAAGCATGCAATATTATGCACATAGTATTGGGTCCCCCTATACCACTATATCGCACCCTACCTAGGCCTGCCCACCTGTTGGTCTATGTGGTGGTCCAAGTGTGTAAGCCTATATAGTAAGGGCTCTGGTACTCGTCATGCAATATTTTCTGTCAATTCACTGTTTTTTTTAGTCAAAAGACAACTGAAGGACAATGTCCTTTTACAAATACCGAACATTGTAACATAATCGAATATCAAAAACTGTTTGAAACTGCTCATGTTGCTATTCTCGGTTGTTGTTTTTAATTCTGGAAATAAGAATTAAAAAAGAGGGCCTCTGTTATTCCACTCCTGCTTAGTGCTACATGCTAGCTGGGAGGAAGGTAGATCTACGAGAGATTGTGACACGCAGATTTGTAGGATTCAAAATCTTGCCTAGCCCTGTAAGACTAAAGAATGTATTTTCTTATCAACATTGTTGAATACAGCAATGTCAAGAACAAAATAAATTTGATCAATTGGGAATAATTCACACATTAATCAAATGAGTAGCCTATGAATAAAGGACTAATGAAAAATAAAAATTAATATAGAGCTCAGCTATATTTATAAGTGAAAAATTCCAGACCATTGGCTTTTTATTTTTCAAAGTTCTAAACATGAATTGAAAAGTCATAGAAAATTTCATAATTCTCTAAATATCACCTGGCTATGAATATAAATGTGTCTAGAGGCCCTTGTTTATTCCCATGATGTATGGGCAGGCAAACTGATGAAAACTTAAAAATGCGATAGGTCCTTGAGTTCTGACAGCTGATAGGGGCGTGACCTCACAGGATCCGCGTTGTTTTCAACCTTTCTGAATAGCTCCTGACTGAACCTCTAACGAGTGTAATCTTACCTTTTTAACCAAAAAGCCATCCTTCAACGTAGCAGCAGGGCTATCCATCATTGTACTCTATTTAACACAATCACGAGGTCATGGGTGACACTTCTTTAAACACAAAGTAAATACATTTATGAGCCTACATTTACAAGGAAGCCACTATTAGAAATTGTAACGACAGTTGCACAGGAAAGGGTAAAATGAGTGCAATTTAGAGTGGCCGTTGTAGCTGGTTTGGTCACTAAGTCGCCAGATGGCAGCACTGTCCCGGTAATGGTATCTGCAACACCAAGTCTGAAGTGATCTAATCGACCTTACCGGTTTTGACATTTATTCCATCAGCCTTTATCATCGAGACATTGAAAAAAAAAAAAAAAAAAAAAAAAACATTAAAAAAAAAACGTATTTTAACAATAACGAACAGATATGCAAATAGGATTTTCTCTATAACTTGAGTGCACTAAAGTAACCAATTATGAATTTTGTAGCTTCCAATGCGATTAATTATATATCAAAATGCATTTTGTCTAGGCCTGGTGTTAATTCTCAGGATAAACAATTTCTTCATAATAGATCCAAATTTTCTTAATTATAAAATGAAAACACCAAATGTGTTAAACTCTACATAGTAGTTCAGTCATTTCCTACCAGAGGAGGCTCACTCTTTTCCATAGAACTTTTTTTCTTTCTTTTTTTGAAGTAAAGGTATCCATTTTTAGAGGCCGGCCATATGCTTTACCTAGTTTGTTCTGGTCACCACTTGGCTAGGTCCTCCTTGACTGAGCCCTCTGGTATTACCACTGGTTTTTTTTAGAGGCTCCACCCTTACTTATTTAGGTACTGTTTACTACTTATCATGGGGACTGAAAAGACTCGATTCATGTAACACTGTTAATACTGTATATATTTATGTATTCCTGTGCCTCATGGAGGTTGTGAATAAAGTTCAAAGTTCAAAATGTGAATAAATTTCAAAGTGAAACCGCATTCTGCAAACTGGACCCCCTTTTTCTGATTTCAACCTGAATTGCACAGACCAGTCCAAATAGCTACAAAGTAACTCACCCCACTCCAAACAGGGCCCTTGGGGCCCATGGAGACTGGTGGTTTCAACCAATTAGAGCCTGATCCTGAGATCCAGGCACTTTGAGCAGTAGCATCAAAAGAAGCACACAACCTTTGCCACGTTTCACAAATATCTTATCCATAACTTTATCCATACTTTAATCTATAACTTGTAAAGAGAAATAATAAATTGTCTTTTCATAACACTGGAACTGGAATTCAGTTCTGCCTAGCGTTATTCTTTAATGCGTTTCTCTTCAACTAATGTATTCAAAACTCCATGTTGTACAATGCAAAAAGAAACCTGCACATCTATAAAACGCTGTGCAGAACATGTCACTACATCAGAAAAGATTACACAAAATGTTTTATATTTTGTTTTGTATTCAAGAAAAATGAGAAATGTTATAATTCATATTTTAAGCCCCAAACAAAACGACCTTCTGCAGCGATTCCAAAATATATCTGCACTAGCATGACCACGCATGAATTAAACACTGAAATAAAGCTACTTTACAACTCTTTTATTTTCAGCACTATATACTCTCGGTACCAACATTATCATTGTTGATTGACGGACTGGAAAACTATTGATATTTTTGTTTCCATATTTTAGAAGCCCAAAATCCTCGAGATGTTCGGCAACTTATGACAGCGGAGGCTTGAATGACAGTTGTTTCATATCACAGTAAGTCTATGTCTTGTTTTGATGTTTCGTGTGATAGTCCTGAACACCTCCGCTTTTCTCCAATTTCTATTCTTCCTGCTTAGACAACGATTTCAAATTCTCCAAGCTCCTCATCCGAAGGCAATTCAATCTGTTCAACGGGGACCAAGTTGCCATCAATAAGGGGGAGTCCCTCTCGTTCTCGGCGAGCGAGTTCCAAATAGGCTTCTCGTTGAGACCAATCTTTCAGTCTGAAACACAAAGATAAAAGAGAATGGGTAGAATTGGTACAATGGGTTTAGGACAGGGTCGCTAAGAAAATCGAAGGTAACACCAAAAAATATAAATTCATTCCAAAATGTTCTTTCAATCAGAGAATGATTGAATAATGAATTACGGAAATTATTTAAGGATATTCCTGTGGCTGTGGACTGGGGAAATAACCCCCAGTTATCAAAATAACCACAATATAATAGGCTTTCCACGAATAGACCAACTTCCTTGTATGTTTATGCAGGGTTCCCACGCATTTTCAAAAATTGATTTAAGACCTTTTTAAGACCAATTTAAGACCAAAATTTTGAAAAATTAAGACCTATCGACCGCATGCAAAGAAAAATTGTATGATATAAATTTCAATCGAGACTACGTATTTGAAAATTGGATTTGGTAACTTCATTCTGACTTCTCAAAAAAATTCAATTTAAGACCTTTTTAAGACCTCTAGATACAAAAATGCCAAATTTAAGACCTTTTTAAGGCCTTAAATTTGGGAAAATCAATTTAAGACCTTTTAAGACTTTTTAAGACCTGCGTGGGAACCCTGTTATGATTGATCGACAAAAGGCCTAAACACAATCATTGAAAAGGTCCCCTTCATTTTGGTAGATCGGTTCCCTGGTAATGTCTTTGCTATACATACCTGTGATCTGGTTGGTAGGCTAAGATAAATCCGCCCCAACACAAACACACGGTGACTCCCAGAAACAGGTACATGAAGTGCGTCCACTCATCTGCAGATCGGTCCTCCAGATCATAGCCGTAAGAGATCCAGTTCTGAAAAAGCACATTGTTATAACTGTAGACTTATTCATAAACCCAAAATGTAATTGACAATAATTATGTTAGCTAGCGCATAGTCTGGTCCATTACAAATATAATATCACAATTAGAATATGAATTGACATCCTATGTTGTTTTCCGTATTTGTGTGTGACATGGGTATTGATTCGGCAGAAGGGAACATTTCCAAATGACCTACCAAGATTACAGATTAATGGTTACAGATCTCTATCCGACGTACGCTGGGATCCGCGCCTCGAACTCACGCTATCGCTGAACGTCACGACAGGGCGCAGGTGGAGGCCACTGTGTCGATGGATCGGATTGGCCGAGAAGCGGTCACGTGACCCCGAGTTAGCCAAAATCTGACGAACTGGGCGTTAGGGTGAACCCGCGCCTATTCGTGACGTACAGCGATAGCGTGAGTGCGAGGCGGGGGTACCAGCGTATATCCGACGTTTTTTAAGTTTCCGGAGATCTATTTACCCTACTTCTTCTAAAACGATGTCCTTTCGCATGTTGCTGCCTACATATTGAACTTTCTTCAGGTCTTACCATGAACCAGCGAATTAGGCCATAACCAACCTGTCCATCTGGTTGCTGTTTTATTAAACTGCTTTAAAAAGGACCAGTGGGAACCAGCAAATTTGGTCATGACCCCATTACTTAGTTCCAGCCTCATCCTCCATGTGGCTGCGTGGTGTAGTGGTTAGGACCCTTACCTCCAGACCCAAAGGGTGTGGATTCAAATCCTCAAAGAGTTCATCATTGCCAGCATTTTTCAGCCTGGCGAAGCCACTTGTTAGAAATAAAAACAGCCTCCCTCCCCAAAAGTAAACTAAGTATATTCAAACTCAGAAGTTATCTGCCACCTGCTGCCACACTGTCTCAGATGGTAATCTGTACTCCTAAACTATAACTTACGATTTTCCATAGCACTAACTTATTATCATATTTGAATCATGACGCCTTGATTTGAGAAAAAACATTACCATCTCTTGTGGCATTCTACTTCAGTTTGAGCTAGTTTTCACAGCTAATACTTTACCACTGACCTTAACTGGACTCATCTAACATATTTCTATACTTATCTGAGTTTTGAAAATGTTGTCAATTATATTGGTTTTGTCTCCCTTTAAGAAAAAGTTGAACTGAATAACAGTATTATTTGAGCTTTTACTGGTCAGAACATGATTTTTATGTTCAGCGTCTCTATGTCTTACACTTAATTGGAATAAAATAGTAGACGGTAAATTCTAAATTCATGTACCATATACATGTTCCCTGAAGTAATTGGAAGGCAAGATCCTTGCCTTGGGTGACTGGAATGGTACATACTGATCGTACCACATTTCCTTGCCCAATATCCTGGACCTATCGTATCACATCTATGATTTTTGAATTAATAAATTATAGTTAGACTTTCTGTAACGAGGCATTATGATCTTTTCCACTAAAATCACTAAATCCTGCATGTTATTTTGCTGTAGATTTTTAAGTACTGTTCCAATATTCATAGTGTCAGCGAGAAAAAGTTTGACATTAACCCCATACAGGCCATACAAAGACTCAAATTTTGGTGAAATCCTTGGATTTACAAAAATCTCGGTGATTCCCTTTTCCCCCATAGGCTCCAAATGTTTCAGGACATCAGCATTTCCCGTCCTGATATTCACGGCGCGATTTGCAAACGGCTGGGGATTCCCCATAAACCCCCACACTCTCCTGCTCCACATTGGCCCCCAAACACTATTTAAGCTACCATATTGTTTTTAGCTGTGTGTGGCGACCGTATTTCGTGGTATCAAAGTAGTAATTTTATTGGCAGCTGGGAGTCATATACATTGATCTCATGTGTCATACATATGCAGCAAGCATATACATACATACATAAATTTAGATTAACAATAAACGATGTGACAGGTTGAGAATAAGATGTTTACATTTGCACCTGAAGATGTAGCTACAAATGGTTATAAACTATAAATATGCGATAAGAACTGACTGTCAGATTTTTCTACAACAAATATTTATGTGGTAGGGCCGTCCTTAAAAACAAATCTGTTTCTGGTCCAGCGGGTGGGCTTAAAAAAGATCACCCGGGCGGCCGCGATTTATTTATTTTTTTTAAATATTTTTTTATTTTTGGTAAGAGTATAACGTGGAATTTTTGAAAAAAATATTATTTTTTTTGAAAAATGAAAAAAACTACATCCCATCCGGCCCCAAAATAGTCACCCGGCCGGTCCACCGGAAACAGATATTTTTTTTAGGATGGCCTAGTTGGACAGCAGGATAAGCCCTAGAAAAGTAGGTCTACTTTTTAAATATATACAAGACTTTGACAGGGTTGCCACATGATGATACCAGAGACATCAAAATTCCCTGACATTTCCCTGATGAATTTCATTTTTCCCTGACTAATAAGATAAGAAAATCCATTCAATAAACAACCTTGAAATACCTATAGAACAGTCCTTTCCGCCAATTTAGGCTGGAACCTTCAAAACACAATACCTTAATTTTTTCTTGGCAACTACTATAGCCATGGCTGTGCTCCTGGCTCACATCAATGCCCCTTAAAATCCCAACATGCCTATCAGGAGGCCACAATTTACAAAATTCTTTTGTTATTTTTCATGACAACCAGAAATACACAGATTTTGAGAGTGTCAAAGTTGGCCAGCTGTTCACTCATGGGTTTGGACATTCCATTTTTCCTTGACCAGGGTCAATTTTCCTTGACCAATTCCACAATTTCCTGACCTTTCCCTGACCTTGAAAAAGAAAACTTTTCCCTGACCAGTGGTAACCTTGTTAGAATACACAGATCTTTGGCATGGAGTAGCACCATAGGAATGACTAGTCTTTGTCAATTTGTGGTATAGATCTATATATACATTTGTGATATATGGGTTTTTCTTTTCATGAAGGCTGTGTACGCATAATTACCAAGAGCTGCCATAATTTTCTCATTTTTGTTTTCCATTAGCATGATGAAAAGTTCATCTTTTGTTGGGGAGGACACAGTTGACATTAATGACAGCAGAAGTATTTCTCTCTCCTGGTTGTACAATGGGCACCTGACAAGGAAATATTTTTCATCTTCAATCAAGCCCGTGTCACAAAGTCTGCGTATTCTGTCCTCTTGTAAGTTTGTTTACTTTCGGTTTGACATGTCTCCCTGTCTCAATCAGTCAACTCAATACTCAATAGCTAGGCCTAAGGGAATGTGAGCTCATTCTGAAACGGGCAAGTGTTGTCATATGTTTGAAGTTCCTTAGTTGTAGCAAATCATTTTCCATACAGTATTGTAATCTGTTTTAAAGGTTCGAAAGGTTCTCAATTTACCATCAGTATTTTCTCTTATTCTAGCCATACAAGTATCAGATCTACAATTTACTTAACTTGTTAGTTAGTAACAAAGTAAAGTAAAAGGATCCGAGACATCCAAGTCAATCAAAAGTTTAGTGACTTCTGTCAACCAGTTATTTTGCCCATGGTTATGTAATCTTACTATGTACCCCTTACAATTTATTTTAAATTCTCGTGCGCAAGACGTAACCATTAAAATTATACATTGTATCTTGTGTTTACATTCCGTTTAGGTTTGCATTGATGACCTTGTGAACGTGTTTTGAAGCCAAGTTGCTGGACTCACCTCCTCTTTGTCGGCCAAACTCTCCTGCTGCTGGGGGGTGTTCCTGACAGCCTCAGAAATAGTTGCAGAATCAGTATTCTTTTTCGAAGTTGATATAAAACATGCAGGTTGAATGAATCGAGGGTTTCTTATGGGCTGAGAAGCTAAAAGCCGACATCCCTGTCGCGCCGCGAGTCTCAAGAACGACGCCATTTTGGGCTTCTGACAGAAACTGAACTTGTTCCCGGCGATCACGTTTAGGCAACGTGAAAAATGTTGAATTAGGATCGAAACCAGCAACCGGCAATGGAGAATAATAGGTAATAAAATGTTGATGAAGTTTAAGACCGTTTATGATAAAAAAAATATATTCATATGCAAAACTATATAAAATTATATAAATATATATTAGAGGAAGCTATATTCAAGTTGTAACTGTGTCAAAGAGCAGATGTAACACCATTTTTTCTGTAGACATTCGTTTCTTGATACAACTAAGTGACATGGCGGCAAAATCATGTGTTTGTTCAGCCTGCTTATTTCAAAATCGACAAAATATCTAGTTATAACGCCACCCTGCCAATAATATGAAACATGTAAGTATAGATGAAATAGTTTAGCTAAGGATTTGAGTATATGCCACTAAATTTGGGCATAATGTCAACCATGTCACCCTTGTTTGTTCGTGATTGAGTGCATGTAGTTTCCACAGTCAGTGGAGTGGACTCCGCAGTCCAGCCTAGCTCTGTTACTGTTAGCCTTCCCTGCGTTACCGTTAGCAGTGGTTTCGATAATTCGGCTAACGTTAAGCCACAACTGTGGTAGGATGGAGCTACCGCCAGTATTCGTCTACCGGGCATTTCACTGGTGGGCTGCACTTATCCCAGAGGTGGACACAACCACGGGCCCGGGGGCCCGAGGCCCGCAGGTCGGGCCCCTAGATTTTCTGGCCTAGGGCTAGGGGCCCGACTGGCCCCTAGAAAATCATGGATAACAATTACAGATTTCTATATATCTTACAATAAAACAGTGTTTTTAAAGACAATCTGACTATATATAATATATGTGAGGGCCCCTAGATTTGGAAAGCTGGGTGCCCGACTGGCCCCTGGATTTTTAGACTTATGTCCACCCCAGTTATCCTTGGGCCAACCTGGACAGGTGCCCCCTCCTCAAACTGAGGAGTCGGGACGATTGCCAGACAAAACGGCCCCTCCGCGAAACGGCCCCGACCTGACGGCCCCTAGCTTCACGGAACTCACTGCAGTGGTCGCCGTGATGGTTAGGGGCCGAGGGTAGCTGCAGCTTGTCGGGGGCATGTGTCACTGTGTGGGCCAATGCAGAACTTGGCATTAATTTTCAGAAATTAGCTACACTTTTGCCTGGCGTGATTTCTCTTTCCTCCTTGGACCGACGTCTCGTAGGTCATATGCTGTTTAGACTGAAGAAGGTATTACACTTCACAACATAAGCTCCGATTTTAAGATGTCGTAGGGAAATGGCACATTTTAGGAAGAAAATTCTTGTTTACACATATGTAAAATACGCCAAACTGCCACTTTTTAACAACTATATCACTCCTGTATCATGTGTATGCGAATTGTCTGTAATATCATCAAAAATAGTATAGCAAGCATAGGATCGTTGATATCATCATATTGCACCCCATACCACAGCCCAAGACGTGTAGTGTAATCAACGATTGTACAAAGGAGCTATACTGTTTTTGGTGTAATACCTCCTTAATAGTAGGCTGTAGCTAGGACAGGCTGACGGCAACAACCCCCACACCTCCCGGGGGGCCGTCAGGTCGGGGCCGTTTCGCGGAGGGGCCGTTTCGTCTGGTTACCGTCGGGACGAGTATGAACCCTACTAGTCCCTAGGCTAGTGAGGTAAAAGATGTGAGGGATAACGTTATATATTTAGTTTGCTACCCATTACAACTTTGACTGGCATCCCTGACAAAACATACCCAGAGACTATCTGACCAATGGCACATGCGCCCGGTAGCCCCTGTAGATAAATCCTAGCCGGTACATGAATCCTGCCACACAGACCACAGCCTGGCACAGGCGCCATAATCATGTTCACGCTGGTCTAACTTGTAGTATCAGAAGCTCGGCAACTGGCCATTGACACGGTCCACTGGGCAGGTAAACGGAACCTAATATATAATGTGTTTTAAAAAAAACTTTAAGTCGGCTTCTTTTGGTAATTACAGGGTTCGAAATTAACTTTTCTGGCTGTCAGCCCGGACAGACTACAATGTATTACAGGTGTGAAAAATCGGGGCTGATTTTAATGTAATGTTCTCAAAATTTGTCAGCCCTGATTCAAAACAATCAGCCTGGGGCTGACGGGCTGACGTTAATTTCGAACCCTGAATTAACAAACGAGGAATGTAAATACCATACCTGATCATGTTTTCATGAATGAAAGTACTCCATATATTAGGTATTTATAACAATAATCTGGTAGGAGCAGTGTGGACGTTCACAGGGCCTGTTGCCGGCAGGACCTACTGTGTGAACCCACTTACCCAGTGGGAGTACCGGGGTGGGGCTTCTGCCGATGGGAAGAATATAGGCCCCCAGTAGCCCATGCTGATTGTTAAAGGCGACAATAAGGAGGACCCAGCACTGACCAAGTGGTTCATTGGCTTTGATTCCTGGTTGGTGTCTGGGTTCACTAAGGGATGAGGTACAGCAAAAATGATTTCCAGGTTTTGATCCCCTGCTGTTTGTCTGCCCTGTCACCTTCATCTCATTGATACGATCATCAAAGACTGATCAAGTCAAAACACATGCCTGAAAAGTCAGAATTCGTCCTAACTTGTTTTCGCTGTGAAAATGACCCTGTCTGTCAGTACAGCGCAAAACATCCAACACTCACTCACCCTTCTTTGGGGATCAGCAGTTCATTCATGCTTGACCAGTGGTCACCTGAGGCACCATTAAACCCCAATATGACATCAGGCATTTCAGCTTTCAAGGAAAAAAGCCCACAAAGCCTGTTCTACCGTAACTTAATTTCGAGGAAAACCTCACAGAAACAAAACATTGGTCAAAATTGTAAAGCAAAAGGAATGGATCTTATTAGTGACTTTATCAGCTTATCAACTTTGGGTGTCGTTATTTCTTGTGAAAAATGATATACATGCTGTGCAGCCCATACCCCATCACTGAATGTTGTTATTCAATGACATTACTAATATTGGGAATAATGGAATGGCCAATCAAATTGACCACAGGAGCGCATCCAAGAAGTTGGAATGGGGCGGGGGGTGTCCTAACTATTACACTACATGTATGTACCATACAAAAAAACGTACATTTTGCCCTTTTTGTGATGACAACCTAGTATTTGGACACCATACCCCCCCTGGAGGCCCCTCTGCACATGATGCAATTAGTTAAAAAAACTAATTACTTGGTAGCCTAATGAGTTACGAAGGTAGGGGTCTTCAAATAGATTATACCTTCAATGTCTGCCTCGCAGGGTTTTTACTGTACCCTGTCCTGTTCTTCCCCACTGCCGCGCAAATTGCGCTTCTGGGCTTCCTTTTACATATTAGCTTTTTTAAAAAATAGAAAGAGCTGGTATCTTCACATTTCGATTACAAAGTCGACTTATTTTCAAACGACTATAATTTCTGTTAGATAGAAAATTCTTGTCACAGCGTGAATTGGTATATCATTGGTTAAAATTACTTTGCTTCTGATGGATGCCATTGTACTAATAGCTTAGCACTTTTAATATATCATCATGTTGTATAATCTAACAAGGATCAGGCTTAGCAAGTCTACGTCTAGTCTACTTCTAGAAAGAAATATCTTACGCTCGCAGCGCCACCTGTTAACCAGTATAAAAGGCGTTGCAAAGTGAGGAGCGAGCAGTTTTAAGTGAGAATGTCAGCTGAATAAGTTTAGCAAAGGAGCTACTTGGAGTTAGTACATCGGCTCCCGCGCAGCAGACTGGAGTTTACCTATACCAACTACCTCGGACATAGGATTGCGATAGAGCTAAGCACTAGAGGGGTCTAGAATGTGTTGGAACATCTTGTATTCTAAATGTGGTTGATTGCTGATAGGAGATGGGAGGTGGACTGATGGAGACTTATACATAGTGGCTTTGACTCGGGATGAGATGTTTATTGAATAAAAACCCTTTCATATTAAGAGCTCCCTCATCGTTCATTTCTTTTGAACTATTGGGAAGTGAATGAGCTAACTTTAAACGCAGTCTGATTGACTCAGACATTCTGGACAAACGACTCATGGATACTTAGTTATATACTCATCGCGCAGTATTAAAACAAACATTAACAATAGTTCACCATGTTGGCATGAAATACACTCTAACATCACGTTTGCATGATAAGCTAATAAATGTTCTTTTATGTATTTAAGTTAAATAAATAAAAGAACATTTATTAGCTGTGTTAATAACATATTAATTGACATAACAATAACAACATAACATTTATCGTATCGTAATTTCTGTATTTGCAGAAAAAGTGGCAGCTTTCAGCTGGCAGCACCGGAGAAGTTTCTAAAGACAAAGATTGAAGTTACACCAAGCTTTCATTAGACTGTAATCATGGCAGGCAGGCAGAATAGACTGTCGACAAAGCCTGGGTTTGTCTATCATTCCAACAGGGGCGAACCTCCGGATAAAAAACGGAGAACAGAAAGCAACGCTCCAACTCCAGCTGGAGATGCTGGGGACGATCTTTGGGACGATGACTTGGACTTTACTCAGGATCAGTTGGAGAATATCGACCAGGTCATTACGATGTCTCAACAGGTGGCTGCCCCTCAACAGACGAATACACGACCGGCTTCCTCCAGTCGTATGGTTGGACGTGGCACCGGTCGCAGTCAGTCGGCTGGTGATGTCCTCACTGATGCGAATCAGCATGATCGAAAGTCAAAGCCAGCAGCAAGCACATCATTCATGAACACAGGAGGCCAGAAAAGTTCTCGGTACCCCTCCTCAACGGCTACAATGTCGGGTACAAAACCTGCAGTACCCTTTCAGTATTCAAGTACAACTTCAAAACCAATGGGTTTCACACCAAGGGAACAGTCAGGAAGTGCGCGCGGTGTCTCTCAGACTAAACGGACTGGTGGGTTGGCCTCAGTTAAAGGCCAACTTACCCCAATGACGGGCACAACTGGAAGTGACCAAATGTCCCCGGCTCTCCCCAATACACAAGCCAGAACTGAGTTCTCAGATGTCACCCAGCAACAACTTTCAAAGTTACAGAAAGAGTTAACCGCCATGAAAGAGGAAGTAAGGATCATATTCACGTTTTGTTTAAGTATACTTCAAGACGTAGCTAGTGTGTTTTGATGTTTTGATTTCTCCCCCCCCCCCTCCCAAAAAAAAAAAGGAAAAAAAAAAAAGTAATAAATAAACTACACAAAGATCAACCTCCAATAGCCAAGCAGTACACATTCATTAAATTGAGTAGACTAATGTCACCTGCCATTTTATCAAACAGACTAGCAATTACTGTTAATTTAATTTTATATGCAGAGGAATTATACCATTTTTATTAGTACACTGAGAATATGCCCCGCTATTTTTCGCGGTATTGCCATTTTCAACAATGTGTAACCCATTACTTATAATCTGGTACATATCATTTCAGAATGAGCAGTTGAAAACGCTTCGCTGCCAAAAGGAAGGTGAAGTCCACATGTTACGGAGTGAGCTGCAACAGAAAAGAGAAGACTATATGAAGCTCAAAAATGAAGACATTGCGGCAAAAGATCAACATCGCGCAGAACATATCGAAAAAGAAAAGGAGATGGTCAAAGAAATAGATAAACTTCAGATTCAGATTCAGTTTACTGAGCGTGAGAGAGATGAATTAAAAACTAGATGTAAAGTATTAGAAAAACGAAGTTCCTTGTCTTCAGGAAGCAACGATGGACAGAATTCGCCACTTCTCTCGCAGGCACACAGTCCTCGTAAAAAGTCGAGCTTTGACGGAAGGTCTCCAGGGCCGTCCAAGGGTAACTTTCCCAACCGGGATAGCTTCATGGCAGACGAAGCAGCGACTAGATCTCCAAGAAGGAAGTCGGTAGCCGAGGTAGCCACAGGTCAGTGTTGGAAAACTTGCATCTATCCAGGTTAGATAAAGGTATTTTACAAGAAAATGCTTCCGAAATGTAGAACCCATACATATAATTCAACAGGCTTATAATTGGTAAGTCATACTAAAGTCCTACTCACAGTAAGGAGTGAAACCCGATATATAAGGATATCTAACTTTGAGGCCTTTTGACTCAGAGTTGAAATACCGATAATTACCGTCTTTCTTTTCATATTTAAAAAGACCGTAGTTTGCAGAATTTGTCTGATTTTTCCGACTATGAGGACCCTGTAACAAAAGCTGAAATAAGCTAAATGATCCACTTGAAGATCTTGTATATGTGTAGGAAGTGGTGACAATAAAACAAAAAATGATTTTTTAAATTTCTATCAGGCACAGATGGACCTAGGGAGCCTGTGATTTTAGACCGCCAGAAAAAGTTCGCCGTTGACACACCCTATCAAAGAGGTAAGAGTATTGATTAAGATACGGACCAAGAAGACTGGCAAAAGTAGAAACATGTCGGTTCATTAAAGGATTTCAATACGCTTGTTTCCATCTCAACTGTCCGTGTTAGTTTGGGGTAGTAGTAGATCTTTTATTGACAGACAAGAAGTCAGATTTGACTTATATACTGCTTCACGATAACGTTGTGATTAACAGTGTTCGATTGTGATTCAAACATTTTGACTGAAACTGGCAATGTATCTCCTGCTGCCCTTGTCGCATCATACTTTCCAAACCACTTAATTGATATGTTGTGTATTGTCATTTAAGGTAGAATATCAGGACCAACGTTAGTCTCGCTTATGCTCCCAAAATCGACTGGAAGTCAGGTATCTGAACAGGGAATTGTTGGTATTCTACAAACGCAACAACCCAAGTGCGATACGAAGAATCAGTCTACATCGAAAGACCAGGACATACCCCTAGGCCCAACTCAGACAAACAGGTGTGAATAAAAAATAGTTCTTGTCAAGCGAAGAGAATAAAGCTATTGATGATTAGGGTCAAGCTATAATAATCTATATTGACTTTATCAGTCCCTTTTAAAATGTTAAAATATAAATAGCCTTGATGACAAAAATATCCCCATTACAACTATCCTTTATTATAGGGCCCAACATTTAGCATTACCCACCTGCCCGAAGTAGGTAAAACTTGAGGTGGGGAAGGCAGGCAGGCAAGACAGGATGGGTAGATCAAGCTTGGACTAGACCTGCCTGAGAGGCAGTCAACTTGAAAAACTAAATAGTGAGCTCTGCTTTACAGTAATAAAGTGATCTTACAAACATATGAATGCAGCTTCTATTCTTTGTTTTACAGGTTGATTCAAACTCTTCACCAACAGTCGCCTGCAACCGACTTGGAGACGCCTCACACTCTGATCGTACCGGACAATTACTACGCCTTAGCAGTGGAATCGCTGAAAAACCTCCTAGAGACTGAATCAAGCATTCAAACCTCGGAGTTGCTGCAGAGCCACACCGAAAACGCCATATACCTCCTGCCGGTCATTGAGAGCTACCTGTCCCACTACCTGGACGTGGTGCGGACCGCGCACCCCGCCGCCTCCGTCACCTCCTCCGTGACCAGTCTGAGCAGTCCCCTCGACTCGTTCGACTCGCTGTCCTCCTACCAGAGGTCTGTGGCCCAGCAGACTGCGTCATACACGGACCAGGTGGAGCAGTGGGCCTTGAACGCGTTACACATTCTCCACGTGTTGGTCGAGTACTCATCCCACGTAAGGTTAGCCCTGTTTGGGGAAACTGAGCTTGGAAATGAGCGGAGACACGACGACGACGGCCAAGGCACCTCCGAGGAACAAACGGTAATATAGAAATGAATTATACCTTTTGTTTTACCATAGAAAAACTGACTCAGGATTTAGATCTTTATCTTTCATGATTTTCTCAGACAAAAGTCATAGGATCTTGTGTTACCTGGTATATGTTGAGGAAATGTCCTCACTATTTTCTAAGTAATGGAGATTCGAGGATGTCCTCACTATTTTCTATGTAATGGACATTTGAGTATTTTAATTGTGTTTCATTTAATGTCAATATTTAAACTGCAATTGTCCGGCTGCCTTTTGTTTTAATCGTTTTAATCGTTCTAAATTTGTCTTTGGTAGTCTATTGACGAGGGATCGTCTGATGAGAGCGTTGGGACGTCCCACTCTTCACTGACGGCATCTAAAATAAGTGCTGCATTTATTGCCAGAAAGTGCGAGATCCTTGACAAATTAATGCGTGCTGCCAACCCTGTTTTGCCAAATGTAAGTGTCATAATTTCAGAAATTTACAATCTATTGTTTCTAACTTCTGTCTTTGTATATTTACCAGCTGCTATTCGGAAAAATAGATACATGTGTACTTGCATTATTATACGCTGAAGACTCATTGTGAAATTTGGTTAACGAAGTGATAACTTTCCTAATTGAACGTAGGGATGACAGTCGATACATACTACTTGATTAATCGAAAGATATTCCTTTTGTTGGAGGCATCTGTTCTTACCCTGTGATTCTGTAAACTTCACTTTGATTGTTTCAGGAAAAATTTGCATCAACAAATATCATAGAAGTGTCTCTACAGATTATCTCTGTTCTCGCATCTCAGATTTCAAAAAAATGGCTGCAAAGGTAATTCACTTTCTCTACTTCAAAAGAAATGAAACACTTCAACTCTGATTCTTATATTTGTGAGAAAGAGGCCCTAGGTTTTTTGTTAAAGTCGCCAGCGGTAAGATTATGAAGACAGTTTTGTACAAAAAGGACGAAATATTGCTATACTAACGTGAAGTTAACTCGGAAATTATCCTGCTGTACATTTGAGATGAGCTGATTGCTTAAAAACACAGAAAATGAACATAGAGTTTCAGGGGACAGTAAAATGTACGTGTGTCTAAGGTAGCCTACTTTCTCAACTTTTGGAATCTGTCCACTTGTTTCAGCTGTCATTTTGGTAACTGTGATTTTAGGTTCGAGCCGTTGTTACGTCAAGACGTATTGCTATTATGTCTGGATGATGAGTTGGAGGGCACTGCTGAACAGCGACTGAGGTGTCACCTCGAGGTGCTTAACATAGTCAAATCTCTGACCCGGTCTGCTGATATACTGCCCAAACTTTGCAGTGCTAGTGGTGAGTTATCGTCCCCATATGATAGCGTGGTGATGAATCACACAAGGTGGATTTATTCCTGTTAATTTGTCTCCCCCAAGTGTTAAACTTATCCGTTAAAAGGAATGCCACGGGCTAGATAAGAAAACAATTTAAAATAAAATTGTGTAATGTCACTAAGAAGAATAGAAGCTTATTTATGTTTGATAGCAAAATCGACAGTAACAAATTTAAGCATATGAGATAAGCACCCCAATGTTTCAAATTGCCAAACCGAGCATATCACGAACCGTCCTTTGTGTGTTGCTTCACATTTTACAAATAGTGTTGCTTCAAATTTAACAAATAGTTGGCACGTATTTTGACCGAATTAGGTTTGAGAAGTCATGAATCAGAAATAATGAGCAGTAATAAAAATGTAATATTGCAAGAAAGATTAAAATTAATGCTTCTGTAAAAGTACTGTTTATTATGTCTACGCTAGTGGCATGGCCAAATTAAAGGATTCCACTAGAAATACTTTACATGGGTATTTTTGATTTTCAGAAGATTGTTTGTTGTCAACCTTTTACGCAATGGCTTCGTCGACATCACAAAGTTCAAACTACAAAATTGAGTTTGGTTTGAAGGTTTGTAGAAAGTATTTAAGTATATGAACCTGTGCTGAAAGAAACTTAAAACTCAGTAAAATAGAGATGTTATCCACTCGATATTTAAGAAAAAAATTCTCGAGAGCAACACCTCTCATCTAAATGAGTTCATGTATTTGAAGGTCATTTTAGAATGACACAAGTGACATGTTCCTATAGTCTAAACGAATGCTCAAGTTTGGGTCATAAATTTAGTTGATTAAATCACGAGTTTATTCTTTGACGTATCTTTACCTGTTTCTTTTCATATAATCATACGTATCCTCTTGTTTGTAGTTGATCCAGTTCCTGTCGTCGGCCCTCTCCAACCAGGCGCCGGGGACGCCTACCATACTGGAATATGAGTGCAACTGTGGTTGCGAGGTAGGCCCGACTTATCATTTTAGATTTTGACGTAGTATTATTTTATCTGTCGTTTAATCCACAGATTTATGAATGAGTAGAAAACAAAAGAAATGGATAAAAGAAATCAGGATCAAAGATGAATAGGTTATTTGAACTAACCCCCAACATGTTATTCTCAGGACGTAGAGCATAAAATATTGCGCATTTTCTTAACTTTGAGTAAAATACCAATAAAAAATCAAAGTGCTCATAAGGTCATACCAAATAAGAGTTATTTATCATGATGTTTGATCTTAAATACAGTCAGGTGTAAAAAGTGCTTCCTAAAGCCACCGTTCCATCCCTATCCCAATAACTCGTAAAGATGTTGTGCCAGCTCCTCCATAACAACCTCCTTGAGTATCGAGATCCCACTGAGCATAGTTTCATTCTCCAAACCCATCTCTGTATGTGTTATTGGGAGGCGGGCCTTAGGGCGCCGACCTTCTCTACACTCTTTTTTGACCAGGTTGATTCAATGCATTTCAATGGGGATCAGGAAAGTTGTAACAATTTTGTGACCAATTTTTCGTTCCACTTTTCTCAGTAATGCCAGCATTATAATCTTCAAACTATATGTATTTCAGTAGTTCTGTTTCTAGTATATGGTGGTTTGGTTCCAAAATTGTGAAATATTTGGTTGTTTTGTTGTAATTCTAGAGAGAATCCATAATTTTTTTGTCACAAAATTGAAATAGGAAATTCCTATAGTTAAGGAAGTAGGTCATCACTCTCCAAGCTCACAGCAAATCTTTTTCCCATAGAGATACATGGAGATTGACAAAGAAGGTTTCATTGTCAAATTCATCACACTCTCCATGCACATGTTTAGTACTAAAATGGTAACTTGTTATAATGATTGCACAATCATTGAAATTTCCTGTCACCGCCCGCCTCCTTCGGTACGGCAGTATCCGAAAATCTAGTAAAGATGGTGACCCAACTGCTCCACGAGTAGTGAGCAATGTTCAATTCTCCTGACCCATCCCCAAGTCACTCTTTGTGTTATCTAGGTCGTAAAGAGGGTGACCCAACTACTCCACCACAGCCTCCACGAGTAGCGAGAAATTCTTTATTCTTCTGACCCATCCCTTATAGGCTAAGTCACTCTGTGTGTTATCTAAGTCGTAAAGACGGTGACCCAACTGCTGCACCATAGCCTCCACAAGTAGGGAGCAGTGTTTGATTCTCCTGAACCATCCCTAAGTCACTCTGTGTGTGTTATCTAGGTTGTAAAGACGGTGACCAAACTACTCCACCACAGCCTCAACAAGTAGCAAGCAATGTTCAATTCTCCTGACCCATCCCTAAGTCACTCTGTGTGCGTTATCTAGGTTGTAAAGACGGTGACCCAACTGCTGCACCACAGCCTCCATGCGTACCGAGCTGCTCCCTCGGCCCTTAGTCTGGCCGTGCTCCACCAGGGGGCAGTGCTGCTCTGCTCGCTGTCCCAGTGTGGGCGTCAGTTCACCAAACAGCGGCGGGAGATCGAGAACCAGTACATTGAGGTGGTCATCGGCCTGCACGTACTGGCTAAGGAGTCCCAGGACCCCAGCTACAATGACGGTATGAATTCAGATATATCTTGTCATGCGGATTGAATAAAATGTTGGCATTCTATCTTTTTTTGGGCCTTTTCTGGCATTTGCACCAATAGTGATTTTGGCCGGGAATCTGAACAAATGAATGTACATTTTCATAATTTTTCAACTTTATTTAACTCCTAAATTTTCTTCCGTGTTTTTTTAGTATTGACTTATTTTTGGCTGCGCGTCTCTCTGGACTTATTAAGATTTGTGAGTCTACAAAAGAAAAACTGGAATAGTGATATACTTTGTGATCCTTTCTTTGCAATGTAATTTATGGTTCTTTGCAATGTAATTTATGATAAACATTCCATGATAAATCCTTATGACATTTGTGTACATGTTTCAACAATTTTAAATAAATTTAATGAAAATGGAACTCATCTTGCCATTAAAATTCCCTTATTCAGATGTGATCCAGACGTTATGGGACTTCGATGTAGAATACACACAATACTCTGACGATTCTGAAAACGCCATGGATACGACTTGACCTTCTGGTTCTTGTACATAATACTGATGTGATAGCACAATCAGTTTGTACATTCTGTAAAATTATGTTTCATAATAACCAACGTGCCAGACAGGTATGACCTGAATTACATATATAAATTCCCAATTATTTTTATACATACAATATAGCTGTATTATTTGTATATTCTCTTTAGTGATTAGTGATCATGTGTACATGTCCTAGAGGATAGGAAACTAAACAAACTGTTTTGAGGAAAAAAAGTGTATATGATTGTGTGCTCGAGTAAGCACCGATCAATTTATTTGAGTAAATTACTTTATACATCATCACTTTTACGCTTACATTTACCTACTGAGTTTTGAAAGTAAGGATACTCCATTAATGAAATACTGCAATAATACTAGCTTCTGTGGAGATGTTCTAGCTTCTGACTGTAACACTAAACTGCAATAGCCGTATTCTAGTTTAGTTTTCTTAAATTGTCCCCAGAAATGCGAATACTGAAATTAACATTGACAATGGGCAAATCGCTGGCCCTAGCTGACTTTTCCTTCAGTACTATTTTTCATACGACGTACCAGACGAATTGCTCTCATGATAAGTCGATCTTTCAATTATATATTGCAAAAACTTGCATGTAGTTCTGTTGTCTAACCAACGCTCTTTAAGGGAAGGAATCGGTTCGACTGAGAACCAGAAAACCAGAAAACGCATACGTTGCCTATATAATAGGAAGTGAAAAAAACCCATACAGATTTATGCAGAATAAATATGATATAAAACTATTGTTGCAATGTGTCATACTCTTCCTTAATAATTACATGCTAGTGGTACACTATTCGATTCGAATCTATCCGACTATCAACCCTACTGACATTTACCTGTATTCCTGATATAGAATTCCGTCACCAGTGCTCGAGTATTGTTAAATTCTGCTACTTTTACCCATTTTTCAATGAAGGAATACCAGAACTGAATTACATGTACTGTAAGTACATTTACAGTACATAAATCGGTATTGTTATTTATTGCAAATGATGAAATCACTCAAAACCACCCATGTACCAGGGAAGAGTGAAATATGAATGGGTTCTGGACGTCACAAATCTAGGCGTTAAGTCACTCACGCACACATGAATTCCGCTCTACATTTAAAAAAAACAGAGAATTAAAACGAAATTTCAAAAATGTCAGACCTAGAAACCCCTCGTGTGTAATATGCGTACTTTCTGAAATACTAATTAAATTTCTAGTAGGTCCTTCGGTCTTGGAACAAGAGAATGTAATTTAGAGAAAAAAGTGTTACGAAAATCAATTTTTGACCTTAAAAAAAAAAAAATTGTAAAATCCTAATCTTTTGGTACATCTCATGTTGCTCAATACATATATCAAGAAAAATTTCTATTTGACCAGTTTAATTGCATTGACTGAATGGAGACAGAACGCGCTTTTGGGTTACAGTTTAATTGATACTGACTCAATTATCACAGTCGTAGACGTTTCACAATACTGTAGAACTCGAGAGTATCTTATGTTTTCAGCAGTTTCACAATATATTACAGGGAAGAAAAGGTATACTTTGACCATAAACCAATATCATAGGATCGTCGTGTAAAGAGCTATTTAGCGACATTAAAGTAATCTCATTAAAATCTATGTCATTCTATACTTAATTCCACGCTACTTGTGGGTGTAAAATGAAGCAACAGTCCTTGAATAAGAAATGTATATAATACACTATATATATCACTTTTACATAATCAGTACCTCCTTGGTTTGGCATTTAAGAAGGTTATTAATGCTAACTAATATCACAGCAGTTTACCACATTCACTGAAACGTCAAGCAAAACAGACTTTATTGTAATGATTGGAAAACCCACGTAATAAAAACGTGATCTTAAACCAGGTTCTCCCCCAAACTTTAACTGAAGATACGTGACTAATCTATTATCACAGAAACGCATTGCTTGAGCACGTAGGGCGAAGACTAGCTCCCAGCACAACACAAACATGCCTCGCGTAGGACTTATTTTCTTCTATTTTAGCGAAAATATGAACAGTGATATTCCAGAAGCAAAAATATACATTAGCAAGTTTCCACAGCCTTCTGTTTGGTCGTCGCGGTTTTCTGTACGTTGGCTGGCGTAAACTCCTTGGCCTTGATGTCATCGATACTTGGGATGACGAAGGAGTGACTTCTGGCGATGTGTGTGGGCCAGCGGAACAGCTGGGTCTGGTACTCCTTGTCACTCAGCGGCTCGATGGTCCGTTTGTGGAGGCTGCTCCGCGGCTTGTGGTATACGCTGAAAGGATATAAAGGATATGTAGACCAGTCTGATTCGGCAGAAAGATGCTGATGTGAATCAGTTGAATGATAACCTTTTGAAACAAAAGAACATAACTTTGTAACCACAACACGCAAGTATAAGAAAAAAATGAAGTTGAATATTAAAAGGAGAAGCAACTGTGCAATTTTGATTACCCAGGTTAAGGTTTTTCCAAAAAAAAGTTCCGGGGCAGTACAGAGCTCATGAAACTCCTGTAGAGGTAGGAAACAAATACAAGTATACATCTTAATCCTTCTTTTTGCATTTCAAACATTACAGATTAATTCAAGGACAATTTTGATGAAATGTGCAATTCATGAAGAAAAACTACGGAAAACTTACTTGAAATCGTGTCCTTTTGTCTTAACAAACTTCAGATGTTCATAGTCCCGAATGGGGATTTTATTCCTCTCCAGGACCCAGCTGTGAGCATCATATGGTCCTGGAGCAAACCCAGGCCCCTTCTCCACTCCCTCGTTGGGCACGGCCGGCAGCAGTGGCAGGCCGGCCGCCCGGCTGGCGGTGTCCACGCTTGGGTTGAGCACCACACTCAGAGGCGGGATGTCCCCGAGAGCCATGTGCGGGCTGCGCAGGGACAGTTTCTGGGGCGAGTCCTTCAGCACTCCCTGGAGTCGGTCCAGCTGGTTGCTGGACTTAAACCCTTTGTCAGTGGCCTCTGTGTCTGGGGCACAGCGATGGAACTGCATCATGGGATCATCCACCACCACCCGTGCCTTCCACTGGTCGTACTCCATGCGCAGCGAGGCCACCTTCTCCTCTTTGAGTTTGGCCCCGGCCAGGTGGATGGTGGCTGGCTCGTCCTGGCCGAAGACAGTCGGAGGTCGCCTCCACACATCAAAGTCCTCGTCTCGCTGGGCCCACTGGTATCGGTCCCGGTCTAAGGTAGGCTCCAGGACGTTGGGGTGCAGGGTGTTCTCTATCCAGTCCTGCATAAATAAAAGGAAAAATTGTATAAAGTTTTCTAACTAGTACCATTTTATCGCTTTTCAAAAAAAAAACACTTTTATCATTTACATGAAACTCAGTTTGTCATCAACTGTTAACTATGATTGCGTAAAGGCCCTTTAGGAATACAGAGGACACGTAATTACTATTGAAAACTACCTGCGAAATTAAATAAAAACCTTGTGTCTGCTAGAGCTCTTGAAGCTTTTTTTTTTCTGTATCTAAAATAAAGAAACTACACTTCACCTGGTGCACGTCATCTATCCTGGCTGGGTGTGGCTTCTGTGGGTGAATGTTACTCTCGATCATCGTCTTCTTGCCCGGGTAGACAAAGCCAGCTGGAGTCTTCCACTGACCAACAGAGGCCTGCCGTTCCACCTTGGCCAACGCATCCACGTTCACCGGAACCACGGTCATAGAGTGGTGGTAGTCGGGGCAATAAGTAAAGCGGTAGTCAGGGTCCTGGTGTAGAAAGTAAATGCATCAATTAAATTTCACTAATCCGTAAAATCGATAAATTTTCTAAAGATTTGCCTATAATATTTCAAGACTTGACAATGTCAGTTTGACCAATCTATAATAGATCCATGCTCTAAGAAAGGTTGACTTTTTCATCTTTTTTACAGCCATTTATAAAGCATGTAAATCACACCATAGGAACGTTAGATTTATTTATTGGATACCTGAGGATGTAGAAGACATTATTGTCTTTCCTTTAAGTGGTTATGCAACATTATAGTCCAATTTTTAATGATTTGATGTGCAAAAGACCTTTCATATCATGAATTTTCACATTTACAACCAGATGCTATAGTAAATCCCCATAGAGAATCTCTGAAATCATCAATTTTTGCACTTTTTGGCCATTTTGAAATTTTAAAGATTAAGCTGTGAAATTATGAATATACATAACAGCCACTAACATTATACATCATTGTAATCTTCAAGTAAAGACAGATATGCGTAATAAATTTATTTTCACATATCACAAACATTACATTCTTTCTATAGAGCCTCAAATCAGATTGTGTGACTTAATAGTAAAAGTTTTATTTGTTTTTCCGAATTTGGTTCTAAATAGAACGTTTTCATTCTATGATATGTTTTACAAAACAAGTCTAGTTGGATTGTCCAATTTGTTCTGAATCCTATTGTATATGAAGTAATACTGTAGCTCATTTACCTAGAAAGTTATGGTTGTTTGAAAAACAAAACTTTTTCCATAACTTTTAAAGTCAACCTTTCTTGGTGCATAGGTCTACCACAGGTTTCTATAAAGGACAGAATGGGCTGTATTCTAATTGAAAAACAAATTTCACCTAAGCTAACTTATCCTCCTAAATATTATTTTTGACTAACCTTAGCCAATATGTTCCGTAGTTTTTCCTTGGCCTGTTCAGTAGAGTTGAGTGTCTGTGTGCTGTAGTTGTGCGCCACTGTAACATCGGTCCTAATTTTAGATGGGGATGTCTTAGCACGAACTTGCTTGTTCTTTTGACTTTGTTCGAACACGGCATCCTACAAAAAGGTAATGTGTGAACTACCAATCATACAGGTATAACATCGTACGAAGCTTCGCAATTAAATAAATTCATTGATCAATTTAATTTTTGCTTGGTAGTTTTCTTAAAATCATAAGACGGCAAGTTTTGTGTATTCTCTCTAAGCTTTGTAATACCCACTGATTACCTAATAAAATGTATCTGTGCTAAGACTGATCCAAGAGTGATATCCCAAAACATTGTAATCTATATCTACTGATTTCCCTTACCCTACCTTATTCTCCTTAAGGTAGTCGTGGGTTTCCGAGCTGGCTTCTCGTTCATTGAGCTGCTCCACCCACTGGGGGTTAACGTTGTCGATGGGCGTCCACTGACGACTTGTTCTCTGCGGGTCCACAAAGTGCACCGGGGAAGCCGAGACGCGCTCCTCTTCAGGTTGAAGATCTGAAATACAGTTCAGTTTGCATGAATTATTGAGCATTCATAAACTATAATTTATCATTTCTTAATACTTGAGTCTCTTTGACTAATTAGAAATATTGGGAGGCCCAGGGTCACTTACTCACACTCAGTAAATGAATTAAGCCATCAGCTTTTTATCAAATTTAGTGGTATGTTAGTTATCTTTTACTTTGTCAGCAATAGGGCCCTCAGCAAAATGCTATGACCAGCTGAGTTTCAGCTACTTCACAGAAGGTTTATATAAATGGATTTAGAGCATGACCAAACCTTCAAAGTCCTCTGTTGTGAGCGGCACTCCAAACTCCCGACTCATAGAAATCACCATCTCGGCTTTGGGGAACAGATCGTTTCGGACGACATCTCGCATTTTCTTCATTTGTTGCAACTGGTTATAGAAAACAGAGAGAATTGGTTTTGCAAGGAATAAATCAATAGATAAAAATTTAAATTATCTGATATATGATTACAAACTTTCAAATCTAGATACATTAAGCATAGACCTTGTTCGATATTCGTTATACTGCAATTCTTAAAGTTTATGAAGGACATGGTTTACTGTTCATTAAGCATAACGTTTCTGTAAGCATATGATTTTTTGGTGACCGACCTGGTGAAGTTTAGCGAGAGCACTGAAGCAGGGTTGGGGCACCATGTCCCGGACATAGAGCAGGGGCTGCTGCATGATGACGTCCAGGGGCTCGTGCAGCTTTATACGGCACAGATCCACGTCCAGTGGTCCGTAGAGACGTTCGTGGAAGCTCAGGTCCGAGTTGAACAACACCTCCATATCTATTGAAAACGAGAAAATTCCGTTAGATTTCGAAATTATGTTTGAGTCATTTTAAATATATGCTGCTAATTTTGATATATTTCAGAATTGATCTATATACATAGCGAAGCGAAACTGATGCCATACCAGAATTCTCCTCCTTGGGTAGAGATTTCCATAAGGTGTCGATGGCTCCGTCCCTCAAACCCTCCAACACAAACAGGTGCATCGTTCCATCCATCAGTTGGAAACCAGTAATTATGTTAAGGTTACGACTTCGCTGCTGCTCTCTATATATGAGAGGAAAGAATGGCATATCATTTTTAGGTACAACAAGAGAACACTTACAATAAAACAAGTGGTCTTGGATGATTTACCCTGAACAAATCTACTCTAAAATGGATGTTCATAAGTAAACTCAGACTGGAAATTCTTTTCATCATCTCTAGATAATGATATTCTAACTAATGCAGTTGAAGTAATCATACTTATATTCTTCTTTAATAGCCTATATTCACTGAATCTTAAGTCGACGCGGATTTTGTTTACGTAAGTAAAGTGTTAAAATAATCTCCAATAGATCTGACTACGTCCGATGGGGAGCAATAAACATCACAGTGAAACAAAGCTTGTTGTAGGGATTACTTACACCGAGAGTTTATAGGTAGACAGGGCAGCCTCTATAACGTGCTGAGGCATGCTGTCCAGCTCTAGGGCCTGGGCGTTTGTATCCATTATCAGTCCCTGAAGTCGGTGCAACAACTGCACATTCCTGTAGTCAAACTTAAAGATGATGCGACTGAAAGGACACTGGAAGGAAAATCAATTTTCGGTTAGCATCGGGAAGAGAACTTTTTTTCATGCATGGGACATGTGTCTACTTATGTTGGATTATTAACAGCCACCGTCTGATTACGCGAGATAGCAAATTAACTCATATATAAAAAAGCGGAACGGTATATTTCAATCACATTTCCTACCAAAATAGTGTTAATTATCAATGTGATAAAGCAAAAGAAACTAATGTATCCTAATATTCATATTCGGAAGTCAAACCGAAACGTATGACTGTAAGAGCCCCGAGAATCATCACAATACAGATCGACAGTACAAAAAGTACATGACAAAATCGTGACAACAAAGAACAGTACTTAAAAAAAAAGTTTTAGCAATACTGTATTTAAAAACTATTTATAATTCATTTTCTAGCATTCTGTAAAAGTAGATGTCAGAAACCATCAAGGTATCTCCCTCTCGATTCTTAATCAGGATTAATTCAAAATTTATATCCCTAAGTGTAGGAGGCATTTCCAGTATGAGAACAGTCTGACAACATAGAAAGCAGATGATTTCTGGTATGACAGGAAGAACGAACATTTAAAGTCTTGTATCTAGCTTCATGTGTAGCCATGCAACAATGCGTAACATGTTTGAACATGAAGATTATATGGTGCAATATTTTGAGCATCTTGATGTTTATTTCAGCAGAAAGTACTAGAAAAGGGATGCATTTCAAGTGTTCGAATGACGTGACACCTTAGAGGATACAATATTTACCTAGACGTGTGGTGCTTTTAATTTGATTTCTTACTCGACCTGAGATTGACAAAGTATTGTGCTTGTGCTATGATATGTGATTGATATGAGATCCGAATACACCGGAGACAACAGATCCATAATACGAACTTACCTCTAGTAACCTTATTAATTGATCCCATATATAAAACTTTAGGATCTTATTCTGAATGGCCTGGTACAAATTAGCAAAGACAGCTTTAGATTAGAAATAGTAAAAATATGCAATATACGTACCATAGATTTATACTCTTTTGTTTAAAACCAATAAGCAACAGGCTCTAGACTACCATAATGCATCCAATACAATCAAATACTATTTCCAGACAAGTTGCTTCTAAAACAATGGGATTATTTAACACTTTTATCTGAAAATAATTCAGTAAAATAACCTTTAACAACAGGAACAGTATCTATAAATATACGTATATTAAGTTATATATATATATTTTTTTTTTATACAATTCGATATACTTCTTACCTTTTCAGTGGTTGGTAGGTCCTCTTTGGCCGCTATTTGTCCCGGGGTAGTGAGTGGGTAGGCAATCTCCACCCGGATCTTTAGTGTGCTGTTAGCCTGCATGTAATGTCCCATGGGGAGGGGGGACTCAGTCGGTCCGTCCGTGGCCCCCGCCACCCCGACCAGCTTCCCGTCCGTCTGCCCGTCTCGTACGCCGAGGACGTCCGGGAGCTGACATGAGTGAATCGGGGACTTGAGGTGGAGCACCTGCTGACCGAGCAGCAGACCCGACAGGTCAAAGCGAGCTACCCCGTAAGGGTCCCAGGGCTGGTCTCGGGAAGAAAACGGGTTGTGGATAGTTCTCTTACCTGAAAAATTAGAGTAAATTGCATTAAAACAAACCAAAACAGCATATTTAAGGGAAGTGTCGCACCTCAAAGGAGAATATGAACATAATTTTGAATAGGTATCTGAAAGAATCAGAATTTAAAAACTACGCATCTCAATTGATCAATTCTCGGACATTTTGTTACTGTGAAATTACAAAGCCGTAAGGATTGCCTCAAATTAGGACAATTTTCACATCATCATTTCTTTTTGAATACTGATCCGCTTACTAAGAAACAGTTCATCTTACAGTTCTTAATTTTGACAATGTGATTCAAATTTTTCCAAATCAACATTATCTTACTTGTCACAGTTCCAACATTACTGATCTTCTGATCCTCCAGGTCGTCTCCGAACAATGTGGGCTTCAGTTTTTGTTTCTCAATGACGCGGTCACGGTCGTGGACCTCGATTTCCAGGGGTGGGCCGTTGAGGTATTCACACAACTCGGACCTGTCCATGGTTCCTGGAAGAAAACAGCGATTCTCTGTGAGAACTATGCTCCCACAATTTTGTCTTGGACTCCAGACTGCTACATCATCAGGTTCACGTTTAGACATAAGGAGCCATCTAGGTCTAGGGCATACAGGAAAATGCAGACGCATGCATGTGCACATCTACGGGTATATTGATCACAGGCCTTTTCCCCCATAAAATTCGTTTTACTAAATTTTAGTGAACAATAGATTCGCTAAATCCTCTAATCAATCGCCTTTTGTGATAGTTAAAGAACGGGTGTGTATGCCCAGACAGCCAGACTGACCTGCTAAGACCACGTTGATGTCGTCCCAGTAGATGGCATCGTCCTGCTCCCGCCCGAAGCTCCGGTACTCGTCTTGGTTAAAGAACTTGTACTTGACGTACGACGGCATACATCTTGAATAAAGAAAAGTAAGAATATATGTCCATGTACGCTTACTTTAAATTTTCTCATTATTCAAGAAGTGTGAATAGCCTGTTCGTTTATATTCCTGCCTACATACTTGGTTTTATGAAATGTGATGTGAGGACCACATAATGTGTTCATTCCTTAGTAAGGTCTAAGAATTTAAGATACTTTAAACCAGATGATGGTATGGAGTTTGGCAAACTAAGGTGTATAGGTATGAAAGTTCCCATGTGGGAATCTTTGAACGTGTTCACTTAGATCAGATTTTGTCCATCAAAATCTTCTGCTTTTTTGGAAAAGGCTGAAGATGTTGTTTGATTCTGGAATGAGAACTCCTGAGAAAGTTTCAGTTTGTACCTTAGTCTGAGGTCAGCGTAGCACAGCGGGGTGTTGGGCATCTCGGTGGCCGAGTGGACCTTGATGATGAGCGGGTTGAGGTTCTGTCGCTGCTCCTCCGACATGAGGGGGCCGTTCAGTGACACGGTCACAAACACGTCGTCAAGGGATGGCACGGGCTTGTCGAGCCGGTTTGTGACTGTCTGCATACCTAGGGAAGAGCAAACCGTCTTAGTCTGTTAATCGTTAGAGACTGTTTTCTGTATTGTTTATGACAGCATCTGAGAGATATGTACAGCACCAAACAATTCTCTTGATGCTGATACCAATCACTGAATGCCGTGGCATAGATGACAGAATTCCATAATGATGTGCTCTCAAAAGCCATGTATAATGGAAATAAAAATACTATCTTGATTAATCTGTCCATAAACTTATCTTATAAACTAACGATTTAATCTCTACTCGGAATTTATCTGGAAAGTTTTGTGAAACTATGTTTTACCTGCAAACAGAGTGGCCATACGAATGGAGACACAAGCAACCCCATACTTCTTGGCGTGTTCAGCAGCTGCTTGGGCTTCAGCCTCTGCTTTCTTATTACGTCGGTTCTTGGAATTTCCTTTTGATGGACTCATTGTGCCTGACAAAGACAAGAGCATCATTTATTTTCTTCATATATTTAATCAAAGAGCTTCAACATTCAGGATATCATATTCAGATATTTCATATATTCGTAAAAATTCAATATAAATATACGCAACTCAATAAAAACACTCAGGAAAAAATCATAAATTCAATTGCATATTTTACTCTAAGAAACTTACTCTCACTATCTACGGTCCGCGGGGGTACATTGAGATCCCCCCGGGGCTGCAGGGCGGGCAGGGTGTCGTGTTTCTGTGAGCGGCCTCCAGGGCGGGCGGCAGAGGACCGACCCCCTGACACACCGACAGTACTGCCTGTACCATCCTCTGGAGCATCCTTACCAGCCAAGCCCAGCAGGTGACCGTAAGACCTGTAAGAAAAAACAGTTGTGTTCTTCTATATAAATGTATTAGGTTAACTTCAGGTTAATACATTCTGAAACTTTATAATCCATTTTTTATACTTTCTTTTCTTTCTCCTTTCTGTTCAAAAAATCTACATTTTAGGTAAGTAAATGTTCAATATTGATGTGTACAATTGTAACACTTAATTCTGAAAATAAATTGCCTCTGCTTGCCGATCTATACCAATTGTTATATCAATGCATTGGCGTGTGAAAGCAAAATAAGGGTGTTGTGGAAGCAATGGTAGAGGGCAGGTAGCAGCAAAATAGGCTCCCCAATACACCATTCTCACGAGTCTGCGCAGTGAACCATCCCATAGATACCTTCATCCCACATATTTTAGCCAAGGCACATAGCCTATAGGACTCCATACTCCAACTCTTTGGTTCAGGCTCACACCGCTGGCAGGGCGCCACACTAATGAAAAAGGTATATAATTTCAACTTTCAACGGCAATGTAATTAACACGAAACAATATTATGTAAGCAGCATAAGTAAGAGGCAATATTAAAACCGGGACGCCCGTCCAATAACATTCCAATTTGCTAAGACACAGTAAATGTTATTAGGTTATTAGGAAATCAAAACCCTGTCATTTCATTTTCAACTACTAATATACTCGAATGGACTTGGACTTCCACTACCTAATCCCACACGGGATTTTCTATTTTATTCAAGCGAAAAAGCCAAACCGTAGACTTCCAAAAATTAATGATACTCACAACATGGCCTCGGTAATTTCGGGTGTCGATATATTCTCATCATTTCTATGAAATATACTCTAAATGAGTCTCAAACTATAAATCCCTAATTGTTTTGTAAAAGACAATTGTATTTACAAAAACAATTTTGTGAAAACTAAGAAATCCTGGACATAGCGCTGAGCCTGACATAAGTTTTGCTGTAAACAGTTTAACCCGTGATGTCGCTGGGATCCATGGTTTCACATCATAAGAAGAAAACGATTGTAAATAGTTTTTATCTGCTGCTGAGGTTTCCGATTCCATATTCTTAGGAATTCAAACGTAAACAGAAATGAGAATGCTACGTTCCTTTTCACAAATTAGGATTCAGAAACAAAACCCTATAAATACCAAAAAGGTAATGAAGGAATCAGGGTAGAGTGAATACTCACTTGAGTGGCTGGCCGCCCTCCGTGGGTGGGTTGATGGTTGGGGGAGGCGGTGCCGGGGTCGTGCCCCCTTTACTTCCCTCACGGACCAGCTCTTTGTCATTGCCTGTATTCCCCGGCTTCTTTCCCTGCCTTCTCGACGGAGGTTTGTCCAATCTTGACCTGTCTGTTGAGAGAATGAACAGTCATTTTTATTGTGTGTTTATTTTTTTAGGTTGCCCCCATAATATATGCATCTCAAGCATTTTATTACAGGGTGCCCACGCCTTTTCAGAAACAAAAAGAAAATCCTTATTTAAATGAAAATAAGATACTAAATAATACTTTTACGAAGAAATGCTGTCATCAAAACGATGACCTATTTGAATCTTGAAAAATGGTTTTCAGCCTTTCAAAAATTATGGGAACATCTGGTGATTCCAAAATAAGACCTAAATAAAACCTCAAAACTTGAAATAAGACCTTTACATTAGCCTTATGAATGGGAATACCAATATAAGTCTTTTAATACGTGTGTGGGCACCTGTTTCATAAATGGTAGAATGTAAACGTTTCTCTGACTTTTTTTTTTCATAATCTATAATCCACTTCATATGATCTGATTAGTGAATATTCGGTAAGAACAGGGCTTGGTGAGACCTACCGTCCTCCATGGTGGACTCCTTGCTCTCGGTCGGTGGTTTGGCCTGAGATGGTAAGGGGCGGTTGATGTATGGCCTTTTAGGTTGCATGCTCTCAAAGTTGCGGGACTGTTTCATGACCAGCATTTTAACTCCCCCTACATTATCTGCGTCTTCACCTAAATATAGAACCATCAGTATCTGAACAAAATTTAACAAGCAAACGAGTTGATTTGCGCCAAAATAATTGTATCCCAAATAAGTATTGCCTGTGAAGTTATTAGAAGAGCAGACATGATTTACAGGGATACATATTCCTTTGTAAAATTATATGTTCATGGTTTTTGCACTATTTTCCAAAATATGGTAATGTTTCTTCCATAAATATTATATGTAATTCAACAGAATAGTATAAGAGAAATATCTAAAAAAATATAGAACGTGCAATATGCATTAATAGGAATTATTTTTGTACAAAGGCTCATAGGCGGACATAATGTTGATTGTAAAGTCATAAGGGATAACACTAGAATGTTGATTACCACAGAAATATCCAAATTTACCTGGTTTGGGCTGGGGCAGACGAAACGCTTTTGGTCGATCAAACTTGGCACGCGTTGAAAGTTTGTCACGTGTATCCCAGATCCTCAACTCAAGCTTGTGGTTAAAGAGCTTCATCAGGACTTCATCCGTTACAATCACTGGATGACTGTCCAAGAAAAACCACAAGCAATTACAAATTAGTACATTTACCTTAACAGAAACGAAAAGGGTTACTTTCACTGCTCTCCTTATTATAACTATGCTTGCTCAGTTTATTCGAGTCCATTTACCAAAGGGCAAGATTCACTTATAAAGTGAGGCTGCGTATCTCTTCTTGATCTCGTTAATCACACATGATTATTTTGAAAGGGAAGAGAATGAAAAATGAGCCTTATCGTAGTTTTATTTATAATTACTTAGGAAATAAATAATATTTGGCCTTTCTGGCACGACTCCTGTTTGGATACTTATCAAATGAGTAAATAAGTCGGCGCTAACCAGTGGGTCCACGCCACCCAGGCCTGGTCTCCGTCCATCCACGTCTTGAGGACCTTGGGCTCCTGGCGCTCAGTATAGATCTTGGCGGCCATGCCAAAAGTGACGAGGTCAGTTTTGACGGGGTCATCGTCGTCCGGCAGCAGGAAATACTCGCAGTGGTAGTAGCTCTGGGCCCGCGGTGCCTCCACAATTCGCTTCTTCTTTCGAGCATTCTCACCTTGGTTCGAGTCATTGTTCTCATTGGCTGTTTTGAGAAGAAGAAAAAATCATGAAAATGAAAAGAAAAAAGGTTTATATTCTCCTATATCTCAATGAATACATGTTTGGAAATATGTGTATAGCCGTGTTAATGAGGACCATGAAATATTTGTGGACCAGGAATTCATTTTCACCCAACCACGGATAGCCAATTTCTTGAGTTTTACCTGCAGGTTCGCCTTCATCAGGATGCATGATGGGTAATATGTCGACAAATTACAAGGCTTTAGCATAGGAATTTTCATTAATCTTATCATTATTTCTAGAAACAATTATATTTCAAAACGTTATACATAAACATTAAATATTTCCCAAGTTGTTTCAAAATTCTGTCATTATAGGTGGATATATCACAATTATTCATTAATGTTCTATATTTTTTCCAGGGTTTTTGTCGACAAAAATGGTAAAAGTAAGCCTGCAGGTGCTGAAAATACTATGAATCAGCTATCCGTGGTAGGGTGACACAGCATCCCCTCTGGATCAATTTCGTGTCATTAGTCAAATAATATTTTTTCAAAGCCATTCCATGTAGGAGCCGTTTTTAAAGCAGTCTCCAAATTAACAATCAATTTGAGAATTGCTTTTCTACTGCATCGTGTTGGTTACATTATGACGTCCATGATTCACAATCGATTTCAACATTGATTTCCTAATGCATCGGTTTAAGCTATAGAGTACCTGAAAATCTCCCTCTATCAACTTGCCAAATCAATAACAAAGCTGACAGCGTTCAGTTGGCGAGCTGCCAAGAACATTTAGTCCGTCTGCTGATTGTTGGTACAGCAGTGCATTCCCCTGGGTGGTTTGATAATAGCTTTGGGACCAAACATTAGCACATTCAATGATTACAAAACTCTACTTATTTAACACCTTTGCCACATACATCGACAGAATGTATACCAAGTCTTCTTAGATTGCATCAGAATTATTCTCCAATTATAAATCGTGTAGATTCTTAACTGAATTCACAAAAACGTTGGTGGTAAATGGTTATACTATCGATTGATTAAGTCAATGAGTGTTATTGATCGACATGCAGTTAGCCAACATGCCCGCGGTTTGGTGCTTGTTAAGGGGGAAAGGTGCGTTTGCAGCCGGCTCTACAGGACAAGCATATTATCCTCATGAATTATCAACCAGACCACGGAAACAGTCTGAGCTTCGGAATGGTTTCAATCATTATAGTTTTCTTATAACTTTAGACCTATGTAAACGGTGAAAATATTACACATATAATTATTTCGCTTCTATAATATAAATGAATACAAAAGCAATCTAGAAACAGAATTATTTCAAAGAACAAAAGGAAAGACTGATTCCCTTTACCAAAACACCTGAAATAAATCATTACAAATCTTGATCTCGTCTTGAATCTGATGAATGTCGTTGTGAGAGCTCACCTGTCGGAATGGCCTTTGCTATGGTCACAGTGAAGGTAACTTTGTGTGCCCCTGGAGGTACAGGGCCTTGTTTCTTCTTCCTCTTACTGTCCGTAACGAACTCGCTACTCTGACTACTCCTTGGTCGGCTCTCTGGGGACTTGGCACGGCTAGACGTAGGACTTGCACCCCTCCTAGACTTGGTCCTCTTTTTACTCTTGGCGCTAACATTTGAGGGGGCCTCGCTCAAATTGGTGTCTTCCCGTTGAATCTTATCGTTGCTGTCTACGTCAGCCATGTTGACTTTTTTTTTATTCTTTAATTTTTTGTAGCAAGCTTTTTATTTTTTAGGTGTCACATCATGTAGGCGATCTGGCTCTGAAAAAAAAAAGACATTCATCAAGTTTCATCCTTAATTAAAGACGCGAGGTAACACTGTGGCTGATTATAATATCTGGTATTTCAAGTGGATGTGCATCAGTCACGGACAAAATGTATGTTCAATGAAAACATTCAAAATTGTCACAGTATAAAAAGTTACAGGGAAATATATTTGAAGTAGTTCCTTCCTTTCACTGAATACCGACGGGGGAAAGCACAGTGTTATCAAAGAATACAAAGCATTGTACAATACTGTAAAATAGACTTATATATTTTCCCATCTATGAAGACGTTAGGCAGATTCACAAGTGTGGACATGAATTTTAGAAAGAGAACAAGGTATCTAAATGACAGAGAGGGGTACCAGGCAGAGGGTGAAAACTGGTAGCATATAGGCTGGTCAGAGATATGATACTGATAGCAAGCACGGTGGTATGGGAGGGTGAACAATAGTACCAGAAAGTGAAAAATGGGTTCCCATAGGGTGCAGAGGCTCTTCACCTGCTGAATATGACATTTTGTGTCAAGATTTTAAGATTAACGAGAACTTTATGACTGAACATATGACTCATTAATTGAGGAAGTCCATGCTAGTAGTGCTAGCACTTTGATTTATGTACATAGTATTATAGCTACTAATAGTAAAACCCCTAATTTAGGCCGCACCCTAATTTAAGCCGCACCCCAACTTTGGGGTTTATCTATGAGCCATTTTTTCATATTTTTTTTCATGGTTATCATTGCATTCAGGCTTGTGTAAACCCCTAATTTAAGCCGCACCCTTAAAGTAGAGGCCCTATTGGCTCTTATTTCATAAACTAACCCTTATTTAAGCCGCGGCTTAAATTAGGGGTTTTACGGTAGTAGTTATATGATACTAAAAAACATATATTACGGGACTTCCAAGGCAAAGATGATATCTTGTTTTAGCTGGCAAGGATGCTAGGTAGGGTCAACAGAATATGGATCTAGAAATATGAATTAAAAATATGAAATCTAGAAATATGGAATATGAATATGGATCATCTGGGATGGTAGCATCAGCGGAATATAGGTAAAATGATAAGGCAAAAAAAAAGATAATTGTTGTGTTTAGGTTTCATGTCTCAAAAAAAATAGGGTCGGTAGGTCGGGATTATTATTATTTATTTATTTTTTTTAGATTTTTTTTAATTGTAAAGACTGGAAGAGACTGAAGCGAACATTAAAATATTCCTAGATATGCCTGCTGTTACAATTTTTAGCATCTTTAAATACAATCTTCTGTTCATTTGCTGAATCTAAGGCCTAAGTAAAAGTAGCTTCAACATCTAGTTGGACAGCAGCCTGCTTTCATATTCTGATTAATTCAGCTGGACCTAAAATAGTACCTTTAAAAGAGCTCTCAGAGTCTTACAGCAAAATAAGACCTTTCTAATAGCCATTATTAAATATATATATATATATGGCAAATAAGCATTTTATAAGGTTAGCTTTTAAGACCTGTGTGAGATGGTTAACCTTTTGGTGATGGCTCTATGAGAAATCGATTATATATGATCAGTCTGTATCAAAAAGTTTGTTCACATGTCGGACAAGTGTCTGATTTTCAATGATTTTACATAAACACATTATCCGCCCCCATCAAACATGTCTAGATGTTCAACTTCATTGTTGGAAACTGTATAATCGATTTCTCAAAAATTGTACATTTATGAACTTTTCTTGGTAGCTGCAATAATTGTTATCATTGCTATATTAATTTCATCAGATTGGTGTTAAATCAATCCGATCTTCTTTTGAAAAAAATCATAAATGTACAATTTTTATACGAATTCAGGATAGCCACCCAGAAGATTACACATTTTACAGATTTTATCATTAGCATACACTATTTTCATTTACATTGTCACAAATAAGTGAAATAAGAGCATTAGCATTTTAGTGGGGTCTGTTATGGTCATTTTTTTGAGAAATCGTTACGCGGCGGATAAAAGCACCAAATTTGGTATGAGGCACCTCTGAGGCATAACTATCAAATCTGGAAGGGGAGCCACGTTGAAATATCAATAGGACGGATGTGGGGGCCCAAAAACCAATATGGCCGACTTTTACTATAAAAATTCTTATATCTCATCTTCTAAAAAGACTAAAGAGACATGGTTGGTGTCAAACTTGAGGGATTATGGGTCAGGGAATTCAATTATTTATGTTTCAAGTCAATGTGGAAATCCAAAATCCAAGATGGCTGACCAATTTTGAGAAATATTACGATTTTTAGCTACTAAGGCATAAGGCCAGGGGAAATGGTTATAATATCAGTTGTTAATAGCCTAGAGGGCTCAATAAATATGATATTCATCCAATACAATACTGTGATGAATGCCTATTCATCCAAATATGTAAAGAGACCAAAATAAGAAAAGTATGGTAATATGACAAAAAGTATATATGTTAATAAAAGGAACGAAAGTGTAAAGGAACGAATAGTGTAAAGGAACAAAAGTGTAAAAGCCCGAAAAAGAGGCTCGAATATGTAAGTAGGAACGAAAGTGTAAAGGAACGAAAGTGTAAAGGAACGAAACCCGAGAATGTAAACCGGAAGTGATATATAAACCGGAAGTGACGTCAGTTGTAAACCACGTGACCAAAAGCAGCCAATCAGGGCTAACCTCTAGGGTATATAAAGGGGCGGTGAGGCCCGAATAAACAGAGTTCTTTCACAGCTCTCCTTGTGTCCAGACGTGTCTTCTTCCCTTAAACAACCGCTGAGATGAGCCGATACGAGTTAATTAAGCAGAAGTTCGAGTAAAATAGCAGAAGTTCGAGGTGATTAGGCGAAACGAGGGCCCAAGGGCCCGAGGAACGGGAACGAGGACCGAAGGACCGGGGTAAGGGCACGAAGGCCCGAAACTGGCCCGGATGGGGTCCCGGAAGCGTAGGCACGGAACGGCACGAAGGCCCGAAACGCGGAACGGGGACCCGAAGTCCGCGGGAACGACGGCGCGACTGGCTCGGCCCCACGCTACCAAACAATAGGCGACCGTCGGCCCGACGACCCCGCGGACCGGAATCCGGGGTGGACCGCCCTATCGAGGTGAACACCGGCCCTGGAGATAGAGCGAGACGAACCGCGGCTCCCCCTTACCCCTACCATATTTTCCCTCCCCCGCAGTCCTCCGTCTGACACCGAGCACCGATTCCCGACCGATTCGCTCAGCCCCCCCCTCGTGCGCAAGGCACGACTCTGAAAATATCACATCTCGGTTCTTTGCCCGGATTCTCCGTCCGCCCGAGACCCGAAACAATTCCCACGTTCCTCTGCTATAGGAATCGGCAACCCCGACCTATCAGAGAACGTCACAATACCATAAATATCAAAATGGCTGAATTCATTAGCATGATACCTTTGGTAATGACCGCTGGATTCCCAAATAATTCAAAAGAAAGGATATAGACTTTACTCTTTTGCCACAAAATTTCTTGATTCCATTTGGTATGACGATCCCCTGGGACCCCTTCATTGAATTTAAAAAGGGAGCCATCTTGAAATATCAATATAACCCGGACGGGGGCCAAAAATCCAATATGGCCGACTTTTATTGAAATAATCTTATATCTCAGCTTCTGAAATGCCTAGAAACACATTGCTATTATCCAAATTGGTAGATTACAGGACAGGGAATTCAATTATTTACCTTTCGAATCTATACAATAGGTCTAATCGAAGCTAGCCAAAAGTTTTGGTTAAATACCTTAAATTTCAAATGCTAAAAACATACAAAATTTGTCAAAATTTCATTTTGGTATTTCAAGATGGCTCCCCTTCTAGATTCAATAGTTATGCCTCAGAGGTGCCTCATGCAAAATTTGGTGCTTTTATCCGCCGCGTAACGAAAATGTTGTTAACAGACCCCACTATTTAGTATAGTTACCACAATGACATTTAGACAATTATTAGATCTATTATTCAGTCGCATTTGTTGTCAGTTTAATTCTATGATTTATTTGTAACTCTAATTAATGGCAGCTTCACTATATTTTGAGCACAACAATACAATCAAAAACATATGTATGTATACAAATTTGGTACCAAATGAAAGGAGGTACCGAGAGGAACATCTTTCTAATTAAAGGGGAACTCCGGTGAAAATACATGTGCTTTCTAAAAAATCAATACCAATTCAGATTTTCTGTCATCTTTAATAGCTTTAGAATTTTGACTTTAACATGCTGATTATTTGAGAAATCTGACTGTTACCCTTTCTATTATTTGGTTACCATGGTAACCCAAAATTGATGGTGAAAACACCTTGGGCTACAGTTTTGTCATGATGTAATGGTTGACCAAGTCACATTTTAAGATGAAAGTTGTAATACCTAGTGCCATATCTTCGTAACTGTTTTCTGTGATTAGTCTTATTAGGTGAAACTTGATTAAGTGTCTCATGCATATTTGTTGTGCTTGTAAATCAATATGAATACGTTTAACAATCCTTTTCCAAGGTTATTTTCAAATAAAATATGCCATTATTATTCTCTTTGTTAAAATCCGTTTCAGTGCCGTCCGCAGTGGGTTAGGCCCTATATGCTACATCATGTTAATCTCATGTTATCTCTCACGAAAAAAAAAAAAGTCCAAATTTCAAAGGTCAACATCTTGTCTATCACTGATAAACATGTGATTTTTAAGGTAACGTTATCAGGGTGGTCACAACCTCAACATAAGGCAAAAAAAAAATGTGTATAGCAGTCTGCGAAGGTGGCATTATTTTCCACTGGCCCGGGAGCACATGAGCATGCAAAACATATGAAATTTTCCTAAATTTCCCCAAATTTTTCACTGGCCCGGCTATAATTTCACTGGCCTATAGCCCCGGGCCAGTGCAGACTGGTATAGCCTAGCTTTGATTGTCAATACCACCCAGGTCTTTTTGGTAAGTTAAAATAAAAATAATAATACAAAATAAAAAATTGACCTACCTACCCTAATTTTTACCTGAACACAACTGAGGCTCGTTGTTTTGCCTAAGGCTAAGGTTAAAATTTCATAAGACAAATTCAACGACTGAAAAAGACCAACAACTGCCATATGAAATTAAGGAAGAAAATATAATTCCAATTTTTAAAACCAAAACACTTACAATATGAATGGAAATTATAGTATTAAACTCAATAAATTCATAGGTCTAATTCTTTTTAACTCTAACACAACTTATTTTTGACGATTCTCTATGTGAAATGCATTACAATCACCCCAGTTTTCAATTCTTTCACTCAACTCTCCCGGAAGTACGTAGGTGGCGCTCCGTTCTCGCGTTATCCGACGGGATCCGCCATATTGAGCCGGGTAGTCCCGTTTTGAAACCCCCAAAGTTTAAGGTCCATTTATAGAATTTATAGGCAAGATAAAATTATACTTTTGGGCACATCTCTTAGTCATATCATAATGTATAACCTCGTAAAAGGAATAAGATGTGGAAGGCTTCTGAATATCTTAACCCCCAATGTAAACAAACCGTAAAAGTTACGCAATTTTACCCGGATCAAGATGGCGGAGCGACGTAACCAACGTTACGTCGCTCCGTTTTCCGGTCACATGACAGGAAATGAGTGAAAGAATACAATCATATCTTCTAAACATTAATAACAAGTCTTCCTCCTATAATTGTTAATATTCGGTTATTCAATTACTGTATTATAATAAATGGCCATTAAGTATCAAGAGACTGCTAAGCCTACTGACATATACTATTCATCAGCATAATTACACACAAGTAATCAGTTGAGACAACTTTAGCCATGTTGACTACAAACACGACTGGCCTCGCCTGTGTTGTCGGCGTAGGGCAGTGGTTAACGGGAGTGTGCTACCGTGGAATCGTGTGCTATCTATCGACTCGCGGGTGGACATGCCTTCGTGAAAAACCCGTCTAAGTATGATTCCGTGAGTGACATTTGGGAGAAAGCGAAGAAATGAGCACAGTTTCATCAGTCGTCCAGCCTAAGCCCTAACTCATTTCACTCACCCACTGCCCTAGGCTAGGTCACCGACTGGGCGACTGAGCTCAAACTTATTTTTAATTCAGCAACGTCAACGATGAAAATCAAACAATTAAACCCGATTGTGTGAGACTTCAAGATTCCCACTCATTACTTAGTGGTCGAGGTGTGAAAACAATTGGGCAATTATTTTCAAAAGATGTAACAAACTCACCGTCGTATTTTTCACAACTTTCCAAGTTCGGAAAGCCCACCCGCACAGCCAACCACCTCCGGCCGTGACCCTTCTCGATAGAAGTTAGTACCTCAAGTCATCACTGCTTACGAAATACTGCTAGTCTAAATTCAATCAAAACCATTATTCCCTATATGAGTGTTTAACAGATAAGAAAAATATATGTTATATGCCATGTTTACTAAATGAACTTACCACTCAAACCTTAGCGCGTAGTGATACTTATGTATCAATGACCGTGCGTTGCTATGTACAACCAGAGACCATAGATAGATAGATTCTATTTACGGTCTTTGGTACAACAAACGTCAGCTTGTTCCCGGCGAGTGGCGTGACATGGGCTACGTAATGGAAAAGTGAGGCTGGGAATCAGTTCAGGTTATCGGTGGCAGTTTCCCGCGCTCATTCTACTTCAAGTGAACAGCCCAGGGTGAAGTATGACCCTCTCCTGCAGTCACAGCTAGTGGATACACCGATAACAGATGATTACAGGTTGCTTGTGTACCATGAATTGATTAGGCCTAGACGGAATTCCAGATGAAAAAAGAGAGGTATATTTACTGGACCCAGAGGCAGAAGGGAGGAGGGGTGGCAAGGGGTGGCCACCCCCTCTCCCGGGGGGGGGGGGGGGGGGGGGCACTCAGTCTTTGATGGTAGGTACCAACTGCGAAACTACAGCCCCCCCCTTTTTGGGCATGGGAATACTCTGACAGCCCCCCCTTTTCAGGCTATTTCAGGGACAGCCCCTCTTTTTTGGGATAGGAATGGGGCTATAGACGGGGGGGTCCGACGTCGCGTGTCGAATTTAAAAAACGGCCTTGTCGCATGTCGTTATAACTCAGTTAATACCCATGTCGCATGTCGAATTTAAGAAACAGCCATGTCGCATGTCATTATCGTTTTTAAGCCCCTGTCCCATGTCGAATCTAAGAAAAAGGCAATGTCATTTGTCACTTATTTTCCATGTCGCCTGTCGAATTTAAAAAACGGCCGTGTCGCCCTGTCGAATTTAAGAAATAGCCATGTCGCGCTGTCGATTTTAGTGGTCCACACCCCCAGGAATAGATCTAGTCTGACAGCCCCCCCCCCTTTTCAGGCCTCCAAAAAGGCATTTGTGGGGGTCTAGACGGGGGGTCCCAATGTGGCGTGTCGAATTTAAAAAAAGGCCCTGTCGCATGTCGTTATAACTCAGTTAAAACCCATGTCCCATGTCGAATTTAAGAAATGGCCATGTTCCATGTCACTATCTTTTTACAGCTGATGTCGCATGCCCTGGGGTCGCATGTCGAATTTAAGAAAAGGGTATGTCATTTGTCCCTAAATTGCCATGTCGCTTGTCGAATTTAAAAAACAGCTGTGTCGAATTTAAGAAATAGCCGTGTCGCAGTGTCGAATTTAAGGGTCTACACCACTATTTGTTGACAAAGTTTTGGCCATTATTTGATTTTGGAACTCAATAATTTGTTGAATGGTATACAATAAACTGTTGATATAATGTAATGGACAATACGTCATTGACAGCTCCCCTTGATCAATTGACAGCCCCCCTTTTCAGATGAATTGGCGTTTCGCAGCTACAGCCCCCGGAGGTTCCGACCGCAGTTGGTACCCATTTTCAAACCGAGTGCCCCCCCCTCCGGGCCCCTCTCCCACCCCTTGCCGCTGGCTTCCACTTAGGCCTACAAAAAAAAAAGAATAAAAAAAAAGGAAAATAAGAAGAATTCGAAGGGAAAAAAAGGTTGTGTTCAGGTAAACCGGCCTATACTGTTTATGAGGGTCTCAAAAAAGGACATCACGCACCTTCATTTGGGCGAAGTTGCGATCGGAGACGTTGGGGTCATTTACTATGGTTATGTATGGGGAGAAACAGGTTATTTCGCTCTAACTTTTTAAATATTGGAGCAATCTTTATACAGTAAGTGAGAGAAAGATCTCAAAATTGTCAGGGAAAGCCTAGGTTTTTCACAATTAATGGGGAATCCCTCTTAGATACTCTTCAGGCGCAGCTTTTACCATTGCAATTCTCCCAACCACAGATAGCCTTTTATTTTAATTCTACCTGCAGGTTAGCCCAGAATAGGATGCATGCTGGGTAATATGTCGACAAAACTTATGGATTTATCATAGAAATTTTCATAAAATGTACCAATTTTTGCGAATTATCATTGAATAAAACTAGCCATCATTCTTTTTAAGATAAGTAACCATATACACTTATATTTCCTGAGTTGTTTGAACATTCATTCATTAAAGATGGATATATAGCAATTATTGTAATTTTTTCTATAGTTGTTCTATGGTTTTTGTCAACAAAGTGAGCCAAAATTAACCTGCAGGTGCTCAAAATACTGTAAATCATCTATCCGTGGTAGGGAGAATTCAATGTGCCGTAGTTAGCATCTGCTTGGAGCTGTACCCAGCATTTCCCGTCGAATGGCCGGGAATTCCCCTCAAACCCTCAGACCCGCATTTTCCGAAATTGTTGGTCCTACCCTAACTTTTTTTCAGGGGATTTTTATATATTTTAATTTTTTTTTTTTTTTTTATCTAAATTCAATCATAGAAATGCACATCGACCAGAACAGCAAATAGGGATGGGAATTGTTTTAGAGGATGTTTGAAGTTTTTTTTTTTTTTTTTTTTTTTAAATTGAACACTTTCTGGGGCCTTATCTAACTAAATAAAAAAATCAAATTAATTTTTTTTTTAACCTACCTACCATCTAATTCTCCCTACCACAGATAGCTGAATTCTAGCATTTTAAGCACCTGCAGGTTAATTTTGACTAATTTTGTCGACAAAGTCCTTGGAAAAACTATATACAAATAGGCCTAATTGTCATAAATCCCTCTGTGCTGAATTATTTTCCACACAGCTAAGAAAATATTTACTTTACATGGAAACAATTTAAAAAATATTGATTGCTAGTTTTTCATCATGATAAACTACACATAATTATATGATTCATGAAAATTGCTAGAGTAAAACCTTATGGTTTGTCGACATATTACCCAGCATGCACCCTAATTAAGGCTAACCTGCAGGTAAAAGTCAAGAAATCATCTATCCCAACCACGGATAGCCAATTTCTTGAGTGCATGCTGGGAAATGTCGACAAACTACAGGGCTTAAGCATTCTCCAAGACAGGGTATGCGGGGATTCCCAGCTTAGGTCGCATAGCAACCCAGAGGGGGACACTTTTGCCCTAACTGATTGGCCAGTCCTTATCTCTAACCTGATCTGTCCCCCTCTGCCCTTAGTTACAGTCATGCATGACCGTATCTAAGGACTTCCCTGACCCAGATAGGCCTATGACACACACCTGTCTTTGAGAATAGAATTTTTTTCAATTATCATGGCATTATTTGTGGTTTGAAATTGAAGACATCAATATCAACTAATTTTTTATTTGGTATCTGTAGACTATATGTTTATCATTTCTGGTTTACGCCGTGAAAATGACCCTGGCTGTTGGTACGGCGTAAAACACCTAATACTCACTCGCTCCGCCCCTGCCAAGATATGACGAAATAGTTTCATGCACTTGCAGGCTAAATTCGGAGCATTTTGTAAACATAAACTAAGGACAATTAACTGATTTTTTTTGGGGTTGTTGGCTACAGAAAAATGTCTTATGAAAAATTATCAAAACTAATATTAAGAACATACAGATGCAAAAAGAAAAAAATCCAAATGCTACATTTTAAGAACCTTCAACAACAGATAATACCATAAATAATGAATAGTTATAATTTAGCATATTATGCTAAAGGCTTATGAGAGGATATAGACCTGTCGACATATTCCCCACAATGCACAAAATACAACAAACCAGAGAATCGAGTCTGGGAAAATTGGATAATACCCTGTTAACAACTCATCCATAAAACATAATATTAGACCCCCTTTTGATTTTTAGGAAGCTCCTTATAGCCTTAATATGACCGATCAGGGCTACAGATCGACCATACTGGGGGTATAGATGGGGGGGTCCCATGTCGAATGTCGAATTTAAAAAACGGCCCTGTCACCTGTCCATATATCTGGGTTTAGGGCCATGTCCCCTGTCGAATTTAAGAATTAGCCCTGTCCCCTGTCGAATTTAAGAATAAGCCCTGTCCCCTGTCGAATTTAAGAAAAGGGCCATGTCATCTGTCACTTAAATCCCCTGTCCCCTGTCGAATTTAAGAAATGGCCATGTCGCAGTGTCGAATTTAAAAAACGGCCGTGTCGCCGTGTCGAATTTAAGGGTCTAGACCCATCATACTGGCGGAAAATAGGAAAATGCATAATTGCATTTCTCACTTTTCTTCTTGAAACACCTGTTGGAGAAATACTTTTCTAGTGACAAGGGAAGAATGCTTGGTGCCATTCAAAATTACAAAAGAGGAGGGAATCGCGTAAAAATAGAGGAAATGTTATCCATGTTAACATACTCTACAAACTTTGGCTGTCATTAGTCCCGACCTCTTCCAAACAATACTTCAGAGAACGCTATAATTTTGTAATATTCTTATCATATATAGAGACAAACGATCAAATCCTTAACAAGTTCAAAAGTTTAATAGTAATAGGTTCTTCATTTAGTTTACACGTAAATGTTAATCTATAGTTGTTAGCCTTTAGATGGTGCCACAATGACAGCAAGTTTATCATATCGGTAAATAATTCACTTTCTGGATTCAAATCTACTGAACTAATCTCTTAAGAACTATGTGCCACATTATGATATAGTATAGTCTACTATTTTAAATGTTAAATAAATAAGGTATTTGTTTAGACCAATAGGAATTCTAACACCAAACGTAGACAGAATCTCATTTGTGAAACGAAACATATATACAGAGTTAGTTAATGATGATGACGACAAGCATGAGAGAGATGATGTACATACAATTACTGATCATTTCAATAACGCACCATAAGCAGAGTACTGCGTTGACAATGTCCTACGGTAATTTTACATAAGTGATATGTACTGCGAATATTTAACCTTCGGAACTGAATACACCAAACTATTACGTGACATAACGCTTTACGTGTAATGTGCTCTTAAATGTTCTCAGCAATATTTGCGGGTTAGTTATATTTCAAAACAGGTTAAATGAATCCACACCAACCCAATCAACATACTTTGCCACGTTTTAATCGTTGAGTGTTAATTGTACCATTTGTTACAGATCCACAAGGCTGTTGGGCAAAGAGCTCTGTACATTACATTACGGTTTAGGTAAAATATAAGAATGTCCCCATAATTTATGCATAGGCATACATAATCAATCTTACCCAATCATTAATTCACTATGCCAAAGACATTACAACAAGTTTCCTATAACAGTCCGTTCTGAGACAGAACGTATCATAATAGGTATACATGTGCAGTGGGAAGGGTCCCTTCTTCCCGTTGGACGTCACGTTTCCCTAGGCAACAATGCCAAAACCACCCTACAAAATATCAGTCTAATAGAACTATACACAAATTATGATGTGACATCATATCAAAAGGATCTCATATTAAGCTCTAAACATATTAAATCAAAACTCATCTTAAGGCAAATTTGTCACTAGTCACTGAAGCCAATCTGCAATAGTTGAGAATACATCCCGGCGAAATATCTTTATTTCCACTTGACAACAGATACATTATCCTCTTATTAGTTAAATAAGGCAATGCTTTCAACAGTTCTAATTTAATTTTGTTGGTCAGGATAGGTAACTGCGACAAGGACATTAGATTGAACACATCTTACTAGCCACAATTAGTAATCTGTATATTTTAATACAAATATTTCAACGACTTCCCAATGTCAATTTCGCTCCTATGGCACTTTCAATCCTATCCATCGAAAAAGCAAAGTTTTTCAACTCAATTTCATTATAAAGTAAAACGCCTTCAAGATAATATCAATGCAGAAAATACATTTTTTAAAGAGAAATAGTCAATTGCTAAACGTGAATTTAGTACATTAGAGCGAACGACAACGATTTCGAAATTGTCTTCCGTCCACTTTTCCATTTTTCCAATCATCCTGATCCAAAAATCATGAATTGTGTTCAACAACTAATGGTCGTGGGAAACAATAGCAAAATTTAGATGAAACAACACACGCGATCAATACTTTTATCAGTAATGTTAACCTTGTATTTCAGTGTTTGATACTGTGATATTTAATAAGGGCATTTCTTTAAAAGAATTACAATTTGAGCATACATACAAAAGTGGTATCGATATTTCTCAGCACCATACGGCAGTGTAACAACTAATAAACGTTGCAGAAATTTGTAACTTTTTGGAAAATCTGACAAAATCATTACAGCACCTAGAACAATACAACAGAAAAGCGAGTAACTTGCACAAACATTAGAACAGTTCAATTTAAACTATGGCACGAACAAAACTTATCTTTATCCAGAGAACTGAGATTCAAACCACCAAATCAAACAATAATTGACAAGAGATTTTTCTTATATTATAAAGGTTACACTTACGACAGAATAAGACAGAAATTATGATTAATCAATTTTACAACTATTCCTGTTTATCAAGGTTTACGAGCTGTTTCAAGTAGTATATACTACTTAAACCAGTTTAAATATTATTTGCTGAAGTTGCACCCGGTTATTTCCCCAGAGCACAGATAGATATATCAGGCACTTGATCCATGTTTTGGTTCACTTAAACAAAGCAAACTATCGTGGTACTATAAAGAATATTACACTTTCTTAGGAATGCTATCTACATAATCTACATTTTACTGAAGAAGCGTATTCAGGTAGGTGAGGTAGCATACGGGCTCTACTTGTGTGCGAAGTAAAAGAAGTTTCTTTCATCTCCTCTAGAAAAGTATCACATATATTCGTTGATTTAGTATCTCTTTAGTTATTCAATTAAGAGAACAGGGTTTTTACCAATTCTATAAAAAACATCATAGTGAAACTTTCGTAATATTTTCATGCTTTCTCACCTATTCAAGTGTCAATGTAGACCAGGACAAACCCTTTCTACATACAGGTGCTAATTTTTACCGGAAATAAAGTTGGGTATTCAGAATGTTGTCTAAATTGATTGATTTTTGGGAAACACTTTGCAAAATCGAAAACATTAATCTGGAACATGATGACCGTTAATTCTTATGTCTATTGATATGTATAAAATATTCCTTTTGTCATGACTTACATAATGGGTCAACAAATTTGGACAGTTAATAAAATGGACCAGAAAACTTTACTCAAAAGCTAAACAAGAATCCCCTCTTCTTAGTGATTTTCATATTATACAGCCAGCTTGATGGAACACTTTTAAAGATATTTGTTGTTGTTGTCAGTTCTGAAGTTCTGATTCTTATCCGTGGTAATAACCTAAGTACCATGACCCATGCGTGAAAAACACTAACACATTTACTTAGAAACTTAACAAGTCGATGTGCATCTATGGGAACCGAGGGGGGGGGGGGGGGATTGGGGGGATAGTAGGAATTCTGAACCCTTTCAGGTAAAACAGCAGCTTGTGAGCAACTTGACACTCAGTGTCACAACATCCTTGGTATATCACTGTATCCATGGTGGTTCAGGGAATTCTTAGTCAAGTAAGTCTTTTATCAAATAAATCCCTGAAGGTCCAGACCTATACACGCCCTGACCCTATAAGTAATAAGTACCGGTATTTCTGTATATATTACCGTGGGAGATAATCAAGTCTGATCATATTTCGCACCAAAACCAAAACCATCTGATCACAAAAAACAGCCATTCCATCATGCACACGTAGCACTTTTACCCTTTATCTCCCAGTTTTATTATGGCATGGCTTGTATCACAATGCCAACTTGGTCCAGCAGATGGCAGTAGGATAGAAAACTCAAATTATAGGTCAGTACAAGTTGGTTTAGGTCAACTCTCCGTATTCCGAAGATCCGTGATTCGGCTCCCCCAGCTTGATGATTCCCACCGAGCGATCCTTGGACGCCGTCACAAGGTCTGGGCTGGGTTGAGGAATATCTAAAGGTGATGAACTTTAAAAATTCCTAGATAGGCAGTGTTATTTTCAATCATTCCTGACCCGATAATGGTTTGATTAATTGTATGAATTACAGTTCCGAAAGAATTAATTTTATAATGAGGGTGTGGATTTAACACTTAATCCTTACAACGAATAATTTGAGGAATTCATATAATTATACTCCTTCATCAAAAATATCTTCTGAATATATGCATTGTACCCAAAGTTTATAATGCTATGTAGGCTCATCACTGATAACTATTATGTTTTGAACCTTATGCTTTACGATTCCTTTTTTTGCTGAAAGCCTTTAAACCAGGTTTGTACTATACACCACTGTGATTTGTGAGACCAAGGATACATTCGTCGTAGGGTGAGATGTCCATGTCCTGCACGTCGCCCTTGTGTCTGAAGACCTCGCCGATGTAGCCGTGGTGGTCGGGCCAGCGGCGGTAGCGGCGGACCACCCCGCGGTCACAGGCCGAGTACAGCAGGCTGCCGTGCGTCGTGTACCTGGCGGGGGATAACGGGAAGTATATGTCAGTGTTAAATAGTCATATGTATGGCATGAAATCAAGGCATATCGCCATGCCAAGAGAGATTTTAACCATGTTTTTCTGGCAGCCTCAGCGAAGACCTTTCGATACGATTGTTTTTCGTTGCAGCCTCAGTATTAAGTTACAACTTGGTAAGGATTATCATCAACGGTATACAGCTTTATCGATACTAATATTATTTCATTATTGACAAACCAAGTAGACCAACATGCATTTTTTTTTTTTATATACAGGGACAGATCCAGAAATTTAGAAGGAGGGGGCCTTTTATCACTATTTCCAGCTTCGCCCTTTCTCCCTGTACCCGTCCCTGTGATATGCATCTCTGTATCCAGTGAAGAGATAAGGCAATCATGAATGTAAGATATGATCTACAAACCTGAGTTTCCAAATGGGTGCATCTTTATTATCTAGAAGCATTTCCTGTATTCCTGCATCTGGCAGGTAGGTAGCCGTGGATTCCCCGCCCATCACAATCAGACCTGAGGAGAGGTGCATTCAGATAAAATATGGTGGCACAGTTGCCTTTTACTGACGGGACGATATGAGGTACGTCTGGCAAAACATTTCTCGGAGTTAAGCAAGCCTACCGATGAGAAATTCCCTGCAGTAAAATGTATGTCTAACTGGTTACACTGATGTGGTCACATAATATGTGTACTTTAAGAAGATATGAGGCATAGAACTACCTCTTCGCTATGATCGGAGCATAATTTTTGGCCTATCTATACAGTTATTTATTTATATTTTGGCCATTTCGTTTCACATACTTGAAGATAGAATCAACATTTCACTGACTAGAGAATCCGTCGTCGACTGCCGAGCCGTAGGACTCGGGAGTGGGCGCCACGGCGTTGAGGCTCCGGCCATTAGTGTTGATGAGATGTAACGTGCGGCCGTCTATAGTGGTAATCTGAGACACACAGAGGGCTAATTTAAGTCGCAATGTCAGATATATGAAGTGTGAACACGGTGAAAATAAATTGCTACAGAAGAATGAAATAAAGTAATACAGGTCAAAACATGTCATTGATATAGTTTCCTTTAAAATGTAAATTCCTTTCTTATCATAAAGAAAACCTTCTTGCACTCAATCAGAGACTATATGATTCTATATGACACATATGGGAGAGATTGGAGAGGCTGCACTCTCAAATGTTAAGAACCTTTACCTCTCATGATTTTTCTCATTATGTTCCCCATAGACAGCATATCCTAGTTTATATAGATTGTTGTTTAAAGAAAGTAGAAAGAAGTCAAGAAAGTTTTAAATTACATTTTGAAAATTCTCTCTTTTTTGAGAGAGTAGCATTGTTCTTTGCATTGCGGTCGTAATACCTAGGTCAGAAAAACCACCCATGTGGCACTCTTTAATGTGTCAAGTTCTGTCCATGTTACAAGATGGTTAAAACATACGCACCTTGCAGAGTCCGTCCGAGGCGACTGATATGAGGCACCGCTGTCCTTTGCACCACGGCCAACTCTCATGGAGGAACAGGACGTCACGGATAATTCCTGGGTGGATCTAGTTTGGAAAAATGTAGTACCATTTTATCAAAAATATCCACACTTGAGCTTTGTGATAGAAATGGAACAATATTTGGATTTCTAGCTTTACGAAATTAAGATGTTGATATCAAAATGAGGTGATTGAAAACGATTAGATACAAAGTAAACTTAGGAGTAACGGATTGTGTGTCTGTTCTTGCCAGCACCTTTCTTCCATTAGGGCCCCACCTGACTCTTAAACCGCTCAAGTTGAACGGGACCGAGAAGAAAAACAATGGATGAAACGACTCTCGTCCATTGTTCCCAAGGGTCTGAATCTTATGGATTAATCGCCAATTTGATCAACTCCGTCGAAAATACAAAGTAAACTTACGTCATATAGGAAATCCAAAGGCAAGGGCATCCGGAGGTCAAACAACGTGAGACCCTACGAAGAAAAATATGAGCAAATTTCACTTGAACGAAATGCAGACTATAAATTTCAGTTATGACACAATTCTAGCTCTGATTACGACCTATTCACTTTAACGTTTTCAAGTACCAATGTGATATGTACCAAATGTTGAAATAATTGTTGAACCAACACGAAGAGTAGAAAAAAGTGATGTTTATCAGAATATTTTTTATGAACCGCTCTTTGAAAGGCTTCTTTAGGGTGCTACCATAAAAATAAACAACATGAATATCATTATGTAAATCAACTATCAAAAGTCTTTATTTTTTAAGAGGTACCATTTGGTAAGTTATGATACCATACAAAGTACATGATGTTGTATTTACCTTTCCATTGACACAGCAGCAAACCACCATGTTTGGACTTGATGGGTCGACTGCAAGCCCTGTCCGATCTCGTCCGTTAAATGCACCTGGAAGATCGCACGTGCAATTTTAATTCCAATTTTAAAGTTCAGAATGTTCTGAATAACAGACAGCGGAAAAAATAATCGCATTAGATATAAAGACATATCTGAGAAGTAGCAAGAGAAAAATCTACTTTATAACTCGTATAGAAAGAGGGCAATTAATCTCACTGGAATCTTATCGTTGATGGTCACAACAACAAAGAACTTACAATTGTCGTATGACAAGATCTGGTCCCCTCTCTCTACATCTATCACTGCCAGACGCCGAGCAGTTGTAGTCGCCAGAATCTGTAAATATCATCAGGAATACGAAACTTATAACTAACATCTCTATCGAGAAAATGTTTTTCCGTATTGTTAGTGGTTATGTTTTGAACACACTGACAATCAACGTGGATGAAAACGGAGAAATAAGATCAAATTTTAAAGAGTGTTTATTTTTGTAATTCCCTACACGTATATGGACAATTGTTAAATGCTCTAGTTTAGTACCAAAGCTTAGCTGTCTTTTTTCTGTGGTATAATGTTTTGTTTTCTGGATGGAGGCTCACCTTACTGCCATCTGTACTGAACCGTACACTGTTGATGTTCCGGGCAAGACTGACGGCTGTAATCTGAATAGCAACAATAATATCATTAGTTATGTCGCAATTTCTCGGGTATTCAAATGGTACAGAATCAAACGCAGGATGCACTAACAAGGTTCCATAGGGGGTTAAAATAAATGGGTATTAATCTTCTATCAGAAAAAGTCTGATTCAAAAACAGTATCGTTGTAAATCAATTAAATACCGATTCAATTTAAATAAACATACATGTAATGTTTTCTTTTTTTTTCTTTTTTGTATACATATATTTCTTTCTGGCAATAATTACTGAGATGAACTTTCTTACCGAGTAGCTCTGTATAAACTCATACTTTCTTGCAGAATACAAGTTCACCTTCCCGTCATATGCGCCAGAGCAGAACAGGTATCGATCCTGTGAAGATGCAAATAAAAATTGTTTCAAAAGTATAAGTGCTTCAACAATGGAAGAACATTTAATCAAGTGACCTTAGCCTGCATAAAATTCCAATTAAAAAAAAGAAAAGGAAAAAAAGCAGTGGTATAATAACAGGACAATGCAAGTGATGTCCATCACTGAAATTTCGTTCTTTTGTAGAAATTTATTCTTGAAAATGGAATGCCCATAACTATATTCTGCATCTTTTGCAAGCAAGTTCAATTGAATATAATACTGTGACTATTCCAAACTGATTGACACATTGTCTCTGATCTTACCTTTCGCTTACAATTTACTACTGTACATAAATGAGATACATTTTAAATCAATAGAGTACAACTTTTCTTCTTTCAATATACCAAACCAACCCTAATTACCTTGGGGTGGAACGCCACGCCCCTGACGGACCCTTGGTGGTGGCGTAAGAAACGTACAGTTCCCTCCTGCTGCATAGTGAATCAAGGCACCCAGCCAGGAACAAGCGGAGGTAGAGCCTGCTATGGACGAATCTATTGGGTAAACGGACAATGCGACGTTAAGATAATACAAATAACTTCAAGTGTGCTGTTTTCCACTTTTACTTTTTCACTTGTCAGAAGTAATTTTGAACAGAGTGTAATATAATAATAGCATCAGAAAGGTGTCTTACTCAACCTTTTATTCCTGTATCATTTTTTTTTTAAATAAATAGGTTTATTGGTAACAAACATCAAGGTTTCCCTTGGTTTTCAGTTTGATACATCTAGATATAAATATTGTACAAATTTGGTAAGTTTAGGTACAAACAGTATAAACAAAATAACAATATTCATATCCAATATAACAGGTGGTTAATCAAGCAAGTTCTGATATTCCTTGAACATACCTTTTACATACTTTCTGAACTCTATCACACTTCCACTACATTGCACATGTTCAGGTAATAAATCCCACAATGAGTTACCTATATAGAATGGACTATGTTGAAATTTTGTAGTAATTCTGGTTGGAAGCCAGAATTGTACCTTTTGACAGGCCCTTGTCAATCTACATGGCTGTTTTAATACGTTCTCTTTTTTACTATGTATAAACATAAGCCTTAATAATTGGGCATGTCTTCTCTGTTCAAGACTACATAAGTGCAATTTCGAATGTAAAAATACTAAAGTTACATGTTCATTCAATGATATCTTTAGACAAATTCTTGCTGCATTATTTTGCAGCACCTGTAGCTCCCTTTTCTGTTCTAAACTACATGAAGTCAAGATAAAGCCAGATACTACTTATCTGTTACTTTATTTTCTGAATTATGCCTGTGTATCAATTCTACAAGTAGTGTTGTGCAATCAAATTATTATGACGGAGGGATAAAATCATCACAGTTTTAGAACTAATGTTGACAAAACCACTCTGTAGACAAGCTACAGATACCCACTATATCTTATTGAAAAACAAAAGGCTAGTGCATGTGTAATTATTGATTTATTGAATGTATATTCCTCTGGAGATTTGGAAATTTCGATTTTGAGATTGGCAACTACTCGAAGAAAATAATGATTATCACCAATATGGCATACAGCTGATTTTTGGAGACGTGTCTGACGTCATCTGCACGACGTGTATGATCCATTTCAAGAGTGTGTATCTTACGATTTCAACATTTCAACAGCAAGATTTTTTTTTATAATATGCCTAATCACTTTGTAATCATTCTCGAAAAAAATATCTTCAAAATTAGGAAATTTACCTCAATTAGATCTGACACATTTCAGTAATCGCAAATAATATTTTAACCATTTTTAAATACATCTAAAATATATTTTAATGATTTAGCCAACAAATAACAAAATTATTTAGCCAACAAATAACAAAATTAATGGTCTCATGCATTCCGTAAAATTCAGAAATCACACAAGACACCCTCCACAACAAATTCAAGCATCTAGAATATATCTTTAGTTCAAAATATGCAATTGCCTGTTATTCAAGTACAGTGGACTCTTGATTAAATTTAACATGTCCTACGGGCGCGGGTCTAAATCAAAATGGACCCAGAGGTAAATATATCCGACCTCATACTCCATAATAGTGTCTTCATATTATAATAAAAACCCTACATACTACACAGTGGCACTACTGCTAACTTCAAGTTTACGTTCAGGGGGCTAAGTGCGAGTACTATCTGAAACGCCTGATTCTTGTGTACTTGGAATGATTTGTTTTATTTTCATAAATTCTTTTTTACCTTAATACCGTAGATCTAATCTGCAAAAAAAAACACCTTTACAAAATAAATGAATTTTTCACATTTATTCAAAGGACATTTACAATTTATGTAACTACCACAGTACAGAATTTAATTCTTACTTAGGCCTAGACTATTTAATTTGTGAAGTTTTGAAGTGCTTTGATAATTGGTTAGGAATTACTACAAAATAAGTAGTCTACCTACACCATGCATCTACTATTTTGCCTTCCTGACCTAAAGTTTTAAACCGCCAACAGGGGCGGATCCAGAAATTGGTAGAGAAGAGGTGGGGGGGGGGGGGGGCACAAACATGAATATGAAATGTACAGGGGGAGCCCCCCCCCCCCCCCCCACCTCCACAAACATGATTCATGCCCCTCCCCCCCCCTGGATCCGCCCCAGGCCAAGGTCTATAACACATTTGGAAGCTGGCCCTAAATCACTGATTGAGGAGTGAGTTGCTCAGTTTACTCAGCCTCAAGCTCAAGACTTCAAGACTAGATCTACTCCAGTCCAGGGCTCTCTCCACGGTCCTCTCTGACTAACTTTGAGGTCACCAACTCCTAATAAATGGCAGAACCTAGATTTAGATGAAGCCAAGCCCAAGGCAAAACTGGAAGAAAGACACTGGTTCAGTCATTGAAAATTATGTCTTTGGAGTTTGGTCTCGTCTGGATCGTCTCTGACTGAGACAGAGTGAGAGAAGTGATGAACTCAACTTCCCAAGTCTCCAGAAAAAGGCTTACCTCGTTTCAGAACGACATTGGCGGGACTTCAGTTGGCATGAGTAGGCACCAACACCAAATATTTATCCATGTTCAGACTGAATACTATTTAGGTAATATTTCTATTTTTATTTCGGCTGAATTCCATGACTCAAAGCCGACCAGAAAAATAAACTCAGGCAGCGGCCATTAGCAGTTTCTTTACTAAACGGAGATGAAAATGGGATTTCCGAAATTGTCGTGCACAACGAAATAAAGGCAAAAAACACCAAAGATTCATTGAGAAAATAAAGACAATTTTTTTTAAATTTTCAATTGTGTTAAAATTTGTAAATGAGAAATACTTTTGCATATTGATTGAAAAATATTTTATTTCATAAACCGTGGAACTGTTCTGGTAACAGTAGAAACAGATTTCTAAATTAGTTCATTCGTTTCACACCAGATGTCGCCACCAGTCCCCTTCCGCATTATCGACCCACTTCCTGCTTGTTGGGTGGGTGTGGGAGGAATATCGATCGGAAAGCTTGCCCGCTGCTGCCGCCAAAAGTCGCTTTCCTGGCAGCGACAGTAGCCAACTCTCACTTCGGTGGCACATCCAAGTCTGTTAGGATAGGAGGACAAGAACGCGATAGTTTTGGAGACAGTATTTCTAGTGTAAACCTTTTCTGCGGCGCGTGACGTCACCCTCAAAATTGAGCGTGAGTCCGGCGAAAGGAAGCTCTCAGAAAACAGGATCTACGAACTGCCTTCGACTTGGATCGTGAAAAGAACGCCTTACAAGGGAGATATTCCTGTTTGTTTCCGTCTGCGGGGAGAACAGACAGTCTAGAGGTAAGAAGATGAACGATTTCTCTGTAGCGCACCTGCTGAGTTGTAGTAATCTTTGATCATGTGTGTAGCTGCTGGGGACGGGGTCCGGGAGCGGTGGGAGGAGCGGCCGAGCCCGACAGTACTCAGTAGGCAGACTTACTATTACGAGTGGGAAGCCGAGCGCAAGACCTGGGCTCACCTGTAGCCTGTTTGTTTGTCCACCTGTTGATACCTTTGACGTTTTAATCGACCAAGAGGCTTCAAGTCAGTTTCGTTGTCGGTGCAAATTGAATCAGCCACAGGACTGCATCATGATTTACAACCTGAACAATTTACAAGCTTTGGAAACTTTCTTACATTTTCTCTTTTTCTCATTTCTTCAAATTTGTTGACAGGATAATTCGTATGGGGCTGGTTTCAACATAATGATCCACCATGGTACATCTTCTAGAACTGGATCGCTGACTCAGTAAATCAGTAGAGTAACAGAGTAGTAAAATATTAACACTGGAGTACTATTGATCTGACATTCTGTCCCACCAGCCGGTCACTACCGAGTGAATTATTAAATGGACAAATCAATATCTGACAGATCCATACTAACCTATGTCAAATTGCTTTGAGCATGTAAAGGTAATTAAAAAGGATTTTTGTCATCGCCCAATGTGGGAATGAAGAATTGTTTATTTATTAGGGAAGATAAATAGATATGTTATTAGGGAAATGATGTCTGTGGATAAACAGAATTAGAAGCCCTTGATTATTTAGCATAGGTCCGATAGGAACAATTTTTATGAATAACAATTAGAATGTTTTGAGATCTTTTTTAAATGGGTACTTTGATAAGCACCAAGTGATGTGAGGTGCTTCATTGAAACTTATTGTACAGGTAGACTATCAAAAGATCGTGAATGGGGGGTGGGGGCAACTCATCATCTCAAATATTAAAAGAGGGTGGTCGAGGCCAATAATGTGAGACCCATTACGACATACGGATTTTCAAACATTAAAGGTGAACCACAAACAAAAATATAAAAATCCCCAATACAGTTTAAATCTATTGATTGAAGTGTATTATAGATAGCCTTGGAATTCAAATTACCGTACATACATTGTATTATGAAACTATATTGGTTTTTGTTAGAGTGTGAAGACACTCTCACACCTTATCTCTCTGCTGCGTCACAGGTCTGTGACATCATCTAGGCTATCAGTCACAGGTGAAGGTGTATGCAGTCACCCATAGCAGAAGCCTTAACACCTTGCCCTGCTTATCTATATGAGTCTAGATGACGTCACACGGACATAGTAGAAGTCACTATGCCATATAATTTTTAAACATTAATTTCTCTCATATTTATGAAATATTAGCAGTTATTTCTGTAGATATGTTTCAGAAAATACATATTCATCATGATATGAAAATTAAAACTGCCCTTGCGGTTCTCTTTAATTATTACCTAAGGAGATTAATAAAAGGTCACGGGTTAGATATATCATAGACAGTTGCAGACCAAATTAGCCACCGTGCAAACTGGGGCTGTGGGCTGTTGATTTGGATCAGGTCAGGCTTGAGGCTCATAGGGAAAAAAGGGCTGTACTTTCGGACCGGGCACCCACCACCATATTTATAGAGACAGTGAGTCCCCTCTCCTCTGCCAGGCACTCATTCTCGAAACCACTATTGTTGCCTGTTAACGATTCACGGGGAATACTGGGAACCTATTCTTGTCAAAGTTTTGACTCCAGTGACCAGGTTATCGCACATTATTTGTGGGTTTAGACCACACTAATTCTAAAATGAGACCACCTATCAAAACACATGCACGTTTTAACAGAAATGGCTTGATTGAAACGTTCAACCGTTGGTCACTATGACTCAGTGTATGCAAATTTCTGGATTAATTTTTACAGAAGCGTAAGCGATTTTGTGTGTTCTGCAACCGAAAATGGTCTACTATGAACTTATTTTGACAACCAGGACATGTATTGGATTAGAACTGGTTAAATACAACATCCTCAGGCTTTGTAGCATGGTACATATAAATGTATGGAGATTAAGTGGCACCCACTACTTTAGATACATGTTCAGGTTGTCTATTACAATCCCCAAGCAGAAATGAGTCACATATTATAAACTTGACAGAATGGATAAATACTCACCATTGCTTCAGGTTAATTTGATATTCTATTGCATAATGACAGGCTAGGAAAATCTGCGTGTCCGCGTGTCCTCGACGACCAGAAAAAGGGTGTGGACGACCAGAAAACGAGTTTTGGTTGTCCTCCTGACGACCAGATATTTTGTAATAATCACTGAAATATCTACCTTCAAAAAGTCATTTTCTACCTTTTATCATGGGTGATTACAATGTGGACAGCCTAAAAGTGTATGTGGACGCCCAGATTTTCCTGCTGGTCGTCCTCTGACGACCAGAAATTTTGCCGAATTTTCCTAGCCTATAATGATATTTCATTTCAATGAAGCTATATTCTGAATGCTCAGAAATCCTTTTTTCCTCGATGAATAACATATTACAGTACAATAATAAGCAATAAAATGGAAGAGTGCATTTAACTTTTTTTTTTGCCCGCATACAAAGGTTTAGTTGTGCACACAGTTCAGTTGTAACACTCAGACTGGACCCAGCGGCCCAGTGTTGTGTTTCCCCCGACCTTGCTGTTTATATGGTCAGTCTGGTCGCACTGGGGCTCAGCAGGGCAGGGCGTGGTACAGCTTAGCTGGTCTATGTGTGTGTGTGAAACAAAACCATGCTGGATGGTTTAGTCAACATTATTTCACCACAAAACAGGGTATGAGACCCCGTAGCTCCTAGATGCAATTGCGTATTTTCGCATTGTATGTCTGATGAAGAAGTCACGGAACCTTTCAATTTCCTAAAGGGGGGGTGGGGGGGGATGGGGGGGGGGTGCAGTGGAAAGCTGTGCGCGGCTGGCCTGTGTTTGATTTCCTGAGGTGCCTGTTGGGCTACCTTTCCTTGCTGTCATTTTCCCCTTCATGCAATTGTTCATTAGCAAAACCATCAGTTGGTTTTAATACACCTGAACAATTGCTGAGTCGACATTTAATCCCAACCCATCACCATCAAATTTGCTATGGGAATATTAAAATGGAATTAACGCTGGATTCCCCGATTTTCAAAATAAAGGTTTTTATTAACTATTTCCGTCAATTGGGGCGCAGGTTGCCAAGCACCCAACCCAGGGTTACGTAGCTCAAGTCATCCCAAATGTTGATACTTGGAAACAAACATATTGGAAAATAAGAAAAGAAAAGTCCACCCACGGGTCACACGCTTCAGTGGATAAATATGTATAATGTAGCCCGTGGTGCACTGTTTTTTGTAACATAACGCAAGTAATACTATCAAGGCTCACATCTGTAACACCTGAAAACCTCATTGATCAGTCACTGAAACATTAATCTTAATGGTTATGTCACGGGTCACGGCAGGAGTGGGACCAGCAGCGTAAACTTCAGTTGACTTTGGGATTTCCCCTTTTGAGTTGTCTTTGGGACTTCCCTTTTATATGCCCTGAAATAGCATGTGGCCATTGTCAAAAGACCGTTGATTGCTTATCCACTAGGCCACCAACTATAAGAGGGGTGACTCCTAGTCCCCCACCCTGCAGGGGTAACGCAGGCACGCCCAAGTGTCTGCTCTATCCCCAAACAATAGATCCCACCACGGGTAGTTAATAATAGAACATGGTCCGTTTATTTTGGTCTACACGTCTAAATTAGAAACAGTTCTTCAGCCAAGAGGCTGGTTTCTCCCCTAACCCTATGATTAGAAATTGACAAAATCTATTGATATCTCGAAAACTATCGCTCATATATATCCGATCAGGCGATGATTGATTAAGGGTAGGGGAAAAGAAATGCAGCATGTAAGATCTCGCATCAATTTTAACTTAAATTGACAGTAGCCGCCCGTCAGATGTAAGAGACTGGACTGGACTCAATCGTTGAGGCTGATTTCTGTTAGTCTTTGATATGTGACCGAGGTTAAAACTTGAATATTAGTGTTTCTTACGACTGATCAATCTAATTTTGATCTCAAGAAGATGCAGATAAAATGCTTCTGGCGAATAATTTGAGAACCTTGAATGATCGTCCCTTGTCTAACTTCCAGGAGGAGGTTTAGACACACTCCTGATTCGGTTTCGGAGTTAGAAAACTGGATCTTAATACCACTCTTTCCATCCTTGTTAGCATTATGTTAATGCTAAATAAGGTTAGTTAATCCAAAACTGAAAGTATCGATCCCGGTTGCCCATATTTACACTGGAGCCCGATATTTATAGGCGATACGAAGTTTACTCCCTTTCTCAGTATTACAGAAGCTCAGAATCTGAAATGAGCTTGTTTTATTAATGACTACTGTTTGATAGCGTTAGACATTGTTGTGTTTGAAGAAATGTCGCACAGACAAATACAGTAGACCTCTTTGACACCATTCTGTGTTTCAGTTATGTTTTGGAGATGATCTGAATGTACTTTCAATGCGTCGTATACATTTTCCCTTTAAAAAATATCTCAAATTCACCAAGCCAACAGCCTGGAATCTATCAAACCTATTACCCTTTTTGGTTCTATAATAAGTCACCTTTTGTGACTTGAAAATCGGTTGATACTACCTTTTTCTGTGCAGTTTACGTGTCAGATAGACTAATGGGGAACGGACGACTGGCAACATTACTATAATTATTCACGATAAGTAGAGCCATATTACGTTTACCCGAGGCATCTTTATTTAGATTTGCGACATTTAAATCTAATTTGTCGTGACTTCCCTAAATGACATGATGAATATTGTGTACGTCATTTGTGTATTACACAGACAGACTTATACATCAGGGGTCTTGAGTCGTTTTGCATCCTGTTCGGCATTTCAGTATTGAATGCCTCGGGCTATTTTATCATTCTGAAGGTATTCAATCAGTGATACTGATTAGTTTGGAAAGCAGTAGCGAGACATTCAGTGTTTGGTAAGCTACTCATGTCTGACCGCAGAAACCAGGATACTGTGAAGAGTGCATCGCCGTCACTGGTCTTTCACCTTTCAACACGTAGGGTATTAGAAGTACTCGTGAGGGGCGTGTTCTGAATGACTACCGTAAAACCCTAAATAAGTGTAGGTTTCAGAAATAAGAACATGCTATGTCCAGCTTTGGAGGCGCGGCTTCAATTAGGGTTTTCCCCAATCTTTTACCCTAGTTAACTTCTGAAACAATTGTCTCAAGAAATACCAAAAAAGATAAAGCTCAAAATAGGATGCGGCCTAAATTAGGGGTTTTACGTTAGTTGTGACGACCCAGGTAGTGGCGGGCCGTGACGGTGGGCGCTGACTCAGTCCCCGAGTAGTGGTCGTGCCCGTCACCCCCCTCACCCCCGGGAGGTGGGATCGTGACACCTACACACCCTGAGCGCGTCACAACCACCGGGTTCAGATGACCCGGAAGGCCAACTTCACAGAACAGTCCAGCCGACCGGGTCTATTTTTAGAAAGGGCCTAGGAAGTACATGTATACACAACACAAAATAGCACTACCTGTTATTGTTTTTTGAAGGCTGTTTTTTACGTAAGAAGTAAGATGTTATTTTGGGTTGTTTTTTTTAGATGTTACTATGTATATATAAGATTTCAGGATTTTTACAATGATGTCACCTATTGATGAACTAGTCTAGTGTAGTTGATATGGATATTCACCATTGAAGCTGTCTGGTACAGTAATTAAATGCCAGCGAGCTGCCAGATGCCAGTAGCTGCTCCAGGTGGATCCTGAGTCCTCACGTCTTGGCGTGGGGAATTGTATAATGCCTGTATAAGATCTAGCTTCCTAGTCCGTAAAAAGTCCGTCTACGTCAGAGGGCTTTGTGGCTGTTTCACGTATATCAGAGATGCCATTTTTCTTACTTTTGTAGGATTTCCTACCTTTTGTTGATTTTGGATTGCACAACCATTTTTTCGTAAATCACTTTAATATTTGTTTTTGAGTATTTTTTTTTATGTCAATTTCAAGTTATTCAAGGACAAATTCAGTGTCAGATCTCTTATTTCTTAAGGTTACTTCCCCCTAGTTGCTTCTATAGAAAAAAAGTAGGAAAGATGTTTCCTACTTTCCTACATTTTTATCAGTTGAGAGAAGTATCCTTGTATAAAGACATAGACCCCCGTGGGGGTACCGTTGTGGGGCTTCTGCTCCTGGGAAGAATATAGGCCCCCAGTAACCCCTGCTCATCGTAAAAGGTGACAATAGTGGGGGACCCAGCACTGACCGAGTGGTTCATTGGGTTTGATTCCTGGTTGGTGTCTAGATTCACTAAGGGATGAGGTACAGCAAAATGATTACCAGGTTTTGATCCCCTGTCGCCCTCATCTCATAGATAAGATCACCAAAGGCTGACCAAGTCAAAACACGTGTCTGAAAAGTCAGATTCTGTCCTAACTTATTTTCGTCGTGAAAAATTACCCTGGCTGTCTGTATGGCATAAAACATCCATCACTCACTCACTATACACACATAGGAGGGAAATTAAAGTTCTTTTTTCCCCATGCTCCAGTCTACACAATTAAAATGCTAATACATAGTGCGAAAGGACTGCACACCATGGAAGCTTAAGGAGAGCTTACTTCAATCATTGCCCCAGCTAACATATTTATACCTAGAGCTTTAACACTGCATGCTTTACGCCCAAGACTATCCAGTCTGAAATCTTGATTCTCTCAATGTTAGAACCCAAACTTGAAATCAAAGACTCCTTTTTAACCCCAAGCAATGTCCGAAATTAAAGATTATTTTTGTGCACAAATCGAGTGCACGTATTCAAAAAGTATGCACCAAACCACAATATATTGCATCTTTTCTTCAATTGGGCATTTAATGGATAGGAAAAGCCACGTACCGCCGGGTGCATGGCCCAACATTTTTATTTCTAAGAACTGATCGAATAAGGCAATTCTTGAGTCCAACAGACAAGACTATTAGTTATCAATATTCATTATCAATTTATTCATTTATTTATTTTGTTGTTGTTGGGAGTACCCACCGATATTTATGGTTATCTCATTAGAAAAAGATAACTGCCGTTGCTGTCTCTGGTCTCCCTCTTTATGACATCCTGTCACAGATTCTGAGTTTTAGACTGCCAGTTTCCGACTCCCCAGTCACGTCGGTATATGCACAAGGGACTAAAATGTCCGTGACCATGCCCCATGCCCATGCAGTCTGGGCTAAGGAAGAAATTATGTATCCGGAATCCAGCCCCTATACCTTCACCATTGTCCTGCCCTCTCTGAATCCAGTGAGTAAAAGATATGTTGTTGCTTGTCAGTGCCTGTCACAGTGTCAGTGAATGCCAATGCCAATTTTTGTGGGTTTTTTTTCTAAATCTTTTCAGAATTTTCTGTGTAATTAATATAGAATTCAATAAATCAAGTACAGCCTGCAGGCGTTCTCAGCAATTGTTATTGCCCCAGTTTGCACGCACCTATGTCTCAGGCTTATAAAGCCCTTGACGATTTGTGCCCCCTTGGTCTGTACTGTGTATATATCTGACAATAAACTAAGAGTTAACTATCGAAGCTTTTATCAGTTTAGATGTAATCTAATCTAAGGTACTCCCCCAAATACCTTGCGAACCAGTCTTACATCTCAAGATCGAAGATCTGGCTATCTAGTCATAGAAAATGCTATGACTCTAGCAGCAGTATATAGCCCCCGACTACACTATTGGACTTTGTCCAACTCAGACAGTGATTAAGTCGAGTTCAGTTGGACAGTGTGGCTGGGGCTTTAGATATGAATGTATTGCAGTGCAACTGTTGAACGTTTATGGAGACCAGAAGTACCGTGTCCTTGTCAACCCTACCGAAATGGAGTGGAAACCTACCTTACCCCTATACCACTATCTGGCTTCTTGTCGATCGAACATCCCTGTGCGAAGGCAAATGACCTTGCGCTGGTAGAGCAGAAGCGTGGGACCTGAAGTTAGGCATGGTATATACAGAATCGGTACTGCATCTTCATATTACTACAGATGTACATATTTTCGGTTCAGAAAATTTTGTGTTTCTCGCAATAATAAGACACTTTCCACTTTTCCACTTTCTATTTGTGTTTTATTAATTCGATATTTTACTCACATCATATTGTCATGCACGAATATTTATACCTTTACAGAATATTTTGTGATATCAGAATATTTTGGAAAGAGTTTCTTCTGGGACATCCTGTCAAAAAATAATTTCCTAACATTCAAGTTTTGATGCAAAATCTCACATTATATCATGATAAGCGTCAATAAAATAGGTATATTTATTGTAGCAAAACAATTAGATATATGTGACGGTGTCACGTAGCTATACTATTACGGTAAGAGTTAGGTAAGATAGAGAGGTCATTGGTTACATATATGTATCTGTTATCTCTGTATACAAGAGCTGGCCTGTTCTGATCTCGGCGGTAGGGACAAACCCATGGTCGGGTCGACTTTAATCTCTATATGATTACGACCCCGGTATTTATTTCACCTGACGTCCAGGAGCACAGGATCCATATTAACCTGTAACACTCATAGTGGGTAGCGCGGACCTTGACCCCACTTATGGGCACTGGAGGGTCCAAGATTTCTCCTGTATGATAAAATGAAACCCTTGTATTTCGGGTTTTAAAGGCCCACTGGTTTGGGCAGGAGAAAGGCCACGGAAAGTTGGGTAGGTGATATTGTTCTTCCAAATAATGGGCTATTTGTACTTCTACTTTGTAATCTACCTGCCCTGCCCTGCCCATTGTGGTGCGTTGGACGCTGTGTCATGGACATTGATTTATTTGAGTGTTGGATCACAAATGGTTACATGTTGTGTCTATTGTAAGCTGACCGCACAGGCAGCCATATTATGCATTAGTAATATAATTACATTCTCTTTCATTGTGTGAAATATCAGCATTTCATTGTGTGAAATATCAGCCAACTGACGGACACCTGTTGATATATTTAGACGGAGAATGGTCATATTTCATACAACATAAATGATTAATGATCTACATTGTAATGTGTAAATACGGGTATCTAAATAACTAGCGATACTTTGTCAGCAGAAATATAATATGAATACATTGTGATACATAGATACAGACATAACTGAAGCTATAGGGAATCTAATATGTAGCGTTATTGTCCCTGCCTAACCTGGCGCATGTGTAGGCGGATTGATATATCACTACATGTTATTGTTTATTTATGGAGTACTTTTTCAAGACCACAATTACTCAGTATTCGTCAATTCAGAAGCTTTTACGTTTATCGAATGACGGCTATCATTTTGTTTTTGATTAATAATTTATCTCGCCCATGGAAACGACACTTTTAAATCTTGATTCTCAGCGGTCAGCAGTGTCAAGTCTTCTTGTACATGAATGTGCAAAATTATACGAATAAAAAACCGTCTATGAACCCATATATTCGGAGCAAGTAAACATATATGTATAACACATATTGTTTTGAGCGAAGATCATACTGGAACAACAGTAAAATTGAGCGGTGTTGATCGTGTAGGAGGGGTTAGAAGCCAGCACAGATCATCCTGATCAGCACCGACTCCCACTCTGAACACGATTACCGAGAGATAAAACTACCTGATAAGTCCACTATCGTGAGGAGTCCCGACTACTGATCTTTGAAAGCCCCCGCCCTGACACCCCGACCGCCCCCACCAATACCCTCTACAGACTGTAGCCTCAGGATGCGCATTTAATGACTATTTGATACCTGCATAATGCGCCTTCTGAGCCCACACTCCCACGTCGCTTCAGATTTCACAGATTTCCGCGAAAGTAGCGCTATGAGTACAGTATGTTCTGGGCCTTGTCTGTAAAGGGTATTATAATCCTACTGGTCACTCCCCATGCCTCGATAAAAGAATACAGGTATGGTCTCTGCTTTTTCATAAATTCGATTATTTAGGAGCAATAGTGAAACAACCCAATAACACTGAGTTTGGTGGTTCAACCCAACAAAAGAAATTAGTCCTATACCAATTACTGCCCCTGCCGAAGGCGGTATTACACTCCAAAACTTATAACTGGGCTGCGATATGGCGATGTCACAGAGAAGTCACAAATATTGTTACAGAAACACATAATATGTGAGATACTCTAAATACCAATCTTTAACAATTGTATCACTCCTGTATGTGAATTGTCTGTTATACAGGGTACCAACCACACAGGGAAAACAGGGAAAATGGCAAAAAAAATTCCCTGACAGGGAAAACACAGGGAATTTGGAAATTTTGCCAAAACACAGGGAAAACACAGGGAATTTCATTTGGCCAGGTCCTGAAATTCCTGATTATCAAGATATTAGGGATTTAACATTTTGTTGTTGGGTTCAGAGGCTTTTAAATTTGAAAAACTTGCTGGATATGACACAGGGAAAAATTGCTGCGGGACAGGGAAATCTCAGGGATAACACAGGGAATTTGAAAATGGTCTTTTGGTTGGTACCCTGGTAATATTATGATTGAATCATCATATATATCGTGCCAATATCGCAGCCAAAGTCGTGTAGTGTAAACACCGACTTCAGTCCTACTGATCACCACCCACACTCGGCCACCACATCTTTAATGTAACACTGCTATTCATTAACTTTAACAAGAACTTTCTGATGGGTTGAAAACGGCATTGTGACAGTTTGTCAATGTGAAGATGACAAGGTAGTAAATGTGTTTGGAAATCGTCCACCTTTGAAGCTTGACAATTTAGCTTGTAATCTTGTATTTCATATTTTGATTAATAGATAAAGGAAGTGAGTGTCTGAATGAGATAAAAACTAGAATAATATCATAAGTTTTGCTTCCTCTTCTCTACTCAAAAGGGTGCATCGAGGTGGAACTTGTACAAATGAGATTAATACACATGGATGGCCGTCGATTGCTTACAGCTACTGGATTCTTTCTAACTGAACCCAGGAGGAATCAACCATATGAGTCGATCAGCACCCACTTTTATAATTGGGGGTGAATCAATTCATCAGAAAGAAATTCTTCAATCGATTTACAGCTTTTCATTGTAAACATAACATTTCGGACACCGAACTATGATTGACTGTGAAATTTCACATTTGATTAGGCTCTTAGTCATCAATGTATGTTTGTATATAAATATACATTACATGTAATAAATGTAAAATTTATGTTCTATTTTTAACCAGAGAATAATTTTGTGGAGAACCGTCGGAATGTTTATTCTAGGGAAATATGGCCAGTGTTTTATGCACAACACACTTCCTTGTGGTACTATGTCGTCAGTTAGCGTAAATCCCACCGTATTTAGTTTCGTAACCGGAAAAAAAACTTACCTTTACGTTGGTCTATGTATAGACAACACATGTCTAGAGGAGCAGCTGCATACGTATAACCAGGAATACATGCTTTCCTTTCGCAATATATTTGGCCCTTAGATATTTTCATAAAATAATGGAATATATGTGCATCAGAAAATCCTCTCTAGCCTCGTTGATATTTAACCAAGTGCCTCGTTATTTTTACATTCTTTTTTTCAATTTCATGTTAAAGACTTCCCAGGTCAGAAAGTAGGGCGTCTTGACTCTAAAGCCCGCATGACACGTAATTAAGGTATTTGTCACGGGATATTTAGAAAGGAAGTATTAAGGAGAGGATAGACGTCAGTTTTGAAATCTTGTTTGTTTCGTTATCTCTGTTTAATCGTCATACGGATACGGTCAGTGATCGTTCGGTGTCCGAAATTAATTTACACGTCGGATACAATTTGCAATGTCCCCGAAAAGTGTGCCCCCGGCCAAACATTTATCGGAAAAAGGCTGTGCACTCAGGAGGCACAACTCAAGAAATGTGTGCACCCGACGGCAAAAACGTGCAATTCGAGTGCAGGGTGCGCTCCTAATTTCGGACACTGTAGCTGTATAATTAAAGTATCTCAAATATCTCGAAAACAACAAAGCCCTACCCCAGTTACCAACGAGTGCGACCATAACTGGAAGACAGTTACTTCTGTGACAGCCAACTTTCTCCACGGACACTGAAGGGAGTCCCAAAATATTGAAAAACATTAATTCAATTACCCTCAGTAAGTTTAATAAATTACCCTTCAATCATTAATTACCTGAAGATCTTTCCCGAGGAATTTCCTTTGTAAGCCATCAATATTTCATGTTCTAACCTCATTTACAATAGGTAGGCTTGATGCATGGAGTATGCGTCACGTGATGGTATGGGGTTTCCCAGTGTTGGCACCACTCTGTTGGAAAGCACCATTCACGCTAGGAATTACTCAGTAAATACCACCACATACAATATGCATACATTGGGGGCGGTGTCCGTATGCCTACAACGGTCGTATTAAGGACATCACAGGCATACCCGAAATTCACTCGCCGATTCCCATAGTAGCACTTTTGCAGAGGTATGCTTAATAATGGAAATGCTAGTAATTCCTTCACATAGACGGATATTTATTCTATAAATAGGATATTGTCCAAGATAACTGGAGATTTTACTGACTTTGGAGGCAAGGCGGATATATAGGTATGTTGTCGTGGAATCTAATGGTGCATCTTTCTTTTGTTATTGTTGTTGTTGTTGCTGTTGTTGTTGTTCTAATGGTCCTTTGTTGTTGTTGTTGTTGTTGTTGTTGTTGTTGTTGTGGCATGGTTATGATTTTTGTATTTGTTAGGACTTCCTCATGTACAAAGCAGAAAAATAACAAATTACTAAGGGGAACTAGAATGCCAGTACATGTATATTAAATTCCAGAGACTCTGAATAGCGTGAAGATTAATTTTGCCTCATTCAAAGTACCCCAAACCGTTCGCCAGGCGACGGTTTGAGCATTTGGTCCGCGTTGTAAGTAGATGGTCAGGAAATATCACAGTTGGATGTAGATATTTTTTGGTAATTTTTTTTCGCGTATTACGTGAATTGACATGAAAACATGCAATCCCAGATTTAATATATCCTGAACGTTGAGAGAACGCAAGTACTTTTCTATTCCAAAAATATTGCTATTGGCAATTTGGGGTTGGCGGCCTTAAAATACATTCATTTACCATGTGAAATGAAGACCCGTCGACTTTTTAAGCACGGTCTTTATATGTAACTGTAAAGTGCTGGTTATATTTTTTAAGGGGAAGGAAATGTAATAAAAATCGTATGCATAATTTCCGACAGGATATACGTCAATGTCCTATAGGGATAGTTATACCGCATGAACAATGATATATCAGCAAACTTTGCATACACACTGTCTGGTCATGGAACGTGGATGTTCCACTGCCTGGCGATCTGTCTGTTGTGATTATACAATCACAAGTGAAGTCTGACATATCTGTCACTATCAGTTGACGTCTTCACCGAGTCGTGTACATACGCTTACACCAGATTATCGATATGGAGTTGATAATACATCGTGACAGCAGTGCGCCTTTTGTAATTAAACCTATCAGACCTAAAAACGTGTCACCGAGGGAATTTCAGGAAAAATAGTGGGTGAGGGTGATATCATTAGTGTGCAAAGTAAGAATCTAGCCCATAGCATAGATGGAAGAAACTGTGTAAATTCAAGGAAGGGATGTGTTATATGTGGCCGTTTGTGAAGCAGTGGGTGTAATTCGCAGGTGGAGAACACGACGTGTTACGTTTTAATGGGTCTATAGTCGTGGTCACTCCCGAGAACCATATAACCACCGGCAGGTGATAATTAGAGAAGGAAATTACTAAGATTTGAGTCCGACGCGACCCGCGTTTGCTTTTACATAATGTAAACTTTGGAAAACAGTGGGTTGGCTTGACATTATACTAAGATGTTTGCCTTCTGACGTAATTAAGACGTCACATAAACCTACATTTAGTTCCTCATAGATAACGTTTTGCTTATAATCAGGAAAATATACAATGGAAAAATATTTGTAAGTAGTTAAAGGGAGCCAAAAGTAATGTTGCATCAAAATTTTGCAAAATCTGTTGACCTATTGAAATATATTCTATGGCCATAACTTAGGCCCATGGAAAAATAGACTGTAAATGCAGACTTAAACTACACCAAAACACACTAAAACTTGTCCCTGGTCATATTTGGTGACCCACCAAAATTAGTTTCTTTACAAATATTACTGTCTCCAGGCACAAATAGTATGAGTATTATGGAATTCAAGTAAAGGAAAAGTTAGTTATCATGATTTTTACTGTACCAATGGCTCCTAGAACGGATTTTTATAGATATTGGAGTTTGTAAAATATTGTCATATTTTGACATAACATTGGGTTTGGCTCCCTTTAAGTTAAACTGATTAAATTGGGAACTTGTAACATCGAGGAGAATACAGGCCCTGTATTAATATCCATCTATATATAGCACCACGTATCTGACAATGAATAAAGACCACAGCATTTGAACCGTGAGGCCGTTACAGTTGTGGTTGCCAATTGCCCGATGGATATTATGTACTTTTTGTTATTCGTATGTTGCGTATCTCGTGCCTTAGTTCGTGTCCCAGATGAGGTTTACTTGGCTTAGTACGCGGAAGTGGGGTGGCGCCAAGTAGAGGAAACTGAGGTGGCCTTACGGTCCCTCCTGGACAGGGCGGGGACTTAGTGGGGACAGGGCACGGGTGACCGCCAGAACCGGTGATTTATAGCCTCATTAGGATTGTTTTCCCCACTATTTTGACCTGCTTTTTCCGAAAAACCGGGTTATTCCATTGACATAATATAGGTAAAAACACTTCTGAGAACTATGCAGGTGGACGAGAAGTGAACTCGGAATGACATGGGCTTTAAACTCTCTGAATATTAGTCCGAATATATACTGTCAGGAGTTTCTCAATATCAACCCCTATTCCACTCCTTATACATGTGTATTCGTTTTCCAAACATGTACTAAAACATTATTTAAGGCTTAAAGAGGTATACGCATTGAAATGTGTTCAATATGTTCTATATGTAACAAGTCCACATAGATAACTTGAAACCAAACTTTGTGCTATTGCTTGCAAGATTGTTCTTGCTGCAAGATTATGTCGATTCTCTGGAACAATTTTGTATTCATAGGGAAGTTTTGGTTGATCGTGTGCCAACCGCGAAGTCAGGGGGAAACGTTTATAGGTGTAGGTTTATGTATATAATATATTAATTATGTCCCGTTTACATAAGGAGTATCGTTATGTAGCACACAGACCTAATTTAACATGTAGGTCGTTCCCCTATTTGCCTCTGAATATGGTGATATAAAAAAAACTTATGAGTTGACTACTTTACGCCCATAAGACTTGCTGATTAAAACCTTTTACAGCTCCTATGGCACAGGAAAAATGGCAAAAAAAAAGAAATAAATGACAGGGAAAACACAGGAATTTGCAAATCTTACCAGAACACAGGGAAAACAAAGGGAATTCCATTTGTCCAGGTTTTGAAATTCATGATTTTAAAAATATTAGGGATTTGACTTCTTGTTAATGGGCTGTCCAATTTTTTCCTGCACACAAAGGCTTTTAAATTTATACAACTTGCTGGATATGACACAGGGAAAAATTGTTGTGGGACAGGGAAATCTCAGGGAAATCACATGCAATTTCAAAATAAAATTTGAATGGTGTCCCAGCGCTAGCTGTTTCATTATTATCAATGATAAAACTTGAAGTAACCCTTAAAGGGTATTCTGAGATACGTTTTCTTATTGCCCCACTTGCGGCTTTACCCAGTTAATTTAATATAGAAAGCGGAAGTTATACTTATATGTTCCGTCACATATTCGCAGGACTCCATGCTGTTTTTTATTCACAAAAACCGCTCCGCAGTTTACAGCGTGACCTTCCAGCAGTTAAATGTTGTAGAGAAAAAAGACAGCAACGGTGATTAAGGTTGTCATATATTATCTTATTTGAACATGTTTACTGGGAAGGAAGGTTCTCTAAATACTAACTGAAAATAAGAACTGTCGGCAGGAATGAACATATGTAAAAATAATTTAGACATTTAAGCGTGACTTTAACATCTATGATTACAAGGTTTGGATACTTAAGCAAAGCCAGGCAAGTACGATTTCGACTAGTCAGACCGATGGGCTTGTGTGAATTACGTTTATGTCAGCTGTTTTTGACGAATAAAAATAGTTAAAACTCTATATGCGAAGACAAATATGCGAAGAAAATGTCCAAGGATATCCTTGCAAACCAGATAGTCAGGCCAAACTCGTTTCGATTTTCATTCTGAAATCAACATGGCTAAATGATACGGAGCTATTTCTGTGAACAGATGAGTTTGCTAAGGGGCTCGCCTTCCACTAAGTATGTACGCAGCAAGGAGGGTGGGTGGGGGGGTGGGGGTGGGGGTTGAGATCCTAGCGCACATCCAATGCGTGTTTTTGCTCAATGGGGATGGGAGAGTTGTTAGATGTGCGTACGTACTAAATGGAAGGTCCCTAACTCGCCCCCCCCCCCCCCACTCAGTCTGATATTTGGTAGATAAATCACAGGACTTTGTCCCTGTAAGTCCTACACTAATGATATTGGCCAACTATTAATTGCCAGATAGACGGAACCATCTGTTCCCTAGAATATTAGAAAGACTTATTTATCAGGAAATTTCTCGAGACATACTAACCTATTTCCTATTGGAGACAGAAACTTGGGGAAGATCTTACTCCCTAGACCAATGACTGTATTTTTTTTCACTTGGCCGATTATAAAAGGTCATATCGGTGCTTGCGTGATTCATGCTTGGTTACCCATTGGTGGCTATCGTATGGGCCAAAAGGAGCGTGACGCAAGACCTGTCTAGAGTATACGTTTAGACCGCCTGCCCCTCCTTAGCAGTGAATGGTTATATCAGTACCGAGGTTTCTCTATTTGCTTCGAGTCTGTTTAACCACAAAATAATAGCGTATTTAAAGATCGATTGTATCATACAAATGCTGTGTACGATTTACAGTAACCACAAATTGAAATAACTGTCGAACTAACACGAAAACCAACATGAAGAAATTATAAAATAGCATTTATACAGAGCCATGTTAATAATTTGTGATGAATGTTAGAAGATAGTATTAATGTATATTAAAGTATATAGTAATGTCATCTGTAGCCTATCGACACATGTATCATGCCATCATCAGTATACATTTTTGTGAGAAGTGGCGAGGTGTAGTGTTCAGAGCAACCGCGTGAATGATCTGACCAGTGATGTCAGTTCAGTTTTATACCCAACCATGGTAGCCTAAGACTTAGTAACATGTAACAGTTGGAATCATGTCATGGCGACATGTTATGTTTTCAACCACTTTTGACCTGTGATGTCATCAATACTGCGGTTGAATAGCCCCTAGAGGGGTTCTTCATATCGATGTTTCACCTATGAGGATTCTGAAGTTGCATAAAACAGAATGGGATTTCCAAATGCTGAAAGGTGTTCATTCAGCTTTGGATAATTCCCTGGCGGTTCTTGGATTTTATGCGATCCAAGTTAGATAATCTTTTCTTTTTAAAATCATAGAGATTTTAGGTTAGATAGGATTATTGTTGATTTTCCAAATTGTTTGAAAAATTTATATATTGATGACCCAAGTACCGGTAGTCACCAATTTTTCTTTAAGGCTTAGATCTTGAGTTTAAATGGCTTGTTTACTACATAAGGTTTATGTAGTTGGTATGTTTAAAAATAATCTGCCCACCCTGAAAAATAAATCATCATTTGTACATTTTGTTGCTCAAGGGCAAATAGGTATGCTTTAAGAGCATTATATGGGCCATGGCATAGAATTCCTTACTACAGTAGCTGTACACACTTTTAGTAAAATCAGAGCATGACCAACAGAGATGAATGTATACTTTCTGCGACCTACATTATCAATGACATGATGAAACTAATGGAGACAATTCAAAATGGAGGATAAAACTAATGGTATTGAAGGTATCAATTTACATATTATGTTAACTTTGACCTGTGATAATTCATTTTTCAGTAGAGCCCCTGTGAACTAAGATTTCGTGGAGAATAGGGCCTGTATGTTTGGTTAACAAGAAACAACTCTACAGGCCATATTGTCCATGAAATCAAATTTATGTTGCAGGCATCATACCGTTCCTTTATTTTAAAGGAATTTCCTTTAAATTCCTTTATTTTTGTGAAAATAGGCAAAATTCCTTTATTTTCCTTTATTTTTGTGAAAAATTCCTTTAAATTCCTTTTTTTTTTTTTCTAGAGTAAGAAAATATCACATTATCACATAAAATGCATAGAATTCCATATTATTAGTGATAAAATTGCAAAATTTTCTAGCCGTCGATCGGTCCAGGTCGACGTGTCGATTGGCATGAGTCAACGCATTGATCGGCGTGAGTCGACGTGGGTCAACGCAGTGCTGCACAAAAAAAATCAACAGCAAGGCAGTCCTGTTACAATATTATTTGCCTCATTTCATGTTTAAACTCTATAAAAGTTCTCTAAATATTCCTTTAAAATTCCTTTATTTTTCCTAGAAATCCCTACAAATTCCTTTAAATTCCTTTAAACTTCCTTTAAATTCCTTTATTTTTTTGGGAGGGCGGTATGATGCCTGATGTGTTCTTGTGCATTTGGCTAGTTTAGAGTAAAGCTTCAGCATAAGAAAATATGAAATATACAAATGACAGGCTTGCTGATTACCATCCTAATGTTAAAGAACCAGTGCTTCCAATCCCTACCCAAACCACAACTCTGAATAGGAACTGTCATTTAGATAAAGAGTGAGCCAAAATGAGTGGGACAGGATGTCCCCATTTAAAAGCTGGTATCTCAACTCATACATGCCACTATGAAATACAAGGCAGAACACCAGCAACCAGCAAAATACTTTAATTCTTAATTAAATTGTAAAAACCCAAAAATCTTCAAGAAATCATTTTTGGGTGTATTCGTCATCTCCACAAAGTTCTTTGCAACATTTTACCTGCTTACTATATGCAGTTATAATGAATATTAAACGAGTTACTTGAAAAGTTTGAAAAAAAAAGGCGTGTACTCCACTACTGCTACTACTACTACTGGTGGCCAGTGTGCTCAGCCTACTTGGGTGAGCTGTGGTGATCGACAGCCTCCCCATGTGCATACACCGACTCCACGGGCATGGAGGGTGTGTGCGGGGCGGAGGGGGGAGCGAAGCGAACTTATTACTTAAAAAAATCTTCTAAATATAAAGATTAATATCAAACCAATAATAGAGATTTCATGATAATCCTTATTTTTGTTCTTAGAATATTAAGAAGCGAACAGAAAGCCTATCATTTGTTTATTCCATATTTCCCCATATGTTTTAGTTTTTTATTAAACAGGAAAACAGTCAAGAAATGGCAGAAAGTCTTTTTTCAGATTGTTTCTAGTGGTTTCTTACTTTTAAGATATATGATTAACGGATGTATATCGTGTTAGATAGTTTGACAGTTTGTTAACTTGAATTAATCTGTTATCAGAGTTTTAGTCAGACTCAGAATTTTGCTTGTGGTCCATCAACTATACAGTGATTACACTATGAAATGTCGACAAACTTAGGTTATGTATACATAGTCACATATATATTTCTTTCCGCAATATTTCACGCCGATTGCCTGTGTACGAGAAAAATAATCTCAGTCCATATATAGCGCGTACCTGAGCCTATTTCATCAGAGTCTACCTGAAAAAGATGAAAAGACAGACAGAGACCTTGGTGGCAATAACAGACGTGGCGGTGTATGCAGGGAGACAGGGGGTAAGAAAGGCCGATGGTGCTGACTGTGCACGGGCGGAATGAGGCGTGAGGCGGAGAGGGGCCGGTGATGAGGGCTGTGTCTGTCATAGCCAAACCATCGACGGCACTGTTACCACAATACCTCTCGACATAGAGAGAGATGGCTTTGACAGAGCTATGTCTGTCAGTGTCAGGGCTCTCCTTTGTTTGCACATTCCCAACCAGCGCGGCTAATTACAGATAGCATTTATACGGAGCCATTTTCCCCTCACACCTTGTGAATATGAATGTAGACTCCTAAAATCGATGGTGGGGTGAAACGCGTTATTTCTTAAATCGGACGTGGAGCCCGAGTTAATGACATGAAGAAAGAGATAATGATATAACAGGGCAGTTCTTAGATTTGACATTCGACATTGATATGCTTTAAGATTGTCAGGAAACAGAAAGTATTGTGAAATATGCTACAAAGACCATGCCTTAATTTCAATATGCGACATTGGGAGCCCCACCAACACCCCTCAGAATGATGGCCAGCTGGATTCGATCCTCATGCTGGTGATACGGATAAAAGGGTGTTTACCTAGCTTTAATACTTCAAATGTACATCTTAGTGGGTTTATGATATCTATGCACTAAGATACATATATTTTGAGAGACAGTTAAAAATAAACATCTAAAGCCTGAATACATATGAATTCGGAACCATGAATGTCTATATTCTGACATGGTTTTAATTTCCACGGACTATGATTACAACGTACGTAGAGTATGTGTTGAGAGTTAATTATAAACAGTCGCTGGAGAAACAAAGTAGACCACCCGTAACTATGACTTTGATGACAGGCCAGGCTGACAGACGGCACTTCCTTGTTCTACTAGAGGAAAGATTCTCTGTTCTTAACTTCATCAAAAAAGGGGTCGTCAGAAAGGTACGCTCTCAAAAAAAGGGTACTCTGGAGGTTCATGACGGCTGTTAACTATGTCAGTACAGAGGGACGCCGTGAGAGGGTGTAAAGCCCCTCGTACATATACCATCTTCTCAAGTCAAGGCCCCTGTCGCCGCTACCGCTCTACCTCATGAGAGCGGCAGCGGCAGGGGGACTGGTTTGCGAGGATGACATATACCGACGCGACTGGGAGTCGGGGATAGGCCGTCTAAAACTCAGAATCTGGGACTAGCCATTAAGGTGGGAGACAGACACATCCCTGGCTTTAATGTATTTCTAATGAGATGACCATTACTATTGGGGGGAAATTGGTAGCAAGAGAGTCTAGGTACTCCAGACTTGAGACTGGAGTTGGGAAATATCAAACAAGTTTAAACCCTCCCGACCCGACTGCTAGTCTCAGACTCCAGTCGGGGGACCTCGCACACTTCCCGACGCGACGACATAATCAGGGTAATTAGGGATTGGCGACCGCCTGGTCGGTATGTGTATGAGGGGCTTAAAGTGTACGAGGGGAACGCTGGTGCTCGAGCGGCCGCATCCGGTTCCACAGGCTGAGGTCAGCTGACGACATTTGCATGTCCGGCCCGCGCACTGTCCTTAATAAGGGCGCGCCAGGTCCTGATGTATAAAGAGCGACACGTCGACCAAAGGTCCACGTCGGTTTTCTCATCATTTATGCATGTAGGTCTTTAGAAAAGAATACTTATTAACTTATTTCATCTACTTTGCCATCACATTTTTAAAGTATTTCGAAACAAAATTGGAAAATGGTTTCAACAAGGTCCCCACGGCACAGGGAAACCAGGGAAAATGGGGACAAAATTCCCTGACAGGAAAGCATATAGAATTTGCAAATTTTACCAAAACACATGGAAAATGCCAGGAATTTCATTTGGCCAGGTTCTGAAATTGGCCGGGGAAATAAATGATTTTCAAAATATTACGGATTTGACTTCTTGTTGATGGATTGTCCAAATTCTTTCTGCACAAGGCTTTCAAATTTGAACATCTTTCTGGATGTGACACAGGGAAAAATTGCTGCATTATAGGAAATTTTCAGGGAAAACACAGGGAATTAGAAAATGAAATTTGAGAGGGGACCCTGTTTTAAAAGTGACCCGCCTCCCGCTTTTGAGTTCGGCAGTGTAGTACCCTAATGGGTCTCGGTGAACCACTTACCCGGAAATATGGCCGGGGAAAAAGTTCATGATGTATGACACAGTTTTTAGATTGCGTGTATAACGCTGGTGCGATGTGCTTACCACGTCCAAGTCTGCCATGTGTTAGTGGGAGGGTTGAGGGAAATGTCCAACCATCTGCGGGTGGTGCATACAGAGCAACTGGGTCGGTGTTTATCTCAACCCCCGCTGTACTATATTTCACTCATATTTCTGGTGTTTGTGTCATCAAAATCGGTAGAAACTTTAAATACTTGTAAATAATTATTTTAATCAGAAATATATGCAAGTGACAATTTGATTTCTTTTTTGGGTCGGCAACGAACGTAGCGCCTCCTCGTCAAATAAATGAAACAGTTTATCGATGGAAAAAAAAGCATGACTTTTATACTTCTGATACAGCATTATTAAAGTCTTTGCACATTACCAGCAGGTGTAAGCCATTCTATACACCCTTCTTTCTGAATGATTATTCTGAATTCATTTGAAATACTGATGATAAGTTACATTTCTTGTCATATTGATGCAGTGCTGCTTTTCAAACTAATCTCAGGGCTAATCTGAACTCTGCTTCCCATGATAGATCATTACTCGGCCGGTTTGCAGTGAAATGAAAAATTCTGTTCTCAGATACATAACATACGTTCTACCATTCCTTCTGTCAAATAATGTGAGTGCCATTGCTTTGGAGCCTCATTCCTATATGTTCCATTTCAATCCCATATCCTATAACTCATCGCACTTCCATAGATTAAAGGGAGAGCAGCTAACGCCGGCTAAATCGCTGTAACATCTCATACATTTGAGTGTCATTGACCTTCTAATACATGTATACAAGGTGTGTATCTGTTTGCAGGATCCTGTTACCGTCCGCCCACTGGATAGGACCTGTACAAGGCCCCGCTAATACTGCACTCAACTAGGTAGGTTTTAAAACATAGCTCGGGAGAAATCCTGTATAATCTCGTTTTAGGCAGGCGTAAGCAGAATTAAAATGCTCTTGCATTATGAATTAGATTTCATTCTCTTGGTGATTAGCGTATTGCAGAATATGTGAATATTTCATTCGATGTACGAAATGTTAAGGTCAAGTCGAGATGTTTGTTGGATGAAAGAAGATAATTAAATTGCAAAGGACAAAATACTCGCAACAACAGTTGCAAATAAAATCCTACAGGCCTTGGCCATATAAAATCAAATGATCCTATATAAACCTGCCTTGTCAAGTCACTTTAGTTTTTTATCGTCTTGATTTAACCTCATTTATCATTTCTAGTATTTAATAGGTCGGCTATTTATTAGCTAAGTATGTTCACTCCATCCACATATCTTTGTGAAAAGGTCATTAGGAACTGGCGTTATCAAAATCAGTGAGCCATGACCAGATCGATTCGAAGCTTATCATTTCTTGTGTTTTTGGAGTATGGGAAGTATAGCGTAATTACTTATGGTCAACCAAATTATTGAGGAGGTTAATCGACTCACGTGGTTGCCGACCAGCATGACTGTTCATACTGTACACGCTGGTATCTTTCCTTTTTGCAAGTACCTGAATCTGCATCGATAAGTCTGTCCCCTGTGCTTTAAACAGGGGCAACAATTAAAGGCCTGGTGTGTGGAGCCCTGTCTTTAGGACTCTGCACATAAACAATAACTTGTCCTTCTTCGTAAAGAGTAGGGTAGTGATCCCAGTGGTGGGTTTCTCCTACATCACAGTTCGGAAAGAACCTCCTGTGGTCGACCGGACGTTAAACTACCCCAGTAAATCTCCTATATGATCTCTTAGATTAAATCATACAAGAACCTTGTTCTTGCTGTGATATGACCATAGAAATCGATACGGCGTTAAATTCAAATAACCAGCCAACCAACCAAAAGTCTGAACAAGCTATGACGCCAAAGTCCTTGACCATCTCGTGGATCACACCAACGCCCAGGTGGCGGAACAGTGAACACTAACAGGCAGTCCCTGTGTATGTCCATTCTTCCTGATTTGAATTCGCTCATACCAGGTAGTAGAATCTCAATGAATGGCTCTTATACGTCGCCCCTTTGTGCAGTGTAAGTTCGTTTTATTTGTTATGCCCGAGAGCCTTCACGACAAGGAAAACGTTGACCACGGGCGGGCTATAAAAGCTAGCTTTTTAAAACAGCAGCATTTATCCGGTAAGAATTATATGGCAAGTCCCATTAATATACCAATTTTTGTCTATATTCCTGCCTGAAAATGGGTTTTTACTAAAATGTGACTTCTTATGGATTGAATGTAGATGATTTTCCCCTGATTTCCCCTATCCTACATTTTCCTACAAACAATAAGAGGTCATCCCTTTGTCCTTTGTGTACCAGGAGATGCTACCCGCAGATAACATACTGCTTTGTTACTGTAGTCAGTAAAAGCCTCACAGTAGTCCCTTTGACTTGGTATAGTCATTAGCCATTGTCTCCTGGTATAATCAGAGCACGGAACGCTGTGATCAGGGCATCCTGTAGGGGAACAATGTTAGTGTCGCTCTATAAATAGATTAGTGCGTATAAGATTGGAAATATAGGGAAAGGACCGACGTCATCACAGGTATATAGTGACATTTTTACATCAATTTGAAGGTTTTTATCCCACAACCGATTTACCTCCGTCAGGAAGTACTTTTTGTTTAATTCAAATATTTTTTTTCACTCATAATAATGTTTCATCAACATTAAAAGAAGTATGGTGTCTCGATTTCCTATACCTCTCCTAATGAGTGAAAAAAGATACACGTATTCCTAGTTCCAGGAACTATAGTCCACTTTCAATATGCTACGATAGAGCAAGCAGTCAGAAGACTGTGTGATTATCATGTTGACAGGTACATCATGGTCCATGTAACTACCCGGTAGCCAAGTTTGCCCCAACTTTATACAAGGTGCGTGCATCAGCGGACACCGTTAATCGATTGTACTTTGCATGAGGGAATGTCCCTGGCGTGAACAAAGCGGTGAGCGGCGATCGGATCACCTGTCCCCCGCTGTGGGCAGTCGGTCCACCACCCCACCACACCTGTACGAGCTGCACACAGGTGTGGGGCGACAGGTGCACACCACCTCAGGCCGCCGGGGGACGGGGGAGGGGTCGGCTGATCACTGCACAAAATATCAGAAATTAAGTAGATAGTTACACAATGACTAACAGCTTTATGTAACCATATAGAATATATAACATGTTGATTGCACTATATTTAGATAATGTCATCCCATTTAGGTAAAATTACCCTCATTGTTCGATATGCGTTGGTAGTGTTGTGATGAGGAGTCTTGCTCATTGATGTACAAAGTGTATTGATGACAGTTAGGTAAATAGGAGGATCCCTCTCATTGGCCCTGGCCTTTGGAACTGCAAATTAGCTTTCACCTGTACTAAGGCACTATATTCTTCTTGGTTCTATTCTCTTTATTCTGTGTTGTAACCACGGCATTGTCAATGTAGTAGTGTCATGTATTGTACTGGGTTCATCTTTGATTAAAAACAAAATTAATGTCTGCAGTATAGGTGTACAACAGAATAATTATGAGGTTATACAAGGACAGCTTGTCTTTGACAGATGCTGTTAGCGGTGTTACAAATTAACACATTGAGGCCTACTGGTTTCTCTAATTTCCTGTCAGAAAAAGATAAATTACTCTAGATATTAACTTATACAATTACCACCCGTTGAAGATTGCATTAGTTAATAAAGGGAGAAGCCATGTCCTGCCGGACGTACACTTCAGAAGCACCTGCCCGTACCTGGCCTTAACGTAGGAGGGGCATTGAGCAGGGGGCATTGAGCAGGGGCAGCGAGCAGGGGGCAGCGAGCAGGGGCAGCAAGCAGGGGCTGCATGCAGGGGCTGCGAGCAGGGGCTGCGAGCAGGGGCATTAAGCAGGGGGCAGCGAGCAGGGGAACCGAGCAGGGGCTGCAAGCAGACGGCGGCGAGCAGGGGCATTGAGCAGCGAGCAGGGGCATTAAGCAGGTGGCAGCTAGCCGGGGAAGCAAGCAGGGGGCGGCGAGCAGGGGCATTGAGCAGCGAGCAGGAGCATTAAGCAGGTGGCATCTAGCCGCAGAAGCAAGCAGGGGGCAGTGAGCAGGGGGCAGCAAGCAGGGGCAGCGAGCAGGGGCAGTGAGCAGGGGGCAGCGAGCAGGGGAACCGAGCAGGGGCTGCAAGCAGGGGGCGGCGAGCAGGGGCATTGAGCAGCGAGCAGGAGCATTAAGCAGGTGGCAGCTAGCCGGGGAAGCAAGCAGGGGGCAGCGAGCAGGGGGCAGCGAGCAGGGGGCAGCAAGCAGGGACCACAGTGGGCTTCAGCTCATAACAGCTGCAGCTCTACTTCCACCTCCTATATATGACCCGCCCATTTAATGATCTTTTACCGTACGCTGATGTCTTATCGAGAAGCAGTAGCAGTGCTATGTTCAACCTCCATATATTAATGCGATGCAGAAACTTGGCAGTTCCAGTTAAAGATAGTCATGCCTGTCTTTTTCTCTCTCTCTCTCTTTTTTTTTTAATGTTGTGAGTTCAGTCGCGCAACGAATACCATATATTTTTGTAAATCTACGTACACCGTAGTCCTGCCGTAGTTTTTGTCTTGTTCCTTCAACAGGGTATCACATATTTGTAAATGAATACGTTGGTTTATCATGATTAATAACCAACCAATTGACCCTCAGCAATCGGGATTTCAAAGGGAGCTAAAAGCAATGGTTTTTTTTCAAAAAAATGACAAATTTTTGCAACTTCAAATAACTATGAAAATACATTCTGACAGTCTAACTTTAGCCATTGTTACAGTATAGAGCATGATAACTAGCTTTAAGTTTAAGTTTGTAAACAAACCGATTTTGATGGGTCATCAAAATTGACCAGGGATGAGTTTCATCTATTTTGATGAAGTTAAAATCTGTATTCACAGTCTATATTTACCACATGCCTAGGCTATGGCCATACATTATAATTCAATAGGCTTTTTAGCTCCCTTTAAGCATGCAGCCTTGGCCGTTTCCTGGCTTGCAACACGGACTAAATCTAAAAGTTTCGCGTTTGCTTCAACCGGGTTGTGTCGCATCTAGAACAATATTTGAGACCAAGGCATTCTTCCCTGAATAGCGTCTATATGGTGGGCCTTATTTTCTAACAAAGAAAAAGCGAAAGCATGCACAAAACTCTACATTAACAAGAAACAGCCCTCTGTATACATCACATTTGCAGTGTATTGAATTCCTTCAGACATCTTACAGGTACCCAGGTGGCGCTGACGAGGTCTTTTTCACCCACTACTCAATGTACCATGCTCTGTGACAACAGTGTTCATATATAAAACTACAATACCATTTTGTGCATATATGCTGCGATACGCCACAGCAATTCGTGAAAGCGAAAGTTGCAACAAGAGGCGTCACAAAATGAGACACTCTCGGCCACGAAGACATTAAATTCTCTAGATTTGCTAAATGAAGTTTAATGTAATGCACCAGTAGAAAAATGTCATTAACTCGTCTTTATTGGTAGAGTTCTACTTCCGCGTCTTAAATCTCAACAAATTAATGGGGGAAGGTATTTGGTAATATGTCTATTCCTTCTCGCAGCTCCAGATGTCTGAGTTAAAACTGTACGTTTTCCCGTTTGAGAATTATTGGTTTCCTCTGCATCTGGGCCATTGCTTGCCTACCGATGGGAAATCATATCAAATCCGTGTTTACTCTCGATTTTTCACTCACGCCACCTGCAACTGATTAATTATGGGGAAACATCGTTCGTTCACGGCTCTGTTGTGACAAATCACACTCTGCGGCTGGTGATTTATCGAGAATTAGGTCAAACATAACTGATAATTTATACTGCTCTGGAAATTTGCTCTTCTTGATCACATCGCCAGATCTACCGAGACACATGACGATGACGTCACCGTAGCCAGAAAAGGGCTAGCAGCCATATTGGTGATCAAATGACTGTTGATACTATAAAGGAAATGGGTGATATTTTTAAGATCAAATGATATGTTGGTATTCTTCAGGCATGAACAAGGTATTATATTACAAATTTAGGCAAACCTTCTTGATTTCGTTCCTCTATAGGACCACATGCCTATAGGTATCACCTGTCTGCACAAGGTCTTAAATAGTCTTACCAGCCTGAGATCCTTTTTTTATCATATCAATTAAGTTGTAGACAGGAACAAGTAACAAACTCCTCGCAAAGTTCTTTAATTAAAAGCGGCCGGCAATGTAAAAAGCTTGCTCGCTGAGCCGATACTTTAGGTATTGCTTCGAGACTATTCGATGAAGAAACTTCTGTTATAACGCGACAAATTGAAGATGGTATGTGGAACCCCGTTATATTTTCCTAGCCAGAAGTCAACAGCCATAGCATAAAATAGAATACAAAATGTATTGCGAGTGTACAAAAAAACGTCCAGTTGCACGGGTTGTGGATGGTAGTTGATTTCTGGTATGCTGATAAGGCAGGCCATGCGGGAGCAGTTCAAACACAGTGATAACTGAGGATAAAGTGCACTGTGCATTAAGACTTCAGCCCCGGACCCGCTGCTCGACAGTCGGGTCGAATTGGCCAGGGTTTTCCCCAGACCCTTAGAGCTACCCCCACTGACCAGCTGTAATTCTGATCGACCGGCTGTGAGTTGCAATAGGTGGCCAAAATATATTGAAATAAACAAACAAACAAAATTATTGATTAAATTAATGACCAGCTATCATATCATTAGTACAGAAAGAGCCGGCTATAACCACGGTATGAGGACAGTCTTATAGTGGAGCCGATCGAGATTTCGGTAAGAGTCGTAGAATTTTGCTACGACTGATCGACCAGGTCATACAAGGGGGTATGTGCAGTAGCTTTGTCTATATATTTTATTATACCCTGTATGTTCGAATGTTCAGTCGTAGCTTGTAGCATAGTACAGGATTTTTCTAAGACTTGACTGTCAGAGATACGGCACCAGGAGAACTAAGCTACAACAGTCAAGTTAAGTTGGGCAGTGCGGCGAGGGCTTTAGTAGCCTTTACTTCTAAATGCTTCATACTCTTTAGTACAGCGGAAGCACAAATAGCCTTCTTCCCACCAGGATCATGTGCCAGATTTGGCCTTCTGCACCAGATGTTGTCCCGTACCGTAGTATTAGTATTGTTACAGAATAAATAGAGGTCGTAAAGCTATCTTAACAGGTCCTCTCATGGTTACTAATGTAGATTTTTTTTTTATATAAGAGGGGGTCAATTTATACATTCACAACATAGTAGTACCACATCAGCGACCATCGGGAACGCAACCATGGATTGATATATTCAGTTATTTAGAAGAATATAGCCAAATAACTAATGGACATTCACCCCAGCGTTTGGACAGGTGTTCGCTGCTATTTTACAATATACTTGCATTGGGCTATGGTTTCTTAATTCTAATATATATATATATATATATATATATATATATATATATATATATATATATATATATATGGGTACATAATGTTAGAATCCTTTCACAGGACCTGTCTCAAACCTGGCAGGACTGGCTCATTTACCCTCCTGCAACGCTATTTATCGGAGAGCAATGGATCTATAGTCCACTAACTGAAAGTCTACCATAATTTTATCAGATTATTCCCTCAACCCCTTGTCCACCTTAACCAGGAGGAGAGGTATGTAACCACATGCAAGCTCCACTGCTGGGGAGGAGACCACGCAAACCGGGGACTGCTAGACCAGACGGAGTGGTCGGAGGCGGGCCACTGGCCTCGTCCCCTCTCTGCCCGGTCAGAATCAATCATCAGTTCAAACAAGGCGTCGCCTCACTGCTCTCAGGGATCACGTTCACATAAATCCACACAACACTGTCTTTCAGAGTGTTCGAAATGCCATTTCCCATATAAAAGGACAACGCAGAGTAATATCAGCATGTGTATTTGCTTTCCATTACTTGCACTGCTTGTGTTTTGTGAGTGTTTATCGCAAGTGTGTCTAGGGTACCGAGGTATCTTATTTCGATAGAGAAAACTGGACATTCAAAATTCCACTTACTTGGAAGAACACATATATATGAAAGGTTAGGTTTGTAAATTGAACGGTGTCGGTACTGGTGAACCATCCCTATATAAGTTAACATTTTGCTTCATCATAATTGCCATATATGACGGCAGTAGCGAAATGATACTAAATGTAGGTGTACAAGTGTCACAATAATGAAAGGCTCATCCAGAGGTAGGACTGTATCCCTTTACCTGTTTGCTAAATCACAGATTGATCTCACAGCAGAAACTTAATAATGATATCACAAAGGAAAACGTCATAGAGGGCCTGTGTCCGCAATTAGCAGTGCGCCCTGCATGCACTCGAAATGAATAGATTTCCAATTCAAGAAGGTTTCGGAACATGGCCGAGTTTTCGCTTTTTGGACGAGTTACCTAAATATACTTTTAGGAAAATTTCTTTTCTTATAAATTTGGGGGTCGATGAACTTTTCCAATCATCATAAAAACAACATCACTAATGAAAATATCATTAGGCAGAAGGCTATCCCATCAGCATAGCAGTTGTACATAGGCGTAGAATATCTCGATACATACTAATTAGGTCATACATATGTGTCATTGTCGTTAATGAACATCTATTACGCGGGTGGGCTACAACCTTCGATACAACTTTTGTCCGCGGGGCAGGTGCAAATATGGCAAGTTGATACACTGGACAATAATGGGTTAGTGAAGAATGATGGGCGTGGTGCTAAATATTGACTTAAAAAAGGCAAATCTGATGATATAGTTTTGGAAAGTAAACGCCCTGGGATGTTCGCAGAAAACACGGCCAACATTCCCAGAATAACCTGCTGTCCGGGAGTGGGGCCAGGTTCAGTCATCGCGTTGAGAGACGGTGGTGGGAGGGAGAAGGAGCAGTGGCAGGGAGAGGGGAGCAGCTCAGACGGCGCTCACGGCCACTCACCGACTCGTCCTGCAGGCGGCGAGCAGCTCAACGATCACTGCCCGCCCCCCGCCGCCCGCCGCTGTCTCCCGGTGAACCGGTGACATTTGGCCAGGCGGTGGCCGTCATCAGTGAGGCCTTGTCGTCCTCGTAATCCCTGCCCGGGCCCAGCAGCATGGAGCAGGAGGAGGCGGGCAGCAGGGGCCCCGCAGATACCGACATGCTGTGTTTACAGAGATACATGTACTCTGACGTAACCCAGCCCAGGGTGCCCGCCACTTTGAACCACTTGCCGTGTATAAATAGTTGACCGAAGGTAATTGCCGACAGTAGTTGTCTTTAGTAAATACATATAGTTTGAAGATAGAGAAATTGAATGTATGAAGCTAAGACCCAAACACATAGGCCGACCCGACACAACAGTTGAGTTGAATCGGGAGGAGTTCGTGTATGTGGCATGGCCTGAAATATGTGCATTATCAGCAGTTAAGATAATATGCTCTCGATGATTATCCAATTCGTGGACTTTTTGTCTACGAATGTCTGGTCGGTATATACGTCCTAGCCTTCATCCTGTAACTGTTAATCAGGCAGTCTGTGCTGCAGACAATTTTGCCGCCGGATGAACGATTGTCTGAACTTGAACGTATGCAGAAGAAACGTGCATGATTTAAGGGTATATTTACAATGTTGTTGGTAGACTATCAGACTGTTGGTATATTATCAGAAACATGTACACCAATTTAAGCGCAGCATAAACAGCACACTTATTTCGACTGAAAAAAAAAATCAAACGTCCTATGTTTTGTATATTGAAGGCGTGTCTCTTTCAATGTTCATCATTTCTTTGGTAAGATTCTCCTCAGCTGTTTCAAGCAAATACGGTGACATGGTTATTTTTAAGAAAAGATAGGTAACGGCAACTATTTCTTGCAATAAGGGAACGTAAGCATTTTTACAGGTTATATAACAGTGACAAGAGACCTACGCATTACACTGGACCCAACCCTGATGTCTTCAGAGATGGTACCGTTTGTCAATTAAGTGCCGTAACAATCACTTGGTGAAAGTACGTACCATGGTTATAAAAGAGGAGCTGATTAGAACAGTTATTGTTTTAATAAGATGTATTATTTTAGGATCATATCATTAACTATTTGTCAGAAAGTTCCAAAGTGTCATAAGCTCCAAGGAAATTTCGTATTTCAGTATATATTCTATCTTGGGAAGTTGCTTTCGGCTATGTGAAACCGTGTTGGATGGACGTTATGAATTGACCTGGTGACCACTACTCCTTAACCCCGTTACTGTCCTGAGACTTGGACAACCACCAGGACAGAGGTTGAACACTTGTAGCGATCGGGGCTCGGTCAGGTTATGTGCGTTCGGATAACCAATTTTCTTGTTTAAACACAACAAGGGAACGCCCACTTGGTGTTTTGAATCTGTGTGATTGTGCGTGGAGAAGCGGTAGGGCATTTCCAACTGGTTTACCAAAGAATAGTCGAGTGAACACGTATGCACCATATGCAATGGTCTAGGAAGTAATTTATCATATGTAACGAAGTAACAATATAAATGGATAGAAAACATTGGAAGATGGCGTTGTATGTGTATCGTATTTTAAAGTACAAAAACATTTTGGAAATGTCCTAGATGCTGTCTAGAACAGCGGCTGAAATTGTCTCAGAAATTCTTTAAGGGGTATAGATTTTAGTATCGGTAAGTGCCTGTGATATCTTAAAAGTGAAAATATACTGCATGGTATATCTCTCATCGATATTGTGTTTCTTATCTTAGTGATAACGACATGATCTGATCAATACGGCACTCCTTTTGATGAAGCTATAGCAAAGATATGCTCGTTAACAGATACATGCAGGGTGCATACAACTTACAAGTGGCGACATTGGAGTGGAATTGCTCAAATGATATGACAGATCGTGTCAACATTGGAGTGCATATTTTTAAATGACATGACAGAGTGTGTCAAAGATTATCCATTAAAGCACGTAACAGGAGAGGCAATATAGCGCTTTGGCATTTAGATCAATTTCTGTTTGATTCCGTAAGGGATGCCGGTACCTTTCGATAATCGATAATCGATTATTCAATATATAGAACAGAGCCTGCGGTAACATTTTATTCAACTGTGAATTTTGGCAGTCAGAACCATTGTAAGTGTAAATTGAAACAGCATTGCATATACTGAACTTCACGGGGGGGGGGGGGGGATATTTTTGTACATACTGCGTATTAATATAATGCATATCAATTGTTTGAATTAGCGAATTTGTGCAAACCGTAATGCCTATAAAAAGATAAATTACACAGCCTCCGATGGCCGATGATCAGGTTCTTAGTATCGGGGGGTTTGGATGTTGACACAAAATTTAATATTTACATAGCATTTAGTGAATTTCATCACGTTGATAAACATTCCCATTGTCCCACGGGGACCATAACTCAGGACCGAGTTACAGCAATGAAAGTTAAACACTTAGTCATCCCCTGATCAGGTAACTGTACTCCATCACGGCCGAGGCTCGGGTCGGACACACGGTGCAAGGACGTAGCCAGCCCTATAATCAAAGGGGGTTCTAAGTATAATTGAGGGGGTTCCAACTATATTTTCCACAAACATTCTTATAATGGGGAAATTAACGGGGGTTGCAGACACCAATCCAGGAACCGCCCGTCACGAGCTCGGGTAGTTTTAGACATTTTATCAGACTTTTAAAGTGAGTCATGAGTATTCCGCTTTATCCAATCGCAATTGACTTCACTTTGCTGTCAGTCAGGGCCTGTTGGTTTCTTCCTCAGAGAACTATGCCAAATGATTTCACAAAATATCTGAGTTGTATGTAGGAGATGAATCATTATTTTACGAGTGTGCTATAGTATAAGGAAATGAACTATTTTCGGAGACGTTCTCAATGAATTGGTAAACTCATAAATAGATGGCGGTTTCGGAAATAGCTGTGGTATTTTTGTGTTATAGATAAGGTCACTCGAGTGTTCTAATTATACCGCGCCGTGTCCTTCTCTAGTGATTAGATCTAATTGGATCTGATATTTTGCCTTTGGCGACACATTCTCAAACGTGTGCAAAAAAGGTCTAATGCGCTGTGTGTCCACTGGATGAAATCATCTACTCCCCAAATAACTATGATTAAGGCAGGCGCTGGCCGTTGTCACTACCACAGTACCAAATCATATTCCCTCCCGCAACACATGGCTTGCATTGTTCAAGAAAAAAGGTAGTTCTCCGCAAAAACAGCGTAATTCTCAACCATTTTCCCACTGGTGTCATTTGATAAAAACTCGTTCGGCTGATAAGAAGGCATTTCTTTGTAATGCCTGTACTTTCCCTGTGGATCTCAAAATAAACAAGACATGGTATAATCGCTGCTGATTAGATGTTTTGGTCTTATTTTGTACCTTGGTATTTTCATGGCATTTAATCCCTTTCATATACTTATACGAGTGCTCTACAGAAATGGCATATAATAACTCTGTGAAACAAGTAGCAGTAGCCCTATCTCGTGAGTGGTCGTAAAATAGAAATATCCCAATGGCTTGATTAATTTGGAGAGGTGGTGGACGTTTTTGAATTAAATCACTTTCCACTTTATGACCGAGTGCCAGCGGCCTGCCGGCTCCTTCATTATAAGGGGTCGTTGAGTGTCGTCCGACTTGGGAGATGTCGGGGGCACTCCCCTCCCGGCACCCCGCCCCGACGTCCTGTGTCTCTGGGTCCGACCTTTCAATGCCCAATACAATGTCATTTTTAATACACGGCATGGACGATATGACAATGTCGCAGAGAAACCGCACATATTAAAGATGAAATTCTTCGTTTCACCATAGAATACGCGTACAGTTCTATATGGCTTCACATACGTGAACTGTTCCAAATTGCCAATTTTTAACAATAATCAATCCTATATGCGAATTTGTCTGAGAAATCATCCTATCACATCGATATCGCAGCCCAAGTCGTTTAGTGTAATACCGCCGTCAATGCCCTATAACACTACACGAAATGAGCTGTGATATTACTATGTCGCAAAAACAATCGCACATATTTGAGAAAGAAATTCGGTGTTACACCTGTGTAAAATACTGTCAATTAAAAACAATTATTTCACTTCTGCGAGCAAATTTTCTGTAATATCATCAGATCTTGCCGATGTCGCAGCTCAAAGTCGTGTAGTGTATCAGAGCCTTCCCACTCGGCCCCGGCCCTTATCGCCGTAGATTGATGGTCCCTCCCACCGATCCCAGTGTGTCAAGTACCTACGGTAACGATTCTAACACACACACATATTTATAGGCTTCGTTATGGAGACAATTAACCTATCACGTGAAGCCGGTTATTGGATTGCCCCGTCACAGACTTGTTAACAGGGGCGAGGTTAGATTACCCAAAACACCTGCCGTCAGGTGTTGTATATGACATGGCACCCGATAATAAGATTTGTATTAACTCCACACTGCTCAGGCTGGTTTCACGCCCATGTGGTCCGTTCATATTCTGGTTGCAATGCATAGACGACCACTGAAACCTGAGTATATATATCCCATACGTGAGATTACTTCAATCTGCTCTTTTCGTTATAACTGGAAAAGTCCATGTTTAGCATGGGAAAAACATTGGAGACCAATTAAGTTCGCCCTATACTCAAATTTAAATTGGTCCATTGTTAGATTTTCCAGGTAATTCTATAACCACTACTAAAATTGGACAATACCTGTTGCGTTAGAGGAAATACGTAATTTTTAGCCTCAAACAGATACACTAGGAAAAACAGAGGTTGAACCGTGGATTATCTAGGAGCGATGTAGAACTTTCAGTAGGTGCTTGGATGCAAGAAAATCAATGTCAACCAAGTTTGAGGTCACATTTGAATATGTGGGACAACATTCTGATTTAAGCGGCCAATACCAGAAAGCTTTTGCATTTTGATATGAGAGAAACAAAAATTCGCGAAACTGTACACCGCACATTACACATCTGCATCCACCATAACATTCTCTATGTAAAGCCACCTTTTCCCAGATATTTCCCCTTGCCAAGCAAAGTCCCTAATGGCTCCTTGCCTGCGGCCTCGTAACAGTGTCAGGGTCATATTCAGCAAAATATCTAATTCCCCGGGGCGTGTATGTATAGCCACCTGATAAGAGGTGTATGCGCGTGCCGTCCTCTACCGTCCCACAGGGCGGCCCTAAACTGCTGACGAGGCAGTACATGTATAAGGTGTTGTCGCCGTAGCGGTGTGCAGGAGGAGCGGCGGGCAGGTGCCCGTGTCCACGTCCGTGGTCAGCAGGTATACGTGATCACCGATTGGCTGCAGTAATTAGCAGACTCCCCCCTCCCCTCCCCCGCGCCCTGTTGTAGCGTTTAGTGCTGCGGCGACACACGTAGACTCGTGGACGTAAATACTGGTGACCGACGTCCCGGGCCAACGAGTCGCCATCTCGCCTGAGGTAAACGCCACTTTTCTTACACTACTCACACCCGCCCCTCACTCGTATTTTTCAGGTTTAATGAGGCTACTGTCACGTAGGTTTTCAGATGTTATTCTCTTATTACAGATGTTTTCACTTAAATACCCTCAAGAATTACTCTAAAAGATATACTGTTTGGATAACATTTTTGTTAAATAGTCAAGGTCGGGTAGATGTTATTCATGCTACTTCCACCTTTTTGTCGTTGGCTTTGACTTAGTCCCTGAGATTTACCAAGGGTTGAGCTATCAGCCTCCCATCCTGACTTGTCATTAGCTGAACAAGGAACGATTTGTTGACCTGTGCCAAGTGACAAGCCGATAAGGCTCCACATGGCAGAAAATCACAAAGACGTACTACATTCTTTGACAAAACGCAAGCTACTAAGTCACTTAAGCTTTATTTGGTACTTGTTACTCAATATGATAATTGATAGATCACGTGCAACGGTACTTAGTTTTCAGTATATTAGTTTGAGAATGCAAAATAAAGAAGATAAGTGCTGCTCCGAGAATAGCAGTTTAGTGTGATCGAGAATATTACGCAATGGTACTTAGTTTTCCGTATATTAGTCTGAGAGTACGAAATATAGAAGGTACGTGTTGCTCTGAGAGCAGCAATTTGATATGATGGAGAACACTGGGAATGACTTCAGTGATGTACTAACGAGTTACACCAGGAATTATCTTAATGATACAATGCTTAATGGTGCGCTGATGTTACCCAACTATTCATGCTGGTTTAACAAAAGCATCTACGTCCTGAAGGTGTATTGTAAGACTTTTGTATAAACCTTATATAAGTGCCATTTGTTGTTGTATCATCATGTGTAGAGAATACCATGTCATACCGTTTAGCCTTACCTAAAGTCGTTGATACATCGTCGGCCGTGTTACAATGACGAGGCTGTAATGACCGTATAGCCAATAGACAGAGCCCACTCCCACACTGTGAAGTACGTCTAGCGGGCCACGCGGAGGTCGGTGACCAGTAAATACAAAGGGAATTGTGAACAGAATGAGACTCGGACATTGTATGCTGTGCAGAAGAAAATCAATATCATTTTACTTGTACAGTAGTATCAAACTGCCAATGTGTGACAGAAACACCATCATCACCACCGACTCCCCCACCTCCCTCTCGGTCCCAATAGTACATTGCAAATGTATACGGCGTGAATGATAAAAGCATAAACGAAAATTTATATGGTTGAGTCGAGGTCAAGCAATTTTACGGACTGGATAATTTGCCTTTTCTAAAATGTGGGACGTAGACCTTGAGCAAATATGTATGTCTGGTATTCTGTCCTTTTCTCCTCGGGACGTTTTCTCAGCAGATGTTTTCGTCGGACCAATCCTGTCCTCTTCTCTTGCCCCGTCAGGAGGGTATCAATGGTTTTACCTGTGTTATATCTGATCACCACAATAACGGCGACTAATTAAGAGTATTGGTCAGTAAGGTACAAACTGTGTATGTCAGGTATCAAATAATACATATAATATTATTGTAATATTTTCACAAATCATACTCGATATAACATTTTTAAGGGGATAAACAATCCGGAACAAATGTGTTTGAGAAACTTGACTTCCCGCGACTGAAGTAATAAACTAGCGACAATCGAAAAGCGATTGAAGAAGCCAATATGCCACTTGATAATTATGATTGAATAGGCCCTACTGATATGCCGCCCATGGAGGAAGATTAATCCCACAACCCACTGGCCAGTAAGGGTAAAAAGGCTAAGTTGTCAATGCAGTGCTAGGCGACGGCTGAGGCGACTGAGAAAAGTGCTCTATTACACAGGGAACCGGTGGCACCAGTTGCATAAGGCTATAAGGGCAATACCACAATCACACTTACTGTATTAACCTATTGCGTATTCCCTTAGTAGGAAGGCTTAGATTTTCCCCCGACTCCAACACGAACGGGACTTAGCAAGGTACGAAGGCGTTATGAAGATTAGTGAGATGTAAACATTAGTGGAAGGGGCCTTCCATTTAGTACGTATGCACATTTTCAAAGATCTCAGACCCCGCCCCCCACCCCAACCCTTGGGCAAAAATACGCATTAGATTTGTACACAAATGTACACACATTTTCAAAAATGTCAGACCCCCCCCCCTTGATGCATACGTACTAAATGGAAGGTCCAGAACCTAATGTCGTCAAGTGCGGCTCGACACCTCAAAATCGAAACCTCTCTAATACTTACTTTTTCAGTCTAGTCTAGAAGAGGTCATGTGACAGAGCGTAAATCCGGGCATTGGTTAGTTGGATTACCAAAGCGTTTTACATTTACCAGACTTCCAAAGAGTTTCGGTGTTATCAAAGGTATTGCACTTGCTTAGGTTGGACGTCTTTCAAAGGTATGGCTTAATACTGGCAAGACTGCCATTTCCTTTGTTGGCCCATACAGTGTTGGCCATAAGTAAATTAAGCATAGACTTGTTTGTTGAGTCATCAAATGTGTCATCTCAATAAGGCCTTATAATGAAATAATCCTCCTGGCCTTTGACCTTCGTGCTGCCTGAATCCACGAGACAGTGCTGCTTATAATCTCGGTCCGGCAAGCAGATTTGGAGGCTATACAGGGGTTAAAAAAGAACAAATGAGATTGATCAAGACAGAGGGTCCCCTTCATTATCCTAAAGTCCTCTCAATGTTCTGGGTCAGAGGCCCAACTGAAGAAAGGCCGTTATGGTACACAATTATATTGCCATAAGGTTTAAAACATTTAAAGTGTATCACAAGAAAAAATATATACGCTAAATGGCAAGGAAGGTTTATCTTATAGTGCTTGGGCTAATCAAGGTCAGGAAGATTGCAGGAAGTTATGATTGAGACTGGCGCTAAAGGGAAGGGAGTGCGGTACTTATACTGTACTTAGAAAACACATTCTGCTCCCTGTGCCCTTCAAAAAAGAAAAAAAGCTACTAGACGCTTCAATAGATTCCCGGTCCGTACGTTCGTCTATCAGGAAGCCCGAGGCCCCATGTCGCCGTTACCATGGCAACTCCTGGCACACCTATATACACCTGCCGTACAGGTCGGTAAGCGAAGACGACAATGAAGAGGTAGGAGAGGGCCGCAGGACTACTAGTACTACAGCCACTAATCACCCTACTCACTTACCTCGGCCGACAGCCCGCAGATAGATGTCCCCTAATGCCCTGGGTTACCCCATGGAGTCATAGGCGGAGCTAGTGGTACAAGCTTACAGACTCCGAAAGGTCCACATTTCACCTGCCTACCTGCGATTGAGCTTCAGTGAGATCTGCCTGGGATAGTGGCTTGGGGGAGGGGTACGTGCGTGTGCAAGAGGTAACGTTGTGTCAAGCATCGTCAATATTTCCATCTAAAAGAGCTTTGATTAAAAGTATGACAGCTACTAAACGTATACGCTGAACGTTTGTATAGACATAGTCTATTCGTAGCTTCAACCATTCCCGTCTTTAGGCAGTTTGACCACACATGGGTTAATCTGTTAATAAAAAGGTGATGTGCCACATCAAAAAGTCGTTGACAATAATATTGATTATTCAGGAGCCATGCATGGGTTTTATAAACTTAACTCATGACGTAAGAATGTTGTATCAAATTATATACCAGTACATGGCATTGGATTGCATAATTCACTTCAGGGATTCAGGAAATATTGGTCATTCCATCTGCTTATTTCACAGTATGAGAGTTTCGCTATACCTGAGCCAAGTGTAGAGGGGAATACCCATGTTTTCAGGTGTGCCTTTCACTATCCACTGGCATATCTGTTAGTGTCGTATACTTTAGGGGAAGTGAATAGATGTTGCAATTTCTTTTGACGTCCTAACTTTCCTGGTTGTGGATACTCTTGAATGTTCAACCTTATTCGGATATTTTCTAGTTTTGCTTTGAATAACCTTGCCTGCATTGGTCGGTTTGGCAACAGTTGAAACCATCAAACGTTGAATAAGTGTCTTGAACATTTTAGAAGCATGTATTCCAAGCAATTCAGAGCACCTTATATACCACCTTCAATCTCAAGCTCTACAGAAAATCATTGGCCAAAATCCAACTCAGTGCAACCGGCAACAAAATACTTCAAGCTTACCCCAAGATGACCTTTATAATCGATTTTCTCTGCATACCTTATCATTATCATCATTGTTCTAAATTGTATGTATTATGTTTTGTATTATTTGTCTATGTACATTACCCATATTATTGTAATACTCCGAAAACCAGGAGAGACCCTGATATTTATTAATACAATTCATTTAATATATTTCTCACAATGTGGGTGCTAATATGCTAATAACCCCTCTGTCTGTTTCTCCTCCAGCTGTGAAGGAGGCGTCGCCATGTCGACCAACAAGGTGCCGGGCTTTATCCGGGTCAAGCTGCTCCAGTGTGAGCGGGGCGACCACCAGGCGGCCACCGACGACACCCCGTTTGACCCCTACGTGGCCGTCAACGTCAAGGAGGCCCAGAACACACCAAGTAAGCACTCAGTCACTGCTCTAGCATTTGACAATTCATTTCCAGAGGTGCCAGTTTGAATAATACAGCGATGCCGTTTTCCTGATTTCCCAATTTTCGATCAGATCAGTATCAATATGGAATTTATTTTTCTCTTTTCTAAATCCCTATTTTCCCTAATTCTGAACCTTTTGAAAAAGAAATCAACTTTAAGCTTTTCTTGTGACTCTATAGCTTTACGCTTTTAGTTTAAAAAATGACAATCCGGAAATCTCCTCCCTACTTTTCTGGATTTTTCACCATTCCCGAGTGGCATCCTTTAACGTTGCAGCTAAATATATCTGCTTTTACAGGCTTATTTGAGGTTTTCTCACAAACTCCCATTTTCCAACTTGGTGTCTTTCCCGTTTCATTTTCAACTACATGTTTCAACTGCATGTTGTAAGGCTTATTTTTATTCGAGCACATTTTTGGCTGAAATTTTGAAAACATTTTTATTTGGTCCGACTGGATCTAAGATTGATCCTGAACGGCCCGGTGGGGTTTTTCCGACTATAATTTTTTTTGTATTTCTTTCCACATTGAATAAAAGGCTAAATCTGTTCTGCTATAGAGTAAGAACGAGCTTTAGGGAATTTAGCATTAATAAGGCCACTTGAAAGGCGTGTTTTGTATCGGGGATTGCTAAGAGTAAAGCACAACTAGTATCCTGTTTCCTTTAAGATGAGACAATTTTCGTTTTATATCCATTTGAGTCGGGAAATCTTTTGCACGTTTTTATGTGTAGGAGTCATTAGCTTACTCTATATCATTGACGTCAAGTTTGTGGGTGTTTTATTTGTAATACCATACCATGATTTTACTTAACCTAAGCCGTGTGTAAGAATAAGGTACCTTGGAACATACCTAATAGCGGAGAGAATATAAAAATATTTATTCCTAATTTTAGCCTGTTTTTTTTCTCTTCTGTTCTACCAGCGCAATTTAAAATGAATATATATATATATATCTATAAACTGGAATTCTCCCAACCACGGATAGCTGATTTATAGTATTTTAAGCACCTGCAGGCTAATTTTGACTAATTTTGTTGACAAAACCCCTGAAAAACTATAGAAAATTGATGAATAATTGGGATATTTCCACTATTAATGAATGAATTTTTAAACAACTTGGAAAATAGGTAGTATATATCGATACAAATTAAAAAAAATAATGATCTCTAAATTTTCCGCATGTCAAACTAGAAAATGTGACACGAATAATGAAAATTCCTATGCTAAAGTCTTCTGATTTGTCGACACATTACCCATGCAGCATGCACCCTGATCATGGCTAGCCTGCAGGTACAAGTCAAGAAACTGGCTATCAGTGGTAGGGTGAATTGAAGTGACTTGATGTGAGTGGTTATGGGACATAAAGTGACTTCATTGCCGCAAAAAGGGAATCGTGCAGCGCAGATTTTTTTCCCTAAACTTCTTATATCGTTGCATTCTCTGCAAATATGAGCCTGATGTTAATTGGCCTGGTTACCTGAGGCGAACATCTAGTCACCAGAGGCAAATATTACAAATTTACGGCGTTCGACCTCAATTTCTTACCGGTTGTCAGGAAGAAGCCCTTGAAATGGCTTCAATTTTGTCCCACATATCATATACATACCTTGCACTTTTAAGGGGTAGAGGTAACTTGATTCTCTTATTCCGAGCTCCCCCTAAACGTCCTATCTATCTGAAGATAATCCTATCAGTATCAGGTTGAACTGATCAAGACTACCTAAGACCAGGAGAGCCGGGATATCAAAAAAAAGATGTCAACCTTTTTCCCCCAGGTCACAATTTGATATGACTTAATCAAAACTCAATTATTCTGGCTTTTTACCTGTTGCGAGTAAGTTCATTGGACAAAGGGCTCAATTGAAAAAAAAGTACATGCACCATTGTAGGCATTAATGTTTGATAGTCTAGTCAAATGATGGAAAAAACACATTTCAAACATATAAGGAGGCTTTTTTATCAATAATGACAGGACATGTATAACAACTGGAGTGGATAAATCTAAAAACCGTAGCCAACTGAATGCAGAAGTATATATGCAGTTAATTCTAGTATGATATAATAGAAAGAATTAAAAAAAAAACATACTTAAATTAATATGTAGCATCAGCAGAGAGAAACTAGCCACGTACTCTTGAATTATATGTATTGAGTTCATACACATAGTAAAAATTTAAGTTTCCCCCCTCATTTCTCCTCTGTCGCTTCTACGGATTATCCTTAATCTTACTACTACCCCGGATAGTTCTGGGACATGGGCACCCTTTTCGTAATACCTCCAAAGTGCCGTTCACAGGGCAGAAGATAAATTGATTCCTTTAGCCTCTTCGGAACCTGTGCAGATTCCACGCGGATCGCCGTGTAAGGAAATATTCCAGGTCCGACAGGCCTGATGGCGCTAAGTGGATTTGATTTGCCCCCATCAGCGCGTTGGATCAGCCCGGGCCGGCGGGCTGGCCCTTCGCCGCCTACAGACCCACGGCTTATTGGACCTGGCCGCCCGAGGAGCCGCCAATAAACGGGTTTACTGACCCCTCGCCAACGGTCAGGAATCGCAACTCTCCCAGCGCAGTGCGGGTGTGTACAGACTGGAGTGATGGCGGCATTATCTGTATGAAGAGTAGCACCAAAGTTTGCAATCGGAAAACACTGTCGGTTGGCTGGTTCTTCTGCATTCAGTTGGCTACGTTTTCTGTATTGGCAACACTTCTGTTGTTGAAGCTGTCTTTTCATTAATGATTAAGCCCCAACTTGAACACCAGCATAATTATGTTGCCTCAGTCCTTTCCATCTAATTTGAAATAAAGATATCGAACTGTATACATGATTGGAATCTTCTACATTAAATCAGTACATTTGTGTTTTTTGTTCATTTGTTTTGGAGCCAAATTAACAAGTTTTTAAAGAAAATGCTGTGACCTTTGATTTTGTCGAACTAGCTAATGTGTTACCGCTACTTTCTCAATATAATTATAAATGCCGTTACAGGTACTGGTCAGTATAAAAATTCTTAGATTGCACTTTCTTTCTTTTTTCCCCCCTTGCTTTTATCTTTCGCTTTGCTTTTCCTCCCCATCCAACCTCGATCGCTCCATCTCCGTCCTGAATAGGCTTTTCGACGGACAGATGTGTCGTTTCCCAATAATGTTTTTTTTACGCTGGGCTTTGAATCTTAAAAGTGGGCAGAACTTCAACAAGCCCCTGCCGTCTTTGGCCCCTGTACGCCTGCTCAAGTTTAGAGCCCACGTAATTAGGACGACGCTGCTGCCGTATCAAAGCAATCCCCAGGTCGGTTCTAAGGTTACATGTCGAGTCGGCGATGGAGGTTGGGGGGGGGGGGGGCAGCTTAGAGAGGCTTGTCGTCCCCGTGGACGGGGCAGGTGGCGGCTGGGGCGAGGGGCTAAGGAGATAACATGCTGGGGCCACGTCGGCTCACGCCATCAGAGAACGTCCCCTGACGCGAGAATTCCACCTTGCAGATGGTATTTAGCCGATTCAGCAAGACTGACTCGCAGAAATTTAATACTGGGATGTTTTTCCCGGGGAGCGAGTCGCCTGAAGCGCTGGTCTGTCATGCGAATTAACTGGTGGTAGGATCTTGTTATTCTGTTTTGCAGCCTGACGTTAAATAAGGCCGACTGGGCGTCGCCGCCGTCCCGACAGGCGAGCTATGCAAAGGGATCCGGAAGCTTCAATGTTTTCTTTAATAACGAGACTTTCACTTTAAACAGTGAGAAGAAAAACCTCACAGCGAAATTGAAATTTGTGTCGCCTTCACTTTTTTCTCGCAAATCATTGGGCTAATAAAGCAGACAGAGGAATTGCAATCTCCTGACAAACAAAGACGCCAAAAATTACCAGTAAAGATTGATTGGCTTGTATAGACATTGATGATAATTATGTCCTTTTGATCGGTTATTGACCTTCAAAATGTAACGAAACCAGTGTTATGACATTTCGATGTTTTGCCAGAATCAATACTAAGCGAGTATTGTGTTCTTGTGTCAATGTTCATAACTAGAATATTGCTAGGGTATGGTTTCATATATTTCCTGTCTTAGCATTCAACCATGGTAATGCACTGTTCTGTTGAAGTAGCTTGGATATTTCCCCATAAGCAAACCGCCTTTTCCGTGAACTACTCACATTACGAGGTGCAGTTGGCCACTCACTCCGTCTCCTTTCTAAAAGGTGCATACTCCAAGAAAAGGGGTGCATACTCCAAGAAAAGGCGCATAACACTATTGTTATCATTATGAACATTGACAGTATCCAACCTAAGCCACGCGACTCTATCATCAACAATGTGCCATGTGTCGATACACAGGAGACTTTGAATGGCTCCTCATACTGCGTCCCCTCGGTCGGTGTGTACTTTTAATCGGGACGGGACCAAAAAGTGCCGAGTGTGAGTGGGCCCACTCGGCTGTCGGCGGGCAGGAGGCCCTTCATCAGACCGGTTAACCTTCACTCACCGCCCTGAGAGCTTAATGAAGTGGACAGACCCTTTTACCCGAGCGAGCTGAAGACTTAAGATGGTGCCTTCACTGTGCTCAATCAGGGGGAAATATGAAATAATCGGTCTCTCCTTTAACGGGATAAGATTAAAGATACCTGACGTTATGTGTAGGCCAGCAAGGAAACCATAGTCTGATATCCTTAAGAGGCACTTTCAGGGGCGGATACAGGATTTCGATAAGGGGGGTCCACATATAGGGTAAATACTAAAACGATTTGCATTCGCACACACGCGCTTGACATTTTTTTTTTGCTTTTTGGCAAGTTTGAGTCCCCACCAAAAGGGGGGAGGGGCCATCAGGACCCCCCTAACCCCCCCCCCCTGGATCCGCCCTGACAATGATAATATAATTGATAATACAGTTTAAATAAGTCATGATCGTGTTTGAACGTTTACTGTAAGAAAACGGGGTGGGGAGACACGGGCCTAAATCGTTATCCCGGTCTTGTACTGCGGTACATCGCTTATAAGGGTATTCATCACTGAACCAACAGAAATCTGGGATTATCTGGATAGGCAGCACATATCTAAAGAACACATACTCTTTCGCCTTCAGGAAATTCACAGATCACCGGCTTGTCGGTGATTCTCTGTGCGGTCCCTCTCTAATTAGTGGCTCTCCGTGACAAGTCGACACCTGTTTAGTGGTGTCGGGCTACTGAGTTGGGGCCATATTACAATGTAGAGGACCTCAGAGCTCGTTCTGAACAATTCACTCTGACAGGTTGAAACAAAATGTACATGCTCGTTATTGCATACAGAAATTGAAATTCCAACCGAATGAATTACCGGTGCAACAACTGGATCTACCGATACGCAGGGATCTTAGTTTTGACATTTGAAGAAACTGGTACCGTTTTTTTTTTGTTTTTTTTTTCAAGCTTGGAAAGATAAAATATGGATACATTAATGAAAGAAGAAAAAAGGTACCAGTTCATAACAGTTGTTTGATATGTCGCAGCTTCCATGTAAGAATAAGAAATATGGTCGAAAAATCAATCAGGCAGATCAATAACTCTTTACTGCTTTGACCCCTTACAAAATCTAAAATGATCCTGATGATGACCATCACCGGTCGGAACAGGTTGATTGCATAATTACTTTCCAATACTAAACAACATAGTCCAACAATATTCTGGAGTGGGTTTGGTGTCAAATACGTTACGTTCAATTCAACATTTAGAATAGCTTATGTAACAAAGCATCCTCAAATATCACATATCCAATGTTAAATGTCTCCATTTCGTTGCTCAGGAGGGGTGCAGTACGTGCAGAAGAAGAAGACCATCTACCCGGAGTGGAACACGTGTTTCGACGCCCACCTGTACGACGGGCGCCAGATCCAGATGGTGGTGATGCAGCGGCCGAGTAAGCTGGTGGCCGACTGCAGCATCTCGGCCCAGGCCCTCACCGAGAAGTGCAAGGACAACAGCGTGGCCGGCGTCTGGGTGAGTCTGGCTTACCGCTGATACAGGCCGCAGGGTCCCCGCCGCACAGGGGAAGCAGTGAAAATAGGCAAAATAGATTCATTGTCAGGGAAAACAAAGGGCACTTGGAAATTTGAACAAAATACAGGACATTATGTTTGTCCATATTCTGGATTTTCTGATTATTAAGAGTCAACACATTGCCCTTTTTCTAGGAAAATCTTTTACTTTTTCTGGAAACCTCACATCTTTCTACCATTTTTAACTTGTACACTTTAATGAGAACAACTCATCGAAAGCATGAGCGGGAAAAACACAGGGAAATCAATTGTGAAATTTGAGCGCGGAATCTGTACAGGCACTGACGCCTTTTTGTGCCAGCTTCAGTGAGAAAGCAGTTGTGCTATTCAAACCTACTGATCTCCTGAAGTGTTCTGTCAAATTGTTTTTATGATATTTAGACGTACCAGGGTTCTCTACTTTAATCAGGTCATGCAGTCGCTGACAATGTAACATAATATCCCCAAATATCGTATATCTTATGTGCATGTCCACACTAAGGGGCATAAGTAGGTTCTGCTGACTTTGAGGAATTATAACTCCTGAACTAATAAGAATTTAGGGTTAATTTTTAAAAATTTATTTGCAGAATGACCCTGAGAGATAGTAGACATAGCATCATGGCATTGTGCTTATAATTTTCAGTAACATAAAAGAAATTAGTGAAAAATAATGAGGTTTTTAGGGCCATTTTTGTGACATGTTAAACATGCTTGGAAGGCATGGCATAAAAACAGATTCAATGTAAATATAAGGTAAAATAGACCATCCTAATGAATAAAATGAAAGATAAAGTAATTAAAAACAAATTTATACTAAGGAGAAATAATATTTTTTGATGATTTAAAGCAATTTTTAATTATGTCACGGACGTGACATGAGTCGGTCAAAATATCTGTCTATTTCAGAATTTTTTGATGCAATAACATAAGTTTTTACATACATAATCTTTTTTGCTACAAAAAGTCCCAAATATTTTCTTTATGGAGGCCCATCGTTATATTCATTGTAATTAGATAGAAGTTCTAAAACATATGTCAAAAAATAAAAGTTCAATTCCGTCAACTTTTTCAATAATATGTCCGTGACATTTTATATGTCATTTTTATTGTTTTCCATCAGATAACATGATGACTGTATCTTAAGGACATTACTATATGATTGAAATGATCAATTTAGTCATTTCTCTTTTGATAGTAATTTTTGAAACATGGAAAAAATAAGGGCAAACTTTGTCTGTCAACAAACTTGACTGTTGTCACATCCGTGACGCAACATCACGTCCGTGACAAAATAATGGTTTTTTAGTAAAAGTACCTTTTATTATTCATAGAATTATGTCTTTATAACACAAATTTGTATAAGAAAGATTAGATATACAATAAAATGTTAGAAATGATGTAAAATAGTGGTTTCTTTTACTACTTTTTCATTTGTTTAGCTTGTGTCACGGACGCGATGGTTGACAATGATTCGCGTCACGGACGTGACTGTCTGAAAATCCATTCTTACTCTGGAAAAAACATTATGTATCAGATGAATTTTGTTCTTTTTACATTCTGAGCTTAAATTCTCTCTTAGGTGAGATGTTTGAAGTGGCCTTTCATTCAGAAATATTAAAATAATTGAATTTATTTACAAGATGTCAAAAATAGCAGTCTGTCAAACATCACGTCCGTGACATATGTCAAACATCACGTCCGTGACATATAACCTGAAAACATCACGTCCGTGACAATGTCAACAATCTGTCCGTGACAAAAAATGACTGTTTAAGGTCAAAATACTTCAAAAAACATAATTTAGGGGATCCTACATGTTTATATAAGTTAGTTTGTCAGATTGTAAGCAGCATTGCAATAAAATTATTAGATAATCAAACTTAAGAGAAAATAGAAAATGTCAGTTTTAAGTTTGCCAATTTGTAATGTCAAAAGTATCCATAAATTCAAAAAATGAATAAATTTACATTTTTGAAGGGCAGAATACAATATTCCATGATGGGAATTTTTCAATTTGGGTGATTTACAAGGAATTTATTGAAGAACTAATATCAAAAACTGAATTTCAAATTGTCAACATCACGTCCGTGACACCAAAAAAGATCGATTTAAATGGTTAATAAATCATTGAAATTATTTTTTCGTTATCTTTTCATGATAAGAAAATGAAAATAGGGACACTTTAAAACATTTCCATGATTGTTTTTGACAAATCACAAAATATCTAAATTTGAGTAGTCATGTCACGTTTTTATGCCCTTTAGTGTGGACATGCTCTTATATTAAATATCTCCATTCCGAACCTTAGGAGATTTCCCTGCCCCATGCTAAGTTTTTAAATGCGTGATATATTGACTGAAAGTAATACATTATAGAAGTTCTATTAGAGCGTCCGAACTTCAATACTTCGCAACCCTTGAATTGCAAAAGAAAGAACCACACTTTCTCCCATATAACACACTTCATATGAAATATACACCCGTCAAGTCAATGAAGTAAAACTTCATAAAAACGCAATGAAGGAGAAGCCTATGCTCTCTCTTTCACATTTGATGCTCGCTCTGTGGTCTGAGAGATTGCCTTTTTGTTGGATCATTTGTCTGATATCTTATTCACCATTGGTCAGCATTGCGATTTCAATTTAGATTATAACAACTTTTTCTATTGAAGTAATTCTCTCTGGACAGACTGGTAAATTAAATCGAGCTTTTTTGCCCCCAATAAACATAACCACTTGTATTTATGTAACCTGATTATGATCTCAATTTCAGTTGGATCTTGTGCCAGCCGGTAGACTATTGGTACAAGTGCGGCACTTTAATGAAAACGAAGGTACGTACGGAATCTTTAATTGTATAAGGGTTATCTAATCCACAGAGGACACACCTATAACATATAGTCCGCCCCATAGCGGCACTAGGATGCTAGGTTATTTGGTTGATTGGATCATTCGTGTAATTAAGCTGGTAAATGAGGTTAATATATCACTTGAAGTATTTCTTATGTCTGGAGCCTGCCTTTTAGAACGCATATGGTACATATTAAATTTTGTTTTCATGTCTTATCAAGAAATAAGAATCTAATTGTTTATCGTGCTCCTCACAAGAGGGCGCCAGCTGTCAGACGTTTTAGCAAGCAGAAATGAAAACTATAGTTCTAGATAAAACTATGAAGTGTAGCCCCAATCTTTTATTTGTACTTGAGAGCTCAATAACGAGTTAGAGTACACATTAGCGACGTATAATGTAGTAGTGGGTCACAATACGGTAGTCCCCATAGCCTCCTAGACTACTCATTAATGTACGCATTCTACTTATACGGCAGATCATTTCTAGCTGGGAAATGGTTTCTATTAAAAAAAAATAGAAACAATATGAAGGACATGCAGCCTCGTCCCACCTCTAAATTTCACTATTTAAGGCTTTCAAACCGCGACCTGTCCCACTCAAGGTTCGGCACTATACCAGTGATCCTGCGACCACTATTTTTCCTACAAAATATACTCAAAAGATGTATTTTCAACCAGTAGGTGTTGGTTGATAAATAGAAAATAATCATGGGACTTAAAATGGCCATGGAAAAACCATGGAATTCGAATAAGGTTCGTATCATTCTGCAGAAATCCATGTAGTATTTTCCAACAAAAAAAGTTACAAGGCTTGGTTGATTTTTTGTGTTTTCTTTTCATTAACATAAATATATCTGGCCTCTATTAAGAAGCACGTTTCCTTTAACATTTTTCAAGACATACTTCGCAGCAAAAGTTGTGCAAAGAGAGCACTTAAATCACATTTACTTAGAATATCGCCATGGAGGATTCAAGTAAAAGTCAGGGTAAACTAATTTGGAGCGCGTAGGAACCCTGATATTGCTTGACTGGCGAAGGACTTGACCCAAGGCGGATTTAGTTTCGAATCTATCGGGTCACATTCCGGCTATTATAAGGCTATACATACAGTTATCTGCAAGTTTTGCAGAACTAACAGTTCAAATATAATTTCTACCGGTCGCATTTAAACTTGGGAATTTAAATTGTGTATGTCTTTATTCTTATTTGGAGTAACATTTCTTATGTCGGCCCAGGGAGGTGTTATATTAGCTAAGAAGTGCAGATGTCGACTGATATATTAATGTGATTTACGGTCGTTTCTGAACTCTTGAGTACCGTCGTTGTATCAAATATGAATTTTAAACCTCTCACCTACCCGCACATGTGAATCCGGTGTCCATGTTCAGTTGATTTCTCGTATATGCAACTGTAATACCACGGTACATTATACTATTTAACTTTCGGTTTTATACATTGGGACAGGAAGGAGTTGATAAGTCCCCTATTCTTTATCCATGTAAACATGCGATGATGCCTCCAGGGATATCCCATTGCAAAATAGTGATACAGTGCTGATAAAGTTTAATGTGATTTCAGTACTGGAGCACAGTAGATCTAAAACACAAGGTGGCGTCACAGGTCATGTCATGTTCCATTTCCCTGATTTTCTCATTGAGTACAACTTCATATTTAAATAGGATCACATCAATGAGTGGCCACTGCACAGATACTTAAGTTCTACATGAAGTTTATAACTGTTTATGGCACTGTTTGCTTGACACCCCACGCCTGCTATAAGTTCGGATGCTGTTCGTTTCCTCGTTGATATAACGGACATTGTCAGTATTGGGCCTAAAAAGTGAAATTGTGTGTTCAGGTAACCCGACCTACCCTAAGTTTTTGACCTACACTAACTTTTATTCATGAAAATGTTTCTACAAAATAATAAAATTCAATAAAAAAATACTTACACTCTTTAAAAAAAAAAAAAAAAAAAAAATACTTACAGGGCAGGGAATGGGGTTCATTTGATCAAGAGATGTATTTTAGATGCTGGAGATTTTTGTGGAGGATGCCTGGATTAACTCAATCTTCAAGATTGACTGACTCTATTTGTGTTTGTTAAAAAAAGTATTTTATTTTTCACTTTAGAAAAATAAAGATAGTTAAGAATTTATTTTTTTTAAATGACCTATCTACCCTATCTTTTTTCAACACATGTTGCCTGAACACAATTTTTTTTACATATTTTTTTGGGTCTCAGAATAAATATTACGAAGCTAGTTCGCTTTCTGTGTTGCTTCATGCCAAGACGTGATTTAATGAAGTTAAATCATCATACTGCTTGTGCTGCCTACTGCTGCTATCAGGCATGTAAGATTTCCCCGGGAGCTTAGAATTATACGTTTTTGAAATATTTTGATCATTTTTGAGATTCTGAGGAGAAAATGTTTTTTTCTCTAGGGGTTCAGGGGTCTGTCTACAATTTTTTCCGATGTAAAGAATAAATCTAAAAGGTTTTATCCCCCCCCCCCCCTGAAAACTGAGGGTCATGTCTGTTTCCAAGCAATTTTTATTATTTTCCCGCGGAAATCACATTCTCTGACTTACATGCCTGTGCTCTAGACGTGTTTTTCTCTCCCCTTGTTTCCCACCCCCTCCTGTTCCCCCTCCAGTGGTGGCGCATCCGTCCGTCTTCGGGCGGGGGCCCGCGGGACCCACCCCTCCGCCCACCTCGGCCAGCACCCAGCGCAGGGCCCTGACGTTCCTCCGGTCGGCCCGAGACACCAACAGGCGGGGTCCGACTATACCTACAGCATAGCTTGTATAGCCTAGAGTAGAGATGAAATTCGGGAAATTACTTTACCAAAACCCGCACTTTCGTGATTATGTGAATATGCATGTGATTCATAAGGGGGAAGTATTAAGGAAATTCAAAAAGGGATAGTAATAAGGAATGACGATTTGGTGGTTCTGTTGATGATGATTTATTTAGTGGATACCAATGATTTTCTACCGCGTTCACTTAGTCTTTGATGAGAATAAGGATACGGTCGGATGAACAGATGGGTGATTTTCTCAGAAGAGAACGGTCTTGTTGCCTGTAATTATACATCGAGATCTTCCTTCCTTCCGACTCCCCATCCCCTTTTCCCATGTGTACAAATTCTATCGTGGTTTTAATCGTGATTTCCCACAGAAGTGGATATGATTGGTTGTCTAGTAGGATAGTGACTGCTCCAATGTGTATAGTTACTGTTTAGTATAAGGTTTTGTTATTTTCACAGGCAACTTTTAGGAATTAAAGCACCAAATGACTACCCGGGATCTATAGGCTTTCTTTTCCTGAGATACAGCTTTCTTTAAATTTAGATATAGATTCTTTAAAAGTTTAATGTCATTCAGCAAAAATTGCGTGCAATTTCCTTCCCTAGGCATACGTAGAAACACAATACACGTACACAACATAATATAGGTCTGTCGTTAGTAATCAGCCCTATATATCCTTACATGGTGCTCCAGTTAGCCGAGATCTAGATGATAACCCAAGCGGTAAAAGGAGGACAACCGACCGGGAAGCTAACATAGAAAAAATCCCACATCCCGCCTCCGTACACTAACCCGGCCTCAGGAGCTTTAAACTTCAGCCAAGTTGACTCAGTCCTCAACGAAGGAACCACTGGAGGAAGTCGAACCACTGTGGTTAACCTGACACTATCTATGGAAATTCCATGTATATAATATAAAGAAATTTCGAACACAAAATCAGATATTAGATCATTCAAATGTTGTGATTATTTCTAGAAGAGAAGTGGTCCGTGTATGGTTGTGACGTCACACACCCACCCCTTGTCCCGCGTGGTACCAGAGGGGTGCGTTTCAGAGCGTGTCCTGGGAGCAGAGTCAGGGTGGATTCCTTACTCACCTGTGACCATAGACCCCCCGAGTCAAACCCGTACTGTGTCTCCCCAAACCGGGCAGTGAGGCCGACCTGATTCCGTTACCACAGCCCGGGGACAGCGGGTTACCTGAGACAACCCTTATTGGGCGGATTAACACTCAGTTAGCGGGCCCCACCTGAGAGGTGGTACTCTGTTACTGAGAGCTGACTGTTAATTAACGAAGACCGGCCGGGCCGCCCACCCCCGTCTTATCAGTGTTAATACGATGGTTACACGCGCCGGGACGAGGCGATAGTGGCCGGCCTGTTGACTGGAGGCTCGTGTGTTGACCCATACTCCCCGAGATCGTTCATCGACGTCCACCTGTTATCTACGAGGAGTTTACTCTGGGGATTTTTCCCAAATCCCTCAACTAAATTTACCTGTAGTATGGCGTAAGTGAGTGGGTCCCTGAACGTGATGTTATCATTGACACGATTTTTTTTTCTCAATAGGAATATGCTTACTCAAAAGGTTAGCGTCTAGTCGGGAAAACCAAAAAGGATAAGGTTAAGGAAGTACTCTGTTCAGGGTCCATCCTAAAACAAACAGGAAACAGAAAGATAGCCTACATAATTATGTAGCTCTTAAGTGTTTGCACTCATAACCACTTGGTATAGCCTCTGCAGAGCCGTCCTTCGGATATCCTGGTGTTCTGGGGGTTTCCTCGGGTTCTAACTGATACTCTGACTCAGTCGGCTACACTGAGGCTCAGTTCGTGATACAAAGTGGCCCACACTCCGACCGGTCAGTCGTGATAGGGGAACAGCACGGTGCCAACTGACCGCCGCCCGACTTGGGCCAGAATACACAGACACACAACGACCATGGGCCTTGGACGCGCCCAGTGATAACAGAGTTACAGTATTGTCCATAGTCATCATCTCTTCACCGAACAACACGTTTCAAAGGACGTGGCTTGCATGGATTTTAAGAGAAATTACAAACAGATTCAAATATCAGGATATTCGTGAGCAGCACCTGTTTTTATATTTTGACGGATTGAACCCATACGAGGGTCAGTACAGCCAGTGATTTGGATTAATTCTAACGGATTGAAACAAACACTTCACACTTGGTGTGGTTGTACTGGATAACACAGACCACCTAATCCCTTTCTAGCATATATTCTTCTAAATCAAGGAAATAAGGTCCACCCCATGGAGCGTGTATCTATTTATCCCAGCCTCTAGGTTTGATAATAAGGCAGGCTCACCCCCTGACCATTTGTGTGTCCGGCCGCACACCTGTACCCTGAGGTGGGGGCTGACCACCACCTGTACTGACCACCCCGATTCACCTGACGTGAAGCCTGTCATCGTCCGTATATTGTCCACCAACAGCTGTCTCTGACGGCCACTGACGACAGGCAGGCCAAAGGCGTGGTCTCCGTGGGGCACTTAATGATAAGTGTCCTGTCCAGCCGCTAATTACTTGTATTTGTTTGTGAACGTATAACAGGAGTAACAGTTTAGACGGTGTTTTTGTTTACGCTGGTGGGCGTTATGTGTCGGTGAATACATCCTAAAGACTTGAATAATTTCATTTTGTTGTGATTTATCAAAAGGCTGCGGAAGGATACCTTCTGATGTAAAGGTTACTCAGAACTCTTCCTTTCCGATTATTACTTCCAACTTGAAATGTTAATGTAGATAAAGGATTAATGTTAATTCAGGATTACACGTTGAGGACGTGGAAAACCAGAAAAGGAAGCTCATTGACATTTTACCAAGGAGTAGAGGGACCATACCCACAAGGGCATTGATCTAAGATACAGCAGCCAATAACTTGAGAACAACGTCAGGTACCACAGAAGAACGTATTTCTCAGATGAGGACTGCTACACTTAGTACTTAAATGTGTGTACTTGAGGAGCTAATCATTCAATTAGACTAATAGCAAAAATCTAATTGCCAAACTTGTTTAGCGACAGCAGGTTAAACTACCACTATGTCTATCCTCAACCTAAAAGGATTAGAACAAGAACTTAATGAAGTGGGTAAGTAAATTTACGGTAAACAACGTCGGCACATTTCTGTATTCTCATTTTTTCATGAACCTGCGCAGTGAACCCTTCAATAGACACCTTGTTCCCAACTGTTTAATCCTGGGCCCATAGAACGCCATTTCCCAATCGTTTGGTTCAGATCTATCCGTTAGAGGGCGCCACACTTTTGAAAAAGGCATATAGCTTTGCTAGAATGATTGGGTTTACGGTACCCGCCATTAACCCACTTCCCCGCTGTCCCAAATCAGTTACATGGAAAGGCCTATATTGCCCTACATAACATACCATTTAATAGATGTCCCAGTCGCACCAAACAAGATGTGGCGGTAGCGTTATTTTGGAGGCATACAGGATCATATTCATAATACTCAGACATGCACAAGAGTTTAGAAATTGATCTCATGTTTATGGATATGCTTAGAAGGAAGTAAAATAGTAACTAGCTTTCCATGTCAAATCAATTAAATAGCAGGTCGATGTCAGTACTATTCTTAAACGAAAGATCCGAAGATCCTTGATCAACATTGTGAGCAGCTGGTGAAATAACTACCCAAAAACCTATATTGATAACTTTACAGGATCCAGAGCCCTGGATTCGTTTGCTCTATGCACTAATTATTACTTCTCTGATAACTCTGATCTAATCCCTACAAAAAATATTTGTAGAAGATCAGTACCAAACATGACATTATTGTACTTGATCGACGTCTGTTATGAACTTACTTAGCCCGTTTTCTTATTCTAGATTGTTAGTTTTCAAATACAATGATCCAACGAATTGTCTTAAATTTTCGCTGCGTTAAACCCAAGGTTTAGCGTTATGTACAATGCACTTTGATGGGACCCGGTAATATGCCTTGGGTTAGCGGCCACCGAACCTGGCCATGCAGTGATGAAGAAAAGTAGACCATTGTTTTCTGTAGGATTCTGGAACATTGACACCTTATCTGGAACCTAGAAAATGAAACAAGCGGAAAGTTATTAGGTCCTGCTTGTGTCATGAACAATACTTCCCTAATCCAGTTTACATCACCAGCAACCCAATAAGAACATGGATATATGAGTTGTGTCAAAATATATCCTTTACTTACCCAAACATTGGTGTAAACGCAGACTTAATTATTGTACATGAAGGTTGACATTTCTCTTAGAATGTCCTAGTTGATACATATAAGGGAAGAAGTTAGAGATGAATATATTGCTGTTGATTTAGATACTATCGAAATAAATCAGTGTGTCCCATTCTCCGATAGCTGTTGTAAGGCGCACCATCCATAATTTATTTTGAGGGTGGTTATAAACTCGATTACTATGATACCTGATGCGAGCTGCAATTAGCCATTCATCATATTCGTGGCGGTCATTAAATTCGCGTTGTTTATGACAGGGAATAATTTGATTACGTAACCTGTTACCGTTAAACCTGTAATAAACATGTATATAAGCCACACCTTGATATATGCTGCACTCCGACACTTGAGTTGAAGTTTGATGACTTTCTATGACACAAAGTATAAAAGAGAACCCTGATATAAGAAGAACCCCCATAACCTTTAGATATGACATTAGGGTAAGATATGGTAAAGATAAATCGTTACATGAATTACCCCAAAAAAATTGCTAGAGTATGATAAGCTTGTATTAACTTAAATATTCTAAATATAGATTAAAACACATAATATATTTTCAAATGTAAGACAGTACCTACAGTGACGTTTATCTTCATATGCAGTTTGAAAAGTGTTAGAGAAATCCTCTTCGAAACCCCTTTTTCAAAAAAGGAATGGGGGGAAAGGAAGCCCTCAAATAAATCGAGCCTATTATTCTTTGGCCTGTGGAGCTCCGATTTTCCTGGCTACCCATGAAACAAGCCACGACTTATATTGAAGGCATTACAGTAGTTGGATTGGAATTATCCATGATATCTTACCTAAGTTAATGGATTTGCCTTTATTCTTCAGAATGATACGAAACTTATTGAAACGTGGAAGTATTACATTTCAAGTACATATATGTTTTACTCATAGTATATGAACCTCTATTGCAGAAGTAGTTCCAGAAAAAAATAATGACGTCAAGGAAACTCATGGCGGTATTCAAAGACGTCGCGGTGCCGTTAAGCATCAGAAGGTCCACGAAGTCAGGGGCCATGAATTCATTGCCAAGTTCTTCAGACAACCTACATTCTGCTCACATTGTAGCGAATTTTTATGGTAAGAAACAAGGCAGCTCTTCTACGCTTTTCAATTATTCTAGAAAATGTTAGTTTGTTATCATTACACCTATCACTCAAAGAGAGATCCGATATAGGGTATTTTTGTGTTGTATTGGGACTACTTGAGAAAAAATAGCAATGTTTGATACAACTTGCATATGATGCTGATGCTACACAAAGTGGGAACTCACCCACGTAGTACATGTAGGGACTGTCTTCTGTAACCTGCCAATCGTAATCAAATTTCTTTGTTCATACTTTCAGGGGTCTCAACAAACAGGGCTACCAGTGTAAACGTAAGTAATGCTCTAGATCTATGTTGGACTACTTTTTCTTTTAGATTTTTATTAAATGTTATAACAGTAGCTCGACGTTCTATAAAGAAATAATTCTCCGCCCTCAGGTTTATTTGTAAAATTTATACGTCTGAGATGATATTTAAAGACATAATATTTGATGTTGTTGTTAAGAAGAAAACGTTTTAATCCATCCGAATTGATCGACAAATTGGATATGCATATCTTTGCTAATCGTTTAGGGTTTGGTATAAAAGTTGACATAAACGTTGACACAGTAGTAATGAAATTTATCCAATTTGAAATATAATGTTCTTCTGTTGCAACAGAATGCCACTGTTCAGTTCATAAGAAATGTCACGACAAAATCATCGGAAACTGTCCGCGTACGGCCAAGGGAAGCCGGGAGACTCAAGTACGTATCTTACCTGCCTTATCTTTCCCTCATCCTATAACTTGTAATACTAAGCTGACATGATTGGCTACCCTTTTCACTCGTCCTAGCTACGAGTCAATAACATGTTTAAGAAAAAAGAAGCGGGGGGAAGAAACATATTAAGGAAAATGTTGTGACCTGTAAACTCCAGTTATTTCTCACATTTAATCTTCGTGAGCGGTTAAAGGTTCTCTAGAAATCTTACCCAGAATTTCCCTGACAGGGTCGTGTCCACCTTTCCGATTTGGGTCCGAGCGTGAGGGGGTGTAATTTTTTTCCCAATCGTAATCCATTCACTCATTACCTCTCAAAAAATATTTCAGACGCCGAACGTTTTTGCTCTTTTAGATTGCTGGAGATATGTTAACACATTTTGGCATTATATTTCAGATCTTGACGGCGAGATTCAACGTGGATATTCCCCATCGGTTTAGGGTGCACAACTACATGTCGCCCACCTTCTGCGACCACTGCGGGTCTCTCCTCTACGGGCTCTTCAGACAAGGCGTCAAATGTTCAGGTTAGTACCCCTACATTTCCTTATATCGTATTATATGTATACTCATGCAAGAAGAACGTTTCCCTAGTGATAACTTTCTCTGGCTACAGCCGATCAACAATTCGTATAGGAATGGTGAAATGTGGTAGTCTTTTTCTTGTTACTGCTACTATTTTCCCTTTTCACTCTAACTGAAGATGAAATCTTTCAAATTTCAGATTGTTAGAGCATTTGACCAATAAAAATGGGCTATGAACTGTATCGCTAGAGATCAAGAGAACTGCCAGAGGAGAACTTATGACATGATATTATTGCTAATTTGACTGGACTAATTTATTCATCCCTCTTCGTTCTCAGTATGTGCCACCAACTGTCACCACAAATGTCGGGACAAGATGCCCAACCTGTGCGGGGTGAACCACAAGTTGTTAGCCGAGGTGCTGGAGCAGGTGCCCGTCAGACCGAGCAGCCAGCGCTCCACCACCTCCACCACCGCCAACGCCCAGGTAAACAACTCACTCCTATACACCCAACTTGACGTTCAGAAAAGTTGAAAATTACATTTTTGAGATTCTTTTGGTTTCCTTTGGGACTTCATGTCATACTAAGATGAATTTCATATCATTAGTAAGCATAATTCAGATTTATCTACAAACCATAAGATTATTTCCTAAAACAGAATGTTTATTGCAATGACCGTGGATCATACTGAAACCTAAGTTGTTCTGTTGTTCAGACCAGTGGTAAATGATTATATAATAACAGATGTGAGACCCTTCTCATTCGTTGTAAAGGGGTTCGTCTGCAGGGGACTATGTTTTATCTTAAATGCTCTTTGTCGTAGATACAAAAAACAATATACTTTCTTTATTCCTTTCAAACAGACAAGAGACGATGATTCAGATCAAGAAGAAAGGAAGAAACCAATGAAGCCAGATCCAAGTCAAATTAACCTTTATCACTTCACCCAAAACGACTTTTCCTTCCTGAAAGTACTAGGAAAAGGTAGTTTTGGAAAGGTAAGTTTCCTTATGTACCCCTAGAAATGATCATATTCTTTTGGGTTTTGCCTCGACTATGATTGTTTTAACAAAATTGAGATACCATGCTGAACACATTTATGTGTCTCCGTACGTGGATAATTATGTAAACGTGTAAGGTTATTTCTGACTCATAACTAAAACAGATACACAAGGAAAGAATCGTACATGTAAGAGTGACGCTGAAAGTCAAACTCTGGTGACCCTAAATTTTTTTGGGATGTATTTCTTCAGTTTTGTTTCTGATTTCAGACTTTTTTCACATCATCAGCCCAAAAAAATAATTTTCTAAATTGATTTCTTGCGTCACGTTTATAGCACTTTAAGATAATTTCAGAATTTCTGTCTTAGGTTTTATATTAATCCTGACTCATCTCTGCTAAAGACACTGTAACCCAGATTGGCGTTCTTTCTCCAGGTTATGTTGGCCGAGCTGAAGGGCAAGGACCAGTTCTACGCCATCAAGGCGCTGAAGAAAGACGTGGTGCTGGAGGACGACGACGTGGAGTGTACCATGATCGAGAGGCGCGTCCTGGAGCTGGGCTGTGAACACCCCTACCTCACTCACCTCCACTCCACCTTCCAGTCTAAGGTGGGACAACAATGCCATCCATTTTAAAAAAAGATTGAAGAAAAGAATGGAGAAAAGAAAGAAAAAAAACATGTTTTGGGGGATACCGGAGATATCGTCTTCTGTAAAGGGTGTAATTGTCCTCAGCTTTTTTTCCCTTTCTTTTTATCCAAAAGATAATAACTATTTTGGCGCGATAGGTTTCTATCTTCAACATAGCTACATCAGGTGTCTGTCTAGATAATGTCTCCAGACAGACATAAGGCATACCAATAAGACATTTATTTCAGACTTTGGAAATGTTTTAACAATGATTTATTACAGGGGGAAAATTCACTTTCAAAATTATTGCTTAACATCCCATGTTCACTAGACTGAATTGCTGCATCAATCTTTGCCCGATGCTTCTTACATCGGGCCAATTTTCTTTGGATTCAGACAAAACATGTACATTTTGATGCTACATAGTAAAATGGGCAATCAGTCAAAATTGTGACCGACGAGGTGCAAATCGGTTTTAATGATCTAAAAACATAGCAAAGGTATTTTTGTATGGTACGACGATATGATATAATTTCTCTAGTCAAGCTAGTAAATGCCATGCCTTTTTAAATTTTGTCTGATTTGTTCTTTTGACCCCTGTCTGACCCCTGCCTCCTCTTGCCTCCCACAGAGTCACCTGTTCTTCGTGATGGAGTACCTGAACGGCGGAGACCTCATGTTCCACATCCAGCAGGTGGGCCGCTTCAACCAGGAGCGGGCCCAGTTCTACTCGGCCGAGATCATCTGTGGCCTCCAGTACCTCCACAAACGGGGCATCATCTACAGGTACAACTACTGGGATTTATTTTAATTGGGGCTGTGATTTCAAAATTCACGATAACCTGCGCTACAAGCTGCGTTTCGTGACAGGATGCGGAATATCGAAGGAAAACTTTTTGTTGTAGTTAATTTCGATATTTCGAGAGTTGGTCGTCAGACATTGGTACCCAGTCTTAGGATTAAAAACTGACCAAATAGACTATTCAACATGTTACCATCATTTGTATTAAACAGGTTCGCAGACAGATCTTTTGTATAGTTATGTGTAGAATTGAAACACGCATGTCTTTGTTTTTACTTTAACAGAGACTTGAAACTGGACAACGTGCTGTTAGACAAAGACGGTCATATAAAGATTGCCGACTTCGGTATGTGCAAAGAGAACATTCTCATGGACAACCGGGCCAACACCTTCTGTGGTACACCCGACTACATAGCGCCGGAGGTAAGCAGCCCTCACAGTTAGATAACAAAAAAAAATACCTCTTTAATTTCAAACATTAGTGTTAAGGAAATAATTGAAATCAAATGTTGATACACAAGTCAAGGATTGGTAAAGCCATCTAAGAATTTTAACATGAAACAAAAATTAATCGTTGTACTCAGTGTGTCTATTTATGTGTTTAAGGCATTATGGCATAATGTATTACTCATTGACTTAACAAAGTGAAATCGTAATAGTATGCGGGTAAGGTAATTGTTTATAACATTTTTGAATTATTATTATGGAAGAATATAGTGATATGACTTAAGCATCTCGGTTGTGATCCTCATTTGCCCAGATTCTGCAAGGGTTGAAGTACAACTCGTCAGTTGACTGGTGGTCGTTTGGCGTGCTGCTCTACGAAATGCTGATCGGACAGTCCCCTTTCCACGGCGATGACGAAGAGGACCTCTTTAAGAGTATCTGTAACGACACGCCGCACTACCCGAGGTGGATCAGCAAGGAGGCCTGCTCCCTACTCAGTCTGGTCAGTCCCCGATAACATACAAAGGATTATAGAGTTGGTTTTTTTTTTAATCAAAAAAATGCTCGTGGAACCACAGGAGGCACCAACACCCACTAATACTACAGTTATTCCATTAGCAGTTTTACCGTACTGACCAAGCCCTCTTTCTGAAATTTTCAAAATAACATTTTCATTTCAAAGAAGCTACCAGTACTTAATAGCATTTAAGTATATTATTCTCCTATGAAATCTCAGAGAGAGACACACTTTAAATCTGTATTACCGAATAATCATATTATACCTGCAGATATATTTATTGGACACTATTGACAAAAAAAACTACATGCATTTCTCTCTTCAACAGTTGTTCGAACGCAAGCCTGAAGAGCGTCTTGGTATGCCGAGCTGCGGCGCCGGGCCAATTCGGAAACACGGCTTCTTCAAGAACATTATCTGGGACCATCTGGAGCAACGCAAAGTGGAGCCACCGTTCAAACCCATTGTCAAGTCGGCCAGCGACGTCAGCAACTTTGACACCGACTTCACGATGGAGCGACCACAACTGTCTCTGACGGACGAGGCCCTGCTGAGGACCATCAACCAGTCCGTCTTCCAGGGCTTCTCTTTCACAAACCCCGCCCTCGTCGACGACCTCTCCACCCACATGTGATGACGTCATTTGGTAGCAAGTACCGGCGTCAGATACAGAGGGCGCCAGCGTCGGGTTGATGTATTAGAGCTACTGCTGTCTCAGAAGTTATACATGCTCTGTTTGTCAGCTTCTTTAATAAAACGGCTGTTAAATGTAAAATTTGTTTTATACTGTATTGGTCATCAGTGACAAATTGGTTATTCATGTGTAAGATTTTCGTTTATTCTCCTTTAAGAAACAGAATTATATATGGCAATTGTAATCAAACAGAGATGAGAAATTCATGACGTACAAATAACCCTCCGAATATGAAACTGGTTTAGTGCTGTTGCATCTACTAGATAGTCAGTTAATAATGAGAAATAACCGTCATCGTCTTGTGTGTAATATACAAGTATGGTTACATGTTGGATATCACTGCCCGCCTAGGATAATATTTCGTTGTTTATAACCGTGTACATTTTGGTGTAGTCCCGCTGTTTTAACCATATGATAGCAAATTAGCCCCATCTTCAAAGACTTATACCAGATATCGTGATATTTTTGATTGTGAATTGTCCTATCACACAGTTTACAGATTCTTGGTCTGTTTTATTTTGTCCGTATCGGCAGTAAACCACTATATTAAATTGTTAGATATGCATTATGGACTAGCTTTGCTTCATGGGTAATTACAAGATTTGAAACGTACGGGCCATAATAAGTAAGTATTTTGTATTATATTTTTTTCTGTAGAACTAATATTAACTATCTTTCTTTTCGCAGGAAAAGGATATTGTGAGTGTAAGACTTATTTTGTTATCACATTGATTAAGTCATTGTTTAATTATTTTGTATTTGCGTACCTAGTTGCATTAATTGTCTCGTCATTCTTATGTTTAATCAAAGAACAATTGATTAGTTACTATTACTCGTGCAAATTAGTGAAATTGAATGTCTCTAGACGAGATTGGTGCGCAGTGTGTGACACTGGTAAGGCAATTTACCAACTACAAACATCTTGTGGATGGGTGTATTCAAATAAGCGACAACTGTAGAGAGGAATGCTTTAATTCAAGGTAATTCCCTGTGTAATTAATAGTTCCATAAAAGTTGAAGGATCGACTTAAGGGATGATGCTGAAATGATGCTATTGACTGAGTTTCAGTCAGTGCCATTAACATAGTAACTGATGATATGAAAGCCTTATATATCTAGTGGAGATAAGGATTGTAATGTTGCATTGGTGTGATTTAAGACCTGGACGAGTAGAAAAAAAATTTACATGGAAACTCCTCCAATAGGTATAGTTTTCCCATACCACCAAAGTATATATTATGTATTTGTTTATCACACACAAAGGGTGTAAAGGAATATGCCAATCTGGTCTGGCAGCACCTTAATAACTTACATTATCTTAACCTTTCTGAAGTATATTTATACAATTAGATATAATTATTCCACCGGTAAAGCATAAAGACGGATTTATGTTTGCTAACAGACATAACTCGCTAACTTAATCAAGCTTGGAATGTATAGAACTCATTTATTTGATACCATGGCTGCGTGTATTGTCAGTGTCTTGCCTTGGTATATGGTGCAGTGAGTGGTGGGCCAGGGGTAGTCACTGCGTCTTCTGAGATTGGTCCCCTGCGCCACCTCCCCGATGTGCTGGGCACGATATCTTATTGTTACGTCAAAGGTCCCTGTGCAACAACTCAGCACATGCATATTGTATAACGATTTAAAAGTCCCAGTTAAAAAGCATGTTCTGGAAGTGCTAGGGTGTAAAAGTGCCCTTAAGTCTAAAGCTTCTGCATAGGTCATTTGTTAATAATGTAATAATATCAACTCAAGTAAAGATACGACTTACCCAAGAAAAGGAATGTAGATAATCTAAAGGGACACCCAACTGTATAAATTCTTATATATTCTCCCTCTTCTGCCCTTCCTACGCATAAACAAAATTCCCAAAGGTATCACTTGTTTCCCACCACGTTATGGCTGGTCAACTATTTAGTGCGGCCACCACGTTCAACCCTATAGGCTGTGCCGCTGTCACGGGTAGAGAGATTATGTCTGGTGTTGCGCAGGGTCGTATATCATGAATATATTTCTAATTCTGGCCAGAACAAGGTTCAGTGGGTTGGGTATATGATATTCTTCAGATGTAATACCGTGTTATATTACATTTAGGGCGAAGGACTACCAATATTGATAAATAGTAGCTAGGTGTCACTTGTATAGCAAGTATTGCTACACACAATTGTATATCAGATGGTGTTTGTAAGAACTTTTATCACTTGTTTGTAAGTACCAAATGGTTGGATGTTTTATATATGAAGATATATCATTGATGAATGTTTTTCCCCTTTTGGGGACCTAAGTATCACCTCTTTGACTTCAACTTCTCTGGTGGGGACGGTTGTTCACACTGTCCAGATACTGTTGTTACTATCTGACATACCTAATGTTCTATTTTTCTACTGGTGTACTGGTCGCTAGCGGTGCCTTCCCACTCGCGTTCTAGACTCATAGTCGTGTAACCCAACAGATGAGGACGAGACAAGCCATGCTTGTGTAATGAAATGTTCAGCGAAGGCACTAGATGATAAAGTGCCTTCTAAACTAAAGTCCCGTCGTTAGCTCAGGCATTGGACTATTAATCTGTCACCTGTTCTTCTACTCACAATCTGTAACCACATTATGCATGTTCAAGCCAACAGGTTTGTGTGAGAAATAACTGCATGGTTCCGAGCGTCACGCAGACATTATGCTTTGTAATTTCTGATACGTTGGTGTTTTGATGAAGGTTCTTTCATCCAATGTATTATAAAAATTATCAGATCAATCTGCTCATTTTCATTTTCTTCAAAGGGATATTTAACATCATGAACAAATATTTCAAGGGTGATTGGAATTATATAGATGATATTTAGTGTGGTCTATTTTCTGGAATTCAGTCAGTAGTCAGTAAACGTAGCTCGTAATATTGTACTTAACCGACCAAGGTCATTTAAGACCTAACTGTTTTTCTCGATGTGATAAGTAATGAAAAACACTTGCTCTGAATCCATGAGACAGTGAAATATCTTATTTGCCCTAGTACTTTGTGTAATCACTCCATTAATTTCTACTCTGTATTCCCCGTCAAGGAATCACATTCCAGTATTCTGAAGTAGTAAGATTGTCGATGGCCCTCCTTCCTTGGGTCATATTCAGATATCATAAGGACATGTATCACACTGTGTTAAAAACCTTTATTCAAAATCTAACCTAAGATCATTCTGTTTGTCAAGACGTGAAATTCGATGCGATGTACTAAAAAGTAACGTTCAATGTTCTGAAAATTACAATTTATTACAAAAAGAAAAGTATACAATCTCATTTCCACCGCGAAATTGTAAATATGACCGTTTACTTCGTTTTCTTCGACATTAATTTGGTCAGTAAGAATCCATTATTTGATTCACCAGCGCAGTCAATATTGCTACGTTTCAGTAATGTTGAGCTTAGTGTGGTCCCTTCAGTCGATAAACTTGAGATAAGTTATCACATATTTAATATATTTACTGTATGTTACTTCTCTCATATGCTACAAATACTGGAAGAAAACTGTTCATCATGGGAAATTATTCCATACAATATATGTCATCATGAAGTTATCTGGATTCCGTGTTCTTTCTTTATTATATGTACGAAACCCCTGTTTAATATTATCATAACTTCCCTCCCCTCGAAAACGTATAGATAACATAGAGGAGGGAAAATTATAAATTCAGCTTTTCTAACAAGCCTACCAGCCAACAAGCCTCTTTTTGTTTTAGACAAGAAACCTTTTTTTTCAAATAAACTTCTTGTTTTCTCTTCAAGAGGCATAATCCTATTTTAATTTTCATATATTATGATCATTTTTCTGATTAGCATTTCTTTCCTATTACCAATTATGAGACATAATCTTAGTTCCTCTGTGCCTAGATGCACATAAGGGCCCCATGAGGGAGTGCTTGCAGGCAATACAGGAGTGAAAGGGTTCAACCTAATATTGGGAAATTACGGAAACGATGATCGGATAAAAAATGCTTCATAACCCCTGATTCATAGCACTCGCGTTTTACATGTGAAAACGCTGCTTAATATATCATACAATGTTGTCAATCCCATATCTGTTGCAGTGGCGGATCCGGGGTTTTGAAAAGTTAGGGGCGCTCTGATGAAAAAAAAAGAAGACGGGGGTTGGCCCCTGTTGTGTTTACATCTATTTATTACAACTAGGACACATTACAACTCACAAATGCAAGGAGCTTCCACTCTACAGGTGGCCATGTGCTCAACTGACTCTTCGCCGCCAAACCGGAAGTCACCACTCCGCGCTCGTTTAGGTCTCACACCAGTAAATACTACATTCCCTTTTCTTCTCCATAGAATGTTCATAGACCTTTGTTATAGTCTCTGAGAATGTTCATAGTCCTCGGTCATCAGTGTCCTTAAAGTTCATATCAACTTTAACCTTTTTACATTTACTGTAATAACACACAGTCACATATCAAACATATGTTATAATCCTGAAACACAAACAATATATCAAGGCGAATACCTGCAACACAAGCAAGGCAAGTTATGACACGTTATGCAAACATTTTCAAACAATATAGCAATCAAAGACATATCAAAATACAGTAAAACACTTTCAGACTAATATTTGTCATCATGTCAATGTTCACACTTCAAGTTCAATTCATCACATAGTCTTTGAACTTCTCCGGCACTCTCACGGCCCGTGTTGGCCTGTGGACCGGACTCTGTGGTACCGTCACTGCCCTAGATGGCGTGCGTACCGGACTCGCCATAACTTGGGTCTCAAACTGTCCATTGTCTGAGATCTCGCCAGAGTCCTGTAGTTCTTCCGCTGGTGGCACATAAGGCTTCACCGCAGAAGAGTTCCTTTTGTACTGAACTCCCTCTTTGGAACTGACTGTCACTTCAGCCCCTTCCTTTGACACAAATTTGTACGGCTCTGGTTCAAACCGTGTCGCAAGCTTCCCTGTCGTTTTTGTGTTCTTCAACAGTACCGTGTCTCCTGGTAACACAGTACTGGGTGTAGCATGCCGTCTGGTATCGGCATAGTCCTTAGCAGCCAGCTTGTGCTGCCAATCACGATCACTAGCACCTTCATGTGCAATGGCACGGTCACACCTAAGCTCCGGCAGCTTCGACCTCAGCTCACGCCCAAACATCAGATAGGCGGGTGTTTTCCCAGTGCTCACCTGCGGGGTCGCACGGTAAGCCAGCAGGAACCTCTGAAGTTCCTTCTGCCACGGTTTCCCTTCCGTAGCAGCCACTTTTAACACTTTTAAGAGAGATCGGTTTTGCCGTTCAACCTCTCCATTGGCTTGAGGCCACAGTGGAGATGATTTGCGATGTTCAATCCCGTTCACCTCCAAGAAAGCCTCGAATTCCTCTGACACAAACTGACGACCATTGTCAGACTTTAATGAAAATGGGTACCCATATCTGGCAAAGATGGGCTCAAGAGCATCAATGACCTTTTGTGTTGTCACCGACTGCATCACAACTACCTCAAAATACCGACTGAAGTAGTCCACACACACTAAGAGATTCTCTCCTGTAGGCAAGGGTCCCATGAGATCCACTGCCACATCCTGCCAGGGTCCTGTCGGTGGCGCTGTCACTTTCATGGGCTCAGGTGGGCGTCCCTCGCCAACAACCTGACAACCGTGACACGACCGACAGATCCTTTCGGCCTCACTGTCCATGTTAGGCCACCACACTTTTGTTCTGAGAAGCAATTTCATCTTGACAATGCCCTGATGACCCTCATGTGCAAGACGAAGAACATCAGCCCTCAGGCTTTGTGGGACTACTATCCTTGTCCCCCTCAACACTAGCTTCCCAATAACACACAACTCTGTTTTGACACAAGCATACTGCGGCATCTTACACTGTGTCCAGTTCCCTGTTTCAATGTATTGTCGCACACAAGTCAGCTCTGGGTCGGTCCCCGAAGCCAACTCAACCTGCCGAGCAGTCAGTGCTCCAGGCAAGCTCTCCTGCACAATAGCCCTCACAAAGTCCACTGATTCACCACTAACATCCCTTGGTGATATTTTATAATGATCTTTATTCTGGAAGGCCTAGGGAATCTTATGAAGATATTTGGCATGATATTGTGGACAAATATGCCATACCTCAATTGTCTGATAGGCAGCAGGAAACCCTTGACAAAGATCTTACAGAAGAAGAGCTAAATAGAGCATTGTGTAAAATGAAGAACAATAAAAGTCCAGGGACTGATGGTTTAACAGCTGAATTTTATAAATTCTTTTGGGAGGATATCAAAGGTCTTTTGATTAGCAGCTTTCATTATTCTTTTGATTGTGGTTTCCTCAGCAAGGAACAAAGAAGGGGTGTTATTCGTTTGATACCAAAAAAGGCAGTCAATAAACATAAACTAAGTAACTGGAGGCCAATTACCTTATTGAATACTGACTATAAAATTTTGACTAAGACCTTAGCGTGCAGACTTAAACTTTACCTAAAAGATATTATTTATGCAGATCAGACTGGCTTTATCAGTGGCAGGTATGTTGGTACAAATATCAGGCTTGCAGAAGATGTAATAGAATATACTTCTCTGGATGAGGAGGCTTCATGGCTCCTTGCTTTAGATTTTCATAAAGCCTTTGATTCTGTGTCTTGGGAGTGCATAATTGAAACTCTTAGCCTTTTTGGATTTGGAACTAAGTTTTTGACATGGATAAAAGCCATATATAATAAAGTAGAAGCATGTGTTACTAATAACGGGTTCAACACTGCATGGTTTTCCCCTACCAGAGGTACTAGGCAGGGCTGCTGTTTATCTCCCTTCTTATTCATTCTTGTAGCAGAAATATTAGCAATAACTATAAGAGAGGCAGGGACCATAAAAGGTATTAATATGGGAGGGAGAGAGGTTAAAGTTTCCCTATTTGCAGATGATGTGGTATGCTATTGTAGAAGTAAAAATGATTTGTTTCGTATTCTAGATTGTTTAGAAAGATTCCGTAGATATTCTGGTCTGACAATTAACAGGTACAAAACGAAAATTTTACAATTGGGGAGAGAGACTCTTCAGGTAGAATGTGATATGCCTTTTGAGGTAGTAGAGTCCATGATCTTACTGGGAATAAGGATAGGTAAGGCAAATGATGCTGAAATGAGGTACAAATGGAATTTTGAAGAAAGACTTAATAAATGTAAACAAATATGTTGTGACTGGACAAATAGAAACCTATCTATAAAGGGTAAAGTAGTGGTTATAAATAGTTTACTTATTCCAATTTTACTATATCCAGCAACTATTACATTTACCCCAACAAGGGTCTTTACTGAGTTTCGAAAAATTATTTGTAACTTTATATGGTCATCAAGTGTTAATAAGATAGCATATGTCACAATGTGTAGGAAGGTTAAAGAGGGTGGAATTGGATTATTAGATCTGGAGACTATGATTTCAGTTTCAAAAGTAAATTGGATTAAAAGGCTATGTATGAATGACTTTGCTACGTGGACATTATACCCGAGGGTTATATTTGGGGCTGAAGATTCACTCTCTGTATTGTTTGGTACTAAAAATAAGTTGATAGGAAAACATGTGGTAAATCCTTTTTACAGGCATATGTGGTTAGCATGGAATAAATTTTATAATAGAGATCCTCTCAGTGATATAGAAATACAGAATGAGATTATTTGGAATAATGAAAGGATTTTAATTGGTAAAAATGTTGTAAACTGGAAGAGGTGGAAGAGAGCTGGAATAGTAAAGGTTGCGGATTTGATTTCTCAGCAGGGGAAAATGATGAGGAAAAGTGTAATTGAAGAAACTGATGGAATTAGATGTAACTTTTTAGAAGTATTACAGATCAAAAATGCTATCCCATGGATAAGATCCAGCTCAGTGGTTGTACAAGATGTGTCTCCTACTGATCTATATATCAATCACGATGCCAAACCTTTGAATATTTTTAACTGTTCATCTAAATTCTTGTATATTATAATAGGTGGAAATGCCGATCTGAAATATAAAGTTCATGACAAGTGGAGTAAAGATTTTTCTAATTTGAATAATTTGGATTTACAAGAGTGGCAAAAATTATATAGTATGGCATATCTTGCCTCCAGAGAAACAAAAATACAATCTCTCCAATTCAAAATCATTCACAGAATTATTCCTTGTCGAGATTATCTATTCAAAAGAAAGGTTATTGATGCCCCCGACTGTCAGTTTTGTGATATGACAGATACCATAACTCATTTCTTTATAACTTGCCCATTAGTGAAGGAATTTCTTAAGAGAATAAAAAACTGGGTTGAAAATGTCTTACGGTATGAAGTAAATCAGCTATCTGATAGAGACTATCTCCTAGGCCTTCCGGGTAGTGAAAGAAAAGTCAGGACTATTAATTTCATTTTTCTCTGGGCCAAGTTTTACACTTACAGACAGCGCCTTTTTCACGATAGTGTACTTGATGTTTATCAGTGGATTTTTGAATTACGTTGTAAACTAGCTGTAGAAAATTACATAAGTCAGCTGGAAGATAAAAGAAAGGAAAAAGTACCTTGCAAAGAATTGTTATCTAGAATACATTGTCTTTAATACAGGTGATACTTTTTGAGTTTTGTATAAGACAACTTAGCTTTGTTTTCTGTGTATCATTTTGTTATATATTCTTTAGCAGCGCGGAAAATTCATGATTCTATATGGTTTTATGATGATATTCAACTGTGTTTTGTGTACCCCTAAACACAAAAACTCTGTATGTGCATGTGTGTTTAATAATGGTCATAAAAAAAGTTTTATGTACAGAGGAAAAAAAATTGTAGCAGAACCTGATCACTATGTACTCTTTATAACTGAAATAAAAGGAGCTCTGCTCAATTTAAAAAAAAAAAAAAAAACATCCCTTGGTGAAGACTGGTTCAGTCGGGACAATGCGTCCGCTATGTTCGTCTTCCCCGGGCGGTACACGACCTTGTAGTCATACCCTTGCAGACGGAGTACCCACCGCTCAATCCTCGCTGAAGGCTTGGATGTCGGACTATAAATACACTCAAGCGGCTTGTGGTCCGTCTCAAGTTCAAATTTCCGCCCATACACATATAGCTTGAACCCCTCACAGGCCCAGACCAGAGCAAGTGCCTCCTTCTCTGTCTGAGAATACCGTCTCTCAACATCTGTGAGGTTCCTAGATGCATAGGAGATGACCCGCCACACCCCATTCTGACACTGGGTGAGGACAGCTCCTATCCCCTTTGGGCCTGCATCTGCTATCACTCTGGTTTGACACTCAGCACGGAAATAAGCCAATGTCTCTGTCTGAGTAATCATCTCCTTGAGCTTGTGAAAGGCGTTCTCCTGCTCACTACCCCACACAAACTCCACATCTTTCCGAGTCAGCTCACGCAGCGGTGCAGCTACTGATGAAAAGTCCGGCAGAAACTTTGCCGAATACTGAACAAGACCCAGGAATGACCTCACTTCACTGGCTGTCTTAGGTGGTTCAGCATCCCGTATCCCTGCGACCTTCTCGTCGCTAGGATTGACCCCATTACTGGTCAACTCATGTCCAAAGAATGTGAGCTTGGACAACCGAAACCCACACTTCTTACGATTCAGCGTAAGACCCACTTCCTCCAAGCGGTCTAGGACCTTGAACAGACGCTGATCGTGCTCCTTGACACCATTCCCATGGACTATGATGTCATCAGCTATGTTAGCCACACCAGCACAGTCACGCAACACATCCTGAATGATCCTCTGATACTTTTCAGGTGCTGATGTGATCCCAAACATCAGGCGCTTGTAGCGGTACAATCCCCTATGAGTGACGAACGTTGTCACATGCCTACTGTCTTCCTTCAGCACAATCTGGTGGAACCCCCACTTCAGATCCAACTTACTGAAAACTGTGCTACCGTTCAAATCCTGAACCAGTTCCTCCACAGTAGGAATCGGGTGTCTTTCCCGAACTATGGCCTCATTGGCCCGGCGCATGTCAACACACACTCGCACATCGCCATCACTTTTGGGAACCACTACAAGGGGAGAGACCCATCCTGTTGGTCCCTCTGGAACCTCCTCTATGATATCCATCTCTAACATCTCATCTAACTTTATGTCTACTTTATCCCTGAGGCCAAATGGGATGCGCCTCACAGGTTGCGCGACCGGCTTCCTGTCTTTATCAATATGAATCTCCAATTCATAGCCCTTCAGTTTACCAACACCGCTGAACAAACTCTTGTACTTGGCATGTATGTCAGCCTCAGTATACTCTTCAACTATACTGTTCACAACCTCGGGACCTACCCGTAGGACATTTAGTGCTTCTGCTGTCTCCCGTCCTAGCAGAGGTCTACCTTGCCCTTTTACCACAAGGAACTCCTGCCTGCACTGTTTCCCACTTTCCGGGCACACTATCTCAGCCTCAAAAGTCCCAACCGTTTCCAGGGCTTCAGACTGCCCCCAAGCAAACAACTTACGGTTGGACTTCCGTGACTCACAACGGATACCTTTTCCCTTTAAGGTTTCCCAAGTAGGTGTATCTAGAATGTTACAAGTCGCTCCAGAGTCAATGAGCATGGGCATCTGCACCCCACCAATCATCACATTGATCACGCCAGGTCCCACAGAATTCACGAAACTACAGTCTTTCTCCTGGATAGTGAATGCATAGCCACTAGCACTACTACTACTAGCGCCCTCGTCCTTATCAGAATTTCCTTCCTGAACCTGATAGGCTTTCTCACGACTCTTAGGATCCCGCTTACAAAACTTGGCATAATGTCCTTGGAAACCACACTGGTTACACTTCCTGAACCGAGCAGGACAGACCTTATCCGCACAATAGTGTCCAAACTGGCCACAATTGAAACAACTACCCTTAGGCTTCTGATCCTTTGACTTGTTGTCTTTATTCTGACTCCACCCATTTCCCTTTGTCTCCTTCTTAGAGTTAGGTTGCTTGTTCTTATGCTGTACTGCATTGACCTCGGTGGGCGCTGAAGATACAGACATCTGACCCATCTGTAAATCTACCGTCTCATACGCCCTAGCTATGTCCATGAAATTCTTAAGAGTCGCTCCCCCCGACTTCTCAAGAAACTTCCTACGCAACTTTGCGTTTGCACACTTTTCAATGAGTTGATCCCTTATCGCGTCATCTACACTTGGAAACTCACATGACACAGCCTTCTGTTTCAACCGACAAACAAACTGATCAACCGTTTCCCCAGCAGACTGCTCTAACTGCCTGAACAAATGTCTCTCAAAAGGCACGTTAACTTGGGGCAAGAAATGGTCATCTAGGGCCTTAATACACTCTTGCAGGGAAACATCCCTATCCTCAGGTACCAGTGTATAAAACAGTTCTTGAAGATCAAGCCCCCCTGTATGAAGCAATAGAGCCACTTTTTGGTCCTCATTGACAACTCCCTTAGCTGTAACGTACAGGTTAAATGCCCTTTTCCATCTCTTCCACCTTACAGACAAACCACTGGGATCCCCCTTTGGATCAAACTGGGGCAAACCACCAACATCCACCCTTATCACAGTGTCCACTGGCACTGGACCTGGCTGGGCATCTTGGCCCTGAGCACCACCTGCTCCCTCAGGCATTTTGAGAAAAGTCCACTTTACCAGACTTCACAGAAAGATTTTCACACTTTCAGATAGTCCTACCACCTTGGTCCTCAATCCTCAGTCGCCATTTGTTGTGTTTACATCTATTTATTACAACTAGGACACATTACAACTCACAAATGCAAGGGGCTTCCACTCTACAGGTGGCCATGTGCTCAACTGACTCTTCGCTGCCAAACCGGAAGTCACCACTCCGCGCTCGTTTAGGTCTCACACCAGTAAATACAGCCCCTTTTTATCAGAAAGATCTAAATCAGGCCAAATTTAAAAATTCGACAATGACAGCCAAGGAAATTATACATGCTGGCCTATATGATGATATAATGTCAATGCTAAATATGATAATTGGCCTAGATCTAATAATTATTATGAAAATAAAATAGGTAATCTTATGATTAACTTAGCCTAATCAGGAGAGACTACTGGCCAAGATCTATAATTAGCTATCTGGTAGTAAGTCCCTGCCACTGGCTGAGCGTAAACTGGGGCGGGAAAATGTGCTTTCATTAGATTTCGATAGAGGGCGCCAAAGTCTGATTTCCACGTGGAATTTGTTCATTTTAGTGATCTTGTGGGGCCACGCTTGCCGCTCCGCTGGTTACGAGCAAGTGTCATTGCCCGTGGGCGTGGAAGCCGGGGACAAGCAAAAAAACAGCCACGGCGAAAGTCAACAGAGAACAAACAAGCCAAAACCTCTAGTTATTATCTCTAAATCCGAGGACGAACGGAACTTTCACCGAGGAATGACCTGGTCAACTCGACGAATAGAGACGAAGCTCAATATAGGTATTTTCATGCCTTATAGACACCTCAGTAGTTTGATTTTTGTATGAAATTACCAGGAACTCCCCACACGACTCACAAGTGACGGTGGTCAAGTCAAGGCAAAACATGACCCGCGAGAAATTGATCGAAGTCGGTTTAAACGAGAAAGGTCGTGAGGCAAATGGTGACTGTGAACTCAACACACCCACCGCAGATACAGCGTCAGGTACTTCATCGCTAAATAGTGTTTGATTTACGGTTTTCCCACAGAATAAGATCAAGATCCACAGTGCACACTGGAAATAGGGTGTGTCACACTTCGTCAGCCGCGTAGGGTTCTGAAAAGGAAGGGTGTGTGTGTTCAAGGGGATATGAGGGGTATTTATAGATCTAGTTGTTTCTAACTTACATCTTACATAGGATCTCAAACAGCCAAGAAGGAATACATCTGTATGGCTGACTCATGTAAAACACAATTAACTTGTTAGCTAGATCTAACAGTTAATCGCATGACGAGATTTTATCTGTAGGCTTTACTCAGTTACTGGCCAGAGACTTGTCTAGACTAGATTATTTATGTTCAAGATGAGTTAGATCATGTAGATCTAGAGATCTAAATATTTTATTTTTAGCTAAATCTAACGTTAGATGATATGATCTAACTGTTAATTCCATCTTTCTTTCTTTTAACTCTATTTAGAGTGGCTTTTCTAATCACAATGTCAATAGAATAGTTATCTGTACTTAGACTATAGATCAATAATAACTTCTAGTGCTCTTTCAGTCTGCAAATTTACAGTGCAAAATCGATTGTAGAACTAGATCTAGATAGAGTATATTTTTTCTAATTAAAATTTATATCTATGCCATTCCTACCGGTAACTGGAGAACTCGGTCCTGGAGATCTCGGTCTGCTTGAGAACTTGGTCCTTAATGTTAAGATATTTTGGCAGTTTTCATCCACAGACTAGGGATCAGGATGAGTTAGCAGTTTAGGTATGAAACCCAGATAACTATTAGAAGAGAGGGATATATATTTAATATGTTTTTCATCATAAAATACCTAGTACCGAGTTCTCCAGCGGACCGAGATCTCCAGGACCGAGTTCTCCAGTATTCATGCTACCTATGCTAATATTCTTAAATACTTTCAGAACATGTAAGATTTGAAAACTTCAAGAGTATTTAGTTTAGTCTATCATATTTTTATCACAACAATTATTGTTTCTGAATAAACGTGGACAGCCTCACCTTATTAGGCTTATATTGACTTACAATTTACATTTACCGATCAGAGGTATCCCATGACACCTTATAAGTGTATAGTTACATCAATTTGGTTCCTGTAAACTTAGGTAAAACTTGCAGAAAATATCTATAAGGAATCGAAAAATTGAAATTGAAATTAGCTTATACTAATGGCAGTGGTTCCTCATCAGCACATCACGATTTTGACATGTAGGGGAAAAACAAACTTTTTGACAAAAATATTGTTTAGGATGTCCTCCCACCCATACTCAGGCCACCCTACGCGTTTGACTTGTTACTGTTATTATATTTATAGTTCTATCGTTACAGCTAAGTCAGTAGAATCTAAGCATTGTTGTTGGCAAGATTAAAATGAGACTAAATATTAGGCCAAGTCACGCACTATTCCCCAACCCAACCCCCAGCACTACTCAAGAATTTCAACCCCCACCCCCACCCACCAAAAACAATTAAATAATTAATTGTAAAACTGAATAGACATAAAGGGAGTCCCGTTACAATCTATCAAATTATTACGTCCTGACGGATGATACCCTGGCTTTAAAGCCAAGGTTTGCTTCGCCTGTAATGAAGTTAAAAAATAACAACGAATATCATTAATGCTTAGGAGTAATGCGGCTTGCGTGGAGCTGAATGTGCTTGACACTGCACATGAATCGTCCAATATAAAGTAGTGACCAGTGAAGTGTATCCCTAGGAAAGATGTGAGTTTTGACTGGACAGGGACTGGGTCAGGACCTTTGTGTGACGGGGGTCCCTTGGCGGAGGGTGGAGGTTGTGTATACAGGGTACTAGAGTCACGGACGGGACAGCTGCTCTTTGGGTCCCTGTGATCACGTCCCTAGTGGCAGATATAAGGAAATATGATCAAGGGCTGTCTGGTTATTAAGTGTCATATGAACAGTTAAAGTACACTGCGTTATGAGTGAAAAATCAGTAAGAGCAAAAATAATATACCTACACCTTTGTACTATCGTTGGTAAGAGCTTGCTGTAGCATTTTAGTGGAAAATCAATGGAAATGAGTCTGAATCCAGTGGTTGAATGATGGGAGATCTGTATGTCCAATTTTTTTTAATGAGCTAGGGAGAGAAATCAGTACAATTTCAGTAGCTGATTTAGATATTTCGGACATAACGTAAAACACGTAATTTAAGCAGCGGCTTAAATAAGGGTTAGTTTAACAAATAACAGCCACTCAGACCTGAGCTTTTAGGGTTCGGCTTAAATTAGGGTGTTGCTTTACGATACTGGGGTGCGTTCCAATGTCTTCAGCGTTTCAGCCCGTAAGTCCCTGCGACAAAAGGGTCAATTTACATATGGACATTGCAAGGTACATAGATACGGAGGGGGTCCACGTCGGATCCCCTTGATCATAGACTTCTTATTGTTGGTATATATTTCGTGAAGGACATGTAAACCCCTTATGCTATTGAAAATCAGTTGTACTGAATAAAAATCAAATTTTAGAAATACATACAAATATTTTCCACCTCATACTAGCCTATAACATAACTGTACTAAACTGTCATTGTGCCCCTAAAAAATTAAGTATAACGAATGAAATTAAAAGAAGTTATAGTATGTATAAAAATCGAATCGAGGTAACTCAGGCATGACCATATCATATGCCACCCTAGTAATTCCTAGCAGTCGTAGACTGGTGAGTGCACCTATAATTGTTTGTTGTTATAAATAGATGTAGTTCAAGGATTTTGTATGAGAATCTGATTGCCTACTCAATACACTTTAAGTGCTGACGCCAACCATGGCGCCATTGGGGTAAGTCTTACTTTGGAACCCAATATAGCAGATTTAATTCAAAAGGACACTTTTTATTTTGCCTAACCGAAATTGGAAATTTATATTTCATTTTAAATAAAACAAATTTTGTTAGCACACAGTAAACTTTGTTGGTTGCTATCGTACATACTTTTGCTTGCTATTACTTTACATTGATTATGTTCCTTCTTTAGTGTAATAAATATTGCGACCACTGAAATAGGTGTCGTACAAATTTGTCATATTTCAAATGTCTGCAACCTATCTACGATTATGAGACCTATACCTTGCAACGGTTTTTGACTACTATTAGAGGCTAGGGGGTCAACGACCTTACATAAGTGGACCCCTTCACAATACTTTGGAACCCAAACGTTGTAAATCTTTCGTATATACATTACGATTCACGATACGACCAACGACATATATCTTTTGGGACATTGGAATGCATCCCTGAATAAGTAAGTCTTTACGATACTGAATAAGTAAGTGTCCATTGCCGTTTAGTCCGGGATGGGTGCCATTACTAAAATTAGATTGCAGCCAAAAATACCTCCCCTCTTTCAAACCTATAATGATCATACCAAAATTACTCGCAGTCGTGGTCGAGTGCGCAGGCCAGAAATGCTTAAAAGGAAACCCCTCTGCTGTCCAGTCCATATATATATGATTAGATTTAGATCTAGTGTCATTGCTAGAGTGTTCAGTACACAGTACATATTTATTGTTTGAAGAGACTCTTGTCTAAACATCTCACACTGAATCAGTTCTCACTGATAGTCACTACGAACCAACCTAGACTTCGGGTCGCAAGCCACCGTGACCCTTAATTAACTTGGAACCCACTCTGACCCTTAATTTGGAAGCCACCCTGGTCTTCAGCTTGGACAGTTGGAGCCCACCCTGGCCGAAGAGTATTTTTATGGCTGCAGCCGAACTGGGGTTAATTGACAGGTGTATTTCCCCTAAATATTTTCCTCGTGACAGTACCGAGCTTTGGTCAAAATAGCACTTCATGACTTTAACAGATTGGCATTTTGACACTTTACTTGAAAGATGTGTTGAGGTATATCCCTGCTGGCCGCTAGATAGAGCCCTGGTGCAATCCAGCCTGACTCTTCTCGGTTGTGTCCCATCACCATGAAGTATCTAGGCACTTGAGCCGTATCCCAGCTCACTCTTAGGGTTATCACCCTGAGGAACAGACACAATGCCCGATACCAAAGCATTATTGATGAGATCACTGTTCAATAATGCATTAACACCGAAAGAAAACATGATTTCTTGTTACATTTGGCCGCCGTGACAACAAACTTGTTTAAGTCACCACGTTTCAATCGTTTCAGATTTAGAATAGTTAAAATGTTTTTGTCAAGTTTGAAATTCACATAATTTTTATAGTTTTATATCATTTTTCGACTAACAACACTGATTCAGGCCTTACAGAATTTTCGTTTCTGTACTTTCTGACACAATGTGACAAATTTCAGTCAAGAATAGCTGAAATACTTATTTTAAAATTGTCACAACAGTGCCAACCGACGAACGTTAGACAGTAGTTTGATATTTCATACGGTAGAGCTAGATAATTCTTCAATGCCACTCCGGTTAATCTGTATCAAGCCCAGCTTTGATACACATTTTCTGACACCCTGATATAGTAGTGTATAAAGTGACACATTATTTATTTAGAATCAGACGGACGCTGCTACGTCACTACGGTTAGAGAAATTAACCATTTAAACACATTTCAAAACGTATAGCTGCAGCTTTATCCTTGACATTTTATGGTTAACATTCATATGTACACCATGTAGAGACGGTGTAGACGGTGTTATCACAGACCTGATGACTGCAATTCCGTTTGTGTGTTACTCGTAGATTAAATACAGTGGACAATGAAAGGTATGACTTTTATCTATTTTCGCTTTGGAAAATTAAATGCATCTGCAATATTGCTTTTCAGTTCACCCTTGTATACAAATCATAGATAACATAAGAAAATATCAAAATCCAAAGTGTATTCACGAAAAAGGATTGTTTCTAGTATGTTGTAGGGTACCGATGATAAGCCGCGTCCCGCAATCCGAACCAGAACTATGGCCACGGTTTCAGTCTAAAGAGGGAATTCGGCTTTATTTCATTTCTCAAAATTTACATGGATAACAAAAAGGAAGCACCGCTTCCAGTTTTTGCCTACCGGTATATATTTGTTCAATCATACTGGAACTTCTCTGGATAACGTTCAAGAACTTATTAGGATGTGCTTATCTGATTATATGAAATAACAATTGTTGACAGCCTTGGCCACTTGTTATTTGAATTACGAAGATTATTGAGGATGCGGCTTATAATCGGGTTAAATAACAAAGGTGGAACGAAACATGGAATCAAAATTAATGGTGCTGCTTGAAATTAGGTTCGGCTTATAAATTGTCTAGTATTTTATATTCATATTTGGGCGCTTGTTTTAACAAAAGAAAGTAATGCATAAGAAATTCCTATTGCATAGCCATAAGTCTGTTTAATATAAATGCATGTGTAATTCACTTCTGTATGTGATAATACACAGTAGAACTAAGAGCATGCCCCTAAAACTAAGGTCCACCCTCCTCTGCCGTAGTCGTCAGGTGTAACAGTAAGTATGTCACTGGAGAAGGAGGAGACTAACTACCGTTAAGTATACACATAGACACAGGTTACAATATTGTTCGGTTGCATAAATTAACATTCTAACTTTGGACATGGAATGCAACGGGGAAGTTCATTTGATATGCACGCCAATAATTATTAGATTTGAATTTAAAACTGTCATCATTTTATTCACATTTTTTGTTTCTCTTTCGACCGCAATGACTTTTTATGTTTAGCCCGCTGTTCATTGTCCGCTAATTGCAGGTGATAATGCTAATATCACTGGGGTGGTGAATTGTTTGGAGAAACTAGATTCTCAGACCATTCTTGTTGTAGACCAAGATGTGGTTCACCGCCAGAGCTCAGGTGGGGAGAAATATGTCCTAGTTCACGCTTGTTTTTCTCTCAAACCATTTTCATTGATCAGTTGTATATTGTCCCCTTGTGGGTTCAGGCCAGTCGTCATATTGATTGGTTAATTGGTCAGTGTGGCCTGCATACGCCACAACGTGGCCTGTGCGCCCCAGCTGCGGGTCGTTGGCGGTATCAAACTGTACGATGGCGTTATATTTTGCATAAAATTACGGCGGGGGGGGGGGGGGGGGGGAGCCCCAAAAAATAGGGTAGGTAGGTCGGGATTATTTTTTCTCTTCTTTTTAAAAAAATGCCTTATTGAACAAAAAATGTCTCAATTTTTGTAATGTTTTACGGAAATCTGATTTTTCTCAACTAAAAAGAAAATAAAAATGTTAGGGTCGAGGCCAAAATAATGGGGTAGGTCGGGAACCGGAACGCAATTATTCTTTTTTCCTAGGCCTTATGTTTTCGACATTTGATACAACCTATATACTACGGGTTTTATAGTTGTCAATTTTGTTGGCCCCTGCTTGGTTTTCCCGCTAGAATTTGGGGTTCTACAACTGTCTAGCTCAAATTGGGTATAATTAAAATTTGGTTTTATAATGAACTTTAGTTTAATGTGGGGAAAACGTCAATAAATGTACAATATCTAAATTATAAAATGTTTTGTATGTAAAAGATTAAAACGTCACTTTGTACTTTTTGGTGTTCAACGGAAACTTATTAAAAGAAGAAAAAAACAGTCACTTATAGTTTTAGACTGACACTGGGCAATTTAGGGTGACTGTAAGACATTCATCAGACTGTTATGAATAGGAATCGTAGTTCACTTGTAAGTCAGGAAATACGTTCTAATACCTAACTAATAAGTTAGCTTGGTTGCACCATCACCGCTGCATTGATGGACTACTTTAGCAATTGATCACATTATATGTTCATTCTTTTATTGGGAAAGTTTCAATTTTAATGAAAGGACAATTTATGTCAACCTCTTTCTAAACATTAGTTATTCTTATAACTATTGGTCATGTTGTGCTCTACCAAATTTCCTTTGATGCTGGTTTTTCAATGTCTGATTAGTAGATAAAGGGCTTTGTCCTTCAGACTGTTGTAAGACTCTGCAGGGCTCGACATTAAGCATTGCCCACCTACCTGCGGCAGGCAAGTATTGAGGTGGGGCAGGTAGACTTCCACGTCCACCTACCCCAAGGCCAGGAGACATTTCTGATTGATAATCAGACTCAAGTAAAGGTGGATAGGTTAATTCTAGGATCGGGCAGGTACAAGTCTGCAAGGCTCAACATTAAAGGTTGGAACTTAACTTAAGAGAGCAAGGGCACGATAAGGGCCAGTCAATCCCTACTGTCTGTCTGTCACTTGCAAGCAGGCGGGCTTAGGCATGCATGTGGCTAACATTACCAATGCTTGAGCGAAATATTAACAGCTATATTGCTTTTTTCTCTAACAAATGGGTCTGATCATAACAAATTACTCTCTATCCAATAACAGAATCTCACTCACTTTTCTAAAGACAGCGACTCGCATTTTCAACTGAACATTTTAGGAAAGCGGCCCAAGTGTGGAAATGGCTGCCGCTCGCTAGTCAACGTATCACAACATAGGGATTTGGGAGAGGGGGGGGGGGGAGGGGATTAGGCCGCCGGGTCGGTCGCCCTCGGTCCACTAAACCGTTGTACAAACAAAGTGAGAGTGACTAGAACTCCCAAAACAAGCACCGTTGGCAAAGTGTTAGGACGGGTCTTGACTGTAAAACGCTTTTCAAGTGCCGGTTTCCCGGCCACAACTTTGACGGACCCTTACGGTCCCATACCCCGGTGGTTGTTAACCTCGCACGGTCTCCAGCCCCCCCTACTCGGGACGAACCCCCCCCCCCCCCCCCGCCCTCGACGCCTACCACCCCGCCTTTTTTTTTTTTTTGTTCAAATAAAAGTTTGTAAAATGATTTCCAATAACAATATTAGACTGTCAGTATCCCGCGTTTTTGAGTAGTCCCCTCTTCCATTCCCTTTTTTTCAACTAAATGATTGTAAAATGATTTCCAAGAACAAAGCTAGACAAAAATATTTTTGTAAGATGAAATTAAAAAACCAAACGTGGAAAACGCCATCTAATTAACATCGAGGGTCGTTCTCATGGGCCCCTTCCCACGGAGGCTATCTGTACTACTCGGGGGGAACCCCCCCCCCCCCCCCCCCCCCCCGCCCTCGACGCCGCCCACCCCGCCTTTTTTTTTTTTTTTGTTCAAATAAAAGTTTGTAAAATGATTTCCAATAACAATAATAGGCGGTCAGTATCCCGCGTTCTTGGGTACTCCCCACTCTTCCACTCCCCCTTTCTTTCAACTAAAGGATTGTAATATGATTTCCAAGAACAAAGCTAGACACAAATATTTCTGTAAAATGAAATTTAAAAAACCAAACGTTCATAACGCCATCTAATTAACAGGCGGAGTGTCGTTCTCACGGGCCCCTTCCCATGGCGGCTATCTGTACTTCGTGACGTTTCGCTATATTTCAAAGATAGGTCGTCGACTTTCAGTGTCTTTCCCACGTTTAACCCTTTCCCACGTCTCCCACTATCTGACGTCAGCCCACGCTCCCGCGTGCCGGGCACGGTCCTTATAAAAAACCCAATCGGGCGTTCCGCTTCATTTACCGGTAAAATGACCTCCAAACAACGTGCCGCCGATTTCGATCCCGCGGAGGAGAGTTACAACGATTTTCTCCTGCGAGTGACCAGATACTTCACGGAGGCGGGCGGGGTTGGGCAATACGCGGACCTTCGAATGGTCGAGGTAAAGGAAGAGGAGATTTACCAGGAGGTGGAGGGGGAGGACCTTCAACAGCAGCAGGACCAGGAGCAGGTCCAGGACTCTGGCCAGCAGCAGGACCCCCAGGAGGACCCTCAGGCGGAGCCCCCAGGTACCATGGAGGGGGAGGACGTTCAACAGCGGCAGGACCAGGAGTACGAGGCAATGGAGCAGGAGGACCAGGAGCAGGACCAGGAGCAGGTCCAGGACCAGGTCCGGGACTCTGACCAGCAGCAGGACCCCCAGGAGGACCCTCAGGCGGAGCCCCCAGCTACCATTGAGGGGGAGGACGTTCAACAGCGGCAGGACCAGGAGCACGAGGCAATGGAGCAGGACCAGGAGCAGGACCAGGTCCAGGACTCTGACCAGGGGGAGGGGGAGGACGTTCAACATCCGCAGGACCAGGCGCACGCGGGCCAGGTGCAAGACCGACGATCTCGGCGGCAGGCCGGGCTGCCCCCCACTCACCGGCCCCTCCGGCCCTGCTCGCCCGATTACGTGCTGGGGGTCACGGAAAACGCCCGACAACACATTCGAACAGTAAGTAAAAATTAAGTAACATGGCTTTCAAACGCACCATTTATCTTAGTTAGAATTCTGCATGTCGTTTCTCATAGCCAGGTGGGGGGGGCCGGCAGGGAAGAGGGGAGGGGCAGACTTTAGACTTAGCCAAAGTCCGCCGGGTGGGGACGAACCGTAACTTAAAATTATGTAACATGGCTTTCAAACGCACCATTTATCTTACTTAGAAAGGCCCCGTTAGAATTCAGCATGTCGATTTTCATGGCCAGGTTGGGGGGGGTGGGGGGGCGTTAGGGAAGAGGGGCGGGCGGGCGAGACTAAGTCCGGCGGGTGAGGAGAAGGGGTGGGGGGGGGTAATAAATTTTGCTTGGTATGCGTATTGGTTGGAGCTTTATTTCCCAATAGTTACATTCATTGACCAAAGTAAAATGGTTTTGAATACATTTATAAATGGCGCCTCCTCTTAATTAATCTTAGGTACTAGCACTGCCGCCACTGCAGGGGGGTCGGCGGGGGCCAAGGCGGCCCCTTAGTCCTGGGGAGGCAGCCGAAACGGCCAGTCCAAGGCGTTTGGCCTCGGCACGCGTTATGGTAGGTAAAAAGTAACATACCCTAAATAAGTAGCCATCTCTCTCGTAGGACCTATAACTGACGTCGCCTAAAAACGTTCATTTGGTTAGGAGTATCTCTACATGGGCCGTGATGGGTAGCTTTATATTCTGTAATATGGTTTACAAAGGAAGCGGGAGGGGCGGGCGTAATTTTCGTAATCAAATAAGTACTGAAAGTAAGTTAAATTTTGCTCATTTATTGTAGACCTACTACACCGGTCCTCCGCCGCCAGAGGGGCCCCAGCGGGAGCTGAAGCGGTGGCATGAACGCACCGCCAAGGCGGCGCGGCGGCGGGACGCGGGGATCCCCGGCCGGCGCTTCACCAAAAGGCGTGAGTATTTTATTGTAGATATTCATCTATAGTAAAATGACTCCCAACACGCAAATGAAATAAGGAGATACTGGATGCGTAAATTTTATTGTAGATATTCATCTATAGTAAAATGACTCCCAACACGCAAATGAAATAAGGAGATACTGGATGCGTAAATGGATGTTGAAAATAATTTTAGGCAAGATTTCATGATGAAGGGAAAAGCGGGGACCAGTGGCGCCACTATCGACAGAGGGCAGTACTAATTTACTCTGCCAGAGGATCAGACATTTATTAGAAATCTCTACATTCATTGCCATCGCTATCGTTATTTCCGCCTTTCACTTTATGGTCACCTTCATTTGCAGCCCTTGCCGGCCACGAGCCCCCCCCGTGCTTCCCCCCCCGTGCCCGCCGCCGCCGCCGGGACGAGGACCAGCCGCCAGGGGACCAGGCCGAGGACCAGGACGACGACCAGGACCAGGACGACGACCAGGACCAGGACGACCAGGACGACGACCAGGACCAGGACGACCAGGACGACGACCAGGACCAGGACGACCAGGATGACGACCAGGACCAGGACGACCAGGATGACGACGGCCCTCCTCCGCTCGAGGGGGACCCCATCCGTCCCAACGAGGCGGAGGAGGCACGGCGTGCCCAGGTCAGACACTGGGAGGAGGAGCAGGAGGGGCGGGCCCAGGAGGAGGAGCAGCGTCTACAGCAGGAGGCGTTCCAGACCCACACAGCTTGGACAATAGACTTCGCCATCCAGACCCTTCCTGCACTCCAGCGCGGGCCCGCCCCTCCCGACGCACCAGCCGCAGCGACCGAGCCCGAGCCCCAGGTCTTGACCATGGTCAGACTTGGTCGGTTGTCACCACCCCCCCCCCATCCCTCCTGTTGAACATCCCGAGCCTGAGTTCGGGCCAGAACTCAACATAAGGCCCTTGGTACCTCTGACGATGGTGCGTCTGGGGGGCCACGCCCCACCCCCCCAACCCCCACAGGTGGAACCCGCCCAGGTTCAACCCCCACCTGCCACACTGACCATGGTGCGGCTGGGTGGTGGGGTGCCGGAAGCGGAGGAGCCGTCCGACCAGGAGGAGAACTGACTTTGACTTTGCTGTTGTGTGTTATTTATATGTACTTGGGTTTTTTTCTTGTTTATTGACTGTATATATTTGTTTGAATATTAATAGATTTTGTTTGAATTGAATTGAAATCTTGTTGTCTATTCCCTCTTAAACATATGTGACATCCTCTGCGAAAAGCAGTCTTATGGTCTAGAATATTGAATTAAGATGGTGTCTTTGGGAATCTAATACTGAAAAAATTAGGTAAATATTCTTATTAGAAAAATAGTTGTGTTAATTTGAAGACATGAATGTCGGATATGTTAAATATGGTAAAATAGATCAGTCTTTGGTATTTATAAAGATAAAACTTATATATAATCTAGGCCCAAAATTGAAATCCCAAATACAATTTCAGGAAATATACCGTCATTTCCTTTCTATTTAAGATATTCAGAATCTGTTTTTTGCTAAATATGGCCAAGCAGTCTCTTGATTTAGAATTTCAAATTTTGAAAACTTAATTTTGTTCCATGATTACCATGGAAACACTCATTTGCATAGATGTAGTATCTACTTGTTTGGACGTTCTATCAACATTCCGGTTACCATGGCAACAAAATGCGAAAAAATCCCAATTTTTTCACCAGAAATGAAAACTATGAAAAATTTCATTTATAGCATGAATTTAGCTTATTTTACTTATTTCTATGATTTCTAAGCTAAATAAAGGCCATAGAGCTATGAATAGGCATTTCCGTAAGGCTGGAAATCCCAGAAACTGTCACATATGTTAACATGATATTAGTTTTTTGCATCTCCCTTGCTTATTTTATTTATGCGTTTAATGAATTTCACGTCCAAATATTTAGGGGGCCATAGTTAGTTCAAGTAAAACGACATTGAGTATCGACGAACATGGATTATGAAAATAATTTTTGCATATACCTAAAATATTCTTTTAATGAAATCGATATAAGTGTCAGATTACTTAGTACACGTAAAACGACATTGAGTATCGAGGAATACGGATTTGGAAAATAATTTTTGGAGATACAACTACGTCGGAATAATTAGTATACGTAAAGCGACATTGATTATGGACATTGAATATCGACGAATATGGATTTGGAAAATAATTGTTGCAGATACCTAAATTAATAGAACGGCGTCAGAATACTTAGTATACGTAAAACGACATTGATTATCGACGAATATGGATTTTGAAAATAATTGTTGCAGAAACCTAAATTTAATAGAACGGCGTCAGAATACTTAGTATACGTAAAACGACATTGAGTATCAACGAATATGGATTTGGAAAATAATTGTTGCAGAAACCTAAATTAAATAGAACTGCGTCAGAATACTTAGTATACGTAAAACGACATTGAGTATCGCTTAATGGTGTTAGATTAATTCAACAGATTAAAACAATAACGTGTCATCACACATATAGAGCATGGATCAACTCTTTTCAGAGTTGGGGGCCCTGAAAAGGGCCGTTGGGTCTATAGGAAAGAAAAAAAAATCATTGGTTCAGGCCATCCGGATACAGGGGCACATTTTGTGGCAGGATTGCTGGCTGTTGCATGCCATAGTTCTGGATGAAGTGATCCCTTGCCCACCTGACTTTGGTCAAGGCCCTATCTCTAACTGACATGGCACCCAGACCTCCAGCCACCCCACACAATAGCCATGGCCCTCCTGGAATAGCTGGGGGTCCTTGAGCACAGTTTCCTGTGAGTGCCATGCATGTAAGCGTCGTCGGCTCACATACTCCCAAAGCTTTCATGGTAATAACACCAACAGTGTCTCTATTGCAACCATGCGAACAGGCCACCAGGAGCATCTTCCAGCAGATGTCCACTGTCAGATGCTCGTCCTTAATGACGCAGATCACCTCGCCTGGGACAGTGGGCAGGTGACGCTCCACGTCGCTTAATATTATGGCAATGTCTTTCTTGGTAGGCTTCCAGGGGACCATTCGGAGTGGCATCTTGGATCTGAATGACCCCTCTTGTACCTACTGGCCTTATATAGGTTCGTGTGCACAGGTGAGCCTCCCCTTATCATACCACCGACTCACAGGTGCTCCTGCTGGCTGGTGGTGGCCCGTCGCGCGGCGCCTCAAAACCAACTTACAGCCGGCCATGCTCTTACCATACCGCCGACTCAAAACCAACTTACAACCCGACTCTCAGTCGTCGGCCATGACGCGACCGGTGGTCCGTGGCGAGGCGCCTCAAAACCAACTTACAACCCGACTCTCAGTCATCGGCCATGGCGCGACCGGTGGTCCGTGGCGAGGCGCCTCAAAACCAACTTACAACCCGCCCAGCCTTATCTTACCTGGCGCGGTGCCGTGGTCAGAACTAGGCGCGGTGGTGTTTGTAGACCTAAACCAACTTCCGGCTGGCTGGCACCACCCGGCCTTATCATACCTGACGCGTTTGGGTATGCGGCGCGCCTAGAGATAATATCAACACCCGGCTTAACATAACTCGTCGGCCGATTGATTTTGAAAATCATTTTACAAGTGCAAATTGATCTAATTAATTCAACTCTTTATACAGTTTATTAACGCTGTGTCCGCCGGTGAGCGTTCAAGAGGACTTTATTAATAAAGAATTTCGAAGCTACATACATTTGATTACTTTTATTTTATTTTCAAGTCAAATACAGCTGGTGCTAATGGCGCCGTCAATGATCATTGGTTTCACAATTTAATATTCTCCTGGAAATATAGGTTAGGCTGACGTTAGAAATCATTTTAATATAATTTGTAATATTCCAAGTTGCGTCGCAAGTACACGTTGAAAGTTGAAAGTTGAAAGTTGATTTCTAAATAACTTTGAAGTTTTTTAATTAGACCAATGGACCGATATTACCGCTTCAATAGAATTTCCAACACATTGTACATTGTACAGTGACGGTCTATCAGAATATGAGTATGTTACTTCAAAAACGTTTTACAGTCTATAAACTGGAAAGGGCCGTTTGGTTTGGTTGGTGGGGTCATCAGTCGTCAAAGTTGGCGAAGTCTTCTTCTGCAGGATCCAAGTCATCTTCAGGAATGTCATCAAAGTTGGCGAAGTCTTCTTCTGCAGGATCCAAGTCATCTTCAGGAATGGAGCTATATCGTCTTCATAATCTGACTCTCCGTCTGATACCACTCCTGCAACGTCATCAGGTTCGGCAAGGTCGGCAAGGTTCACTGGGGTCCTCTTGGGTGGGTGGTAGATGTCGACGACCTTGTTCAGGAAGATCATCAAGGCTTCCCCACCCAAGTAGGCTGCCTTTGCCTCTTCTATCTTCGCGTTCTTAATACGTTCTTGAAGCCGTTGCGGACGTTTCCTCTTTTGTGCGCTCCCTTGAAGTGCTTTGAGTCGTGATGTGTCGATCTGTTCGGACAGGTAGGACAGCAGGCGAAATATGTTTGGATGCGCGATCAACTGTGAGTTAATTTGCTTGTTGTAGGACTCAACATTATTGTTTGTACGGACCTCTGCATCAAAAACATTCCACCTTTCCGGGTGATTGTTCAGCCAGTTACGTTCAAAGTACCGGAGGAACTTCCTCATGTCACGTACCACGTACCCAGGCAGTACATCCCATCCGTTCTCGCTGCTGAAGGTCCGGTAGACTTCGGTGATCTTGGGAAGGGGAACGAAGGGCAGCGCAAGGATGCGACGTTTGACACTCCGGACAGTACCTCGGTGGAAGGCATATTGGCAAAGGCCCAGCTTAGAGAAGCGTTTTCTTACAGCCTGGCAGTAGTGGAAGTAGCATCCCTGTATGCGGACATCAGGGAACACTTCCACCAAACTACGGTGGATTGCCCGCTCAAAGTCAACTAACACCGTGGGAGGGTTAAACCTCAGTCCAAGCTCAACTGCCTTCTCCTTCAGCAACCGGAAGAGACGAGTGTACTTGGTACAATTTTTGCCAGGCAACAGGCAGTACAGCATTGGTAGGATCCTGCCACAGATAAGTGCGGCGTGGATTATGAATAGTTGGGTGAAGAGTATGGGGCAACTGCGGAACGTCCCATCCATGTGGATCCTGCGAGAGTCACACATGAGAGCAAAGTTCTCCTTGTCCCCCACGACAAGGATGCGATCCTCCTCCCCATCATCAATAATGACGCTGTGCAGGTCCTTGCATGTGCTGAGGTCGATGTTACCCAGTGATCTCGGTAGAGGTGGTTGCTGGGTCTTCCTTATCCGTTGGAGACTCGCAGCCATACTGTAGTCAGTGGCAAGGGCATCAACTATCTCGCGGCCGTCTTCTAAGCGGACGACCTCCCGCGCCACCTGCTCATAGATGGCCTTCACCGGTGTCTGCAGGTCCTGCCGTGCCCGCTTCCGGATCCTAGCCTCGATTTCCTCAGCCTGCCTCTTTATGATCTCAGGGGGATGATTGTGCCAGCCCTGTAAATTGACGTTGTCCTGGTCATCACCGATATAGTTTGCCTGAAATGAGAGAGTAACCCTAGTAAGTTTCGTGCATCTCTAATCTGATTTGTTACATAGTACTGAACTGAGACAATAGTTGTTTCATTTTTACGACCACACATTGAACACCATCGCGGCAAAACTTATAACCACAGGACTTGAAAGTCATTTTACACGTTTTGTGTACGAGAAATTTGATTTGCTACAGGGTTAAGTAGTGCTTACATAGATTTATGGGATAAGAAATGAGTTACCTTGGCAGTACATTTGGAGATGCGGTAGTGACTGCAGATAAATTTTTGTTTCCTATTTTCACCGACACCTTGAACGCCGTTGCGGTGGAACTTGTAACCACCGGACTTCAAAATCATGTTACCACGCTTGCCCTCGACAAATACGTGACGCTCGTCAATGCCCATTTCTTCCTGGTTGTTCATGTTAGGCCCTTCCATCAGCCGGCGACGGACGGCACGCCTTGGTCGTGCGGCGGCTGGCCATAATTCAAGACCACGATCAGGGGCTGGAGGAAGGCGATGTCCAGCTTCTGGTGTCTGTGGCTGCAGTTCGGGTATGAGCGGCATCTCTTCCAGAATTAAATCAAGTTCAGGTGGATATGGTACTGCTGCAGCATCTTCAGGTTCCAAGAGCCTTTCAGCTACTTCAGGTTCCAGCAGGAGCTCAGGTTTAGGTACATTAGCAGCTTCAGCGTTGTTGACAATGTCAATTGCAGCAAAGATTGCATGCGGTAGGTCCATGATGGAATGATGAACAGTGGTAAAGGGTGCCATATTTAAGGGGAAATGTCCTCGCGGGGGGAGGGAGGAGGGTAGTTTGGCACTGACCGACACAAGTCCCTCAATGGAAGCCCTTTACCCTGACGCGGGTGTCACACGCGATGTAAAATGATTTTCAAACACGCGAGTGGGCGCGCGCGGTCTTACCGACCGCATCGTCGGCGGGGCTCACCTGTCGCGGAGGGAAGCCCTTGACCCCGCAGGATGGCGCGCACTGCCTTTACCGTGCCGCGGCTGACGTGCTCTTGACTGACTGACTGAATGCGAGTCCTTCGACAGAAGCCCTTGACCATATGGAATGTCGCAAGATTGTAAAATGACTTGCAATTACCTGTGTCGTGACGACGCTCACGCTGAAACGGTAGTTGGCGTCATACCCGTGATTCGACGCGAGCACCTCCATAGAAGCCCTTGCCCCTAGGCAATGTCGCATACAGAGTTACTTATCGTGAGCGCACTTACACGTCTCATGCGGACACGCGTCGCTCACCTGAGCCACCGATACCTGCTTATAAGCTTAACAGATAGCCTTCGATATGCTAATTGTAAATTGATTTTGAACGCGGCCGTTTGAAACCCTAATCTATAATACTTGAGACATGGCGAGGAGAATGGCAAGTCGCAATGTGCCGTCTTTCTTGACCAATTCCCGTGTTCTCCGTGACTGCATGCCCATTTCGTTGGATCTTCATGTAAGAAAGGTCATGCGGGATGTTGGTCAGAGTCGGCTATACACGGTGCTAGATTCCAGTGAGGATCCATTCTACATGTTGGTCCAGTACCGTGACCACCAGTACGAACTACCGTCTTGGGGTACATGGACAGAATTCCAGGTTGCCATGTTTGAGAACTTCCGATCTCTCCTGGATCCGGACATGTCCCTGCGCCTTCCACAGTACCAGTATCGAATGACTTACGACTTGGATGTTTTCACAATAAGAAGCCCTCTACATGATGAACTCTTATACTACGAATCGTTCGAGTTTATAACATTTTTGAAGGACCTGATAAAAAGAGACCAAGACGACAGGAGAATGCACGAGCAACGCTGGACACGCGACCATTAAAATGGTAAAGTTTAATGACTCTCAAACGGCCCTTTTCAGGGCCAACACTTACACAAAAAGTTGTCTTGCTCAGATATACTTGCTCAGGGATTATGATTTTAATAGAAAGTCATTTTACAAAACTTGTTGTAAAAAAAAGACCGCGCGGCGTGAAAATGTTGCGGTTCAAAGTCATTTTACACTTTAGGGTTGTAAAAAAAAATACCGCGCGGCGTGAGAATGATGCGGTTCAAAGTCATTTTACACTTTATGTAAGGGGGGGTGTAGGGGATTGGGAAGGGGGCCGTGGTAGGGGCCTACCGCCTTGAGTAGGGTACGGGCGGCCGGGGTAGGTGGGGTGCGCTCGGTCCCCCCCCCCGGTGCCTACTTTGGTGTGTCTATTCAACATCCCTACCCGGTGCCGTATTTGGCACTTCTAGTCACTCTTTTTAACTACTAAACAAACAAACCCGGCGGGTGGGCGACCGGGTCGGCCACGGGACCGGCGTCTTACCCAAACACTACCGGATTATCCTCTTACAACACGTTGACTAGTGAGGAGCTCCCGTGGAAATGCTTCTTCTGCTTAGGAATTCCGCACAGAACTGCTAAAATAAAGTCCGCTATGTGTAGGAACACTTTAAAATCAATATTGATAAATTTCTTTATGATAGGTCGCCGGACACAAAGTGGTCGCGGCCAGCCCTGATTGATTATTTCGATCATTAAAAAAACACTTTAAAAACAACTTTGAAAATCAAGATTTTCTGGAATAGTCGTTGGGAAAGTTTTGGGAAAATATTTTTTTATTCCTTTGGTGACGATAAAAATGCAACTAACGTGCTAGTTTTTTTTTCTTTTTTTTTTTAGCAAAGAGCCCGGAGGTCACCCATAATTTAGGTCAAGGTAATTTAAGTTAATTTAGCATATTGTTCGAAAAGGAGCTTCCATTACCAACGCGTGTTACGGGGGGATGGGGATTCTATGAAAATGCGCATAATTATACTCGTATAATCAAATTGCTTGCATCCGCAATAAAAAAACAACCCAACGCAGCAAGAACATCTCCTAGCACACGCCTGATATTTCACATATTTTAACAAGAATTTATTATTTCAGATAAAACGTCTTATGTGATAAACAAAGTGATAAACACCATATGTGATAAACAATAAAGTGATAAACACTATATTTCAAACAACATAAGTTTTTTTTTCATCTACAAATATTTCCAGATGTTTCCCAGAACTTATGTAGATAAACTTACTTTTTCCCCGTCTTGCATGTTAATTAATTAACCTAGAATGTTGTTTGTTTTGTGTGTAACGTTTAGTGTGTTTGCTGCATCATAGATTTTGACCCAAAGAAACCAAAGGACCCCGTGACAAATATGAAGCCAGGAAACGCCGGTGAGTACGTTTTGGTTATTCCAGGACGCTTAAGTTAATGCTACTTGACGTGAACCCTTTGACTCGACGACTGTCACCTAGACTGAAGAAGTGTAGCTATACTCCCGACTATTCTCTCTGCTATTGCATGTCTGTGAACCCTAACTTGGGAAAAGGACGCTATCCCTACTGTAGCAATTAGGTGGAATCATCCCTGGAACAATTGTAATTACCATTTTTAACTCATTTTGAACCTGACTATACTGATCATCTGCACTTACCCATGACTTATGATTATGTTTCTTCGATCATTCACCAGTCACTAATTGTTCTGAGCAGAAATACCTCCAGGATCCTTCACTCTAGTTTTAAACATTAATTAAGTTTAGCGTTTACGTTGCCACTGAAGAATGTGGCCGAACTCTGCCTTAGGTAGACCATGGATGTGTCTGCTTATAGCCACGTGGAATCTTCAAAATAGTGATCTTTATTTTTATTCATAACCATAAAAGCAGAGGTTACTAACGTAGAGTATGGGATATTATAAGCCTAATGCTTTTACAGATACATGATTTACTGTTTTTGTGGAAATGTCTAATTTGATTCGAAGTATCAACCGATGTTTTGTCAACTACAACATTATAACTATATGCAATGCCCACATAATATTTTGAGTTATTTCTCATCTATGAATGTTTATCAGTTCCACAATCCGAGAGTAATCAAAGAATTAGATTGTAATCCACACGAGTTTAATTAGTCCATTATTGAAGCGACTTGACCATAGCCAGTAATCCTTCTATGTTTGTATAATGTCTATACCCTGCAAACCAGTCAACCAGGGCGAAATAGGTCCTTCGGATAGCGAGATTTACTTTACACCAGACTGTGTACCTGAGAAAGTTCATCTTGACCCAGGACTGGTCTTGAGTCAAGTTATCGTTCTGGGGATTGACTGGTGTGGTACAATGATGAACTATGGCTGCGCCAATTGGTACCAAGTTGCCCAGAAAAGTCTTACTTGAACAGAGAAGGCATTGATGTATTTTCTATTGATTAAATTAGAGTACATGTCACATAGTGTTTTGTGTCTGTGCGTGATTCAGACAGTGTTGCACGAAATATCAAGTGGGCGACGTCTTATGAGATAGCTTAGTTATAGGATAGGCGGGTCTATCTGTGCCACAAGAACCATATATAATGGGCGGGTCTATCTGTGTCACAAGAACCAATCTTTTGCCCATTGCCTTGCTGCATTCCAGAGAGGAGTCGTTCTTGGTCAAAAAGATCTATAAGAGAGTAAGCATTAACCCGAGACATAACGCAGTGGGAGTTCAGTGTCTACTGAGTGTGGAATCGTTGTGGGCCTGCAGCAGCTTTTCAGTGGTAAATCAGTGGGAGCACAGTGGCTGAGCAGTGGTCAATCAGTATGTCCGAAAGATTTAAATGAGATAGGGTGTACAATCTGTGTCAAATCAGTAACATATCAGTAGCTGATTTAAATATGTCAGACATACTGATACAGGAAGTGTCCACTGCTGTTTGTCCCGGGTTAGCTGGTAGTTTATTTTGATATCCGTGAGCTGCTGAACTGAATCGGATGAAATGTATTAATGTCAAAGTAATTTAATTAGTTGAAGTAATGGCTGAAGAATTTTGTGTTAAAGTGGTTAACCCAGTTACAGATGTAACGACTTGTGAAACTCATTGCTTACTTGAGTTAACCTCTGACAAATTACGTTTACCAAATACATTTGGTCAGTCATCCTCCACCCCTTCTCCTGGTATATGACCAGCCGAGAACCAACACTCGATACCAGGTAAGGAACGTGTTACATATATAAATCAGACGTCAGACAGTGAAATCTCTCGCACTCAGTCAATAAAGTGATACATATAGTATCAATTGGCTGCACCTGTGACAACTGACCTCTCAGTGTTGTCCCAGGTGCTGCCCCATCGGAAATAGGGATTATTAAACTTATTAAACCAAAATAATGGCCGACTTTTACACCAATTCAGATGAAACTAATGTATTTCAATACTGTATACAGACAGGTGGCCTGAATCAGCACTAAAGTCGTCCGATTTGTTTGTCAGTATTCGGGCTATTTGTGTACCGATTTATCCTCGTGGGTACGGGGCTTATAAAGGGTTACCCATCATACACAAACTCTACCTCATGAAACACCAGTTTTAAAAAAATCGAAGGTAAAAGTAAAACGTTGATCAGTGAGCACTGGTTTGGGGTAATACCCCAAAATTAATGATGAGCACTCTTGATCCTAAATCTTGTTCCTAAATTGAGCTCCGTCAGTAACTGGGATGGCGAACAATGCACTAACATCATAACCCAAATAATTAAGCTGATTCCAATCAAAGACAAAATAACAAATATTCCAATGTCTTATTACAGTCTATTCAAGGTTTTGTTATTTGTATTCAGTCTTTCATGTTTCAGTTTTACTTATTTAAAATGGGAAAATGAATGAATTAATACACTAAATAGATTTAAACAATATTTGTCCGTAGAATTATGCGTGACCAAAGAATGGCTGTTTTCATTGAACGCCATTATCGACATAGCGAATGTTTGCAAGTAGGGTCGGGGAGGGGGCAGAGCTAGCGTTAGATAATCCATTTAATTCCCATGAAAGAACATCCCACCGGTGAACGCGCTCTGACCCAGACGGATGTGCGTGCCCTGACGGACATTCTTTGGTTATAACGTGTGTGACCAGCAGTGTCATGATACGCTCGGCAGTATAAAATGATGATAAATTTCTATAAATCAACTTGGACAGTGTATGGCCACTCCATCATTAGGCAATAAACACGCAGGGAGATTTATGAGTCTGATGCATTATAGACACAGTTACCGCTCAACAGCATTTCAAAACACCCATACTCCCAATAAAAGGCAGTCGCTGAAATGCTAAGTCAGTTACTAAGTGAAGTAAGTCAAGCTAGTGTAGCGCTTCCTGGGTCAGGTTAGGCCCGGGGAGTCAATTTAAACCAGGTTGATCACTAGGATTGGAAGTGTGACAAATGACCAAACAACAGTAACTTAAGTTGAACAAAGTTTATTAAAACAATCTCTCTAGATATTTACAAAGTAAAGTACAAAGCCAGAATGTACAAACTGTAACACAAAATTACAAATAAGGTTTCCAAAAATAAGTTCCACAAATAAAGGTTCCACAAATACCCTTTTCACAAAAAGGTAAACAAAGTCTGTACTTAGAAAAATACAAAATATAAACAAAATCTGTAATTTGGAAAACAGGCCCAAATAAGCAAAGTCTTAATCTAGAACAGGCCAAACTAAGCAAAGTCTGAAACTTTAGGGGAAAACTGTTAAGTCAAAATATACTTGTGGGGCAAAACCATTAACTAAAAGTTAATAAAACAACCTAGTCTAACAGACATAGGCAAAGCAACCACCACAAAGTATATCAAAAACCAGCCTAAAGCTAGGCTATGCCAGTAACAGTCCCCTAGAGCCAAACAGGCCTTCTAAGTCTCACAAGTCAGGGTTACCTACCACGGTCTGAACCCTACAGCAACAAAACACAGAGTGAGCAGAGCCCCAGGAGAGCCCCCCTTATCTAGCCTGGGCACTGAAAGCACAGACCTCAGAGAGAGCACCCTACTCCAGACTCTCCAGTGCCCCAGACCCACTCCCCTGGAGCTCCCCTGGAGTAAACAATGCAGTGCTCTGATTGGTCAGTCAAGGAGGGAGAGCAGGCCTCCCATTGGTCAGAAAGGGAGCCCTCTGATTGGCTTGTTCAGACCGTCCGTCCGGTCGCCGAGCACGGGCCGGAGTAAGCCTCCGAGACGGGCCGTGCGGTCCGCCCCCGGCCGCCAGCCACCGCAGGCCGTCATCCGTCGATCGGCCCGGCCCGGGCGCGCCACACTAGTAACGTCACCACCGCTCATGAGATATTAAACGTTTTGCATGTGCATTCAGGTCTGTCTGGACAGCTTCAGGTGTAAACTGGTAAAAGAGAGCTAATAGTCGTATTTCATTTGTGTACGTGCGGAGAGTGATGAACACATTACTGCAGGCATAGAGGTGCTGCAGTAGAGGCAATGGGAATTGGTCACAGAACTGCACGGGACTGTGTGGGTGTAGTTCTATGGAATTGGTGTATAGATTAATTCCAACGATATCGTATTTAAACGGAAGAAAAGAAGCCCAAAGCCTCCTCGCGCGGAACGTAGCTAAGCCGAAAAGTGAAACTCATTTGGAAAGTGTTTTGCCCACCGATAATACGAAAACTTCGCATGAACCCTTGCAACAAAGAGGCACAGTATTGTCATTATCAAAGTAACAAAAAACAGTTGTGGGCCCTTCCTGGAGGGGGGGGGGGGTCCTGATGTCGCAAGTCTAGTTCAAGAAATGAGTATGTCGCATGTCATACTGGGCGCACAAACATAAAAAATCAAAACGCAACGCAGTATCTGTGATATGTGATAGGAAAAAAGTGTGATAGGATTTTTTGGTGCCCAACAAAATGATTATCACAATACAAGTTTATCATAAATTTTACTTATCACAAATCGTGTTGCAAAGTTATGTCAACATCACATGTTTGTGATAGGTGTGGCCAGTAGTGGTCAATGTGTATGTTTTCTGACTATAGGTCACATGTTTTCCCTCATTATCATATCATTTACATAAATATCACTTCCGTTTTGCATCTTCCGGTTTTGTTGTTTTGGGCTGGATGACAAAGTACAGAGGTTCTGTACATCTCTGCATCCGTTTTTCCATGTGTAAAATCCGTATTATTGACAATATCTTGGTTTCTTTATCATAATCCGTTTTAACTAATCAATATTTTAATCAGATTTTAGATGTTCTTTGTATGTTTTGGATAGAAAACGTGAAGATCCGTGCATCAGTGCATTTCCGTAGCATTGTATTATGCCTAGATCTACTTGATCTAAACCCATGACAGTCTTCCCCCAGGCACCTCGGGTCTATCGGCAATGGCATGGTTATAGTAGTAGTAGTAGTAGTGATTTTATTGACAACAAAGAGTCATACATTTGATCTCATGTGTCATGCATAGTAGACTGATATATGCAGTATAAACACATACAAACACTACAATAGGTACATGAAACAGTAAACAGATCTTTTCACTTGCTTTAGCACCAGACAAATTATAGACTTAAATTAACATTTTTCACAAGCAACATCACATATAGATGCTAGTGAATGCATCTTTAACTTACATAACATATATACAGCACCTTGGTGTGAGTGACCACACTTGTCTTACGACAGTGACTAGTTAACAGTCCATGAGCGTAGTATCGGGCCGGTCATAAATCCTTTAGATGACTAGTCCTAAGGGTTGGATAGATAGTTTCATAACATATTTACAGCACTATAGCCTACATGGTGACATTTGTCACTACTAAAGTGAACATTTTATGGGTACAATGAGTAATATAAAACTAATGTTGTCGCACATATTCTTCCCTGAGTTTAAAGGCTGCGTACACATAGGCGCCTAATGCCTTAATAACTTTTACCTCTTTACTATTCATAATTGATAAGAATACATCACAATGCAACATTCCACTAGTGTCGAGCTCTGTTGATTTAAAAAGGGTTAGTCGCAATTCTTTATAAAGTGGACATTTTAAAAGAAAATGCTGTTCATCTTCCACCTCATCCAGGGAACAATTTGGGCATTTCCTTTCCTCTCTTGCAATTTTGGGCCTTGAATGCCTCCCAGTCTCTATTGCTAAAGAATGTGAGCTCGTTCGTAATCTGGCAACAGCTGTCAAATGTTTTAGGTTTGATAAATGTAATAGATATGTTTCCATACAGTAATCTTTCTTATATGTTTGAAATGATATTAGTTTGCCTTCTTTTTTTGTGAGTATTCTAGACATACAGGACTTCATATGCGAGCTATAAATTTTTTCCTTGAGATCCCCTATCATTCTTAATCTCACAGTTGCTGGAGCAACTGCAAAAACTTCTGGTGCAGAGATGTCCAATGATTCTAGTAATTTCGTAACCTCCGACCACCAGTTGATTTGACCATGGTTGTGAAGCTCAAAAAGTGTATCAAAGGCGTTACGGATGGGGTCATTTGTTTGGAGATTGGATATTCTAAGCCAATACTTCAGGACATTTATATTTCTTCTTAACTGTACTGGGAATCTTCCAGAGTCACTCAAAACAGCATCTGTCGTAGTTTGTGGCCTGAGTCCTAATGCACTTTTGATATAATACAGGTTGAATTTTTCTATCACTTCATTTTGCCTAAATTTGTAACAGATTTCAGATCCATATTCTATAATTGGTAATATCTGTGTGTCAAAAATCTTAAATGCTAGCTTTGGAGATAATTTACCAAGCACTTCACCACTTAGTTTTTTCATTTGGTAGTTTGCTTTGCGGGCTTGCCCAATCAGATAGTTTGGCATCGTGCTTAATGGGTCCTTCTGGCGTGTATTAAAAATGAAACCAAGATACTTGTATTCATCTGTGACATCAATGTTGTCAGATCCTATCTTAAAGTCTGTTTTGCTATCTTTCTTTTTATTGAAGATGAGCACCTTTGTTTTCATTAAACTAACAATCATATGCCACTTTTTACAAAATTCGTACATACCATCTATCTGTGCTTGCAGACCCTCTGCTGTATCTGAACATAGGACCAAATCATCAGCATATAAAATGTACTGTACTACAGTGTTGTTCAGAACAATGCCATATTTGAGTTTCATGAATTTTTTTAGGTCATATAAATACTCTGTAAATAACTTAGGGCTGATCATCCCACCTTGTAGCACCCCACATATACTCTCCACCTCCTCGCTTAATTCGCCATTTACCTTGACCCTGCACCGTGATTTAGTATACATGCTTTGTATTACCTGTAGGAATTTTCCACCAACACCACGCATTCCCAGCTTATGAATGAGGGCAGCACGGTTAACATAATCAAACGCTTTAGTAAAATCTAATAATGACCCCAACCCCGGTCTAATTAAAAACCCAGTGGTCAAGAGGTCGGCCCTGAAAAGATACACTCGGTGCTCCCGTTGGCTGACACTCACTGGACAAGTCTGGAAAGAACCCATAAGGGTTGGCCGGACGTTAAACTATACCCCAACAAACAAACAAACACTGGACAAGGCATAGGCTTAGGCCTATCCCCACACAATCGGCGTGGTGATCTGCATTGTGGTCACTGGACACCATAATAATAGACCCTAAAGCCGGCGATATTTTCTGGATCGACGAAAATGACAATAGGCTAACTGACAGTTTTTTTGTCGATCCTGAATCGGTTTGGCAATTTTAGGTGTTGGTCCTGAAATCAGTCCAGAATCGGTCCCCTAACCATGATCCACTGTGGAGTTGAAAACCGACACTTTCCTTGTATTCAAGTTCACAAATTGATAGGAAAACAATGGGGAAAAAATCGGTCAGTCTATTAATTACAATTCTAAAAATATTTTGATATTTCATGTGTAAACATGTTCATATTATGATGTATTTAATGTGTACGTATAAAAATAAACTCAAACAATAAAATAATATCCATCGTAATCCATTAAAAGCTATATTACATTAAAGCAAGTATATTGTGATATATTATAGTGAAGACTGCGATCTAATTGACCCTAAAATGAATTAAATAACATCGAAAATGCAAAAACTTTATCAAATTGATCCAGAATTCGGTCAAAAAATATTAAACATGCTTAATAACTTAGTCGGTCCATTGTCGTTTTGAAATTGGTTCAATTTTTTTCTATTTCAACTGTCAGTTCTAAAATCGGTTCTAAAAAAATCAGTTGTCATAATCCATGTCTTGATTCTGGACCATAGTGAACTGATTCTGGACCGATTTTGAACCGATTTTTGAGATCAAAAATATTTTGAAAATCGGCCCACTATCGGTCCATTTTTGTCGTCATGTGGATCACCGCCTTCAAAATCGATAGTGCGACAGGGGCATTTCTTAACTTCAACACGGCGACATGGCCTTTTCTTTGAATTCGACACGAAACATGGCAAGGGGACAAATGACATTGCTATTTTCTTAAATTCGACATGTGACATGAGCTTTAAAAAGATACTGATATGGGACAGGGTATATATATAATTTCTTAAATTTGACATGCGACATGGGTCTAAATGGAGATATATGGACAGGAGACACAGCCGTTTTTTAAATTAGACACGCGACACGGGACCCCCCGTCTATCCCACCATAATAAGAACACCCGCCAGGGAGTCCTATCCCGGTGGGCAAAACAACGTTCAATCAACCGTTAATTTGCAATGTTGATTCAACGTTGCTGATTGGTTGATTTTGCAAATGGAATCACCGTTGGAAAGCAACGTTGATTCAACGTCATAATTATTTCAATGTTGATTCAATGTTGAAATCTGACATTGAATCAACTTTGATGACTATAGTTAGTATCTTTCACTTAAATTAGTTTGTGCATGAAAAAAAAAAAAAGTTATGGGAAATAATTCCCTGGTCTTTATTCTCCGTTTTCGTCCAGTGGATAACGTCGATAGTACGATATATCGGAGTCATAGGTCGTCGCAAACTGCTTGAACCAGCGAAAATATGTCTAGAGAGTGAGCAGAGATCGCTGGTAACCAGCGGAGGGGGGGACACTGTGTGTGTTGGTGGTATTGTGAACCTGGTCAGAGAGTGATGGTTTTCTCATAGGAAATGCCTTGAGAGTGTAGAAATTTGCACAAAAAAAAGGCGTTACCTGGAGATTGACGAGATGATGTCATAATAATATTCTAAAAATAGACTGAAACTAGGTCGGGAATACCCCTTTTCCCCACTGGGCGCGGCCATATTGGAATCTATGCTTACACTCTCAAGCCAAACATGGTTATGACATCATCAGAATGGTTGTAATAGCCTCAAACCAGGATGGTAAACTGATTTCTGGGAACACATAAGATAGCGTTGTTCGTGAGTATTTGATCAATGACGTCATCAGAATGGTTGTAGTAATCTCAAACCAGGATCAGGGATGCCATTTTCCCTTCCTTTTCCAGATTTCCTGAATGTGTAGATGGTAACCAGTGGTCGCTGGGAACCAGCAATTCAAAGGCGAATAGAGGCGAATACTTTGTCTATTGTTCTCTGTAACTGTCCAGTCAATAACCTTGATACTCCGATAAATCTCTCTCTCTCTGTGTCTCTGTCTCTGTCTCCCTGTACCTGTCTCTCTGTCTTTCTCTGTCTCTCTCTGTCTCCCTCCCTCTCTCTCTCTCCCTCCCCTCCCTCCCCTCTCTCTCTCCCTTTCAGCTATTTAACAAGGTGGATAAGACGGAGCTTTTGGGTTCTTTAGAACCCAGCATACTTGATCTTGTTTTAGAGGAAATCTACCCTCAAAATCCAACATAAGTTGTATTTATGTTGGATCATGTCAGGTAAATATGACCGGTTGCATTTACACAAAGTCCTTGAAAGTTTTCTATCTTTTGTAATGATGGGCTACATAAAAGGTGTTTAATGTGACAATTTCTGTTAGTACCCCCTATAAATAATTTTTCCTCATGATTACCCTACTCATTCTAAATTGTTGTTCATTCGACTTCACGAGCAGACCTGTTACTACACACTGTGTCCTACCAGTACCCAGCAGTGCCTTAGGGGACCAGCTACTCCATCTGTACTACAGATTTTTAAACAGTGTAATGAGGGGACTGAGGGAACCAGCTGAGACCTGCATAAATTATGAGTTTCAAGGGACCCCACATCCACTTTATTAAACTAGGAGTTAGGTAGTTTCATGGGGGCCCTTCTGTGGGCCCGGCACCGCGTGGCGTGTGCTCCCCGTGGTGCCTGGCCCAGTGCAGACGCCCACTCGGCACACTGAACACCCGAGACTGACGGTTCGGTCTAGGTGGCGCAGGGACATAGGGTGGTGGAGCCACTTGTATATATTCTAAAGTGATAGTTTTCATTTACTACAGTCAAACTAAATTTCCTCTACAATTTAACTGAAGAAAATTATTAAATTATTGTCCAAAATGCCATAGATACAAAAACGTTTTGTTGATTCAACGTTGTGTGCCTTCTTGGATAACTTCCTTTGGGGCGTTCTTTATTTTATTCACCACTTCAAGTTGAAAAATGGTATTTTAGTATGATATTTTGTATGAGTAGAATTTGCAAAATCATGCCGTCGAGATTTAGGCCTATTTCATAATATCCCGCGGGAGTTATGATTTAGTTTCTGGTTATAACTCCCTCTGGCTGAGATCGGGTCAGGTTGCCAGTTTTCATGCATCACTAGTTTTTGCGCAGTTTGCGCAATGTCATGAACGCATTTTTCTATGAATGTTTTACACTACCTTAAGTTATTTTTAATAGCCAAGGGGGCGTGATGAGGCAACAATGGTGAGATTTTGTATGAATATATTAGAAAAACTGTGTGTTTAAGAGGTAACAAATTGGTTTGATGTCCCTCCTTTTTGGAAAAATGGCGGGAATCTTAAAAATTAATATTTTCTGAATTAATCAACATTAGATCAATTTTTCAATTAAAGAAACAATCTGCTTGGCCTAAATTTTCTGTACCTTAGTTTAAAGTGAGGTGCTATCGTTTAGATGCCAGGTAGCTAAAAATAATTTCATAAAAAATGGACGAAATACTGGAACACTTTACCACACACTGTGGAAACACATATTCTCTGATAGTTATCCCACAATTGAAATAATTATATCAAGGTTTGTCTTTGTTTTTCAATGGTGCTAATGCTTAATCAATGTCTGATAATGCCCAAAAATGCGTATCATTTACCTATAAACACATTTATCTTTGCTTTGTTTTCCTAAATGACATAACTTTCCTTCAGCATAAAGTATTTAAATATTAATCAAGTAAATTGCCAATGCATGATTATATAATGGGCGGACATTATAAGGAACTTGCCTTTCTTGCTTCATTTTTTGCTATTTTATTGTTTTTTAAATGAGATAATATCTCATTTAAAAAACAATAAAATGTTCATTTTTTGCTATTTTATTGTTTTTTAAATGAGATAATATCTGGGGTTCTACAGGGGCTATGTGTCACTTTTCCCGAGAATATACAATTTAATTATGACATTTCAGAGTCATTTCAAAGTCAGATTTACGCCTTTTGAGAATTTTCCCTACAAATAAAACCAATTATTTCACATAGAGTGTAACTACTTATGGTAGAAACAATAGCCTATAATTGGATATCTATCTTGTGGTTTGCCTAAAATTAATTCCCATATTCTGGTTGATTCCTATCAATACTGGTCAATTTTTATCAATATTAGTCTATAGTGGTCAATACTGGTCGATTCTGGTCAATTCTGGTCGATTCCAGATGAACCCTGTCGTTGCCAGTCAATATTATAGGAAAACATACAGAGGTTGACAGTACAACCCTGAATACGAGGTGGGTGTCGAAAGATTACTGCCCGAGGCCGTTAGGCTGAGGGCAGTAATTTTTCTGACATCCCACTGAGTATTCAGGGATGTACTGTCAACCGAGGTAAGTTTTCCTTATATTATATACCATATTTTGTAAGTTATAAGCAAAAGAGAAAGGAAATTACCAGTGGAGCAAAGTGGGCAGTATTCCAATGTATTGATTATGCACACACTTTGACTGGTGTCAAGCAGTTTTTCCTAATATTTATTATTTTCTCTTATATTAGGATTCTATCACTATCTCCATTTAATTAGACTGCATTATTTTACCTGAAATTAAAAAAATAATCATGCAAATCCATTCAGAATTCACAAAATAAGGAGAAAAACATTTTACACAGTAAAGCAAGGTGGGCAGTATACACGAATACTGCCCACTGTGCCAATACACCAAAAATACTGAATGGCAGTGTCCAGTTAGTATTCATCATGTATTTTGGCATTGGTATATAATATTGGTCAATTCTGGTTGATTCTGGTTAAATCTGGTCAATAGTGATTAATACTGGTCTTTTCTGGTCAATTCAGTTGATACTGGTTGAATCTGGTCAATATTGAGCAAAAGTTGTCAATTCTGATCAGTTTTGGTCAATTCAGGTCTATACTGGTCGATTCTGGTCAAAAGTGGTCAATTCTGGTCGATGCTGGTCAATTCTGGTCAATATTGGTCTATACTGGTAAATTCTCATGAATTTTGGTCAGTTCAGGTTGATACTGGTCAATAGTAGTCAATACCAGTCAATTCTGGTCATTTAGTCAATATTAGTCTATAGTGGTCGATACTGGTTAATATAAGTCAACACTGATTAATACTTGTCAATTCAGTCAATACTGGTCGATTCTGGTCAATATTGGTCAATTCAGGTTGATGTTAGTCAATTCTGGTTGATTATGGTCAATATCAGGGAAATTTGCCTGGCTTTGTGTCATTACTTTTCACACAGGGGTCTTTTTTGAAATTTAGTCGTCCTAATGTTAGTATCATTCAGATGTGTAAATTAGTGACTAAATGCTGGCATATCACTTTCAAGTAATATCCAGAAATTTGGTAAATTTGATTTGTGTATTTCTACACAAATGAAATAATCATTTTTCATTCTGAAAATATCACGTTATAGGACACTCGAGATCTTATCATATATATGGAACCCTCAAACATGTTCTATTGTTCATAAAACGCAGTTTCTTAAATCACATGAAAAAATGTGTTTTCTGACTGATTTAGAATGTTTAACTGCAACACATGTAGATCTATATACAGGACTAAAGGGAAACAGGCTTTGAGATATCTGCATGTGATAGTTTATAATGTCTAATAAAAGATTGTGGGTTGAAATAGACAAAATTAAACATCTGTACTTGCCATGGAACCAATGGCGACCTCCAGGCTCCACTGACAGGCTCAAATAACTAGAGACAGAGGCTGAAATTCCCATAAAGTTGACTTGCAACTGCTCTGTTTCTATACGCAAATATGCCCTTTAAACCTAACATAAAAACTTGTGATATTGATGACCATTCTTTAACACAAGTCCTTTATGTTTCAGTTTAGGAACTTATGATTATCACAAATTTTCTTTATGTTTGCACAATGGCAGGTTGTGATACAGTTTGGCCTGTGACGCATTATCACAACTGTTTATGTTTGTGCGCCCTGGTATTATACTGTTACTAGCTAGTGAAACCATAGAACTACTACGTCTGCGTACAATTCTATGGTGAAACCAAGTGTCACATGTCGAAATTGCCATGTCGTCATGTCTGTTTTAAGGAAGCTCCATGTTCCATGTCACCAACACGTATGTAGGATGTCGAATTTAAAGAATCCTGTCGTTTTGTCGAATTTAGGGGTGTAGGGCCATAATACGGTCTATGGGTGAAGAAGAAAGTGGTGACCCGCATGGACGGGTCCCGGCCGGCCGCTGCCCGCCCCCCAGGATCACTGCTAGTCACTCCTCACTTCAGAGAACTGACCTCAGGGCCGAGCCGCCCTCTCCGTTGCCATGGTAACGAGTACGCTTGCCCCCCCCCCCCCCCCCCCCCGCCCGTTTCCTCCTTATGTTACACGTGGCAGCTGGCCCAGTCACGGCCTCCACCTCCTCCAGGAGACGGGCCGAACGGCACACAACTTTTTCACTTGATCCAAACTTTTTGTTTGGACATAAGCAGCTGCCGGTTTATTCATAAGCACCTTGTGTCGCCCCTACCTACAGTTCAGCAGGTGAAAAAGTGGTGAGCGGTTAACGCCTAAGGCCTGCAGCGTGTGGCATGAGGATCATGGAGCAGAGCGAGTGTCTCCAGGGTAAGCCCTGAGTCCCAGCCCTGAGGGGGGCGGCAGGAGGAGGAGGAGGACGACGCCCCGAGCCCATGTCGGCACAGAATACCGCTATTTGGGGGATTGGTATAAGCAGGAAGTGCTACAGACTTGCACACCTTTCTGCATGACCTCAATGCATAGAGAAACGCCTTGGATAGTCGCGCGGATAATTTCACGCCACAACAATCTGTGATTCAAGTCACGGTCTGGTTGATTGGTGAAACCACGGCCGTAACGTTGTATTGACCCGGTGAGGTGGGTGTTGTGTGTGCGTGTTGTAAGCCGGTCGTCAAGTCAGGTGTCCCACACCCGGCCGCCCTCATGCAGGTGACGTCCACCATTTACGTGGCAGTAACAGTCTGACCGTTTTAAAACCCGACCCGCCCATTCCCAGACAGCACACCGCTTACAGCACCAGGTGGGAGTAGACCACAGTGTGCGTTAAGGGATCAGGAGCAGGAGCAGGACCTGGAGGAGGGCCAGCCGCAGGAGGAACCGGCCAAACAACTAGGTGTTGTTGTCTGGCACCCAGAGCAGGCTCTGGTCTTAGCGGGTGGCATACCTTCTGTGCAGGATCCACCCTCAACTCATCCCTTCTCTTCCTATCACCAGCACCACCCACTTTGAAACATTCCCCTGGAGTAAATCACTGGGCAAGTGTTTGGATACGTACCTACTTCTATACCAGCACTACCTGTATCGTAAGCCTGCACCCCGACCCAGTTATAGTCCGTTAAGTGGTGACAGAACACATTACGTATGCGGGCCTATTAGTTTCACTTGATTATGACGGATTGGTTAAATCTCTGACAAAGGAAACCACCGTTTTTGGGAAAGGATCTGTTAATTACCAAAATGACTTGCAATTAGGTTTTAAAAGATCTCTTTGCACGTGTACTTATCCTAAGTTGTGTAGGAATTGGAATTGTTGGACCATAGATGGTCAAAGGATGGATTGGCTCTGATCTTTCTCCCATAACTACCATCAAGGAATCTGGGAAAGCCGGGAAGTGTCTGTTCTGAGGAATCGGCAGACAAACAGTAGAGCCCACAGTCACAGCTCAAACGGTACTAGCACCATGATGAGCCGGCAGCGTAATAAGAGTCTGAGTGACGCTCAGGTCAGCTCTGAGTCGGTGAAGGCTAACGGGGAGGCCGAGGGGGACCACGTGGACGAGGCCTTAGCACAAAAAGAGACGGAACAAGAGGCCGCCCCAAAGAACAAGGGTAAGGACCCCCACGTACAAAGCCCACGGATGTACTGCAGGCCTTCCGATCCCCAAACCAATCATTACCACCCAACCCAATCGCGACTCGAATCGTCTAGTGTTTTACCGCCGTCTACAAGTTACTAGTCCCATTACCTATGTCTGGGTGCTAGAAACGCTCATCGAATTGATGCGAAGTTTGTGTGTGTGTAACGCCGTTTGTATAATAGGAATTATGGCATTGGTGATTGTTGTTAAAATGTTTTCAACCGGGCATATTGAAATATTCTTGAAATTAATAGGAAAACAGATAATAAATACGTTACGTTGCCCACGTGATATGTTGGCGTATCAAAATCTCCTCTATACAGAAATAGAGTCCCGTTTTTCACTCAGTTAGACTGTCAATAGTATTGCAGCTGTTATTGCAGGATCACCGCCCACCCCCATGTATACTCACAGCCGCCTTTGCCAGCAGGCTTTGGCCTCCGACTGACCAAGTTAACCCTCAAAAGCTGGTCAAAATTATATAAGTAGTATATGTAATAGGGAAATATTTAGTTGGCAATAGGTACCGAACCAGCTATTAGGTTAGGTATGGGGTGTAAAAAAATAGCCGACTATAATTTTGTCCTGGGGAATTGTTTTCTAATAGGTCCATCGTACTTTCACTATATCGTTAAGGTTGAACACAATATTTTTATACAGGATGTCTCATAACTCTGCCTTGCGGGTAATTCTGATGAGTGCAGAAAATTACTGGTCTTTTGACAACAAATTAGAAGTTAATGGTAGAAATGGAAAACTTCCAAATTTTTACTATATCGGAAATCAGTCAGTGAGGCCATAGCATTCTGATAACTTTTTGAGAATAACACGCTAGACGATGATCACATAAGGTCGGCCATATACAACGGTAATGATTTTGACTTTGTTGGCGTGTTTGAGCTTCCATCCACTCTCTAAACACTCCGTGTGTCGATCAATTATGTATGTGGCCGTGAGTAGGGCAGGAATCTGTCGTGAATGTGGGTTCCACCTTTAGACCTAATCATCTAAGACATACCCTGCATCAAGTTGTATTCAATTATATTCCTAATGACCAATAGAAAGTAGTCTCAGGAGACACTATCCCTCGTGCAACTAAGTTATATAATATTAATTAACAACTGCTCCTGTAGCCCAGAATCAGAGCTCCGAAAAATAACTTGCTATACGTAGGTGGGTTATATACAATAATGAAAAGAACTACCCAAAACGTTTTTTTTTTTTTTTTTTTTTTTTTACATGTATGGCACAATAGGAACAAGTTTGAAATAGACGTACCATATTCAACCAAGTGTTGTTGGTTATTATAAAAACATTTTTTAAATCAGACAAATGTTTGAATGGGGTGGTATTGCGAGTCTTTTTAGATTTTAAAACAACATCTATTAAAAGTGTTATTATAGGTTGGTGATGGAGGTGCTGCTGGTACAAGTCGGCACCGTCTTAACCTCTGTGCTCCGTAAAAGTAGCCTCGTGAAGATCAGTGTGGTCATAGTACGTGAAAGGACTTACCAGGAAGTAGTAAATTAGTCAATAATATACAGTGTACATGCACCTTCCATACTCCAAACTTTTCTTTGCTTCAGAAACCCATCGCACTCCTAATACTGCATAGACTCACCTTTATGTGTAATTTATTCAGATTTGATATTGAGTATGCTTTTGCTTTGTACTTAAAGAGATATGTGTGAATGATTTAATTGTTTGACAGTTTAAAAAGCACAGCAAGGTATGTAAACAAAATGTGAACATAGAAAAATAGTTAACGGCCTACTATAGTTCGCAGAAATTAAGGTCTATGATATAAGAGTGGTTCCAACATCTGGCTCCATCTAGCAAAAATGTACCTGAAAGTTCATCACCAATTACTCGTAGAAAAGGTTATACAAGTATTGATTTAACGAGATAAGTGACTGGTTACACTAGTGTCACCTGGTGAGTAAAAATGGAGAACTTAAAAATCTAAGGATTTATAATCAATTATCAGGAAAACATGGTTTCAAATTGAAATAAATCAAAGAAAATCAATCACTTACACCAAGCATTTAAGAGATTTTAAAGTTGCACAGTTGTGCCACCTGTTGAGAAAAATGAAATCCCTCAAAATTCAAAAATGTCCTTTTGGCCACAAATATCATATGTTAAATTTTAAATTCAGATCAACACATTTGATTGGCAGACATGAAATTAAATTGCTCAGAAAGAAAACAGTCATAAAGGAATGTACAGAAAACTCCACTTGTGAAGGTTACAGTTGGCTCAAGCAGTCAAATTTAATCAGTAACATCTTTTTTTTTTTTTAAAATGTCCATATATATCTTTAAAAAATTATTATTGTTGAGGGCTAATAATTAAGACTTGTTTTCGAGGTTTCTAATTGAATTTCATATCGAGGTAGTAGTCAGTAATCCCTTTAAGTCTCATTGAAAATTATCGGAAAAAAATACTCATGACTTTATGTTCTGTCTTTTTGACATGTTATTTTGATAATATCTTGGTCACGTTCCATGAGATGAAATACTCAAGAATTAAAACAGAAACCAAAAGATACAGTTGATATAAAACGTAAAATCTATTAATGCACAGCGATGAATCCTGACTTTAAAAAATTATAAGGGTTGTGAAAGAAAAACATTAATCAAACGTGTATATCCCTTTTCATATTTCAGCATGGAGTTATCAGAACAACTCCTGATACCTATTTACCTTGTTATTCCCTCGTCAGCAGAATAGTCCCGCCATATTTGTTAGGTGAATCAAACTAGTATAAATGTCCTCTATGTAATAACTCTGAAAACCAAGGGAAATCTTAAAGATTGTTAACAATTTAAGCCTCATGCCAATGTCTGTTGTTTGCCAGGAGTGGGCAGCATGTTGAAGTACGTGTCGCTGGTGACGCTGACCCTACAGAATGCCGTGCTCATCCTCGTCATGCGCTACGTGCGCGTGCGTCCGGGCGACATGTTCCTGCCCACCACCGCCGTCGTCATGTCCGAGATGGTCAAGTTCTCCTGCTGTCTCGTCATCATCTTTATTGAGGTCAGTTCACCTCCCTGGAAACCTACTTTTAGTTTTACATGGGATTCAGCCTAATCTGTACTCATGTGTGTATAAGAATATGTGTTATCATTCCTAATTTGAAGCGAAATAGATATCCTCTTAGCTCTTTCTATGGTTTTTGGCCAAGGGAACTAACTAGGCTATATTTCTCAAATCAGATGTAGACACTTATGTCAAATATTTAGAATTTCACCTTCAAAGTGTAAATTATGCAAATAGAAAACTACTTTTATAATTATAACGCACACGTAACTCATGTTTTCTTTTCTTTCAGGAGGGCAACTTGCCTCGGTTTATTAGGCACTTACGGGAAAATATATTCGCACAACCACTAGACTGTCTAAAGATTTGCGTGCCATCCATCGTTTATACACTACAAAACAACTTACTTTATGTCGCCGTATCCAACCTAGAGGCCGCTACATTCCAGGTAAGTTCATTATTATTTTTTTTAAAATAAACAACCTCTGTCAATTTTAGAATTCAATCAGTGAAATTAATAATTTAAAAACCATACCGACATTTCTTTTAGCATACATATATATATATATATATATATATATATATATATATATATATATATATATATACAATGATCCATTTTAATTAGACCAATAGATAATTAGACCAATAGATAATTCAGTCAAACAGATCTTCCTGATTTTCAATTCTTTGACCCACAATTATGTCAGTTTAGACCTGTAAACAGGCACTTGATGTAGTAGGTTTTTGTGAGACCTTAATTATAGTTTTTAGTATTGTAGCTTATGGGAAGGGCTCACTCAATCAGTCATGTCTTTTGTAGGTATTTGGGCTTTGATCTGATTGCCCGATTACACAATCTTACATACAAGTAGCTACAGGCCTTTGTCCACCGGCATGCATTTCTAAGCAAGGACAATTAGTGTGCATCAAGTGTTATTGAGTGGGCAGGCCTCTCCCCTGCACCCTCCCCTACCCCCACTCCTTGAGCTCAGTTCAAGGAGTGGGGGTGGGGGAGGGTGCAGTTTGAGAAGCCAGAAGTGGGTTACATAACCAGTACTAGGACCTCCACTGTCACCTTCAGGTTGGCAGGTCTGGGTGGGTCTGGGGGAGCCCCTTTCCTAAGCCCCTCCCTGAGTTGTGTGTGACAGCAGTAGTTGTGGTGGTGATCACTACTCATAGCCCATATAGCCTTCAGGTTGTAGGAAGGCCTTCAGTTTATTGAGGGACAACCATTGCTATAGATTACATACATTAGATATATTAACATTTCGTTCAATTACCTTTCAAACACAATGAAATGTCCATTGTTATGTTAAGGGCGAACATCGATCGTTCCAACGATCGGAACTTTGATAGTCATTTGCTTCTTGTTATTGTTTTAAGTGTTCTAGCTGGGAACGTAGGCCCTTTCATTATGCCGGTGACCAATTTACTCAGTCGGTATTAACTCTTTCAGTCAGCTGCTATTTCCATGTTTCTTAAATGAATAAAAAAGAAGAGTTAGCTTTACTTTAGAACAATTGCTTTTTTGCAAACTCCTGCAGACAACTGCTACCGTAAATTTTGCAATGCAGCATTTAAAAACTAGAAAATAAACCTATAATGAGTCTAACATTGTCTCACATGAACCCCATCAGAACCCCATCTTTAAGTATCCGTATCCAGGTGACATAGAAGTTGATTCCGTATTGGTCGCACTGTATGTCTTTCATTGCCTTACATAAATCCCCGTATAGACTCTCTCTGTCTGTCCGTACCCATGTGACATACCCATAAATTCTGTATGGGTCACACTTTCTCCCATTGCATTACATAAGCCCTCTCACCAGTCCATCTTTGTGCCCCCGTACCTGTAGATTATATTGATCACACTGTATGTCTTTCATTTCCCGACGTAAAACCCCCTCACCAGGCCGTTTTTGTATGGTATGTCTGTACCCAGATGTGGCCAAACCAGTTGATTCTGCATTGGTGGCACCATGTCCCTCATTACCTCACCACCCAGTCTTTCTGTACCCCCTACCCAGGTGACTTACCAGCTGAAGATCCTGACGACGGCCCTGCTGTCGGTGGTGATGCTCCGTAAGCAGCTGTCCAGCCTGCAGTGGGTGGCCCTGGTGGTCCTCTTCCTGGGCGTGTCCTGCGTCCAGCTCCAGCCGCACGACTCCAAGGTCAGTAAGGACGTGAGTACAGAACAGCGCCCCCTGGTGGGGCTGGTGGCCGTCATCGTGTCCTGCCTCATGTCGGGCTTCGCCGGCGTGTACTTCGAGAAGATCCTCAAGGGCACCAAGCAGACCATCTGGTTGAGGAACGTGCAGCTCGGCTTTATCGGCATGGTCTCGGGCTACGTGACCATGGAGATTAACGACGGGTCGAGGGTGCGGCAGAACGGCTTCTTCTTCGGCTACGACTGGCTCGTGTGGGTGGTGATCTTCATCCAGGCCTTCGGCGGGCTCATGGTGGCCGTGGTCGTCAAGTACGCCGACAACATCCTCAAAGGGTTCGCCACGTCGGCCGCCATCATTCTGTCCTGTATCGCCTCCATGTACTTCTTTGACTTCAGGCTGTCCCTGCCGTTCACCGCAGGGGCCACCCTGGTCATTATCTCCGTGTATATGTATAGTAAGTTCGCCCCCGCCCCTCCGCCGGCGCTGCCCGTACAGACGACGGTCGACCGGGTTTAAAGGGACAGGGCTGTTTCACAGATGTACATACATGTATACATACTGATACATACTCGAGGTTTAACTTGAATTCTCATGTCCTCGGCCACAGAGGACACAAGGATGTAGATTCTCTTGAAAGAGTAACGAGTAGCGTGGGAGGTTTTCATGCAATATTTTTAAGTCAATATACAAATGGCCGGGGTTGGCCAAGACTGTAGTTTTGTATATTTACTCGGATTGCATAACTGAATCCTAGATATTTTCCCCTGATCATCCGAATGCGTAAATCAACGAGTTTTAACCTTTCGTTCCACTCATCAAGTCTCATTTTGGAAAATATTATACATCGCTCAAAATTATACTTTATTCTGGAAGGACTTCATCTTTATTTCTGTGCTTTCCTCAGTGGTCAATATGATCAAGGTTCCCTCAAAAACTGAAAATCCTGGAAATTCATGGAGATGTCGTAGAATTTGTGAAAATGAAAACCAGTCATGGAATTTTTCAGGTCACGGCGATTGACTATGTCATGCGTTCTACTACTAGAATCAAGAAATTAAACTTCCATTCAAAAAGTAAGTTTTTCCGACGATTTCCACAAATGTTGGAAGAGTTACATGGGGGAAAGTTGGGGTAACATTGACGATATAGTTAAAAAAAGAAATGCACTGATTTGAATGATTTTGTTGAAGAAGTTAGAGTTCTGCTAGCAATGGCAACACGTATTTCACAAATCTTTGCATCAGGAATGCGCTCTTAAATACTAGTACATATTCAGTTCGAGGGCAAAAGCAAAAACTGCACGTTAAAAACCACTCATCTGTATATATTGGCTTAGATCTAAAACTGTCTGATGTCTGTCATCTCTGCATTTTCAGCAATTCATTTGTCTTTCATATTCGTGTCGTCCTTCACTTGTTAGTGACTAACGGCATTGCTGTGAAGTATGAATCAAACCCTACCGTGATATGATTTTAGTGTCTGGTTAAATATTTTCATATTTGCTATAGTTAACCTTTGCAGTCTGTTCTAATTATTTTTGTGTGCGCCTCTCGCGAAAGTAGTTTTAAGACATATCATAATTGCTTTGATAAATACGTCGAGAGTATTTCATCTTTGCAAAGCCGAAATCACGATAATTGACTGCTAGTCCTCTTCACAGATGATGTTATGAAAAAAGGTCCCGTATTTCTTACTTTGCATCATATTTAGCTATGCAACTGGTTATCATCGGTATTTCATTTTCTTCGGTAGCGAAATGGCTACCGACCGTATCGTCGAATGAGCTATAATATTTATTCACTGCTATTGAGTCAAGAGTCCCGAACGTTATTAGAACGTGTCAATTTGTATCTTTTAAAAATGATCAAGAAAAAACAGTGGAAAAAACAAGAGACTGTATTTTTTCCAGGTAGTTGTATTTGTTTTGAAGGGTACTACCAAAGCATGCGAGCTTGAAGGAAATTCTGTCTTATTTCATTGCTCAACTTTGTGACCTATACGTTGATTTCTGGATTGATCATAACTGAATGCGATTTTCGAGTTAGAAGATCAGAGTAGCGGGAGTCTTTTTATGTAGTTGGTAACTAACTGGGATAGATTGATGGTTCACCGTTTGGTATCAACGCCCTGTAAATTTACATACATTATATTGAGGGCGTGGGTTAGGCTAACAACCATGTCTTAGAATACGCTTGTGAGTATCAAGAAGTGAAATAACTACGAGGAGGGTCCATTGACCCTTAATTAAGTCATCATATTAAAGATAGAATGATATGGGGAAAAAGAAATGTCGGTTGTGAAGCAACGGTGGGAATTCTGCTAAATATAACGACTACAAAATGCATTGAGCTAAGTGCTGGAAAATTTACCTCAAAAATTAGAGGCGTTCAGATGTCCTGTGAAATAATTTGTCTCATCGGCTCTTCCAAGGACTCACGGCATCGTGTCTTGCAATTATCATCAGAGGTTAAACTAATAGTCTCGAGCATTTTATAGCACGTTTGGTGTGATAGCAGTGTTAATCAACTTTGTGAATTTTGCAATCGTGTTTGTTTGTTTAGCGATTGAAAGCTGGGGTATTTTATGTTGAATTCATCTTTAGGGTTCCTTTAATATGTGTCAGAGATTATTCAATCAACAAATATGTATCTTGATAATTCGTTTTTTTCATGAATTGTGAGATCCAGTCATTGGGTGGGTCACAGAAATCTAATTTGTATTTAATCGGTGCAGTAGTAATGTATCCTTGATCATGATAGTATTACTGACTGACAAAAAAAGCACAGGAGTCAGCATTTGGTAGGTGAGTTCCTTCTGAGGGCAGATTACTCCAAATAAATTCACGGAATTATTTTATGAATAATCAAGAACGAATGTATTGTCTGTGACGATGTGAATGAAAGAAATTCTTCAAAAATAGATATTTATACACAGTGTATGCAGTGTTTGTGAAGTGCAAATTGTAAAACCGGTTACATTATTATTTCAATGGCAATGAAGTGAGAACAAGATCTCAGGAGTATATGTTCTGTTGTTGACAGTTTTAAGATTGAAAGTGTTTTTTGCGTCTTCCAGACTGTCATCGTATTTAGTGTATGGAGGTTCGAAGAGTCACATCTTTAAGAATTTGTGCTATTTGTATAAAATGGGATACTGGTTAACAATAAAGTGTTTGAAAAGGAGATTAAACTGAATGTTTCGTTAGTTTTGTGTTTATTAGTCCCAGACTGTTGGACGGAAGGACCAATACATGTAGATAAGCTTATACTGTATACAATGAAGAGTAAAATATATCATAAATAATATAAACTTATTTTTAAAAAATGCGACCGACCCAGTGATTCAGTCGTGCATTGTGTCAACTCAATAGGGCATACGCGGCTGAGAGTTGAAAAAAAAACACCTTACAATTCAGGACAATACATGGACGGACCCATAGAAAACTGAGTAACATAAAAGTCAACTCGCGGTGCGCCATTCGTGTAGCTATCATCCCAAAGTTATAAAATATGCATTACACTCTATCATTCCAAAGTTATAAAATATGCATTACACTCTCAATACTACAAGCAGATAATAGTCACAATATTGATTATTTAGTGGGGGGAGTCCTCAGAGTTTCATTTATTTCTGCTACACATGGCTCAAACACCGTTCCATTATTCTTCCCATTCTTCCCAAATTATCTATTTGCATTACTCTTTTGATACCACAAATAGATTTGGTCACGATATTGATAATTTGGGGGTAGAGGATCCTCATAGAGGTTGCATTAAATTCTGTCACACATTTGGCTCATACTCTGCTCTATAATTCGCTCCATCAGACGCTGCCATTTAGAAGAAAGTGGGCAAATAAATAAGTTAACTGACAGGGTGCTGACACAAGTCTTATAAATTCTGAAATTGATGTTCTCAAATCTAAGGTCCTAAAAAGTTCTCAAATTTCACATTTTTTGCAGGAGGTCTTCAAAAGGCTGGATCTGATTTAGAATCCAATAGGGTGCCCCGTCTTTGCCGAGTAGATATTTTCTATTTACATGTAGCATATAGGTCTTCAATTTGTCAAACTTGGGTCTTTAAAGGGAGCCAAAAGCAATGTGGGGTCCCCAGCCCTGATATAGACGGGCTGGGGGAGCAAAGGTAATTAAAAAGCAATGTGGGGTCAACATTTTGCAAATTCTGTTGACTATTGAAATATACTCTATGGCCATAGCCTAAGCCTGTGGTAAAATATAGACTGTGAATACAAAATTTAACTACATTAAAATAGATGAAAACTCATCCCAGGTCAATTTTGGTGACCAACCAAAATTGGTTTGTTTACTAACATTGCCGTTTTCAGGCATGAGTTTTATTATATTTAAGTAAATTTAAAGCTAATTATCATCATTTATACTGTGCCAATGACTAAAGTTACACTATTAGAATGTATTTTCATAGTTATTGGAAGTTTCAAAATTTTGTCATTTTTGACACAACATTGCTTTTGGCTCCCTTTAATAGATAGAAGAAAATGTCTTGAATTGATAATCAAAAACTTAAAATATGTCTCAAATAGATTTTTGAAAAACGTCAAATTGGGTCTTATATAGGACCTAAAAAGATCTTGAATTGATATCAAAGCGTGGGCACCCTGATCGAGGGTAAGCCGCTGACGGTGATCAGTTTTTCTTGGCGACGTGCGGCGAGATGAGGTCGGGGTCGATGAGGGACTCCTCCAGGGGGGTGTCGGTGTTGTACTCGTGGGCCTGGCGGGCGTGGCGCACCCGCTTACTGCTGCGGGCCGGGATGGGCAGCTCCGAGTGGTGCGCCGGCAGCGGCTCCGTGAAGAAGTACTCGTGGAGCAGGGCCTGCACGCGGGGAATATGCAAATATTTTACATTAAGCTTATTGAATTTGGAAATGAGAAGGAAAAGAACATCATACATATATGTAGATAAGATTATTGTACAGACTTACCAAACTGATTAAGGGTATATCACATTTAGAAATACGTATTCTACAAGGCTAAAATTACGGTTTTATATTATTGGGCGTGATATACATAAGCAGACACTTGTTTTACGTACTAATTACCAAATTTGAAATCTACAAATAAGGTATTAACCAAATACATGTTCCTTTAAAGAAAATACACTCACCAGCGGAACTTGGATTTTGAAGAAGGAGGCACACTCTTAATGACATTTAAGCAGAATTTTACATTCAAAAACTAAAGTTTCAAGAAAAAGGAAGGCGCCCTCCCCCTCAGTCCATTGCCCACGGTATGAATAATAAAGTAGTGGTCCCTGATAACTTTCCATTACATGTATTCTCATTCCATATATCCTCTAGTCTATGATTTGTTATCTTCTTTCAGATAATAGGCAGTCGAAATGCGTTACCTCTTTGGCGGAGATGCGTTGCTTTGAGGGGTAGACGAGGAGTCTCTTCAGTAAACTGATGGCCTCGAAGGACGCGTCGGGCAGGATCTCCTCAAAGGGGATGGGCGGGTTGGGCGGGAAGGTGATCTTGTTGTAGTCAGGGAGGTCGGACATACCCTGCGGGAAAAAACAAACGAAATGGAGATGAGAATATTATATCTACTGATCATACTTAAATTCATTATTTTTATATCAATCAATTCTTGAAGGGGCAAAAATGTAGCAATGTGATGCTCAAGACACTTCACCAAATGAAATGACTGAGATGAATCTGAAGCGCCGGTGGAATGCGGCGTGATTCTCTAACAGACCACAGTACCCAACACTAGCTGGCAGCACCACTCTGCCGTCTAATCTTCAAGTAAATGTATAAGGTGACAGGTGCATATACCTTCCTCTGCCTCTTAAATAAGCAGAAGGTAGGTGTATGGGGTGCACCTGTACACATCTCATAACCTCTCATGGCATTTATTTATTGCATTTTAGATGACATGTATTAAGATACTCAACTATAAGATGCACAGCATTTTTCCCTCAAATGTATCAATCTCTGTTTACCATGGTTTTCTTCCTTTGAAATTCGTTATGCAACGAACCGTTTCCAAGTAATCATCTGAATCCATGAGATACATAGCTATTACAATTTACATGCAACTCCGTCCTTTTTTATTGTTATATGTACGGGTTACCATAATTTCACTTACCGGCCATATTTTTTCATTAGGTGTACCTAGAACTCGGAGGACGCAGCATAACTGTTCGATATCGTTCTCCCCCTGAAACATAGTACAAGTCCTTACAAAATATACTGTATTACAAGTAATACATAATAGTATCGCAATACATAAATGCACATTGAAACTTGCACAATATACATGTAATCGCTCAAAGCCTTTATCTTAATATGGAATAATAGAATGTCAATAATAGATACGTGAATAGTGAAAAGTTTACAATGCTTACCGGGAACAGGGGTGAGTTGTTCAGTAATTCACCAAAGATACAACCGACAGCCCTGGAAAACATAAATGGAGGTATAGTTAGGAGAGCATACCTTCTTCTCATGTCTTGTATATACATTAATGTCAGTTCGTTTTCATTTGCACTTGTAATGGACAAAGAAAGTGACTCAATGCCCCTTTGTGAATAAATCAGAAGTCAGTAATTGTATTGCACAGCTCATACATCCAATATACAGCAACTGAGACTACTCTTTCAGTAACTCAAAGTACTCATGATAAACATTTCGATTGAATAGAACCATATACTATATGAAATTAGGAGCCCACTCTGTGACACACACAACTCTCGCTGGATACAGTTACAGTTTGGGGCTTGCTATACTATGCGACCCAACTCATAGTGGGGTCGGGTCTAAATCTGTTTAACACTACATTTTAAAGAAATTGACGACAATCCGTAGGTTTTGGGGGCCTAGTTTAAACCAAAGTCCACTGTCGCGATGCGCGGATTTGGACGGGGGGCGTGCCTATATTTTGGCCCAAATATTATTTGTTTAATGCAAAATGCATGTGCCCGGAGCACGCGGGCAAAATAAAAAGATCTACATAGTTTTGCCGGTACTACAAAAAAAATCCTCCCTTGGATACATCGCCAGTCACGCGCTAAATCCCAATGATTCATTCAAGTTGTAGACGACAAAAGCAAACAGTGAGTCAAGGAAATTTCGAACATGTGCATAAGAGAGTCTTACCCAGTACATGTACCATACGCCATTCAAGCATATACATGTATATACATTTTGTCGCCGGATCCCTCCCCTTTCCAGTCTTTCCAGATACCGTGCCAATTCTAAACAGTTCAAAACCAATCAGCCATGAATTTAAATGATGTTGAAACCTGATGCTTTTGGCAATGCAATGAAATGCATTTATAATTATGATAATATTAATCAGATGCATTCCTCCACAACACTCTAAAATATTCAACCTTAGTTAATGTACACAACTAGTCAAAAAGTAAATAATCGTACAAATACTTGCATTTAGAGCAGTATAATTATACCAATATATATGATCATAACTCAAAAGGACCATGAAAAGCGTATTATGTTCGTCTCAGCAATCTGGTTATGCACAACAATTCTTTATGTAAGCTTTTAAAAAAAAGAACTGTGTGTCCAGGAGAGAACTAAAATAGTTCGTATATATTATTCTAAAGCAATTCATCAGCCCCCGTTGTCCTCTTATCAGCCTCGTTACCGTGGTGATATAGTGGAATGATAAAAAGAAATGGTTCGTTTGCAGTTGTCGAGGCAGACCCACATTAGATATCAGTTGATTTATTTCTTGTTAACAGTGAAATATCAAAAATGAAAACGTGTGAAGACAATGCTGATTTTACATGGTCCGCTTTGTCTGAGTCTATGGGGGTCTATCGATCATCCAACTTTATATAATATATAGGCCATTTTATTGTAGCCATTTTTTTACACATAATTTATAGATATCTAATCCCTTAGCAACGGAAATAACCATAGATTTGGCCATGCAACGTGCTATGTACATTATAGGCCCCTATATCCAAGACAAGATAAATCTGTCAGTGCGTTATATAAATTATAAAAAGGAAGCTCAGCTGCCACTACGATTGTGTTTACAAGTGATACTTTTCATACCTAAGTTAAAAAATCCAGTACATAGTTCATATATTCAACCATGTTTTGCAGCATAAAACGTCCCCTAAAGGTTGACGAAGCGGCGCGGACGCTGTAATCCGCGGCCCTAACGAGGGTAATGTAGTCTGGTAATTGGCCTTCATCTTGTCCGACGGGAGGCCTTGGGTATTAATCCTCTCTGCCCCTCTCTATATCCCCTGTCCCTAAATCCCTTTATATAGCCCCACCACCCCAGCTCATCCCGCGCTGCCCCACCCCCAGTCAGTCTCCCCCGGCACCAGGCGCCCCCTGGCGTCGTTGGCGTCAGTTAAAGCCTGTGTTCCACTCGGCGACTCCGACTGGCAGGATTTTGATGATTTAATATTTTTCACCAGTAACAGGGGCGGATCCAGAGATTTTCAAAGGGGGGACGCCCTATTGTTAAACTTTTCTCCGGGTCCGGACATGTTACATAAAAAAAATCAATATTTTGCCAAAAATGGGGGGGGGGGGGGGGGGGACGTACCCTGTACGTCCCCCTAAATCCGCCACTGAATAATATAGCAAAATACGATACATTTGAAAGAGAATTTAATCCTCTTTTTTATGACATATGACATGTCTATTATTAGCTAATATCTCCCTGTCGATTTGGTGGGTTTTTTTTCAAAATCGGAGTAAAGTCGGTTCGTTGACTTGAGGCTCAATGGAGACGCTAGTCGTGTCCTTGGGGCGGGGCGGCTGACGTGAATGGAGACGAAGGAGGTTTACCCCCATACAGTGCCTGTCGTGTTACATGTCTGTTAGACGGCCCCCAGTCTTTGTCCCCGCAGATTACCGCTGAGCGCCTCGCCACACCAGCGCCACCTATAGGGCGGGGCGAGCAGCGCGCGCTGAGGGGCCGCCCCACGGGGCACTCATTCACTCACTCATCAAGGTAAAGGGTAGCACACCTACATGTATAATCAACACCTATATCCCGGACTAAGGCTGGGGGCAGCTTTCTCTATATACGGCAACAGAATATCACGGCCTATTTTCTATGGTGAGGGACCGTCCATAAATGATGTCATGCTTTTTAAGGGTATTTTCAGGACCCCCTACCCCCCGTCAAATTTTGTCACACGTTTTGAACCACGCCCCTGAAATATGATGTCACACTCTGTGAACAACCCCCCCCCCCCCCACCCACTTTCCATCTTTTCTTCTTTAGATGATAAGTGTATTAAGGCAAAGGTAAAAATATCTGTATTAGATAACCATATGATGCTTTTTTCTACTGAATCCTGACAAAGACTATCAAAAGTCAAAACATGTCGATTTCACAATTCTCTCACTAAAAAACAAACAGTCAAAAAAACACAACTGGAGTCGGTTTTCGTGTGATAAGACTTTATTTTAATTTTTTCTACTAAGAAAGGAATTATTTGGGGGGGGGGTAATTTTTTGTAAATAAGACCTATTTATTAATCCTCTAATTTAATTAAGCCCCCTCTACAGGGAGAGGCTTGCTGGATGGAAGGTGTAGTGATATGAAAGGTTGGAGTCTGAGCCCCAAAAGAGGTAGTTGGCGAACAAGGGAAACTATAGACCTTGTGCAGACATGATCAAGTGGCCACATTTAGGTGATCATCATGTGCTTTTTATAGCCACATGGTTATAATATAAACATAAACTTTAAAAATTCTATGGTTTAAATGTGTTGGATTGATGATAATTGGCAATTTTAAAATGATCACCAATATGGCGGTCTGTCCAACTCTGAGCATTATGATGTCATCTGCACAACGTCTATGAAAAAACGGCCTTATTTATTCAAAGTAAAAGTAAAATTTTTGGTATGGACTAGTTGAAGAGATTCTGTACTAACACGGGTGTCAGTCTTATTGTGTAATATGTTAGCTAGCTTTAGCCATAAGCAAGGATCGGGCCTAAGATAGGCTCTCTGTGTAAGTATGTGATTGGAGAGTGTAGAGATGATATCATAGGTATGAGGTGAATGAGATAAATACTATCCTTTCAAACAAGTGTTCTCTGTCGTCCATGAATTCCGGAACTAGGTTCTAGGATGAGTTACAGTCAAGAAGCGATGGAAGACTGTGACCAACGCCTAGCTTACTGGAACCATGAAGATGGAAACTTAATGAATGGTAGACGGATGATGACATCACAGATGCTGTGCACCCACTGGTTGCTTGTGGAGAGTATGTATCTGGAATAGACAGTGTTCCTGCACATAAGACCTCCAGCCTCCAGCACAGGGGGAGGCTAGCTGAATGGAAGGGGTATTGATATGATAAGGGTTGCAACATGAGCCCCAGTGATTTAATAAAAGTTTGTTGGCCAACAAGGGAGACCATAATAAAATGGCCAAACTGCCCAACTACATAAAGGACCCCCCTTCCCTGGATCCGCCCCTGCACCGTGTATCTACTAGTAATAGTAAAATGAGAAATAACAAAATACAATAATGCTTAAGTTATATTCTTAGGTCCTACAGTGTTTGAAATAGTAATCAGTTATGACCATTTATTTTCTAAAAGAGATGTTTCATTTTCGATATTCCTATATAACGGCAGGCATGTCTCGTACACGACATTACACGTACATGTCGTAGACATGCTGTACATCTGAGCCGTTTAGAGACGGTGGGTCTCATTTACCTCATACCTCGCTTCGGCTGACAGTGAATAATTGAGGTAATCTTGTTTCACGCTAAGCTCTCCTAATTGGGTGTTACTTTTACGGGACCTCATCACAACAACTAATTAATCATTAGTAGAGACTAGATAATTATCATGAGTTCTTGATATATCTACGGTGAAGGAATGATTCATGTTTAGAGGGAATGCCCAGATTTCTCAAAGATTAAAAAGTTGATTTGTAAAATTCGTCAAAAATCTGCCTTAATTATTTTTTAAATGGTGTTTTCTTTAGTTTTT